>OY735248.1:13573969-14173969 GCA_963457695.1 Neria commutata | reverse complement strand
GCAGCTCATTTAGGGCCGAGTCGATGTCGTCCTCAGTTCCATGCTCCACACTCGACGAACCGATGCCCAAATCGATGCCAGGTGGATGCGCCTCCGTTTGCTGGTTGATTTGGAATTGCAATGCGGCGAACATACAGGACTCCTCCTCGGTGCAGTCGAGCTCCTCGTTCAGGATAGACCACTTAGCCTGTTCGAACAATTGATTTATCCGCACCTGGTCGTACTTTGGATTCAGGTCGAAAAAGGTGTAGTATTTGAAGCGCAAGCAGAGCGTGTCATACTCGCGAATGCCCTGCTCCATTATGGACAAGGAAGAGTCCAACCATCCGACATTCATGCGTGCTTTCTCAATCAGCGATCGTGGACGAACCAGGCGAGCACGAACGTCGGGACTAGGCGATCGCGGTGAGGCAGCCAAATTCTCCTGGATGTCCCCAAGACTCGACGAAGAGTCGAAGGTGGTATATCCGTTTGTGCTGTGCTTCCAAGTGCCAGTAGGCGAACTGATGGGAGTACCAGGAGCAGTACCGTTGCCGCCACGACGCGGTGTGGTCGCGTAAGGAGACACAGGAGCGCACAAAAAGTTGTCGTTGTGCGACTTATCCAAGCTCCCGTTGCTTCCATTGTATCCCGAATTGATTGGAATAAAGGAGTTGGTATCCGGAGCCGGTTGTAGGTAAGTGGTTCCGTTGGGTTCAGCTATTGGTATTTTCTTCTGTGGAAATTGGGAGAAGTTCTTTTTTAAATACTCCTGCTCCAGTGGCTTGCACAAAGACGTTTCCTCTGGATAGCGGATATCGAGGTCCTTGCAGAGATGTACGACTGCACCAAATGTTTTTATTGAAAAGTCTACCCGGCAGTCCAAGTATCGCAAGTCAGGCAGCTGCACTCGCAGAATTTTGTGCATCGGGGTGAAGTGCAACAGGCAGTCAGCCTGTACGCCTACTTGATCGAGAGTAGAGCGTGTGCGTGTTAGCCAGATATTTTTTGCGGGCCACCAAAGGGCGTGGTCCGACCAATCTTTTGGGTTGTCGGGGTCCACGAGTTGCAGCATTATACCGCCGATATGTTGATCGCCGCGTACCCGCAACGTCTTTTCAACCTGCAGATCCGTAATGAAAACCCGCAAGTTCCATGTGTTTTCTCCGACGTGAATCATTGCAGCAGCCCAATGTATGCACCACTGTGTTCACTGTTAGCAATCGAAGGTGCAGCTTGTGAATATCTCGTACGTCCTTCGCGTTAAGGCCCACGGCCCACTACCTAAGATAATGGAAACGGAGGCCAGATGTTTTATAAATTCCATTCAAATATGACGAAAGTTTTTTATTTCGACTCTGACACACCTTTATAAACTGAACCAAAAGTAAAACTTTCGTTCTATTGTGTATGCGAATTTTAAAATGTTGCAAATTTCACTTAATTCCCTAATTGAAAAATCTAAATTGACGAGAACTAAAGTAAAAGAAAACGAGTCAACGACAGCGCGACCACGGGTAAAAGCGTTACCAGCTTGGAAAATCTGTTCGAATACCAGAGGAAATAAATGTTTATTCCTACCAAATTTTTCCAGCTATGTATATTTATATTAATTTAACATACAAATCAAATTTAGAAATTTTTCTCTTTTTTTTCTTCAAATAAATAATAGATTTGAAGCAAATCTTTTCAAGTTTGTTAAGTTACAAGAATCCTCAGATGGAATATTCCGTGTATAAAAGGATAATAAAAAGTAGTTAAAAAATATAAAACTGGTAAATTAAGATCAGATATCACATTCATGAGATTGATTTATTATGATTAATTTATCTTAAATTCATTATATGATCTTAAAGTTTATGTTTGAAAATATTGATATTTATTTTTAGTTTCTTAAGGCTATTAAGTTGCTTTGTAGTTCTGGCTTTTGGAATGTTAAAGTTGAGTTTTTGTCGCGTATTATGTTGATGAATTGTGTTTCCTAAACTAGGAGTACAGGATTATACTTCCAAAGAATGGAATTTCACATTCTATAAAAAACCTAAACTTCGATCCTCATTTGAAAAATAATTTTTTAAATCTAACATTTATACCGCTTTCTTTAAGCATATGTATATCAATTTAACATTCTGGGATGTCCTTGTGCAAGCACTCATCACTCATCTACGATTTTAGGTTAAATAAGGAGAGCGTGCAGTAAATTTGTACGATGAATCAGCGAATGTGCTACCGAGTAGCGTACACGACTCCTTTCTTTGCATCGTGCACTCATCACTGACTTTAATTTCATTCGTCTTTCTTGCAATTGGTTTCGCATGCTATGGCTAGAATAAAAATCGTCTTCATAATTTCATATAAAAATACTAAATTGTTTTTAGAAAAATTACTTCAATGAATCTAGCGGAAATATTTTCATTGGGTTGATAGCATTGGTGCTCTGTTTACATCATCCGTCTTCAATACTAAAAATAGAACAAGAGAAACAACAGCATCGACATCATAAATTTTAAACATTTTCTGTAGCTGCGTCATCGTGTAATTATAATTAATAAAAATTAGAAATCGACAGAATAGTAGAGACGTCTGTTGGAGAAGTCTGAATTGATTTCGCCCACTTTTGCATAGGTGTGTGTTTGTGTAGTAGTTACGTAGTATCTGCGTTTCGCTTTGCCTTAAATCTTAAATCTTTGGTATTTGTGCGAGCGTGGAGTGTTGGAGTGTGGATACCTGATAACCTTGAGTGTGCTTTGATTTACATTCTAGGGAGCAAACAATTGAATGCGTTCATTCTAAAATACGGAGCTCCCACAGCATTTATTTTTTATATCTCAAGTGGAACTGTGTACACATCTGCCCTGGAAAGATAAGCGAAGTCGCGAAAATTTTAGAGAAATTTAACGCAAAATTTTGAGTAAGCAACTTACGTCATCTTTCGATCAAATTAGAAACATCTGTGACGGTGATTGTATCTTGTAGGTAGTGGCTCCGTACACGAAGGACGAACGGGCAACGGACAGTAGAGGACGGAGACTTTGCAAAGTTAAAACAGTGGTGCATACATTGGGCTGCTGCAATGATTCACGTCGGAGAAAACACATGGAACTTGCGGGTTTTCATTACGGATCTGCAGGTTGAAAAGACGTTGCGGGTACGCGGCGATCAACATATCGGCGGCATAATGCTGCAACTCGTGGACCCGGACAACCCAAAAGATTGGTCGGACCACGCCCTTTGGTGGCCCGCAAAAAATATCTGGCTAACACGCACACGCTCTACTCTCGATCAAGTAGGCGTACAGGCTGACTGCCTGTTGCACTTCACCCCGATGCACAAAATTCTGCGAGTGCAGCTGCCTGACTTGCGATACTTGGACTGCCGGGTAGACTTTTCAATAAAAACATTTGGTGCAGTCGTACATCTCTGCAAGGACCTCGATATCCGCTATCCAGAGGAAACGTCTTTGTGCAAGCCACTGGAGCAGGAGTATTTAAAAAAGAACTTCTCCCAATTTCCACAGAAGAAAATACCAATAGCTGAACCCAACGGAACCACTTACCTACAACCGGCTCCGGATACCAACTCCTTTATTCCAATCAATTCGGGATACAATGGAAGCAACGGGAGCTTGGATAAGTCGCACAACGACAACTTTTTGTGCGCTCCTGTGTCTCCTTACGCGACCACACCGCGTCGTGGCGGCAACGGTACTGCTCCTGGTACTCCCATCAGTTCGCCTACTGGCACTTGGAAGCACAGCACAAACGGATATACCACCTTCGACTCTTCGTCGAGTCTTGGGGACATCCAGGAGAATTTGGCTGCCTCACCGCGATCGCCTAGTCCCGACGTTCGTGCTCGCCTGGTTCGTCCACGATCGCTGATTGAGAAAGCACGCATGAATGTCGGATGGTTGGACTCTTCCTTGTCCATAATGGAGCAGGGCATTCGCGAGTATGACACGCTCTGCTTGCGCTTCAAATACTACACCTTTTTCGACCTGAATCCAAAGTACGACCAGGTGCGGATAAATCAATTGTTCGAACAGGCTAAGTGGTCTATCCTGAACGAGGAGCTCGACTGCACCGAGGAGGAGTCCTGTATGTTCGCCGCATTGCAATTCCAAATCAACCAGCAAACGGAGGCGCATCCACCTGGCATCGATTTGGGCATCGGTTCGTCGAGTGTGGAGCATGGAACTGAGGACGACATCGACTCGGCCCTAAATGAGCTGCAAATCACGTTGGAAGGGCCCAACGCCAATTCTGAAGTAGGCAACATCACTAAAATCCCCGAACTATCAGATTACCTTCGCTTTCTGAAGCCGCGCAGATTCACCCTGAAGGGTTACAAACGCTACTTCTTCACCTACCGCGATCTTCACTTGCATTTGTACAAGAGCGCGGAGGACTCGCGTCGAGGCGCACCGGCATTCACCATTAACTTGCGGGGCTGTGAAGTGACGCCTGACGTGAATCTGACACAGGGAAAATTTGCTATACGTTTGGAGGTACCACCAGAGGGCGGCAATGGCCCCAACAACGAAGTATGGGTGCGTTGTGAGACAGAGGAGCAGTATGGAAAGTGGATGGCGGCTTGCCGTTTAGCGGCCAAGGGGCGTTCACTCGCCGACAGCTCATACGAGAGTGAGGTGGCTAGCATTCGGTCCTTCCTCAACATGCAAAAGCCCGCCCACGGTGCTGCCCTCAACGTGGATCCCCGGTCAATCGATACAACCGACTATCTGGCCCCGAAGATGCTGCGGAAGATGTCGAATAAGGCGGTGCAGCGCATTTTGGAAGCACACGCTAACGTGCGGAAGCTACCGCTGATTGAGGCGAAGCTAAAATACATTCAGGCTTGGCAATCATTGCCCGGATTTGGTGTGACCCTGTTCGTCATTAAGTTCGATGGACACCGGAAAGAGGAATTGCTAGGTGTGGCCCACAACCGCATAATGCGCATGGACCTCAACACGGGCGATCATATCAAGACATGGCGATACAACACCATGAAAGCTTGGAATGTGAATTGGGGAATCAAGTGCATGATGATCCAGTTCCACGATGAAAATGTGGTTTTCTCGTGTCTGTCGGCCGACTGCAAAGTGGTGCACGAATTTATCGGCGGGTACATCTTTATGTCCATGCGCTCCAAGGAGAACAACCAAACTCTTAACGACGAGATGTTCCACAAACTAACGGGCGGATGGGTATAAAAGCTGGCGAAATGGCGCAAAAGTTTAATAGCTAGAAGTGTGCCAAGCACATATTGTCTTTAATCGTAGTTAGATGTGCATGTTGATCATAATAAGTGAACTTAATGTGAAATTTATTGTATAGAGGGCCTTCAAACTGGGCCACGCGTTTAATCTAACAACTTGAACGTTATTTCTATAAACCGTAACTGTTTGACCAAACGAAAAAAAGGTGTTCAAAGCCGATGTGCCTCCACTCTAATACTCAAATGGTGGAATCTTTACGAATATTTTCCTAACTGAAAACTGAATTAATAGATTTGAAATTAACAGCGCACAAAGCCTTTTGCTCGTAACTTTAACGTCAATGTTTTTTTCAACAAGGATGCCTTCGTATTTAGAGGTCATAATAATTTTATAATTAACATTTTTAAATTGTGTATTTTGTATATTTATTGATCGAAATTAATAAGCAAATAAACTATTATTAATATGCTTCAATTGCCAAATATTGAATTCCTGTGTTTTCTATTTGGTACGAGCAGCGTGGATTAATGAATTTAGTTATTGCGTACATAATTTAGTTGATCCGTAGGCAATGGAAAGTGATCCTGCAGAATAATCTGAACGGAAGATTACTACTCCAGAATGAATTATGAAAAAGTGCCAGTTTTATGCCACTTTGGTCGGACATTACAATTCAAGAACAGTTTACGGAGCATATGTACTTCAATTAATGTGACAGAGAGAGTCCGGCTCCAACTGCAATTGTTGTTTGATTAAAGTTTATCTCATGAAATATGCACTATGTAATTTAATGAGAAAATTTTACGAAAATGGAATAAGCGGTGTCCATCTGCAAATATCTACATTGAAGTTAGTTACAGGCCTTAAAAAAGCTTTCGATGAAAAAACCAAAAGAAAAATCAGCGTATTTTTTACATTTTCCTTGAAAATCAGCAGGAGTTTTTCGGACTAACGCGCCAATCAGCCACCGCTTATCGTATTTAATCGTATCGCAAACAAAATCTGTTTTACCCGAGCTTTATACATGCGTTCGGTATTGACGTATTTATTCGGATCGTAACGCAGAAATTCTCATAAAAATAGGTCTCTCTCAGACATTTACGATACGATTAAATACGATACGCGGTGACTGATTGGCGCTTAAATCCTGTAACTTCTAACAGTTACTCTCTAATCTACATTTCCCTTTACAGTATGGGAACGGATTCCAGATTTTGGCCGAAATTGCTCTGTGATTGGGACAGAGCTTCGTTATTGTGAGAGGAGAATCGTACTATTGTGAATATAATTTATCAGCTGTTAAATTTTTAATTTTGTCTGTGGTAAACAAAATATTCCTCCGGCACATAGCATAAATTTGTAAAGAATGGTATCAGTGCGAAAGCCGTGGCGTAAAAATCTCTACGAGAATTCTGATTTTGAGGACAACTACACGGATCCGAGTTTCCTGAAGGATTTACGCACCAATTTAAATGTACGATTCTTCACTTTCGGCGAAGCTGTTCGCGGCGTGACGCTACTGAACAATCAAATCTCCTGCATCACAGGATTCCTCACGCTGTTCTACTTGTTATACAGCGAGCGTGCCACACCGACTGGTGTATTGCTGCCTAGCGTCGCTGCCACTGCCTTCGGGTACATCTGCTACCGCGGTCACAAGATGCGTGTCTCGCACCTGGTCGAGGACTCAAAAACCCTACTCACCGTATTATTGTTCGGGTACCTTTTTGCGCCACTGTTACACACACTCACTGCAGCTATCAGCACGGACACCATTTTCTCAATGACCTTTTTTGTAATGCTGTTAAATTTGATGTTTTGCGACTATGGGCTTGCTGTGGCGATGGTCTCCAAAGCCGTTTCACTAAATGCCGCCATTTTCGGTTCGATATGCTTGGCTTCCCGCCTGGCCACATCGTACCACGCCTTCGTGCTGCTCGTCGAGGCTGCCATCTGCTTTGTGCTGTACCCAATACTCACTGCCGTTTACTGGCGCTGGTACTTTCTGTTGCCCATCTCTTGCTTTTGCTGCTATTTCCTGTTCCACATTTCACAAACAGTGCTCTGTCTGTATATTTTGGTGATAAGCTTTATAAACTTCATTTGTCCGTGGATATTCGTTGTGCAACAAAGGCATAAGCACAATATACACGGACCGTGGGATGAAGCGATCGTCGAAGAAAACACCGACACAAATATCGATGAGAAGTTATAGCAGCAAATGCAGAAGGTTTTAGATGTACGGAGGGCTACTGTGGGGCAGAAAGGTAAAACAACTTTCTGCGAAGAAAATCTTGTCTCCAAAATAACAGTAATTTAAGGTATATTCCCGTCTATACGTTCCGATGATATCTCAAAACTCGCCAAATCATGTACAATAAAACTTCCATTTATATTTTTGTGGCCTGTTGCACAGATTTAGTTTTTATTATAATGTATATATTTTTTCACTCTGTGTGAATTTTCAAGACAAATAAATACGTAATTTTTGTGTTCTAAAGTAAAATATCTCTTAGTTACAATCAAATAATTAAAATAACATCAGATCTATGTTTTATCTATTAAGGAATATTAAAAATTAAATATTTTTCATTATGCTAAATAAAAGTGGGAAAGCTGGACTTCTTTAAAACATTGTATGCTAAGAAAGTTGTTTGAAAATTGTATTTGATATTTTTGCTATGTAAAATATATCTTAACTTTCAATATGTAAATTTGTCCGCTATCCCTTAATACTTCAAACAAGTCCTGTCCTTGTCACTTCTCGCTATTGTTTGTGGTAGGCGGAGGATGGTGATTAAGTTAAAACTTTACTGAAGCGTACTAAAACTGACCTGTTAACTTTAGCTACATTAACAAGGAATTCCCAAATTCCTTTCCCAATTGCAAGTTTCAATATTATGATAATCGTGTCCTAGCACTCTTAACTAACATTCAGCTCATAGCTTAAACATATGTGTGTGTATATTGCGCTACATACTTTCACATTTCGCTCAACACTTTCGTACATTTTAGAAGCACAATGAAATCAACTAATTTCTAACAACTTACATGCGACATACATACATAATGTATGTATCTTAAGTTTGGTTTGTGGTTATGTTCTTTTGCGATGATTATGATTGAGGTATAAGTATTATACATTCACAGAAATTGTATTTAACCACAAAATAGAAAAATGGTTAGACTTTTACCCTTCTACGAAAATTTTCTCTTTACTAAAAAAAACTATATATATTTCTAGTCTTAATCTTAAGTTCATTTTCTACTTTTAACACAATGAAAAACACTTGGGATGTTCAAATACGAATATTCGGCCATCTCCATCACATACTATATGTTCCGCAACTTGCAACTTGCATTCACTCTCAACTTATAGTACTTTCCATGTACTCTTCATGAATTCACATATTTTTATATAAAAATTCTATTTTTTCTTATGCTCACAAGTAAAAAATACAAAAGTTTATTATTAGTCCACTTTCAAATTGCAGCTCTTGAAAAGTTTTGAATTTTAACTAAAGAGCAACGTTTGTCGCTTCTCTGGTTGCCTTTGCGTGGCAATAATGTGTCTTTAAAAACTGTTACCTCAAACTATATTTATAATGTTTTTCTAAATAATTAATTTTACTATAACAAATTTACATTCTTCTCATTTTGGTTGTAAACACGTATTGGTCGTTTGGTCCAAAATGAAGTGATATTATGCTTGAGTGGGACGCCTTCATTTCAAACCTCACATTCGAGCGCATCCCATAAAATAATACAAGTAACGCACGCATTTTGCTTTAGAGCGCAACTTCATCGCCGTTTTGGGTGCAGCCAGCGCCCTCCAACTCAACCTGTCGATTAACTTGCTGCTCCGCCCGCAGCTGAAGTTCGCGACGACGTTGAGCAGTGACTGTGACGCTTAAATTGTCCTTTTCTGCAGTGGTCGCACTTGCCGACTCAAAGTTTGGCACATGTATTGTTTTTCGGGGGCGTGATGTTTTTGTTGACGGGACTGCTGATGAGTTTTGATTACTTGCATTTGATAGTCTGGATTCGTAGATATCGCGTGTTGCGGTTGGCGACAACAGTACTGGCGTTGTTGGTGGAGTAAATCGTACTTTTTGTGGATGTTGCTGCTGGTGTGGTTGTTGCTGATAGTTGTTTAGGTGATAATATTTTAGCTATTGTTCGTAATGATTTTGTCAAACTACGTCGCCGGCAATGGCCGCTGGCGCTGACGGAGGCGCAGTGGTATTATTACCGATCGAATTTGTAGCCGTGGTTACAGACTCCAATAGAGAGCCTACGCATAAGAAACAAAAAAATTTAATAGTGAATGTGATGAAACTGCATCTGGGAACACACGCACCTGCTTCAACATCATTACCGCTACGCGTAGAATTTCTCTGGCGACACATATAGGGAGAGGTAGTGGGCGATGGTAACGGATTCTGAAAGGCATTTAATCACAAAAATTTTGAACTTGATTTACTAATCAACACCACTTACAAATTTGTTATTATTTTGACAGCAGGTCGATTTGACGCAGCCCTGCTCGGTAGTTGGGCAGTCCAAGGCGCAGCAATCAGAGCCGCTTATATTGAGACTGGACGTGCCGTCCGACATGTTGTAGCCCTCGATCTCCAAAAACTCCGGCTGTATGGTGGTAGAGTGTATTCCCTCATTGTGAAAGAACTCCTTTACTTTTTCCGCGATTTTCATGTACTCAGACAGGTTGCGACATCTGCAATAAATGAACACAATTTTACTTTATTTATCATTATCGTATAGGAGAGTTGCACAATAATTTTGAAACAATTGTGCGCTTAGAAAAGTCAATCGTCCACATTATATGCTATGCAAAACACACAAAATACTAGCTCATACTACATATTCTAATGCCGTAAGTATATTTCAAAATGATGTGGCCAACAGAAGCATTTTACCTGATATGGGCTGAGGCAATGATGCGATCCCCTGCCAATTGCCAGACATGAAATTCGTGCACGGCTAAAACGCCGTCGACTTTCTCCAGCAGCCGTTTCTGTATGGCATCCACCTGTGACAAGAATAGAAAGCCGCAACAATGAGCATGGATCATGGGCAACACAATCAAGTGCACTCACCTGTATGTGTGTCGGCACGGTTTGCAACAGAATCAACGCAGATTCGCGCAGTAATGGCCACACTGAATGTAATATAAGCACGACCAGCACAATTGATAGAGCCGGGTCCATGTAGTAGCGATATTCCCACTCTGTTTGCCAAACGATCTGTAGAAATGAGCGCAACGCATTAAATTGTGCAACCAATCTTCATCACGGGTCAACAACCGACAACTTACCACCGCACTAATGACGACAATGATGCTGCCTAGCGCGTCGCTGAGCACATGCAAGAAAGCACCGCGCATGTTCATGTGTCCAGCGTCATGGCTGTGCCCGTGGTTTGACTTCTTAGCCTGTTTCCCTTTCTGCAAGAACGAGAAATAGATAGCATGACAAGTTGTAGAATTTCTGAATTGGCGCGGTGCAGAGCTGCACTCACCTGTTTCTCATATGCAAACTCCTTAGGCTCAATCTCGGCTTCACCTTCACCCTCAGCTTCGTCTTCGTCCATGTTGGCCCATTCGGTTAGGCGGTTATGATTCTGTGTAAGACCGCCATGCGAGTGACCGTGTCCGCCGCCGTGCTCTGTGCCGACAACGAAACGAAATTATGAAGTAATGCTAGACTTTTCTAAAAGCCGTTATATTGACTTACCGTAAAGCAAACATAGGCCAATCACATTAACTAGCAGGCCCAAAGTGCCCACTATGACCAGTAGCTTAGGCTCATGTATCTCCTCCATTTCAATGAATCTGCGAAGAGTAAAAGAGTCGCATCGACACCGTGAGTGTTAGTGTATATGCTACTATAAATAAACTGCCTAGTAAGAGGGGGAGATACCAAAAATGAGAGATAGGAGGTAGTTACTATTAACCTATTTGCGATTCCCTGAGACGAAGTGGTCGATGGTCTGAAATTCCAGCTTATTTAACAAACGAATTGAGGGAACCATTGTTTAAAACCACGGATGAAATCGTATTTCGCTCACTCAGCTCCATTGATATCCTAAGGTGAATAACGGGTTTAAACCTCACTGCCAATTATCATAACAAACAGTTGTGCGAAAATATTAGAGAATTGCAGCACCATTATCAAAATAGTAAAAAAAACACCCTAAGTAATTTAACATACTGGGTGACCCCGATTCGTCTATGAATCAGGGGCTGAAAGCAGACATCGAAGTGAGAATGCAATGTTTCGGTGGCCAGATGCCAACTTTGACCCGTTCGAAAGTCATTAAAGGTAACAATTTTATAAGTTACTTCATTATATGTATACATATTCTAAAATAGGCATATACTCATGTTTTTACATTTTAAAATAACAATAAATTAACCCACCACTATCTGTATAGTCACAATTTCGATAAGCATAGAAACTGTGACAATAGACCAGTTCAAAGTTGATTAAAAATAAGAAATTGATAACAAACAAAAAAAAACCCAATATATGGAAATACCATTCAAACAACTTCAATCTTACCCTGATGTTTCGTATACCCTATTCAGCGCCCGTATTTTATTTGATTAAGTCCGTCACAAACCCAAAGTCATTACAATCTGCTAAAATGATTAAATCTTACCTTTTGCACGCCTCTATCGTGATGCTGAAGCAGAGGGCGACCAAAAATACAGCATTCACCAGAGCGCCCAAAACCTCGGCGCGCGCCCAGCCAAATGTGTTTTTGGACCATTTTTTTGGTGACATCTGAAAATGGAGTATTGGAATGCGTCAGATAACCAAAACCCCTCAGCGCACTTAATAGCCCGTCCGCCCTTGACCCAAAAAGACGTATGCATTTGGTAACAACTCAAACTCAAACTCATACACAATTAACCAGATAAACGAAACACGAACAAAAAGTAGATAATCAAAAATTCTACAAATCATTTTTGAGGTTTTGTAAGACTTCCCAATACCATGTCTTTTTGGGTTTCTAGCTTTTTTTGATTTGATTTTTCGATGGCATTTGAGCGCTGTTGTAAATTAAAAATATAAGTGCTAATGGGCTTACCTTAACTGATAAAAATGATATGACCAATGCGGCTATATCGCCCAGCATGTGGAAACTGTCAGCCACCAAAGCCATGGAATTTGTCACATAGCCAACGACGATTTCCACGAAGAAGAAGAACGCCGTCAGCCACATCATCGTTAGCAGACGGCATTTTTTACCGGTGTATTTGGACATTTTGGCAAATCTGTAACGATAACAGAACAGAGGTCGAATATTAAAATGAGCCGGTGTATAGCAGCAAAAAACTAAAGGGGAGAACGGCTCTTTATAGAACGAGAAGATAACAAAACGGACAACTCTAACTAGGCGCAGGTAGAGGCCACCTTTACATCATGTAGGTGTTGAAAAGGTTGAGTCAGCCAGCAGAGACGAACCACCGCAAAATATTCCGCCCTCGCTTATCAGGTCTGCTAGGCTTCAAAAGATAATGCTGCTGTCGCGTCTTCTCGCACACGACACCAACACTTATCAATTTAGCGCAGAAAATAAGGCGAGACAATCAATTTTGAATTTACACAACTCCGGAAGCAAGAACGTCTTAAACTTGTTTGCAATGCGAAAGAACACAAGGATGCAATTTTGGGACGTATCCGTTGATGTGCCTTGTATGCACGCTAGTGGCGGTTTGCTGCTGTATTTCGTTTAATTTCACCCAACACTGGCGACGATACCGATTTCAGCACGAGAAAATATTCTGACACAGAATAAATTTCCGGCGTTGCTATATTGAATGAATTTTTGTGTTGTCATACGCAACAGCACGACAGACACTATAGGTCGGAGCGAAAGAAACGTTTCCATATCCTAACAGAATTTGTTGTTCGTTTGTGAGTGCCTTGCGACGTGCTGCATTAATGGCGGGCTTGCACTGTTGCAATTGAACCCTGTCGTGCTTTAGCGCTAGGCTTATGTATGTACTGGACTACTACATTGAGGGCTGGTTTTCAATTTCGTCTGGCGCGACTTATGCAAAATAATGAAATTGATTTGTACAAACAACTGCGGGTAGGGAGATCCCTTGTTTTGTCTGTAGACCAGACGACGAAGTTTGTTTACAGCTGGTAACTTTATTGTTTCCTTCCGATTCTCGGTTGGTTTCAATTGCATATAGGCATTGAAGCGAGGGTTTGATAAATTTCCGCTGACAAAGTTCCTTTTTATTGAAAACACTAGGATTTTTAATTCGCCATTGATCCGTGTTTAAGCTTGCTCAATTCGATAACAATCCAACTTCATTTAACCATTGTTCTTAAATTGAAATCAATTAAATACCAAATTTTGTTATCGTTTGCTTTTTCGGTTTGCTGCCAAAAGTTCTACTTTGATTGAAAACGGTAGTATTTTAAAATCGTTATCAACCCGTGTTTCAAGCTTGCTTCAAGCGTTGGAGTACAAGTAAGAGAGCATCAGTCGAGTTATCCCAGAGCAGAGAAATACCCTACGATATACAACTCCATCGACTACGCGTTTGATTGCGAAAATACAAAATAATACGAATGCGAGTGTATTCATCAGAAAACCACCGATTCTGACTAGTCTACAGATACCCTGTTACCAAAAGTGTTGAATTAAAAAGCAGTCAAGTACGAGTCGGGCTCGCTCACTCGCTCCGTACCAGAAATACCCTTTTTAGCGTTCGAACTTAGTTTCTCTTCGCCCGTCTGTCCTTTGCTTGGTCTGGTTGTTTTCTGTTGATCAGCAACGCTTCTCCTTGCTCATCTGACCATAAAATGTTCGACATTTTTACCTATATCTTCGAAACCAATCCATCTAAAATTATGAAAATTTCATTTTTGTATTTTGAAAAAGATAAATGGATATAAAAGAAATTTTTGAACACAGTGCGAGTGTGAATGGATCGGCGATGTTCGGAATAATAAATATACCGACTGCAATAACAAGGTTATTAAACTCGCACTGCTGTTTTTGCTGACTTTCTTCCAACGCTAGCGAATCGCATTTCGAAGAGCACTATTCATGCGTATCGAAGAAAGAACGGCAGAAGAAATAAAATGTGAAAAGCGGCAAAAAATTCAATGAAATTGGAAAATGAGGCTCGCTGGCTGTTTCACTAATGGCGTTTTTGATGTTCATGGGTGATGCCCTGAAGAGGGGAATCTACATACTATGTATATCGATGTACGCTGCTTGAATCTACACTTCAAGTATGGCAGTAATAGTACATATTTGTATGGAAATCAATTACGAATCTGAGATTTTACTTCGATGTTGATGGACACCACAGTGTATTATATGACGATCGGAAGATGGTTGGCAAATTGGTTGGTACAAATTTACAATATTGACATTTCATTTAGTGCTTGTTTGTGTCACTGACATTTTTCCAAGTGTATTCAGTGTCACAATTTGAAAGCAACAACAAGAGACAGACAATGATGAGATAAATTCACCTCTAAAGCTCAATGAAGGGATTGCTTGACGCATGCGCAAAGAGCATATGATGTTGGGTGACCAATCAATTTACTACTCACATTTTACTTTGCTTCATCCTACTTCGTCGGGTTTCTTTTGCGACGGCTCAGCAAAAAAGCAAATCCGCGATTACCGCTGCCGTATTTCCCCAAAAAGCACACTCACGATGCAATCATTCCGCAATCTTTGCAATTTGGCACATCGTCACGTCATTGTCAGCCCATTTTTGCCACTACATATGACGCGCACAGAGCAAAAACGCTTCGAGTGTCAATTTTCGCCTCATTGCGCACATGCGCTGTGCAGGTATAAAAGTCGTTTTTGCTCTGGGCGCGTCAATATATGCCACCGCTATCGTCGAATTAGAGTGCTGGCACCCATGCGCACTCCAGATTGTTGCTGCAATTGATGGCGCTTTCCACTCTTATGATGCAGTGCTTGCAAACTCGTACCAACTTAATTTGCAATTTTATTCAACTGGACGTACGCTTTTCATATTTGAATGGAAAATTCATGCGTGTATAGCAAAACAAATAGAGCTAGTGTCAAAGCTCAAATCTATTGAGGATTCATGGAATGCAGATGCATACGATATCGAAGGCGACAAATAATAATGAGAAAATCCATTGGTATGAATTCAGACAAATCAAACTTTTATTATTTCCAAACGATAATAATGAGAAATTTTGTTTGATTTTCTTTTCTTGGCTCTCAAAAAATTGTGTAGCATTCCTCAATGTACGCTTACGGGCCTACAATTGGTACGATTTAGTTTTGTATAATCATCATAAATGGTTCACACTATCGCTAATTAGCCTCCAATCAATGAGTCAAGTTACCATGGCAGTCGCGTGAGCTCTGTCATTAGAGGCGCGCGCAAAAGTGCTCCCGGAACGTAACTGACACTCTCCAATCAGTACTCCGCACTGCACCAATTAAGACTGATATGAGTGCTTGTTTGTGCTCTCCCTTGATAAAAACGCGCATGTACATATGTGACTGTATAAACAAATAATATGCATTAAGAGGAAATCGTTTTGAGATTGCAATAGGCAAAGAACGGATTGTTTCCGCTTTCATCGTCATATTTGCAACAGCGGCATATTTGCCACAATTTACAGATTTATAATTTATATATTTATATTTTATATATACTCATATGTACATAAATTAATAAAAAGAAGGTACTTAAAATAGCAAAAGAATAATAAGCAAATTGTGAAACTGCTTGTGGGTGGGACTGGGCTGAGCAGTCGGGTCATGGGGTCTTTGTTCGCCGAAAACTGCAGCCTTTGCTTACATTGCGCTTTCCGTTTAGTGTCGTTGGCGTTAACGGGAACTTTGTAAAAATTTCCACTGCAATATCAACAAAGTGAACACTATATTGCTTTTATTCAAGCAGCGTAAATAAGTTAGTGTTAGCGAAGGAACGACGCAATTTGTTTGTTGGAATTTCTATATGTTTTGCAATTTTTTGAATACTTTCGAAATTATTATTTATATACGTAAATCAGTCTAATGATAAATTACTTTGCAACTTCTTCGCCGATTTTAACATATTCGTATAGTTTTCTAATAACGCGAAAGCTTTTAGAAAATCGAAATAGTGTCCGATAATCCAAAATTTTTCAGTTTCGAAAGGTGAAAATCGGTGCCTTCAAACACAGATGTATGTATTAACTGATTGAAGATTAAGAAATTTTGTTACCGACAATGTAACCAACAAATGGTGTAAAAGATCTGATATAAATTTTGTTGGAAAAGTCTTTTGGCTAAGGATTTTGGCGTGCGTCCGTAAGCATCTGCACACGAACGGCACGTTTCATAACATAAAAAACCCAAATGACAACACGGTTTACAAATTGGCAAATACAACGCTAATTTCACCCGGCAAATGTTTGTCATAACACTAACCAAGCTTTCCACATACAAGTACATATGTATGCGTGTATTGCATCTAACACGTTTGTCGAAACGGGAGTTGGCAGTGCTTGCAGCCACTACCGACGACGTAACCATATAACCATAGTCTTGAAGGGCATTACCACGTTATTGTGCCATTTCTGGCGATTTCGAGTTTTCGCAAACGTGTTTTGCATGTGATGAGTTTGTGAGCAATTTTGGCGTTCAGTAAAAATCTACGACATTGTGGAGATGCTTTCAATTTGTTAACTCAAACAAATTAGGAAAAACGCAGTCGGGAGATTGTATCATTTTCTAATTTTAAGTTTAATAATCTATATATATAAAATACAATAGTATGTTTGTCCTCTATAGACTCTAAAACTACTGGACCAATTTTGACCAAACTTTATATACATGCTCTATGGGGCGTGAGGAGTGTTTCTGTGTAGTTTGAAGTTCGTCCGACAGATGGCGCAATATTTAGTATTTTTGTGTTTTTGCACCGTAACTCAAGAACTACTGGACCAATTTTGACCAAACTTTATATACATGCTCTATTGGGCGTGAGGAGTGTTTCTGTGTAGTTTGAAGTTCGTCCGACAGATGGCGCAATATTTAGTATTTTTGTGTTTTTGCACCGTAACTCAAGAACTACTGGACCAATTTTGACCAAACTTTATATACATGCTCTATGGGGCGTGAGGAGTGTTTCTGTGTAGTTTGAAGTTCGTCCGACAGATGGCGCAATATTTAGTATTTTTGTGTTTTTGCACCGTAACTCAAGAACTACTGGACCAATTTTGACCAAACTTTATATACATGCTCTATGGGGCGTGAGGAGTGTTTCTGTGTAGTTTGAAGTTCGTCCGACAGATGGCGCAATATTTAGTATTTTTGTGTTTTTGCACCGTAACTCAAGAACTACGATTGTTTACATCGAATAGCTTTGGAACTAAAAGTCGTGTAGCATTGAAATTCCGTATGCAGTCGCCTCTTGGATGTGTCATCCCACTGGTAAAATTTTATGGGCGTAGCATAAGGGGGCGTGGCACCCCCCATACAAACAAAATTTTTGATCTCGATTAGCTTTGGAACTAAAGGTCGTGCAGCATTGAAATTTCGTATGCAGTCGCCTCTTGGATGTGTCGCCCCACTGGTAAAATTTTATGGGCGTAGGATAGGGGGCATGGGACCCCCATACAAACAAAATTTTTGATCTCGATTAGCTTTGGAACTAAAGGTCGTGCAGCATTGAAATTTCGTATGCAGTCGCCTCTTGGATGCGTCGTCCCACTGGTAAAATTTTATGGGCGTAGGATAAGGGGCGTGGCACTTTTTTTAACAACTCCACATTTGTGTATAACTTTAGAACTACACATCACACATCAATGAAACTCGATAGGGACTTACTACATATCCATATCCTTCTACTGAGAAAATAAGGGGGCACTGGATAAGGGGCGTGGCACCCCTCATTCAACTTAAACATTTGATTTGGTATATCTTTAAAACTACAAGCCATGCAACATTAAAATTTTGTATTCTGTTAGTATTTAGTCATACATACATGTAAACATTTTTACATAATATGGGTTTTATCTATCTTCTATCTTATCTTCTTCTTCTTCTATCTTCTATCTTCTTCTTCTATTATATATATAAAAATGAATCGTGGTTTGTTCCGATGCTTTAAACTCCAGAACGGCTGGACCAAATTAGAAACTTCTTTCTGCGGGTTTGTTCGTAATTGGCACGCGATGGTCTACGACAAATAAAGTTCTAATAATCCTCAACAGGTGCCGCTGTGGGCGAAAACTCTTTTAATAGGCTTTAGGCCAGCGACGCCCAAAGCTTCCTTATGGAAGGGCAAACACCAATACAAACAAACTTTGTTATGATGAAAAAGGAAAAAATATTTTGTTCAATATGTACACTGTAAAAAAAATGAATTGCATATTCTTCTTTGTTATATGTAATGAAAAACAAACCAACTTAATAACACAAAAATCATAAAAATCTCCCATGATCCTTTCAATAAATGATCCAAATCAATTTCCCAATCAAAAAGATTTATTTCACACTTCTCTTGAAGATAATTCTTCATTTTGCAAAGTTTCCATAATTAATTTCGTATAAATATTGAGTTCCATTCAACCCGCAAAATGTTTCATTCAATTAATATTAAAATGAAAATGTACAAATTAAAATATAATTAAAATATAAATAAGGTATAGAAATTTTTAACCATATAAGGCGTTTTTAGGTTCGGTTATGGAAATATGTTGAAATAAATAAATTATGTCACTGAGCCATCTGTTACATAAAGGTAATTTTTTCGATCAAAAACAAATTTCGAGTTGAATCGTCATTCCTCAAACTTTAAATCAATCAAAACCAAGGTTTGCAGGGTCACCTATAATATCTTAATATTTAAAAACGTTCGTGCGTTTAAGAGCTATCGAGCAGAAATTTAGACAATAGATTCAGTTAAGGTTGTATTGTGTTTTTTTTTTTAAGTTTAGACTCGCTAGGTCACTCGGTGGTCAAGAAATTGCAAAAAAATATTTACTATCCAAAATGGCTCAAACTCCTGGTTTATATTAAGTAATACTTTTGTAGGCAGAACGAAGTTTGTCGGGTCAGCTAGTATTTATATAAGAGTACGTTATATGGATTATGAATATTCAGCATCAATCTCTCATACCCGCTTTTAAGTATTATTTGTAGTAAATAACTACAAACTCCGACATAATTAACCGGAACAACATGTTCCCTGAATCAAATTCAATATATGTATAAGAAGAAAATTTCATTATTGGGAGGAATTTAAACTTTCATAGGACACTAGAAAACAAAATCATGCTGCCCAACATCGTTACTTCAAATCGGTGGGCGGCTAAATGTGCTGGGAGTGCGCTTTTTTCACTTATCTGAGCACTGGTGAATATTCACAGCGTTCATAGCTACACCACTAATTACCTGACAATTTAATATTATATAATAAACATGCCAGTCTTGTTAGAAGTACATACTTCAAGTTGAATGTCATGCATGGATAGGAGGGGATGGCAGCACCAGCTACCAGCGCAGAATGTGCAACGAAATGCCAACGAACTGTGGTGCGGCAAATAGGGAGTGCTTCATTTTCCGCCTTTCAACAAACAAATAGAAGTCTAGACATTGTAAAGCGTAACGTAAGTGACAGGGTGGTAATTAAATGGGAAATTGTTTTCTAAGCGTGTTCGTTTTATAAAATTCAAAGCTGTTTGTGGAACAATGGAGGTCAACCCGAATCACGTGTCTTCGGTGTCGCACAGCTACTTTGGCTATTGGAATGAACATTTTATATATGGCATAACCGTGGTTAGACAATTGCTCGGCCTTGACACCTTATTGGCGATCGAGTTTCATTGACTATACATACATACTTTTTTCGTCCAGAAGACTATAACAATATATTTAACTTTAATTTGTCGTTTATGGAAAACGGGGTCGTATGCTTCATTTTAATCAATTGAAATCGAAAGCAATTGACAGGGCTCTGCATGCATGTGTATGTATGGTAGATTAACAAGAATTACAAACTGTAACATTGTAGCTTCCAGCATGTGCAACATTCATACATACAAATGTACATAATGTTACCTAAAATTAGAACGGCCTACCTTATAAATTTTTTTGTTTTACAGGAGAAGCAAAAACGTTAAAACATATTTAAATTTCAATTTCAATTGCGTATAAAAGGGTTATTTTCGATCATAGCACATTGAAGAATCACAAAAAAATGTATTGAACAAAATTTTACTAAGGGCTTTACGACATTTAGGTGATTA
This sequence comes from Neria commutata, assembly GCA_963457695.1. Taxonomy (NCBI): domain Eukaryota; kingdom Metazoa; phylum Arthropoda; class Insecta; order Diptera; family Micropezidae; genus Neria; species Neria commutata. The sequence goes on along the minus strand of OY735248.1, from coordinate 14,153,482 downwards.
TGATTATTATTATATATAATTATATAATTATTATTATATGTATTTATATAATTGAACATTTTCAAAGCAGGGAATTCGCAGCCAAACTGCAGCACGAAAGATCGCTCGACGCTGCAAATGAAGCGGATCCAAATGCAATCAAAATTTTATAAAAATAACTTTAAACGAGCTATCATTGAGTACTATTGAAAATAGAGATTTTCAAAGAGTTCTTGAAAAATTCTGGAAGATCTAGGGCTTTCAATACACCCACATCTATGCAGTATATGCAATTATAATAGTTAAATCAAATTAGTGCACGGAATAATCTTATCGGCGATCGCTCAAAAAAAGTCAACAACTGCTGCAACAGATAAGGCCCATAATCGATGCCAACCAAACCAAACAATGCCTACGATAAGTTATTCACACGACACAATTGTCTGTTGATTTTGATATAGCGACGTACTCAGCATAGTGCACACGTTCCATACTGTAGAAAGACAAATTTCATGACCATTGCGTAGTTCAGATATTTCGAGGGGTTTAAATATTATGCGCTGATAAGAGTACGTGACGAGATTTGTAAAATGCGAGCTCTTGATTGCAAGCGTAATTGCGCGTGAGCTCACAATTCAAAATGTACGACAATACAATTTTTTCGATAACAGAATTCGATAAATTCTCTTTTTTTTATAAATAATAAGGATCTGCCAGGTATTGAACCTGCAGCAGAGACCTAGCACAAATTCAATTAAATTAATTTCATTTCTTGGGAGTTCAGATGACACAAACACAACTCCTTGCTGTGCCTTTTGTTTTTTGTACACAAAAGTAGCTAACCAAAAAAGGCGGTGAACTTGGTCTTAGCCAAATTTATCTATTGTACATGGAAAATTAAAAGTACACCTGCAACGCGGAGTTATGCAGCCACGAAGATGCAGAAGTCGGGACGATTTTATCGACAGAACTTTTACGGAAGCAAACTATGTAGTTCAACTACGCAAGATTACTCAGCGTTCTGCCAGATAGTAGTAGTGTAGCATACATATTTTCTATTTTAATTAACATTTATGTACATATACATATGTACATACATACATACATATATGCAAATTTAGCTTTTTCTTCTGTGTTGCTTGCGTATTTTTTTTCTTAACATATACAAAAATCAAATCTGGGAATGAATTGTTTAATTTTCAGCTTATGGTTTATCGAGAAAGCTAGGCCTAAGCCTCTTTCGCGGGCTGTTGCGCCATTTATTTATTATTTGTTTATTAGGATGTTTATCCCAATATATGTACGAACGGACGGATCAACGATTTATAAGGGTATCAAATTAATTGGATTCTCTTGAAGCTTCCTTCATTTCCATGCCACCACACACACACACACACACACACACACACACACACTCGGTAGCATCATGCATGTGTGCGAGTCTCTGCAACACAAACTATGTAAAACTTTGTAAATTGATTTCCGGGCTCCACATATTTCGCCATTGTCTAAAGTTTTTGATGGTATAAGCCATGCCATCACGTGCGAGCGCAATGAAAAACTAAATTTCCCACTCGTTGCAAGTTCGCATAGAGGGACCAGACTGTCAGACAATAAAAACAATTAAACTATTTTGTTTTTTGTAGCAATATTTGCCAAATGCAGACAAATGCTTGAATCAATGAGATTCGTCCTTTCTAGTTGGTTGTGGTGAGACGCTCTATCTAAGCTCAAAAGGCAACTACGTTCCACACAAAACATGCTTATCCAGAAAGATGCAGTTTTTCTCACAATTTAGAACAAAACTTGACCTCAAAATAAGCATTACCGTTTCGTAATCTTAACGCTTGGCAGTAAAAGGTAACAAAGAACAAATTACATTCTCCGTTTTACGCTAAATAATTGCACAGACCCTCTTCGGCCACTATAAAACCAAAGCCAAAAGCAAAAAGAGATTACAGCATAAGTAATTACGGATGCAAACATAACCCAGTTTTGAGCAAAGCGTGAAGCCTCCCCACGTCACACAAGTGAGAAGAGTGTGGAAGGCAGGGAGAGGGTCCGCAAACGAGCGAAACTTCGCTGAGAGGTGGGCCAGCTAGAGTTAGTTTTGATGTGGGTTAAGTCCGAAGCAAATTCTAAGAATGATCATACATACCGCCTCCTCACAACTGATAACAAAAAAATAATGTGATGCGGGGATATCATTGTAACCACAGTATAAACATACATAATTGGGCAACAACTAAAGTCTAGATGAGGCTTATGAGGTTCGCAATTATTGTTGGTGCTGTGTCAGTTATCGGCCGGCCGGGTCAGCACTCGGCACTAAAGAACAAACTGTTTAATTGTAGACATGCGCAAGAGACCACGACTTTCAGATACAATATATTTTGAATAAGAATGAATACAGGCACAAACACGTGCTTATCAGCATGAGAAAAGTTTTCAAATTCAGACGCTGAAGTTTCCACGTTTTCTCTGCAGCAGGAGACCCACAAGAAAGTACTAGTAGTTGGTTATTCAAATAAATAAGAAGTCGAGGTTTGTTGGTGACGGCTGCACAAATGCAAAACCACAAAAGCTGATTACGTTTAAAAAAATGTTGGTAAGTAGAAAAGGGCGCAAAAGTTCACGTAGACGATTTAAAGCCACACTGAGGTCATACACTACAGTAAAGACAAAGGAGAGCGAATATTCTGGCTGCCTGGTTTAATGGGTGGTTGGCCACGATGGTGCAGGCGGGGTTGAACGTGACAACGGAGGCTGTGAATATACACGTGTACGCATTATGGATGTACTTGCACGTGTGCTCATTGCAGCAGCTGGGAACATTTGGGTCAAAACAGAAGCAAAATAATAGCAGACCAGTATAACAGAATAAGTAGACCATGGTGCAACAAAATCAAAGAAGAGCTTGCAAGCAAGAAACAATGCTACAAAGAAGGAAGGCGAAATTGACAATACAGTATTCGCACAAAGTGAACACCCTAATGGTTCGTATCATATGTGGAACTTCGCATCGGATTGCGGCCTCCACGTGCAAATTTTCAGTGCATATAAAAAATTGCATGGCACCAATTTTAAGAGATTAGTTCTTCTAAAAGAAAGTTGCATGTTCTGGAATAATTCATAAGATGTGCCAACACTTAATCAAAAATTCCAATTTTTCGAAAACTTTAGAGGTGCGTACCTCAGGGGTAATCTTTTGTCATTCCCTCGTACTCAATTTAAGCTTGTTCCCATGCCGCAAAAACAATTAAGCAAATTCAATTTATCCTGCAGCTGCCAACGGCCCGTTGCCGACGAAAGTGCTGGGGCACTCGGTTGACCCTCAATCAATTTTTCCACTGAGATAGACTAACTTTTATGATTGAAAGTCGAAAACTCCGACAGTTGCTGGCTATGATTAAAATCTCTCTTTCAAAAACCGCGTCATCCAAAGTTTCCCACCCGAGTCATTCCTCGCTTTTGCATTACATTCTGACTGCATGTGCCAGCAAATAGAGAACACAAAGAAATCAAAAGTTGATTGCTTGGTGCTTCCCAGCTCAAATGAAAATAGGTTGCCATATCGTAAGCTAATGAAGTACCGCTCTGAGGTGCTGACTCAAACGGCAATTTCTGGGCAACTGCTATGACAAACAATTTTTTTCTGCGGTTGTGATGAACTTATTATGACGACAACATAAAATTTTTTTTGTTGTTTTTGAAACGGAAAACCTGTTATTTACCGGCATTCGCGTTTGCTACGCCAACAACAAAAGGCTATAACAATGCAAACCTCTTAAAACAAATTAAGCCGTTATTAATGGTAACAATGCATATGAATACATAGATGCACATCACAGTGCGTACGTTCGTCCATGTGTTGAAGACAAACCAAAAAACAATTTAGGACAAAAACAACAATTTGTCGGATAGTTTCGGCTCTCATGCCAACGAAAAATGCAATTGCACTTCTGTAAAATTCAAACAAGTTCGGTTCGCTGACCTAACGGTGTCTTCGCTTTTCATGTTACAAATGGCACCTTCGTTTGTGTTTGTCCTTCGTGTATGCTTTTTAAAAAAACAATTCTGATTTAAATACGCGAGTGAGCTTCGGAAGACTTCAGACGGAAAATTTCAATTCATTTATTGAGTTCCTTCTGGAAACATCTTTCAATCATCTGACGTGTACCGTACATTATACGCGTAGCACAGATGGGCATCTTAGGGGATCAGTAAGATAGAATGAAAAAAAAGTATGTATATAAAATATTACTAGTCACCTACTCTATAGCGATTCTGAAGGAGTCTGAAGGCAATTCAGCGAACAGATTTTTAAACTTCATTTAAATCAATTAAATTTTAGGGTTAATGATGAAGAAATATATCAATAACAGCAATTGATTGAATAATCTAAGCTGTATATATATATGTACATATGTATGTATATAATCTATACTCACCAAATACTATTGAAGTTTTCCGGCAGTGATGAAAGACGTGGTCTTGTCTGGATAAATAAGTTTGGATGAAACTTACTAAGGAAACGCTTTGTTGTGCTGCAATTAAGTAAAGATGCTTGTACTGAAATTTGTGTGGTCTAGTGGTTTAGTAAAAGGGGTGAAGCACCGCTGCTGGAATTTCTGTTGCTTTCGTGCAAGCGACGAACGGAGCGAAAACACAAAACAAACTTCAGCTGCAACGAAAGAACTTGAATACGTTACTGCTGCTTGGGAGCAGGCGCTAGGTGCAGCAACAATACGCGTCGTTGGTGCTTCCGAGTGCAAAACAAAGCACGTAAAAAACTGATGAATCAAACAAACACAGAAAGAAGATGAAAATGCAATCGCATTTGCTGATGTGCTATGATGTATATGTATTTCTAAAGCATGGAAGAATCTCGGCATGTAAATGTGAAAATGGGCCCAAAACTCTGCTTTTTCAAAACTCAGGAACTCAACAATTTCACAAATTCGCTACAGCACTTCACGATTCAATTTCAAACACACAATTCAATTTACTTGTCAGCAAAATTTATTGATAAATCTGCGAGAACACTTCTTTTCTTTATTAGTTTGTCGCTCGTTGTTGGTCAAATAAAATCGCTTTCACGAAATAAATATTTTTGTCATTTCTTTTAGCTCTACCCACTCTTAATTGTATTTTAATTTACCGCTGTTGAATAAAAATTCTTTGTTAAATAAAAAGATTTTCGCTACCTTCTCCCTTTCCTTCACCGTTTCAATAAAAGATCTGAATGCGTGAATGCGAGTGAAAAATCTCCAATCTCCAATAACCACCACGGCTGATAATTTTGTCATATGGACAGCGTTGCATTCAAAAGTATCATACCTACTATTCCTCTTATTAGTACATAGTATGTTTTCCTTTATTAGTATATACTATTTCCCCTATTAGTACCATTCCGTTGTAAAACCATTTGCGTTATTACCAATTTTTAAATTTAGGTTGTTACATGTGCTTAAAGTTCAAGTTATCCTGCGGCTTTATCGAAAACCATTTTGATATTAAGAGATGCATTGGACTTTTTTTTTGGATTGGTAATTTGTGGTATATAAAATTTAAACTTTAATATTGTTTATTGTCAATTTTTAATAAAAAATTATATAAACGCTTTTTTGGTTGTTAAAAATTTTTGGTTTAAAAATATAAACAAAAACAGCACTGAAACAATTTTTTTTCACAAGTTTTACTGATTTTAAAATGATACGAAAAAAAAATTGGTATACACAATAAAGAAAACACAAGAACAATCACATTCGTCGTTGAACGATAACTGTATTGGCCAATTGAACTATGCGATTAAAATTGCTTTTCGTATGAGAGCGCCAGTACTTGCAGCGACCCCACATGACAGCTGGATAATTCGGGCTAGAGATTCCATGGAAAATACGCGCTACGTTGCGACCACTAAAGTTATTTTCTGGGTACATATTTATGAGGCCGTGTATATCATTAACGATGAAATCATCGGGCTCAGAATCGGGCTGAAAAAGGAGACCGACCAATAAGGAAAAGTATCACACAATTAAAACGCATAACATACCTCTATTTCCAGTTTCAAATCATTCGGATAATCGTTCTGAAAGTAGTCACGTATAATGCCCTTCAACTGTTCCGACCGAACCTCCGAGAAGTGTTCACAAGAACAGGGCACATACGTGTTGTATGCGACCGCCGATAGACCTTGAAACACATATTGCAACTACAACGGCACAGTTTCAATGATAAGCCACCACTTCGAAGAGACCATACCACTAACCTGTATTAATTGCGTGTGCTCCTGTTTAACGGAGCGTGTATACAAAGTGTCCAGCGCATCGTCAACCTCCTCGGCGTCAAAATCTCCGGGTGCTTTCAAGCGAAAACCCAAATCGTAAAAATTTACCGTAATTGGCGAACGTTTTGCACAACCATTCACTAGAAGATTTTACTTTTTAGTTAATCCAGAGTTGTACGAATGGTAGACTGCGCTGTCAGACGTACCTTGCACCCATTCCAAGTTCTTCAACTGATACTTCACCACCCCGCTGTTCCAGCCGATGGCTGCTGCTGTATCAACAACAGAAAACTCAATTATGTTGGAATCCTCTTTGAAGTTTTTATTCTTGATTTCGAGTGCAATGGCCATCGCAAGTGGTGGACATTCCTTAGCAGCATGCCTGGCAATCAAGGTCAATAAAGGTATGTGTGTTGTTGAGTACTTCCTACGGCAACTTACTTCAGGTACTTGGATCCACCGTAAGAGATAATTTTTGCCATTATGTAAGCAGAGCTAAGGACGTTGATGTTCCAGCGTGTGTCCAATTCCATATAACACAGCAAGGTGGAAACATTCTCCGCCGGTATATCCAAAGTTTCAACTGCCTTTTCAATGGAGAAACCAATTTCGTGTCCGGGGCAAATGTGCTCGCGAGCCACCGTTGCAGTCCCCTCAACTCCAAAGTCGGAGGCATCCACATTCAAGGGTTTCACAGTCTTTTCTTCAATAGTTTTTCCACTTTTGAAACTGCAAATATATTTTGATAATCGTAAGCTTTGTCGTCAATTTACTCAGGAAATTTCTTACTCTTTTGCATTCTTATTGCACGCACAGGACACGAACACATGCTGCAGCAACTTTCTTATCACATGACGATCTATTGAGTTGGCGTATATGTGCCGACGCAACTCATTCTGATCGCTCCCCTGTGCGTCCAAAAACAAGTGACAATGTGATGCATTACCATCGCGCCCAGCACGCCCGATTTCCTGCACGTAGCTTTCGAAATTGCGAGGCATGTTGTAGTGAATGACGGCGCGTATATCCGGCTTGTTTATGCCCATTCCAAATGCGATTGTGGCAACTACAATACGCAGCTCATTGCGCATGAATGCGTTTTGAATAGTGCGTCGCCGAGAAGCAGGCATGCCCGCGTGATAAGGCTCAGCATGCCAATTAACACGTTTACGTTTCCTCTTGCCATCTTCGGGCATGCCAACTTTGCGGTCCTGTTATAGACAACGACAAAGATACTCAATGTTAACCGAATACACACAAAAATGTCATTTAACCTACTTGCATTGAAGTGCGCAAAAAGGCGGCTATACGTTCACACTCATCCCGTCTGGTACAGTAAATGATGATCGATTGGCAAGGATCGAATCTGAAAAGATTAAGAATTTTTGATTTCATCAGGCAATTTAAACTGAACTGCTCCTCTATACCTCTTGCTAATCAGCAACTGTAACAATGCCGCATCCCTGTTCTCATCTTTCGACACCGAAAGTATCAGATTGTCCGGCAGCGGAATGTCGCTGATAACGCCATTTTGTCCATCCAGTATGCCCAAGTGGTTTATAATGCTAGTGCGCGTGGGCAAAGTGGCTGTCGCTGTCAATCCCAGCACCGTGCTCACGCCCAAATTTTTCTTTAGCACTTTGCATATCATTAAGTAGCTTGGGCGGAAGTTGTGGCTCCACTGGGAGACACAATGAGCCTCGTCGATACACGCGAACGCAATTGGCGGCAACTGACGCAATATGGAGCCGAACCCCGTCGAACGCTCGCCAGCCACCACCGCCTCGGGGGATACGAGCAGGATATCAATCTCCCCGTCTTTAATCTTCTGCAGTATCGTAAGCCGCTGCTGCGGCGTTTGGTTCGTATGCAAGCAGTGCGCGCGCAGAAAATGCGGCACGCCGTGCACTTGATCCTCCATCAAGGACACAAGCGGTGATATCACCAAGGTGATAGACTGTTTCTGGCGACTGTATAAGTAGGCCGGTAGTTGGTAGCAAAGCGACTTGCCACTGCCCGTGCTAAGCGTGACAAGTGAAGAGAGTCCAGAAAGTATGCGCATTATAGCACGATCTTGACCTGTTGCAAATTGCAAATGTTAACAACATTTGCTTCGAATTTATTCTAGTTTTGAATTTGTTTTGCGTTTACCTTTGCGAAAGCTGCTGTGCCCAAACATGTGTAACGCCTCCAGTACTTCCGGCGTAACTCCCTGCACACTACCATCCGCGTTCAGGTCATACAAAGCGCCCACGCCTCCAATCTGCACGGCTCCTACTTCTTTAACATCAAGTCCGGCTCGCCTAAGGAACTCCTCGGGAATTTTATGTCCCACATATTTTTTAATGGGCGATATGTTTTTCTCGACTGTACCGGCAACAGCAGCGTCTATATCCAAAGCATTCAATTCGTCGTCTGTGCTCATCAGCGAGTCCTTATCGTTATTTATGCTTGTATTACTTTCTTCATCATTCTCCTCATCTTGCTGCGTTGCATCATCTGTGAACTCATCATTGCGATAAAGCGCGGCATTGCTTGCAGCTGGCAATTTGGCTATGTTGCGACTATGTACCGCCACCGCGTTTTGCAAAGCCATGTGCTCAGCCTCCTCCAATGTGGGGAACGGCGAAGGATCTTCCTCCAGTTGCGCCGTCAGTGGCAACAACGAATCTCCCTTTACTTTGCAGTTCTGCGCAAAATGGCCTGTCTGACCGCAGGTAAAGCAGCGCAGTACGCCACCATCGCAACCACCCATGTCCATCTCGGGGCCAGTGAGTGCGGCAATGCGCTTCTTGTCTTTCCATAGTTTTTTCTTGTATTTCGAGTAATTTACAGTCTTTTTGCCACGGGCGAATTTCTTTTTCTGTATGTTGATCGTTACGAAATTTTCATTCAATTTTCCCGAAGCGATTTTCTCTTCCAGCTTCTTGCGTGCTGCTGCACGCTTCGCATCCACAAAGGTTCCGGGGCTGCTCTGCTTTGCTGATGAAACAACCTGGGATGTTGCTATGGTATTTATGTAGCGCTGCGCCACATTATCTGCAAACTCCAGATCTGACAATTTCGCACGCGGCACGAAAACGATATCACCATGGTCTAGCGCCAATGCGTACTTCAATTGATCTGGATGTGGAGGTTCTTCTTCTGTGGTCGCCTCAGTGGCAGCTGTTTCCTCAACGTTTTTGGTTTTAGTATTACGTAAGCCATTTCGGTTGTTTTGAGCTTGTTTCGACTTGGGTTTTCCGGGTCGAGGTTTTCTTTCGTTGGATGCTAATTCTTTTTTCACAGTTTTAGCTCGTGCCACAGTCCTCTTACGAGTTGATGGTTTCAATTTCACCACAAAATCTTTATCATTGTCATCCTCAGCGGAGAAGTCTCCTTCTAAATCTGTGCCTTCATCTTTGTTTGGTGTTTTTAGTTTTTCATCGAGCGTTGCATTTGCATGCTCTTGACTTGTTTCCACAACGGCTGGTGTTTTGCGTCGCTTTGCAATATGCCTGTAATACTGTGGTGCACATTCATCTTCGCTCTCGGACACAACGGAATCGGAACCACTTTTGGCAAATCTGACAGATGATTTTGGTGAACTTGGTTTGTTTGTGTCTGCAATGCAACTTACAGAGACTAGCTGCTCATTTAGTCCTGTCTCCAATTGATCATTTGCCATTATCTTAGAAAAGTCAATGTTGGATAGGCCATAGGTTGGTTTGCTGGACATGGTGTTGAGACGTACATCTTGGTTATGTTCAATACTTCTCTTCTCTCTCTTATCGATTCCAATAGTTGCCATGTCATTTTGAACTGCAGTTCGGTTTAGCCAACCTTCGTCCAAGTGCGTCTTTACAGACGCTTTCGCTCTATCACCTGTTAACCTCGAGTAGAAAAAGAAAATTAGTTTATACACTAGTTCCAAATATCACCTTAGTCAGACCGGTTAACATAGGGAATGCCGATATAGCTGCAGCGGCTTGTTGCTCCTTTGCCTTTTGCGTCAGAATTGTTTCCAAATCCGGCAGCACCTCCTGCCGCTCCAGATTGGAATTTATCAATGAATTTTGCTTCTGGCGTAGAGACACATCCAAACTACTGCGCGACAGTGATTTTCGGGGATTTCTCATCGAGAAGGATGAAGATTTAAAGAGATCATGTTTTAGATTGAATTTAAATTGCTTTTTCTCGGACGCTCCCTGCGATTCTTCAATAATTTTCTTGCTAACAGCGCTGCCCCAAGCGCATTCATTTAATTTTAATTCGTCAACTGCTTCGAAATGTTTGATGACGTGATCTTCGTGTATGTTAACTACGTTAGAAAGAGCACTCGACGTACTCGACGTGGTCAACTCTGGGACATTGGAAAATTCTGTTGTGGATGAATTTCCCTCAGTCACAATTGCCGTTATGTCCAGTGGTAACTGTGGTCCTCCATTTATACTCATGTTCAGGTATGATTCATTGACTGCCGCTGCCTCCTCGGACTGAGAAATCTCGAGCACATCAAAACCATCCTCCGCCAACACGTCATTGAGTGTATCCTCCAAGAAGGATGTCTTCAGTTTGTAATACATCTTATATGAGTCCCGGATTTCCTGAGCGGCGTCGCGGATATCGTACTGCAATATGTGTGCGAATTTATGCTAATTTTCCTGCTGATTTTGCTTTTTTCTACGTACCTTGGAGGGAATGCGACCATGTTTCTTCTTGAAATCCTTTTCCCATATTTTCACACGCAATTTGTATTTTTGGTATTTCTTTTTGAACACAAAATCATCCATACTATTTTATTCAACCTATATTTTAAGTTATGAATATTTCACTAGGAAAAGCGGATGAACGAAAAACAAAATCGTCTTGAAATGCGAACTGTCTAATTTACGCGCGCTTTGCACTTTTTGGCACCGGTGATGCCAATGTTATTCAACTTCTGCTGCGACATCGCCAGTGTTGGAAAATCCCGTACTTAATCCTAGTACTATCCTAGAATTAGTACATACTATTTCCCTCATCCCGCTGTAAAACCATTTGCTTTATTAGTACCAATTTTTACATTTAGGTTGCTACATGTGCTTAAAACCAAGCGCAAAATCTCCAAATTCGATTGGTTAGCCTCAGAGTTGGACTGGGCCAAAATAAAAACGTACCCCATTTTTTAAAAAAACATACCTTTTCCATAAATTTCGTACCTTGAAAATAAAAATTTGTTCTGATAAGGATAAGTTCGTCTTCTAGTTCGGTTTGATGAGCAAAAAAAAGGTACTCCCCGAGCATAAAAAGCTTTTACGGGTGAGTGCTTCCCTCCGTCGGTGAATAATCTATTTTATTTAATTTATAAATAATACAATGTTCTGCCCATTATTCATGTTTAAGTTACTACCACAGTTTTTACCCGCTCAATACAACCCTGCACTTTCAATCATCCACTTTTCCACAATTTGTCAAAATTGTAAATGGGTACCATGTTCACGTGAGAGGAAAAGAGATAAGATATTTGGAGGCATAACTATTCATATGCTAAACAGAAACAACTAGTGTTTCATGCAGATCTTGGACTCAAAAAACAAAATCTCAGCTAAAATTTGTCTATCTGGTACGAAATAGTACGTTTTCAAATAATTAAACAATCCGAAAGTGTCATGCGATGAAATTCCAAGGAAGTGAAGTTATATATCTATATTTTATGTATGTGCCTTTTATTTTATGTGATAATTCTGCAATATGCAGTAAGTATTAACGCAAAGTTGTGCTCTTTTTGGCGCAATTATTTCAAGCGCATATAATTTGTTATTAAAGTAATGTCATGCACATCTTTTTGCTTATTTATTATGTCAAATGTGGTCACTACAAATGCATAACTAAAGATATGTGTATTTAATATTTTTATTATCAATAAAGATTTAACTGGAATTCCTTTTGGTTTTATTTGGATGGAAATGTAAGGGCAGAAGTTGACAACTGTAACATTTTGTGCAGTTTTATTAATCTAAAAGATTTACATTCATTATGCTTTGCAAATTGCACAATAATCGTTAATTTTCAAATATCATTCATATACATAAAAGGCAAGCGTCACCCTCCGTGCCCCCATATCTACTGTAATTGCTCGAAATATTTTTATTTCAAACTTTCAAAAATAAATTATCAAGAAAACGGAAAATGAGTTTTGGAAAAATGGCTCCAAAAAGAAAGAGCCAGGGGGGCAGAGAGGAGAGGTCTCGGCTGCGCAGAGAAAATACCAGCGAAGCCGAGCTGAACGCGTTGTTGTTAGTTTCGCAACGTTTTGTTTTTTTCGCAACCGCTTTGCTCTATTTATTGGAAATTTTACAAAACTGTTTAAAAATCCATTTCATTTCCACATTTTCCTTGCCCGTCTGGTCGTTGCTACGTAATTCAGATGAAATGACGTAACGAAAAATGCGAAAATCCCAAAATTATAACGGCAAAATTTTTGCATACAAAAATGGGCAAAAAACGCGTGCAAAAAACTACGTAAGGCGGGGGATTACGTCTTCGCCGAAATGCGTCGCAAATTGCCGGGATGCGTTTCGCTGCATTCCTTAACCCTTTGCCGTCACGTAGAGCAGAAAAATCCTGAAATTTTCCGGATTGCGGCCGAAAATTGCGATTTTTCCTTTTTCGTTACGTTGAAAAACCGCGCGATTTTAATTGAATTTTCTTGCTGTACTGTATTTGAATTTCATTTGTTGCGCACGAAAATATGCTAGGGAAATAATAAAATTATAATTTCAATATGGTGGGTATACTGCCCAAAAAATTCTGATGTCAATGAAGTTAATGAGCAATGTTATTTGGTGACACATATTTAATTTTCAAATATGTATAAATTAAATTTGATTCAATTTAAAATGTAAACAGTAACCGTATTTTCGCCTAAAAGGCATTGTAAGCTTCTTCTTCTGTAGCAAAATGCTTCTTCTGGTAAAAGACAAACAGAAATTCACCAAAAACTGACCGGAACCAACTCAAACCTAGTAGAAACATTTTGAACCAACTCAAACCTAGTAGAAACATTTTGAACCAACTCAAACCTAGTAGAAACATTTTGAACCAACTCAAACCTAGTAGAAACATTTTGAACCAACTCAAACCTAGTAGAAACATTTTGAATCAACTCAAACCTAGTAGAAACATTTTGAATCAACTCTGTTGAATATGAAATTGCCCTGGTGGATTTCGCAAATGCATAGGAGCTCTGCCGGCGTTGTTGCCCTCTGCTCTAAACCCGTAAGAGTGTGTTAGTGATTCACGTAGGAATTCGAAACTTGATGGCCAAAAGTGGATCGTGTACGGGCGGGTTTTTTGGGCCATCAAGTTTTAGTGTGAGTGGGTTAGTAAATCACCTAAAGGTATATCGAAGCCGGACGAGACAGTTAGACTGTTCGTCTCTCTTACTCTACCGGTGGCGCAGTTGGCGATGTTGCCCAATAAATGATATTTACTCAAGATTCTGCTCAATTTTCGACCTGGCTGGCAGCTATGAGTCGACAGTGCAGAGTTGCTAAAAAAAGCGTACTTATACCGGTAAGACTATTTTTACTTAACCATTAGAACTTTTTAGTTAAGCTTTAAAAGCCGTTTCGTAGAAGGGAGTATATACTACGCTTTTTACTACCAGAGAAATTATATTACTGACGGTGTATTGCATAGATTTACTCTGGGAAATAAAACGCGTACTCAAAAAAAAAAAAATGTTCCCAAATCAGTACGAAAGTACGGGGATATCCTACCCTGGTTAGCCTCAAAACCAAGCGCAACAGGGTGAACCAAAATATAAATAACCAAAAAGTTTTTTAAATCCCTTGTTCCACGAACTTATATGATTATATAATGTAATTTGCTTGTCAAATTTATTATTTATTTATACAAATAAGTTTATTTCAATTTATTTAATAAATTTCAACAATGTAGTTTTCTTTCATACCACATCGCCGACATGCACCTTGCGCTATTAAGAGGTAGGGGGCGTGTTTTTCATTTGGATGGTAACCTTTATTTCCTTATTTTTGATAATTATATTTTTGCGGCTGCATATGCACGTTAAAACATTACAACAATAAATCGTTGCAAAATAATGAATACGTGACAGAATCTAATAACGTGGCCCAAATAGCACCACAGAAATCGGATTTGTCTATGAGTGGTAAATTAATTTGGACAGCACAAACGCAGAGGGGACGATTAGGCAATAACTGTGAATCTGTGAATGTTTTGTAAACTTGTGTGCTTCATATAATATTGAATGAATTAAAGCATGTTGCAAAACAAAATAGGTTTTGTCCCGTGTATGCCTTTTGCGTGGTGGTGACAGTGTACAGTGTCTTCATATGACTACATCAATATCAGAGCCACATCTTCCGGTTTCATGGCGGGACACCTCCAATTGTACAGATAGTATTGCAAGTTTCCGTCGCCAGTGCCGAACTTCAGTGGTACCAAGAATTTCTTATTCTCCATTAAATCGAGCGCATTGAAAACATCCATTTGAATATTCCTCGCCGATATGAGAGCATCGTTCATAAGCTCCAGCCAGGGAGTCTTCGTGGACACGTTGTAAAAAGAGTAAGCACCGTGTACGGTTTTGTGCACAGGATGGTGCATTACGGACGACGGCAAACAATAGTAGCTAGCCAAGTCAGTGATGTCACCGTTATCATCCTCCACGATAAAACAGTCGACAATGCCCTCCTTTGGGGTGAACCAATGGCGGAATTCCTCTTTCGAAAACACCGGACAAAGCGAGAACTTCTTTAGGTATTCGTCAAGTAGCTTGTGCGCCTTTTCCATATCCTTAGGTTCAATGCGGCGATATCCTTTCGTCTTTGGCTGATCAGGCAATTTGTACAGCTTAATAGTGCGTTGCATAGTCATATTTCGGGCCAGATGTGAGAACTTTACCTACAGCATAATGCTTGTGCTATATTATCGAATAAATGAAGACATTCAACTTATGAAACTCACCTCGACCAGTTTTTTAGGGTTCAACGAGCGGTGCCAGTAACGACAGGTAGATACTGGTTTGGGTAGCACCACACCCGCCGTATAAGCAGCTTGGAAAATGCCCGTCAAGTTGACACGTCGCGTAATCTCGCGTATAAGAACCGGTGCCACGCGTTTACTACGCAGCTTTTTGTGTACGCACAGGAAATTTATCTCCACTACCTTGATCACCTTATCGTAGGCACGTAACTTGCTGGGAATAGCCGAGATGAATCCAACTAGACGGCCCGACTTCACCACACGAACACTAACATGCCAGTCACGTTTCCAGCCTGGGGGCTGCAGCGACCACTTGAGAAATTCGGGCTGATAGTCAAAGCGGAACATGGCGTCGTCGTCTTCCACATAATTCTCATTCAGCAACGTGTACAGCTCGGTTAGATCTGTGGTGCTATTCAGGTCCAGCGTGTCCCATTTAAAGCCATCGGGCAGAGTATACGGATCAGGTCGTATCTCCGCAACATCCTTGTCTGGTTCGATGCACTCGTTTGTTGTAATGTCCTCGTTCAGTTTGGGCACCGGTTGAGTCGACCAGAAGGTGAATTGCTTCGACTGCCGCCCGCCGGCCACGGCATCTGACACCACCTGCAACAAGGCCTGTCTGTACGGCAAATCTGAAAGAGGTGTACTTTATTAAAACTACTGCCGCGACATCTTGCAGTCAGATGGTGGTAGTGTCATACAAGGTTGCGAGATATACCGAAGAGGCAATGTTAACTACGATCCCGATACCTCCTTTCATACTTCGCGCGCTATTGTTCCCGTTAACCAGTTATTTAGGTGCCTCAAGATGATAATGTACTTTAAATTATCCATTTTACAACCACGTGTTGGATAGGCTGAGGGGAAGTAGAAGTAGTAGGGGCCTTAATCCTTGAACTGACAGTTGGATAATCGATAGCCACATTCACTGCCTATATATGTGCGGATCTTAAAAAGCATACATTTGAAAAAAGGAAAAAGAAAGAGGGAGTCCACGAGTCCGCTCTTGTGCGAGCAAAGAATAGCATAGCAAATGGACACGCGAACTTAAAGAAGCATGCCACAGCTTACGACCACAACTGCTTCCGCAATACGTTCGGTCCCACCTCTTACGTTACGTGAACATTCGGAGGCATTGAACCCGACAATGCAGACCATATCAGTTGATAATAGTGAAATTTTTTTTTACGGTCGATACACTATCTACCAAACTCCGGCCGCACCCGTAAAACCTACTCGTATCTGTTGCCAAATCCACAGCGGCCGGCTTGGTTTCCTCAATCCTGTTCGTCTCGCTCCTCTTTTCATCGCACTCTGCAACCACATCCTGTGTTCCAGCCTTCTCATTACTCGCTCCTTTATTTTGCGATGATGACTGTGCCTCTGCCGCAGATTGCTTTTTGTTGGGCATGTTCACTACACTGGATCTACAAAAATTATTTTATAATTCTACAAAGTTGTATATAGTAATGCTGCCGGCAAGTTCACTCGGTAAATGTAAGACAGAATGCAGAATGTGGATAAATTTATAAATTTGAGTGGGGAACTAGAGGTGTAGTCACTCGGTAAATGCAAGATATTTTATAAATCGACCAGGGTTGGGCAGGGCAAAAATAAAAACGTACCCGAATTTTTGAAAAAAGTACCTTCCGCATATATTTCGTACCTTTTTGATTAATAAAAGTTGAAAGAAAACGCCGAATATTTCCATTTTGGTGGCATTCAGGGCTATCGGGCTATTATTATTATATAGGGTTATTATTTGTTTAATAAATAAATAATTTCCCCCGAACAAAACTACCTTTATTTCTAATTTGTGCCGAGAAATAGCAAGTTTGATTGCCGAACGGAGCCGAACGAATGTGACAGCTGATGGTTGGAAACAAAATTTCACTTGTGTTGATCTAACAACAATATTAAAAGATAAAATAGAGCAAAAATTCATAAACACCGAGTCAGCTATCATATTCTAAGATATTAGAACAGAGCTACGAAAAGGTGAACGAAATAATTAGACATGCATGCAATGGAAATATTTTTTGTATAAGCTGGTAGATGGTATATTTATAAAATTCTGCGCTTCGAGATAAGCGGCGGTTTTTTTCTTATTTACCAACATATTTTGTAATTTAATTAAATATTTATCGTTCATCTCGAATAATATGTGCCACTTCTGCTTGTAGTGATTATAAAGAGGCCTTCCTTTTAACGTGTGCCGCCTGCTCAACCGGCAGTTTGTGAAAGGACAGTATCAGTATGACTATTACGCTTACCAAAAAGAGAATGAAACTGCTTGCTATTGTTGCATTCGCAGTGCTCCTGTTGATTTGTCTATATAAAACGTTGATCGCAGCAAAACATGTGAAGCCACAACAAACCCATGTACGGGCAGACAACTATAGAGTGCCAGAACCGGAGGTGGACCCGCACCTCAATAATTTCCCCGACGATTTCATGGCTCTCTCTGAGAATGTACAGAAGGTGCTGGACCAGCAACGTCAGCAGCTGCAACACACACGCGAACAAATACAGCATTTGGAGGAGAAAATACGCAATTTAGAATCGAGTACACCGCGCAAATACGCCAAGGTGAAATACCTGAACTACAAGAATCGCAAACGGATTCTTATTACAGGCGGAGCCGGTTTCGTGGGATCACACCTTGTGGACAATCTTATGATACAGGGGCATGAAGTGATTGTGGTCGATAATTTTTTCACCGGCCGGAAGCGGAACGTGGAGCATTGGTTGGGTCACGAGAATTTCGAGCTGATACATCATGATATCGTGCATCCACTCTTCATAGAAGTAGACGAAATATACCATCTGGCGTCGCCTGCATCACCACCCCACTACATGTACAACCCAGTGAAGACGATAAAGACGAACACCATGGGAACAATAAACGTACTAGGTCTGGCGAAACGTGTGATGGCAAAGGTGCTGATTGCCAGCACTTCGGAAGTTTATGGAGACCCAACAGTGCATCCGCAACCAGAAACGTATTGGGGCCATGTAAATCCCATAGGTCCGCGCGCTTGCTATGACGAGGGCAAACGAGTTTCGGAAACCCTCAGCTACGCATATGCTAAACAAGTGAGTGTCCGACTTATAAAATTATTTTCAGGCACAATTCATGAAATTCAAATACAGTGCAGCAAGAAAATTCAATTAAGTCATTAACCCAATGACACTCCGTCTCTACTCGGTTACAGGAAAAAGTTCAAGTGCGTGTGGCGCGCATTTTCAACACCTATGGTCCACGCATGCATATGAACGATGGTCGTGTGGTATCTAATTTTATACTGCAGGCGCTGCGAAATGAAACAATCACGGTGTACGGCAATGGCAAGCAGACGCGATCCTTCCAATACGTCTCCGATTTAGTAGATGGTCTCATTGCGTTAATGTCCTCAAACTACACGCAGCCGGTGAACTTGGGCAATCCGGTGGAGCACACCATCGAGGAGTTCGCTGTGATTATTAAAAAGCTGGTGGGCGGTAAGAGCGAGGTGCGTCAAACAGAGGCCGTCGAGGATGATCCGCAGCGACGCAAGCCGGACATTACACGTGCCAAACACTACCTCCAGTGGGAGCCTAAAGTGCCTCTGCAGTCGGGTCTGCACAGAACCATCGATTATTTTCGCAAGGAGCTCGAGCGCTCGGATCGTTTCCAAGAAAGCTCGCGGAAGTACTTTGAAACATCAGATTTGGAACGGGAGCTTATGCATCAGCGACGACATAATTTTAATCCGGGTAACGACTAGTGTCTGGGCATGTCGTAGACGTACTGTAGTTAGTTCCTGGAAATGGTAAGCGTTTTCTGCAATTTTAAATGCTCTAGTCCGTGCTGTAAATATTTACCTTAGTAGGTTTAGTTCAATAATGTGCAAATCGATTTTACAATCAAAATAAGTTTTAGTGTTAGAATTAACCATTTTAATTTGAATAAAACGCATTGGATGCAACGTAGTAACTAAACATTTTGAAAACATATCTCAATTTTATTGCCAATCACTTGGGCGTTAAAACAAATGTAATACGCTGCTAATACGTACTGGAGCCTTTAGTAATGCAGACGATTTTTGTTGCATTGTGCTGAGCTGAGTTCTTAGTATCTTAGTACTTAAGTAAATGACAACAAAACACAAAACATGTCTGCTCTGCTCTATGCTAACGCTTACTTCAATGCCTACGCCTAGACTTACAGTACTAAGGGAGGCTACTACTAGTATCTATTTAGTTTCTTCGAACGAGGTATATATGTTAGCCACTGCCAGATTTGCTTGCTATATAGCGTCTTATTGTTACGAATATTTAGCTTAAATCTAATGATCCACGGATACGCTCACGTCGTCGAAACGCCCGCACATGCGAGTAGATGCGTCCTTCTACCTACACTCTTCGTTAAAATCTAATTTACCTTCCATTTTATGCTTATGTGTTAAATCAAAGTTTTAATTACATTTCTACTATTGCTTATGACGAAGCGGCGTATAAACGCACACACGGACGTCACAGCAGCTGACCAATCCTCAATGCTGCTTAGTCCGCGCGCTAATTCGACTTCACCTCGACACCGGCTCCAGCATCTCCACAAAAAGCTTCTTCATCATCACTGTTCCTTCGCGACAGACGTTTCGCCAGAAACGTCGCAGAATGCCATTTGCCTGTCGCAACGAGGGCAAAATCAACAACAGTTGTTGCTGGTGTGACACCGCGGAGCCGGAGCTGTGGCGCAGCAAATATACCACGTCGTTGAGCGCATTCAGTATGGTGTCGCGGAATGCGCGCAGGGAACTCTGGTCATCCAGCAGAATATCACAATTGGAGAGTAGCAATGCTTTGAGCAGGTAGTACTCCTCGCGACGCGGCGAGAGGCGTTCCAGTCGCTGCGCTATTAGCACACAATGATAGTAGAACTCTGCATAGCCACATTCTTTTGCCAACAGCTCATCCATCCAGACGTCGTTGGCGAAGCAGAGTTTTCCGTTGAATGGCAACGAACGGAAAGTCAGTTGCAGCGTGAGTATCTCCGGCCAGGAGGACTGCAGCAGTTTCATTTGATCGGTGAGCGCGAGATCGGTGAAGCCAGGTATCTGCTTGGCCCAGCCAATGACACCCAGTAGCTCCTTGTCGTAGAGATCGCTCAGTACGCTGAGTATCTCCTGTGGATCATTGTTGTTGTTTTGGAAAATACATATAACTGGGGTAGGCGTAGTAGGGGTGCGCGGAGTGCTGTTGCTGCTGCCACTAGAGCTGTTTTCACTCTTCACATGGGCACCCGTAGTTGAGTGCTGAGAATCGTCGGAGCTCATGGCTTGCTGCACGTTCAGCGTGTCCGGCTCATATGACATCAACACCTCAAGAATCTTTACATCATCCAGGGACGCTGTGCCAGACTGGTAGAAAAGTTGCATGTTCTGATAGGAATTTGAGACGGGGTTGCGACGATATTTCTGGCGGCCGCCACGCACGCGATCCAAACGCACACCCTCCTGAATCGGAAAAGTATTTTATATTTCCATGATCGACAAAAAGTTTTGCGTATTGCAGCGTACCCACCTTTAACATACCCATGAGTAAACATTTCTGGAAACGACACGCTTGGCACGCTTTCCGACGGCGCTTGTTAATCTCGCATTCATTATTCGCTGGACACGTGTACTCTATGCTGCCCTGTATGGTGCGCTTAAAGAAAGCCTTGCACGCCTCGCAGCTGGCCACGCCATAATGGAAGCCAGATGCAATATCGCCGCACACCAGACACAGGCGTCGCGGCTCATCGCGCAATGATCCGGAACCGCCATTTGCATTGGAGACGCTGTCGCCGCTCAAGTTTACGCAGTGCTTCAAGTCGCTGGACAGTGTCGTCGTCGAGCTGCACAGCTGGCGTTCAGGCGACACCGAAGGAGACGATTTGTTACCGCTAGTTGTGGTTGAGCTGGAAGCGTTGCCGGCCCCGCCGCCATTGCTACTCGTGCTGCTCGTTGTGGTACCATTAGAATACGAGTTCGAGCGGTTGACACCGGCGGTTACGCTTGTGGACGTCGTGGGACTGCAGCAGGTAGTTGCGCCGCCATTCGAGGCGCCATAAATCTCGTGCTTGATATGCAGCGCGCCGCCGTCGACTTCCTGTTTTATATGAAGCACGCTCTCTGACATTATTGTTGTTTCTCTTGCTATAGAATTATCTGAAATAGTGAATATCTTTTTGAACAAATCTTTTGAAAAATTTATGTACAGTATGGTTTGAATTTAGCTCGAAGAAAATTCCAATGACATTGGAGCGCAGTTTCTACACTTCTCGCAGTTTGCCTTTGTCTATTTCTCTGCCACCTCTCCAAAATCATTTAAATATCATTAACGAATGCAAAAATTCGCAAATGTAATGCAGTCGTCACGGCGCTTCCAAAAAAGCTAAAATTTTCGCTGCATTTTATAAAAGTTCATATTTACATGTATACATTTGCACCATTGAATGCAAACGCAAATGGCAAGCAAGGCAATAACAACTAAGAAAAATAATGACACAACAACAAATCGAAAAGAAATTAAGCTCTATGTAAGCTTGGTCCGATAAATGCATGAACGGCAGACGAGAATTGCACACGAAAACGAAACGAAAGAGCAAGCAATTGCCCACAAAAACAATAAGTGCAGTGTGGAGAGTAAAAGAAAATTGCAAATGACGTGACGTTTCGTACGCTTTCGCACAAAGGGAAGTGTAAATAACAATAATTGCTAACCCGAATGAACAACAACAATTTGGTCAGTTTGATAGTGCAGCTAGCGCGGAAATGAAACGATCAAGCCACTCGGTCGCTGTATAGAGGTTGGTAGGTGTATCTCATAATCTCCAGGTATCCGTGAAATAATATCGTGAAATAATTTAACTTGAAGTTGGCAAAGAGAAAAATGCAATATGTTATCAACATCTCGGCTCGGAATGTAAATGGATATATGGAGGCCTTACATAAACAAAACAAATGATAAAAACTGAGATTAGAAAACAGCACAAATTTGTTTTGCACGCTTCTCCACTTCTTCTTCTTACTTACAAATAATATCATTTATGTATAAATAAAAAACAAATCGTAATAGAAGCAAGTGTCTGGAGTTGATGTGCGCGCAAATCTTCATGGGCGCACTGTCACACAGCAAACACACACACAACATGCACACACATTCTGCCGTTTGCTGTTCTTAATCTTCTATATACATACATATACTTACATAAATTAATAAACTTTTATAGCAGCGTTTAGCGTAAATTTTTACTATTGAATGCGAAGAGAGCGCTTGAATTAAATTTAGAAATGGATTTACAACTTAATTCCGCATTACTTCCAAATACATATTGCCACACGTTAAAATGCTTTGTAGGATTTGTCGGGCGATGTTTTGTTGTCTCGCAGGATGAGATCTTTCCATTTGCTTTGCGGTGCATACGACCGTGGAAGGTGTTCTACGCGGTTGGGTTTATTTGCAAACAATGCTTTTGAAGAGTTTACAAATTGAATTGCAAAAAAATCAATCGATATTTCCTCCTGCTCACTGGCCAATTCACATTCCTCCGCTGCAGTTAAAGATTCGAATGGCTGTTCCTTTTTTCACTTCCATTTCGGATTGCTCATATTAGAGTATTATGAATTTGCCAATATAATTAACACGAAATTTAAACATTTCTTCTGGAAACAACTTAGAAAATGGAAAATGGTGTGATCTCGTTCGTTCCCATTCTACGTTTCCAATGTTCGTAAAAAAACTAACTTCGTGGATGTCACTGTCAAAAAGGAGGGTTGCATCATAGTGTAACAATATTATTACACTATGGGTTGCATTAGCGAATTATAAAAAGTTTGAGCGTTGAGCAACACCGGCGCGCTGCAGCGCTGTTTGGCAGCATAGAGAAGAATTTATATACCAGTGAAAATTTAGTGGATTATTGCTATTAACACATTTGAGTAGTTAAAAGTTGGTAGAATTAATTGCAAATATGTCGCAAACAGATGAAAATGTTCCCGAAAATAGTGCAGAAGCCGCGCCGTCGATTGCTGCAAACGCCGCGCCTGCTACTTCACCAAAACAACACGTTGAAGTTTGCGTGGACGTGCCGGACGAAAAGGAACCACCATTGGCTTCTATTGAAGAGGTGGTACTAATTGATCCGGACTGCTTAGAGCTCGATCTAAATCACCATCGGGTAGAAAAATTGGAGAACTTTGAACCACTGACTCAGATCGAACACCTCTATTTACGCTGGAATCTTATCAAGAAAATCGAAAACCTAGACACGTTGACCTCGCTCGTGGAGCTAGAACTCTATGATAATCAGATAACTAAAATAGAGAATCTGGATGCATTGGTGAATCTGGAGCAGTTGGATTTGAGTTTCAACCGCTTGACCCATATTGAAAATCTGGACCGGCTTCAGAAGTTGCAGAAGCTTTTTCTGTGCGCAAACAAGATTTCAATTATCGAGAACATTGGCATGTTGACAAACCTGACGATGCTGGAGTTGGGCGATAACAAAATCAAGAAAATCGCACATCTTGACACATTGGTCAATTTACGGCAGTTGTACTTGGGCAAAAATAAAATTGCGAAAATTGAAAATCTGGATAAACTCGTGAAACTGGAGTGCATCAGTTTGCAGGCAAATCGCATTGTCAAAATCGAGAATTTGGATAAACTGGTCAGCCTGAATGAGCTTTATTTATCGGAGAATGGCATTGAAAAGATTGAAAATCTAGACGGAAACAGTAATCTAGAGACGCTGGACTTGTCTAAGAACCGCCTAAAGACCATTGACAATGTTGAACATATGCTGCAGCTGGAGGAGTTCTGGCTTAATAACAATTCCATTGATAATTGGCAGAACATCGAGGTGCTCAAGGAAAACAAGGCGATGAAAACAGTTTATTTGGAACACAACCCGGTCGCTTCGGATCCCATGTATCGGTATAAGTTGCGTGCCATTCTTCCATGGTTACG
The DNA here is from genome assembly GCA_963457695.1 of Neria commutata. Lineage (NCBI taxonomy): Eukaryota > Metazoa > Arthropoda > Insecta > Diptera > Micropezidae > Neria > Neria commutata. The sequence continues at coordinate 14,129,223 of OY735248.1, read as the reverse complement.
AAAAATCGATGCGACACTGTGCCGATAAAATTAATAAGTTTGCAATGTCTATCAACATTTTCCGAAAAATTCTACCTATATATGTGTTTTCATAGTGATGCGTGTCAAGGCACATTAATGTTAATGTGCCTTGGTGATGTGATGCGTCATATTCAAATTGTGTACAAATAAAGCATTTTAACGCAAGATCATTCGATTAATTAATGCTTGAATGAATAAAGTCATAATTATTCATAAGAGTCCACACCAATAATTTTCAATTTATGCGTTGTTAAAAAAATGGCAGAGGAGCATAGGAGATAATTTATTTCAGATAACACTTGGGCTTTGATAAGACAGGCTGATAACCATTTTACAAGAAATCCTACGCAGTGTTGCATTTGGTTCACTCCTCATTATGGTTGAAATTCAAGGCTACTGCGCATTTGATGCAATCGTGTGCAAAACTGATTACGAAAAATTCCATTGCGCGACTAGGGAAGGAAATAAGGAATAATATATATATAATAATCAAAATATTGAACTATAATCAAGTCAAAGTTTAAACAATACGTTGCAAAATTGTTGCAGTCGAGAATTTTGTACATAAGTGTCAAATTAGTTGTAGCAATAGAAAAGAGAGGGAATATTTGTTTTGACTTTCCTTCTTTGCGCTGTTTCGTCGTTTATATTTTATGTGCTTTGTTTGTTGTTGCTGAACTGCTGCGCTAAATAAAGTGAAAAATTACTGCGCGACCAAAAATTATAATTCAAATCATATAAAACGTTGCAATTATCACAGTATAGATAAACTCTGATACAAAAAATATAACAGGCAAGAGGGAAAGCTACCTGGCACAAGCAATAAGGTAATTTGTAATTTGTGTTTCTTTATCAGTTCCAGAGTTCCATCTTCATACTCCGTACTCCGTATTATATATTTGCATATTTGAAAATTTCTTGCGTTGCTGCACTATTGTCAAAAGGAAAAAAGACCACGCCATTTCACCTTTCATCTCTTTGAGATGGGAGTGTTAGGCACTCACCAAGCACCAAGTGTATGCGGAAATTGGCGGAATTGACGAAGCACGCATAGAATTTGCATTTGCAGGTTCTGAAGTGCGGATGACGTGGTGATGAACAGGGGTCGTGCAGAGTGCATAAACGGTTTTAACACACACCGTTGGCCATCCCGTGACTACTCGGTGCTGGCTGGGTGCCTTATAAATTGTATTCTACAGTTATCGTTAACTGGGCAGTGTTCTATGGCTTGCAGGTTGCAGGGATATCCGAGCAGCTTTGGGCCATTGGCATTGTTGAGTGCGTGATGGTGATTGAATCCCAAAGATTTACTAAAAAATAGCCGTTGTAATGCATAATTTGCTGTTGGTTGCTAATTACTTCTTAATGCTTACTTTCAGCAAGCAATCGCACTTGCAAAGAGGGCAGACCCTTTAACACTCGTTTTCCATTGATCACGTTTACCGACGTACATAGACAGTTTCAATGATGAGCCTGCTGGGCAGACCAGACATTGATGAGGGTGAAGTGTTCGTAAATTTTAACCAGAACATCACGTAAGCTACCACATACCTAACTGATTGTTGTACTTTAAACCTGGTTTTTATTTTTAATTTCAAAGTTCCCTGGCAGTGGCAACAAAATCCGGCTACAGTTTGTACAGCCTCGGTTCGATCGATTCCACTTTGGACAAAATCTACAGTTGCCGTTTGGAAGAGATAATATTGATTGAGCGACTCTTTGAGAGTTCTCTGGTGGCCATAGTATCACAATTGGCGCCGCGAAAGCTGAAGGTTCTAAATTGATAATTCTGTATTTTTCGTCTTTTCTAATGTGTTTGTTTATGTGTGTGTCGATGTGCAGGTATGCCACTTTAAACGAGCCAGTGAGATCTGCAACTACTCCTATTCGAATACAATTCTTGCTGTGAAGCTGAATCGCGACCGCCTCATTGTGTGCCTCGAGGAGAGCCTCTACATACACAACATTCAAGACATGAAGGTGGTGCATACAATACGCGATACGCCGTGCAACTCGAACGGTTTATGCGCGCTCTCTTCCTCCTCAGACAACTGCTATTTGGCCTACCCGGGCAGTATTACATCGGGAGAGGTGCAGATCTTCGATGCCATCAATTTACATGCCAAAACCATGATACCTGCCCACGATACGCCCCTGGCAGCTATTGCGTTCAGCCCGTCAGGCACGGAAATCGCCACCGCCAGCGAGCGCGGCACTGTGATTCGCGTCTTCTCGTCCCTGGATGGCACAAAGCTCTTCGAGCTGCGACGTGGTCTTAAGCGTTGTGTGTCAATCGCCTCGCTGTCGTTCAGCGCTTGCGCTGAATTCTTAGTCTCCAGCTCTAACACTGAAACGGTGCACATATTCCGCCTTGACCGCAGTGCTGCAGACAATGCGGAGACCAAGCAGACTTCAGATGACTGGATGGGGTAAGTGTGGTTTCGTTGGTGCAGGTTATAACATTAGGTAGGAGTATATATTTGCGCCATTTGCACAAAGAGAACTCTCACTTTCCATAACTGTTTCTCAGTGGTGTTGGTTGTTAGGCAAATTATATACGTCCTTTTCCTTTGTTGTGTGCTGTTGATATTTTTTCATTTCTTATTTCTTTACATACGCATTTTTATCTGTTTTCTTTTCTTTTTTCCGTGTCCGCTCTACATTTCCGCTTTTTTCGCGCTGCTACCCACTCCTACTTCCTACTGTCTTCTCTCTCATGCAAGTTACTCGTTTTTTAGATTCTTAAGCAAGACTGTAACAAGCTACTTGCCATCCCAAGTGACTGATGTTTTCAGTCAGGGGCGTGCCTTCGCTTCGGTAACACTGGTAGAAGCGGGCATCAGGCGTATTTGTGCCATCACCACTATACAAAAACAACTCAGGTTTGTGCAATTTCGCTTATCGGTGTTAATATTCAAAATTTATACCTCTATTTGCAGACTCTTGGTTGCCTCGCAAGATGGCTATTTGTACGTGTATTCTATACCCTCGGTGGAGGGTGCTGAATGTCAGTTGATAAAGAAGCACGATCTGCGCTTGGACGACTGCTACGCCATGGACGTGAAAGGTTAAGACTTATTTTGTGCACGCACTATTGTTATAATTTTTTATAAATGTACAATCGGCTTTTTAGTTGACTCCCCACAACCTCTGGGTGGCACTAATGAGGATACTAAATCTAGCCCGTCTGGAACAAGCTATGCGTCTGCGGTGAAAGGCGACGAAAATGCATCCTCCTCGACTTAAGTGTTCAACAATCATCCCACTTTTTCTAGAATGCTATACCTCCCTCGACGCATTGTTGTGTATATGGCGCTTGTGATGCAGTCGCACCTTTTATATTTCCTTTCTGCTTATTAATTCCTTTGTCGTATGATCTAATTATATTTTCAGTAACAAAAAACAGTAACAAAGCATAAGTTTAGATTTTTTGTAAAAAAAACACATTTACATTTAAATACATTGTGCATGAATTTTGCTTTATCTAAGGGAGCAAACGTCATTATTTGTCTTGTCTTCTCAGTTGTAAAATAAATTTGATTTGACTTATTTAAAAAATTATTTACACATGCCAATTTGTATTACATATTTATTTTTATTTAGCTTTGCGCTCTATTTCCTGAAACCACTCATATCATACCGCCCACCCACCCTCTGTGCTTTTCAACATTTTTAAAGGGGCCGCCAATATTTACAAGAATTTTATTTTAACAGAACAATAATCGCGTTTAGACACGTTCATAAAGTTCGAAAATAAACCAGCTTACGTTGGAACAACAAAAATGCTTGTGATTCTAAAACGAGCGAATTGCATGTAGTATGTACAATTTTAGACAAATTTTATCAAGCATTTATAAACATCTTTATAATATGTATATATTTTAATTTGTAAAACTATTAAATAATTACTCATTTAATCTTATGCATTTGAATACATAATTACTAATAACACGATTCAAATAAAAAAAATCTTCAAGATATTCAAAATTGTAATAAGTAACATTTATTTAACTCTTGCGATAAGCCCTCCGAAATCCAATTGTTCGAAATGAAGGTAATAATAGATATAAGATATCTTGGAAACTTTCTGATGGACCACGGATGCACGCACTAGAAATAGTTTCCTGAGAGCTTGAAATTTTCATCTCACGAGATTGCTGCTGATCTAAAATTTGTCTATGAATAAAATGCAACCCTACTGGACGACCATTTTGAATGTGTTGCATAGGACGAAGAAGAGCCAGTTGTAAATGTCAAATTATCATCAGTAAAATTTTCATTTACGTCGGCAGTCGCGTTGAAGAAAAATAAACAAATCTGGATTTTGTTTATATTTGACAAGCATTTTGTTTGAAACGAAACTTCACTACGACGTGTGTGAGAAATGAAAGAGTTGCAAAAGACCACGAGCAAAACGAGTCTTTTGAATCAAATGATACTAAGGGCCTGGAAGGAAAGATGGTCAGACTCGGTTTATGGAATACATATAAAAAAGGTAGATGCAAAAAATGTTCATATTTTTGTATATTGAATAATCGAAAATAGAAATAGATTTGGTCTTAATGTACACATCAGACACACGCTGCTCTGCCTGCGCCGAAGCGTTTAAAACTCACGCAGGATTCTGAAAAGTGTGTTCCTCCGTTTTGGCAAGAGCCAGCAAAAGTTGCCGCTGCTTCATGCTTAGCTGGCGCGGTATGCGTATCTTGAGGGTAATAATGTGGTCGCCAATTCCGTCGCGCGTACGTATGCCCTTTCCCTGCATGACCACTTTGGTGTGGCTCTCTGTGCCGGGCTCCATTTTCACCTCCATATCCTCGTAAATGCCACGCACCTTATGTTTGGCACCCAGCACAGCGTCGGATATGGAGATATATCGATCCGTGAACACATCGTTGCCCACGCGCTTATAGTAGTCGCTTTCCTTAACTGCGATCCGGTAATTGACGCGCTTCTTTGTGTTGGGATTTTCAATTGTTACGGTCTCACCCGTTTTAATACCGGAAGGGACCGGCACGATAACCCGCACGGTTTCGCTCACAATGCCGCGGTTGTCACAAGTCTCACATTCGTGGCGAGTAGTGTATCGTTTGCCCTGGCAGTGGTCGCAGACGGCGATGCTCGAGTATGTGGCCGTTTTCTTGGAGATTTGACCCGTGCCGCCGCACTTCCGACATGGTTCTGGCTTAGAGCGGCTCACCACTTTGGGCGACTTGCCGTTGCAAGCCGGACATTTCTTTAGGAAGTGTAGGTCAAGTGTCTTCTTCAGACCGTGTGCAGCCTCTAAAAATGTCAGTTCCAGCCTTGGCTCACTATTGGTCATGTGCACAAGATCTGCGAGAGTAAAAAGAAGGTAATATTTGTTATCAATTCACTGGCAAAGCCATCGACACTGACCCTCTCTGGTCTTTTCGGGCATCGGGTCCTTCTTGGGCATCGCGACAGTTGTCAGATTGGCTTTATGAAGGAACGCGTTCTCGTCTTTGACCATCCCCATTTGGTCGTACTCCAAGCGCTTGTTCTCGTCTGTCAGAATGTGGTAGGCATTCGAGATCTCCTGAAAGCGTTTGGTCTCCATTGGCGTGTTACTGGCGTCCGGATGAAAGCGCTTCGCCAGCGCATAGTAAGCCGTCTTTATTTGCTGTGTACTTACGTTCTTGCGCAAGCCCAGTACTTTGTAGTAATAGTCCTTGGGCAGCTTCTTTTTCTCATGTGTCTCGGCTACCAGCTGCGACTTGAGCTGCTCGTTGATGCGTTGCATCTCCAAATGACGATCGGGATAGTAAACCTTTCGTTCTACTTTGAATTGGTACGCCACGCTGGCAGTTTGCAATTTAAGTAAATTTAGAAAATTTGGAAGTAAAACACGATGTAATGAATTTAATTTTAACATTGTCCCTATCAATTGGCGTGTTTATTTGAAATTTTCGCGTTATAAAATATACGAGTCGATCTTTTGATATTTTCCTTTTAAATTCGAATGAAGAAAAATGATTTTTCACTTGCTGAAGTGATGTTAATCCCAATGAGCACTTTGAATAATCTTGCTTCTTGCTTGCTTGAAGGTACTGCCGAGAGGCGTCAGTGGTGACGTTTACAATTTGGCCGATTGCATACTCCAACAGGCGTTGGTGGGCTCCACAGCGAATCCGGTGAGTGTGCTGCAGACTATTCAACTGGTTTTGTCTATCTTATTGTTATTTCTAATTTATTTTAACGCATTCCGCAGCTGGTGCTAAACTATTTGAAGCACTCACTCTGCGCTCATTTGGTTTCGCATGCTGCTGTACTACGACGCATCTCCAAATATGAACACTTTGATCGTATCTACTGCCTCACGTCGCTACTAGAGTTCCTTGAGCACATCATAGATGGCGTGACTTGTCGGTAAGCGAATGCGTTCTATTCAATGAAGTTAACAATCTGTTAACCACTTCTCTCCATATTGTAGCAATAAACCCGAAGAGACTATGTTGCCAAGTGCAATCGTTTCTTTGGTCAATTGGCTGCAGCAGATTTTCGCCATGGTTATGAAGCAATACGAAATAAGCGGCGAAATGAGCGCAGGTTAGCCAATTGCATATACTCTTTCTGAAAATCTAATTTGCCTCTTTTGCTATACACAGAACAATCTTACATGTTGGAACGCACCTGCGTTGTTGTCGATAAGCTCTGCAGCAATCAGTTCTTAATGGGCATGCTGTATGTGGGTCGCCAGGAGGATCCAGAATTGTATGCAAAAATACGTGAGCGTCATGCTAGCATTAAGGCCTCAGTCACAAATGCAAACTTTACCCCACAAAATCCCGCTACTGAGAAGCAGTTGCTGCAACTGGCCTATATTGACGTCAGCCACCTGGAGATGTCGCATCTGGATGCTCGCCGTGTGGAGCCCACCACTTACTGCGTGCAGCCATTGTTGGCTGTCGAAGTGCTGCTGAATCTGTGCAACGACACGACGTACTACGTAGCTGAGATGCAGATGCTGCAGCGTTTAAAGAACTTCTCGAACGCACGTTTATTCTACGAAATCATACGTGCCGGCTTTATATCGCTGAGCAATGCGCTGGAGACTAGCCACGACACCATGTGGGGAGCTTTCACTTTCTTCAAGGTGCCGCACATAATTAAGCAATTGAATGCGCTCAGTCGTGGTGTGTAGCGGAGCAACCAACTGCGGACAAATAAAACTTTTAATCTATCCGATTTTTCAGCGCATGGTGAACAAACTCCCAGCGATTATATACCGGAGGTAGTGGAAGCTTTCGAAATGCTGCTGGAGGATAACTTGCTGTTGGACTTCATGGACACGAAATGCTCATGCAACATTATTGAATACCTGCTCAATGATTGGACGAAACAAAATCTTGTTAACGATGTGCATGTGAAGCATTTCGCAGCGCAAAGGTATGTACAGATTTTGCTGAACCGCTTTTTTCCCCTCTCATTGGCATTCTGCATTTTAATTTCACAGAGAAAACACTTCGCTGTTGCTGCAGAAGCGCGAACCTAGCAATCAAGCACCTTCCATTATAAATTTTATCATACGTGCCGAAGTGCCGTTGTCGGGTATTTTGAAAACCCTCAGTACGGATTACAACAAGGTGCAAGAGGCGCTGCTGGGTGTGCTCTGCCAAGTTCTTGTTGGTAGGATCGATTGCTGTAAATAATGTGTTTGGAACCCGCACAGTTAATTTTTGTTCATTTTCCCTCATAGGCAACAGCTTCGATTTGATACTCTCTGTGGCCACAGTGGAAGGTCGCTTAAAGACTTTTGTATCGCGACTGATACAATGCAATGAAAATTCGAAGCAAGTGCCGGGTGAAGTTGGAAAGTCTTCGGTAATCCGTTCTACCCTTTTCGATGTCTCATTTCTGATGCTCACCTTCATTGTACAAACCTATGGCTCTGATGTAAGTTGTCTCTCTACATTTGCTACATTTGCCCATTTGCATGACATCGATTTCCTCCGATTAAAATTTACAGGTAGTGCTCTCTGAGAATGGGGATTCGTTCTTCGAGAAGTGGGTGCGCGAATGGATGGTGGAACGCAGCAAACCGAAAAATCCGCGTAACATGATAGCACTTTGCGATGAGAACATTGTGGACGAATTGCTGTTGAGTTTAAGCAAACCAGAGGCGCAGCTTAAGAATAGGTGACTGCTAAATTTTATGCGAGAAAGCCGTTGCATGCCAAAAATACTTGAATAAAGCTGTTATCCTCGTTTCGTAGCAATTTAACTTGGCAAGACATTTGCCTGAATCTACCTGGTGTGCTGCATCATGTCCTAATTGCCTGGGAAAAAGAGACATTATCTTCAGCCGATGTAAAAGGTATTTTGGATAACATAAAACGGCGTTTATTCTCCTTCTCTGTGTGTGCGACTTCGTTTTTGTGCGCCTATATGTATTCCGTACGAGAGGTATGTAATTACACTCTGACTTCTGCTCTGCCACTCATTTTAATTGCCTATTGACTTCTCTCTGACGCAGAATGAATTTCTGAAACCACTGAACATGATACAGCAATTCCTAGCACCCAGCGGCGATGAAATGTCGACGCAGGAGAATGTCAAGGAACGTCTGGGTCTTTCCTTTCAAATCATACGCAAAATGCAACATGAAATGCATCCCTCGGGAAATCCTAAATCGCGCAGCATCACTTTGGTGGAGCAATTCAAAGAGGTGTGGCGCACAGTCAGTGAGCACGGTTGGCTACCAGCACGGGCAGCGCAAGTGCTGGAATCGTTGCTGCAGGCCGGTGGTCCTGCTTGGCTGGCCACGCAATTAGTAGAGGAAATACTAAAATGCAAATACACCAAGGTAAGCGTGTGGCAGGGAATTTTTTGAAAAGATAATTTTATTTATCGTCTTCAGGATATGATGAAGACGATGGATGTTGTGTTCGCAGTCTTACACTTGGATATAGAGCGCACTACAGAGGCGCTGCTGACACAAGTAATTCCCACGATAGTTCACAACCGCCAGGGGTAAGTGTGTGTTAAGCGCAATTGGTAAGAAGAAAGATGATTCTCAACTACTTGGTCTGTTTCATAGCGAGGACATCAATGAGCCGCAGTCGCTGGTGCTAGCGCGTTTATGTGTTTACTGTATTATTTCCTCGTTGGAGACACGTCAACAAAATGGCGTCACACCGAAGAAGCGCACGCGCTCCCCCGACGGCGATGACCTGGAATTGGGCAACAATCCGAAATTGCGCAAAATCAACGCGGATGGCTCAGATAATTCTTCTTCCAACGATTTCATCAACGATAGCCATCTGCTTTTAGGCGCCGCGAACAGTGGTGCCAATGGTGTTGGCGTTGGTGTAAGTGGCCTTGCGCGAGAAGCGCCTACCTGCCTCAAAGAGCCGCTGCAGTCCAGTGTGCAGTATATGTTCAAAGTGTTTCAACAGTTTGTAGCTACGGAGGAGCTATCACCAAAAGTTTACTTTGTTTATCAATTTATTTCGCTGCTTGTGGAGTGCGGTAAGGAGCGCGTGCGACCTGTGCTAAAGTTACTGCCGCCGAATCTCATACAAAACCTGTTAAAAGTGTTGATCACGGAAGACATCAGTGTAGGTCTGATTAGTAGGTGCGTCATCGACACTTTTGTTTGTTTTAATTACCTTAAACTTTCGACTTCTTTTACTTGCAGACTCTATGATTTGCGCATGAATACGGGTCGACAAGCGGCCATTTCAGACTTGTGCTTGTGGCGCAATCTGAACTTACGAAAGCAAAGCATACATTTGTGAATGAGTGAAGAATTTCCAAAGATGGTGTAATAAACTACTTTATTATTTAAAAAAGAAGTTGCTTCATTAAAATACCTTTCCTGCCGTACACATTTCACAAGTTGTATTATGCATTTAATAAAAAAAAATTTCTTATACGAAGAATTTCAACTTGATGAGAACGATAAAACTACAAATTAGTTGAAGGTATTTAATAATTATTTTAATTTTTTAGCCCAAGCTTCCAAGAGCTGTGCCACTTGCCTCAACATAATGAACTTATCATTTCATCTGGCGAGGGTAGATTACACACATCTAAATTGCTAATATATAAGCCTTAGAATTACGAATATTTGTGTTTTATATTTCCAAATATAGTAAAAATTTATTCACTTATTCTCCCAACGCTGTTTGCTTAGAATTAAACGTTTTGCTCGTTTCATTCCAGAATCTATTCTTTTTTTAGTGTACCTTTATTTTTTAGGCATAATTTGCAACCATCTTATATAATTTTCGTTTTAGGGCTTTATATATTTTTTTCTCAAACCATTCAGAGTTACATTGATTTTAATACAGTATTCTTTTCATTGACCTTCTCATTTTATGGTTTTTCTGAATGAGTTTTTTATGACTCCTGCCGCTTCTGTTTTAATTATTGTTGAAAATTAAATTATTATAAAAGCGTCCGCCGAAACCAAGTATTAAGGCCAGCAGGCAGACGCCATACCTAAAATTAAAGACGTTTGATTTTCTATATCACTTAAGGCAGCATTCAAAGTATGTTTCGCCAACGCAGTTGCCGCGCATCGCTTTCGATACATTGTGCTCAAAGAGTTTGCGGTTTGTTTGCAAGACATCAGCGGCTTCCTTGTTGAGCGGATCCTCTGGGTTGGGTTCCTGCAAATATACCGGAAGTAGAGACAAGAATAAGCAAACAAATCGATCAATGCATTCAAATGGCACCTACCAAGAACAAAAACTGCAATCCATAAACAATGGAGTTGATGGTCAGCACCGGGTTCCAGTCTTCGCGCAAAATATTCAGGCATACGTTCCCCTCCAAGTCAATGTTGGGATGGTAAACCCGTGTCTCACATTTCACTTTCGGCGGCTCGTGTGGATAGTTGGGTCCCACGCGGAAGTTGAACACAAAGCGCCCGCCTTTGTAGAAGCCCTCATCGGGGCAAATTATCAGTTTAAAATTGAGCAAATCATCTGGATCGGGGAATTCTGTAGCGCATGTCTTTGGCAGGTTCAGTTCGTTGATGTCTGTGGGTAATGAAAGTCACATAATAAAATTGTTCTGTAGATGATGGTGGCTCAATAACGCCTTAGTCATGTTTTCCAGCAGATTATATTAGCAGCTGAAGAGCAACTTCTCACAAAGTACACAGCACCATCCGCGCTTCCTTACCTTTTTGAATACGCAATTGTGCAGCTGACGCTTTCTTGAGCTGCCCCCCGGACTTGGCACTCTGGTCACCATCCTTTTTCTGCTGCTTCAACGAGAATAACTTAATCATTTTGCTCCGCTCTGCCCGTCTATTTCGTTTTTCTCCCACAAATGTCTTCTGCGGCTGGGTCTCTGCCTTAGTTACTGTTTTTCGTGCTTTGCCTCGTGCGTTGACGAGATATTTTCTCCTCCTTTTTACAAGCAATTTTCCACTACATAAATTTATATTTTTGGCTTTTTGTTATTATTTTCTTAAGCTTTTTCCTTTTCTAAACAGTTATAATTCCTATGAGTCGACTTTCCTTGTTAAAGCATCTTTGACAATTCGATGTGGATAAATCAGTGCTCCCCAAACGGTGAGAAATTGTTGGGCAAGTGCAAGATATGAGCAGTTTTAATTGATGCATTTAATAATTTAATCAAATGCATTTACAAATTTGTAAATTTCTTACGAAAATTTTACTTTACATAATGAAAATAAAATATTTTATACTTGACATCAAATGGGACTTCGAAAAATTCGGTGAATGTCAGTTTATCGAATATCGAAAAACAATCGGTGAACGGTTGCAGTTTTTCGCACTAAAAAAACTACTGTTCCCCATATTAGTATATACTATTTATTAGTATTATTAGTACCAATTTTTACATATAGGTTGATACATGTGCTAAAAGCTAAGTTACAACAGGAACCAAAATTGGTATTTGGTTGTCGCAGTTGATACATGTGCTAAAAGCTAAGTTACAACAGGAACCAAAATTGGTATTTGGTTGTTGCAGTTGATACATGTGCTAAAAGCTAAGTTACACTATGGGAGTGCTGCCCAGTCCTTTTTATTCCGAAAGATTGGTAACACTGGTCGATTTGACAGTTGCTCGTTTTATTTTTACTTCCACGTTTCCGCAAGTACAAGTGAGATGCACGGTCAACTGTCTCCCTTTTTTACTAATACTGTTTTCTGCCAAGTTTGACCAATTTCGCAAATTTGTTGCAGAATAATGTCCGCAGAGCCCGGGATAGCCAAGGATGCAGTGCTGAGGCGCAGCGACAGCATACCCGCTGACACGCCAACAGTTCGCGGCTACGATTGGAATCGTGGCGTGGATTACGGCAAGTTGTTGGAATCCTACGTGCGTACAGGTTTTCAGGCGACCAACTTGGGCTTGGCTTTTGCCGAGATAAATAAAATGGTAAGAGTAACGTCATAAGAATTGGAAATGGACACATAAATTGCAGCTTATATTAAAATATGACAGCTTGATTGCAGGGCACAACCACTGGACGCTGAACAGGCGGATGTACACGAGATGGACGAGTTCATACGGCGACGACACAATTGCACAATTTTCCTGGGCTATACTTCAAATCTGGTGTCGTCGGGGCTACGTGAAACGTTGCGCTTCCTGGTAGAACACAGCATGGTGGATTGTGTGGTGACGACAGCGGGTGGCGTGGAGGAGGACTTCATCAAATGCCTAGCGCCCACTTATGTGGGAGCCTTTGACCTGGCAGGACGTAAACTGCGTGAGCGCGGCATAAATCGCATCGGCAATCTGTTGGTGCCAAATGACAATTATTGCAAGTTCGAGGACTGGCTAATGCCCCTGCTGGACGAGATGCTGAAGGAACAGCTAACGAATGGCATGGTATGGTCACCCTCGCGCATAATACACCGCTTAGGCGAGCGTATCAATGATCCTAGTTCCATTTACTATTGGGCGGCGAAGAACAAGATACCCGTATTCTGCCCGGCTCTCACTGACGGCAGTCTGGGTGACATGATGTACTTTCATTCGTTTCGGAATCCCGGCCTCGTCGTGGACATACTCTCCGATCTTCGTCGCTTGAACACAATGGCAGTTAAGGCTGTCAATTCGGGCATGTTTATTATTGGAGGGGGTGTCGTCAAGCATCACATTTGCAATGCAAATCTTATGCGCAACGGCGCTGACTATGCTGTTTTCGTAAACACAGCGTCCGAATTTGACGGCAGCGACAGTGGTGCGCGTCCGGATGAGGCCATATCCTGGGGTAAAATACGCAAGGAAGCTTCGCCAGTGAAAGTATACGCAGAGGCTAGTTTGGTAGTACCGTTGATTGTGGGTGAAACATTTGCCAAGCGGCACTTTCAAAGTGTCCGCGAGCAGGAGGGAGGAGATGAAATATAATATAATCAAATGCTTTCTGCTATTCGTAAATATTTGTTTCCTTTATTTATGGTAAATACCTGTATGTAAATATCAAAGCAGAGAACCAGGGAACGTATATTAAAGAGGAGGTTCAGCTTAAAATTCGAAAATAGTTCGGTTAAAAGTTGTTTTACCCGGGAAGTTGTTGTTGTTTCGGGAGCAAATGGGAATTCTATTAATTTCTCTGGTTTGAGTCTGAGCTGTGCATTTTCCAAATGTACCTCATGTTTCGAAATCGAATTCGAATGTACGTCATGTTTCGAAATCGTGCCATAATCCATTTGTATTATAGTTTTTATCATTTCTCACTATAAAATTGAATAATATTATAAAATTAGAATAATTATAGGTAGATAAATTGCAACATATTTACGTTCTCTGATATTACGTTCTCTGCTGTTATTTACGTTCATTGATTCATTGGCTATGGCTTTTGGCGGATGTGTAATCAAATTCCCAATATTATTTCGAAATCAAATTTTATAATTTCTAAATAAAAAATATAAGATCATCTTCCATAGCTTAATGTTCAAGAATAGTGGCAATGAATGATATATGGAAATATTTGTGAGTATGTCAGTTTTCAGCTCATTACGAAATTGTGATATAGGTAATGCAATTACATTTAAATGCAATAAACGAAATTTTGAGATCACAGAGCGCGGTAAACCAAAAACTTACCAAATTGTTCACATTATTTTAAAATGTATGTATTTCAAGCGTCTGTTGCATTACAATAACCCTGCTCTAAAAGGCCCTGCTCCTCCCAAACCCAAGCGAACAGCACTTCCTATTCACAAGATTTTCCCATAGGCCGTAACAAAGCGGAAATATTTAAGTTGTCCATTCTTTAGTAACGCTGTAAGCAGCAAAGCCAGGAGCTCACGGCTCCCGACTGAAATGTCGATAACAACGCACAGTGTATTAATTTCATAGTAAGCGGTGTCAGAAATTGTAGGCTAAAAGTTAAAGATATGAAAGAGAACAAACCAACCGCCCACATAAAAAGAAAATAAATGAAAATTTATCTGTTAAAGTATTGACCGTGTACAAATTCTATGTATAAACTGGCTGTATACTAAGACTTCTTCATGTCAAAATTTGACTCTATTACCCCACTAAGAATGAAGTCGCTAAAAAAATTTTTCCAACATTTATGCGATTGATGCTAGTTTAATTTTGCTACAAATGAGCAGAATTTCATAGTTGAATATTTAAATTTCTCTGAATTAAAATATTCTCTGTCGGAAATCCATTAAAAATATTACCTTCATCTCTGGCCAAAAGTGGAACACTCTGCGATGTCACAAAGTCTCTCCAGTTTTTTGCTTCGTATCCCCAAAGATGCAAAGCTTTGTAGTGTAAGTGCAAATATAAAATAACAGGTAGAGGAGTTGAGCAGCAGGGTAAGGCAGAGAAGTGAAGGCGACAGCCTAGTCTTCGCCAAGCAGTGCCCAGGAGAACATGTCGTAGCCTGCAACAAAATTGTGCATAATTTTAAGAAGTAAGTAGAAAGCAACAACTAAAACCTGAAAATAGAGCGACATGGAACAAAGCAAGCGAGACGAAGTACGCAGAACCGCCCAGTGAGTATCCTCAGGACGATTTTCTTTAATTATAAACTCATGGGGATAATGCACAATAGCTTGGCGATGGTGGGAAAAGAGTACTAGTGGCAGTGGCGCTGATGTTTTTGTCTAAGTTAAAGTAGAAGCCAGTCTAAGTATAAAAGAAGTGCTGAAATTTCAAGTACAAAAAATCCAAAAGAGGAAGGAAAACAGCCTCTTGAAAAACTTTGCTCGGTTTTTCTTTTCAAAAGCTGCATACGTTTGGCCGTCTGCGTTCGCCTTGTCAACGCGTCATTTAAGCCGAAAAACTTTTTCCGGTTTTAGCAGCAGCAGTACATCCGGCAGACCGGCAGACATTGTAAGGCGTTCTTGCGCCTTAGCGGCCTTCAGATGCGTTGTGAGGTGCCAATTAAGGCTGCTGCTGGCGTTCGACTGCCAGGAAATAGCAGCAGCGCTGTATGCATTTTCCTTCACCGATTTAAATTTTTGTTTCGTCTTTGCCTTTTGGAGCGCGGAGTGAGAGTGCTGGAAATTGAATTGTTAAAAGTTGCGCCAACAATATCTGTAGGCACTTTTTGATTATGTCACGGTCAGACAGTACTATAGCGAAAGCAATTGTTTCAAGTTGCTGGAATGATGTTCGCCTATTTCATCATCATCTTCTTCTTCTTGGCATGACCGTCACACCAAAAGCGTGTTGATGTATTCATTGGATTTTTGCATGGTCTATTCGAGCTTCTTTCTTCGTTTGTGGTGTGAGATATTAAATAATGTTCTAAAAAAATTGTAATTGTTTGATGGATTTTAATAAACTATTAAAACTGTGAAAAATATATGCGTCTAATCCTTAATAACTTGAATATAATTATTATTATTCACTGAAATTGGGCTCCAACAAAAATGCATTATATTCTCTGATTCGAAATAAAGTTTATCATAAAGTTGAAGAATATTGCACTTTTAAAGCACTTTTCTCAGTTGTTTTAAATATATTTTTGAGAGATGCATGAAAAACCCAGCAGCGTTATTAAAACAAGAAGTTTAACATTTCTGACAAACTTACAAATTGAGTGTTATTTGTAAGTTTATAAATGATATAAATGCATTTTTGCACTCTTACCAGCGCTACGATCTACAATCCAGCATTACAAGCGAAATAATTAAAAATCAATTTCGCTTGAGCTAATTTCACAAAATATAAAGAGAAATTAAGTTAGCTAAAAATAAATTAGCTACATACATTCAGCTGCTTCGCTTGTCCAGACATTTGTGCCGCAGCTGCTGCAACTGCCCAGCAACTTACTTAACTTATTTTCTATTACGAGCAAATTAAAACTACATTAAAACTTGTGTGTGCGTTTAGAAGCACTTGGAAGCGAAGTGGCCGCGGCACTCGCAGATCCATTCGCGTAGTCTGTGGCGGTATCAGTGGCAATGGCAATGGTCGTCCAGCAGAATTGTTGACAAACATAATGACAGCAGAAACAACAGCATGAGCAGAAAGTTGGCAACAGCAACGGCTACTTTTTCTTTGTGGGCATTTGGCAGGGAGAGCAGCAGCAATAGACAGATCCGGAGACGGAGAAGCAGAGAGAAGCGTGGAGCTGGACTAGCGCCTTCCAGATCAACGCCATAAAAACTATGAACGTGCACGGAGTAGCACAACAGGCGGATGTAACAATCTATGTACCACACATGGCTGTTTGTGTGCGTGTGCGTGTGTGTACATAAATTAAGGCCGAAGATAAATATCGCGCTGCTTTTGTGCTTTTGTGGTCAAATGTTCTTTTTTCATTTTAGCCGCAAAAATTTAGCGACACAAAGAAGGTCTGCCTTTGCATGTGTGTGTGTATGTGACACTCTGCGCCTGCTGTTTCGAGCGGGCGTGTATGTGTAGGCCGCGGCCTGACTTTGCGTTCGCTTAATTTGCCATGATTCGAGCGAGTATCCCTGGAACACGCCCATTTTTATTACGCCTTCAGTGCGCTCAAAATACCAAGCTCTCGCCTTTAGTCGCTGGCATGTGCAGCTTTTTCTGGTCTCCATTTCCTATCCCATGCCTTTCCTCTGCGTTTATTTGGCAAAACTCTCGAAGATGAGCCAACAAGAATTTCCATAAATATTTTTGCCCCAAAGTGCTTCTGACGTGTGGGTTAAATGCCAAGTCATAAAACCGAAATTTGTCTTCGCATACTTGCCGCATAAAAATGTTGTTGTTGCTATGAAATGTTGTTGTTGTTGCGATGTTGTTGGAAAAGCTGTTGGCTTCGCTGTTGTTGGCTTCAATTGATTTCGACAGTGGGTGCAAATGGCGGCGATAAGGAGGCGACCATTAAAGCAGATAAGCGCTGACATGCCCAGAGAACAACAACTGGTAAAGATGTGTGATGTGTGCTTTTAAGTGTATGTATGTGTGCGTGTGCGTGAAGAATTAGGCAATTTTGTATGAATTGTTAAATATTAATATTTTTGCTAAGGGCTGCAGCTGATATTTGTGCAATAGAAAATACTTGTCTATTGATTAAGCAGTTGGAGGTGAGAGGCATAGCTGACAGTGTTACATAACTAGCCTCTTTTGCACTTGACGTTTAAAGCGGAGCTAACTTTCAAAGCTTAAGGAGTTGGCTGTATAATCGATGGCAATATATTAGCAAAACTATCAGCAATTTTTATTTGGCAAATGCGCTTTTTATTTCAATCTAAACAAATATTAAATTAGTTTTCCATTATTTCCCATGGGCACTTCCTTATTATAAATAGGCAAACGCATACATGCGTATGCTACGTGACCCATGCACATATCTTCATATAAATACACACACGCCCACCACCAACATCGTCTTGTATATGGATTGAGCATGTTCTTCTTGTATACATATAGTACTTTTTCGCAGCATTTCACTGTAAGATGTCAACTCCGGTCCAAGTGCTTCCTTACCATCTGCCGGTCGCTGTATATGTATGCGTGTTCATGGCAGTGTCCTTTTGCATGGCAGCATTTTTATGTGGCCCAAAGTATTTTCGGTATTTCGACGCTCATAAATTGCAATTATTCCAATTTGACCGCTCGAATGGACCAGACCGGAGCGGACAAGTTCGTAAATGTCCTGTGAACAGTTATTAACGCATAAATCAAATTGTTGCCTCCTGCCGTCTGCTGCCTGCTGCCTGCTGCTGGTTGCCAGTAGCAGAGTTGTTGCTGTAGTAGTGGTTATGGCGCTCTGTGGCCTGCGCACAGCTGGAGCGCAATTAGCAGCCTAAGCAGTCGATAGCTGACATTGGGCACAGTGGAAGTTATTAGGTCGTGCTGCAGAGTGCTGCCATAAAATATGCCAGTGAGAGTAGTAGCAGGCCAAGGGCAGGGCAGGGCAGAAGAAACGAACACAAATGCAGAAGCACGATTGTGAATTTAATATGAAGTTTAATAAAGTTCCTTTTCTAATCCTTTTGTGAGCATATTTCGGCCTTACGAAGTTGAAATCATTTCGAATATAATTTGATTTGGGGTATTTGGTTGCGTCTTTAACGATGAAACACTGGGAACTGAGCACATATGTAAATATGGGCGGCGAAAGTTGAGAATTAAAATATTTGATATTTGGAAATCTGACGCAGCTTGCTTTAGGCTTTAAGCACCTCTAGCCAGGCTGACCTGACAGAACAATGCTCAGCATGTTCGGAACATAACAGAAGAACACAGCCAGAATTAACATTTATTCCAAGATTTCCTACAATCATCTACAAGTACATAGTAGCAACAGATATAAACAATGCAGCAGCTAGCTACATTCCCTTTGAACCCGCTTAGCAAAAATTCCTAACAGTGCTGCTGGTTCTGGCCTCCTAATTGTATTGCCTCTCCGTAAATTTAAATTTCGTGCTAGCTGCAATGCAACCACACCAAAACGACCACTTAACTCAACTGCACAAACATCACTTTCACTTGACTGTCCTGCCCCTCCCCCATCACTTCCGCAAGCACGAGCCTGCCTGTCGGACGTTATACTTGTATTTACTTTGAATTTCGCATCAAGCCTTTGAAACCTTTGTAATTAAATGCAGGATGCAGCGTGCTCGCCGAAAAACTAAACTGAAATGCAGCTCTGGGCATTTCCCTCCCTATTCCCCATCCAATCAAACCATAAGGCAAGCAACATTGCGGAAGGAAAGAAAACATTGAAGTGGCGTGTAGGAAGCGTTCTTCTGACGCTGACCACATCAACTGCAAGCAGCTAGAGAGAAAAGAACCTGCTGCGGAGCAAAAATTGATTTTTGGGAATAACCAAATTGATGCCGGAAATTCGAGCGAGCGGAAAGGCATCAAACAATTTTGCGATAACATGCTTATAAATGCAACATCAGCGGGTACACGGGCACATACCTGACCAAAGGACATGCACGTACCATGTGAAGACAGACATATGATAGAGCAAAGGAAAGAGGGACGGTAGGACGGTGGACTAATGTGCGGATAAGTGCACGCAAAGATGAAGAGCCGAGCAAAGCGAGAAATCGCTTTCGTCTCCAGCAACCGCTCTTGTCTTCCTTCTTGCTGCCAATGGTCAGTGAGCTCAAATATTGCCATGTATTGGTGCTAAAGCAATCAACTGGTGGTGTTGCTGATAAAAGCTGCTTGCACTGCAGCCATGACAGACTTTTCCACTTGTGGTTGTGGTTGCGCAGAGTTATCACCGCACTGCAGCGACATGTACATATGTCTTTACGCACACACTCACACGCGTCCATGCCTTGCTCTTTCGTTTCCTTGAACGGGCGCACCATAGCAGCCGAACGAAGGAGTGCAGACGCGTTCTTACAAATGGCTTAAAATATGCCCTTTCCCCTCGTAGGGCTCAACAACAATGACAGCGCTGTCCTGCAATGCTGCTCATTTCCGGTAGGCTTGGCTTCATGCACGGAGACGCCGCAGCAAAACAGACAGAAAATAGAAAACACTCAAGATAGGATGTTAGAAAGCGCATGGGGCGTAGTTCGAACCTCTTTCTTATAGGGTGAGGCATCTTTTAGGGATATCATTGCCGGTATCTCGAAATTTGCCAGTGTGTTTACGTCCGCGTCCTCGAATGTCGACATTTCAATTATTAAACATTCCGAATTTTTTGAATTTTTCCAAAA
This sequence comes from Neria commutata, assembly GCA_963457695.1. NCBI lineage: Eukaryota > Metazoa > Arthropoda > Insecta > Diptera > Micropezidae > Neria > Neria commutata. The sequence goes on along the minus strand of OY735248.1, from coordinate 14,109,118 downwards.
CAAACGCTACCACAAATTTCAGCATGACTGGCATTTTATTTGATTTAAGCACATTTATTTATATTAATTATTCTTATGCTAATTAACTCAATTTGTTAGTTTTTTCTGTGTTATGTGGATTTTATGCTAATTTATATAAATCTAAAACGCTTTTGTCGTAAAAATTAGCAGTATCCTATAAAACTAAGAACCTACTGAATATTCGGCTTTGGGTTCCTTTCAAAATCGGTTATTCGGCTATAGCTTTGGCTAAAGTATTGACACCTCTAGTAAAAAGCAGACTGAAATGTTTTCAGACTATCGAAAATTCTGAGATGGCCATCAGCTCAATATTCTGACATGTGATTGACTGGTAGTTGCAAATGGAGAATCAGGGCGGCCCAGAATAAAAATATATATTAGCAAAAAGGAAAAAGAGACGACAATGAAGAAGACTTCTTAGACCCCTCTATACATTCGTCTTTGAGAAATCAAACAGGCAACAAATGAAAACATAAAAAAAAACTGTTGTAATTTTCAATCAAGCGAGAAGAGACGAAGTGATGAAGCGGCAAAATAGTAGAACGCGTACTAATTGAATTTTTGCACCATTATCAACACCGCCACATGCCCCTGCCAGCCGCTCTAAAACACGCTCTACCAAAAGCTTCCAATGAGTCCTCCAGATGTTCACTGCAGTCCTGGCATATATTCTTCGATATTGCATCGTCATATTGCTCGTAATAAGGATGTGTTTGATACAATAGCAGATACATTTTGCAATTTCCGCACCACCAATGAGGTATGCAAATTGGCGCGTTACCGTTTTTTTGTCAATGGGTGTGCGTTTCCCCAATAGGCCTATGCACCCAATATAAAATTAACACTACTTCGAATCTACCTTAAAAATCTAATATTTCTAATCTACCCTAAAAAACTCTAAGTATAACTTAAAATCTATTGCAATTAAATCTACCTTAAAAAACTAATATTTCTAATTTACCTTAAAAAACTCTAAGTATAACTTAAAATCTATTGCAATTAAATATACCTTAAAAAACTAATATTTCTAATTTACCTTAAAAAACTCTAAGTATAACTTAAAATCTATTGCAATTAAATCTACCTTAAAAAACTAATAATTCTAATTTACCTTAAAAAACTCTAAGTATAACTTAAAATCTATTGCAATTAAATCTACCTTAAAAAACTAATAACAGGCTACAGATGATATAACCTAAGACTTTTCATATTTGCAATTGCCTAGGTAATAGTCTATGATGCTCTCAAAAATGAGGAAGTCGTGGTCCCGGCAGGGACCACTAAGCCATTTTCGAGAACCATCTGTATTTCTAATTTTAATCTTTATGCTACCTACTATATTTTTTTTTAAAAGTCTGTGATTACTTAAACTACTTAGAATATGTTTTAACCAACTTATGTGCAGCTTGCACTCTTCAAAAAAGGCATCACTTGGCTTCACCAACGGAAGGCCGTCGTCATCGGCACGGTCCAGCCGTTCTTGACTTATAAGCGTTCGACTTTCTTTTATATATGAGCTGTTATTTTTGAAAGTGGAATAAGTCCACTTTCTGTTATTGCGAGATATTTCATTGTTTACATTTCACTCTCAGTGTCACTACTATGAAGAGCTAAAACTTCCACCTCCCAAATACAAGAATCTAAATTTTTAGGGTTCCGTTCCCCTAAAAGGGAAAAAACGGGAACACTTATAAGGTCACTTTTGTTTTGGGAGTGTGTATATAAAACGACCTTTTTTTAATCGTAGAAATCTGAAATTTGGCATGATGTTAGGTCTTAATAACCTAAACACATTTTCACTATAAAAAGTTAAGAAATATTAGAAAGAATAGTTTTTATTCGGACTTACTTGCCTGTTAAGAAATATTTTTAGAAGTATTTTTTTATAATTTTTAAAGGTTTTAGGGTGGGGCAAAAAAAATAAAAATATTTTTAAATCATATCGTGTGGGGTATCGTTAGAAAGGGCTACATCCATACATTACAAAATGTATTTTATTTTTATTTTATGTAAACGGGTTAGGAAGATATAATAGAAAACCCGACCTGTCCCCACATGATCCAACACGCTCCGGACATTTCTCAAACTAAAATTTTGATAAAATCGGAGTAACTAGGTATTTTATCACACATTACCGTAGGGGTGCAGCTTTTTTCGATTTTTTTAATTTTTTTATTTTTTTTTTATTTAAGATGACCCCCCTGAGGAAAAAATTTTTTTTGTTTATATCGAGTGGGGTATCATTAGAAAGGGCTACGTCCATGGATTCCAAAGATATTTTTTTTTATAATTTTCTGTGAAGTGGTTTCGAAGATATAGCACAAAATGTCGAAAAAATGACCATACTGACCTGGCTTTCTACATTTCTTAAGCTAAAATTTTGATCAAATCAGAGTTAGTAGGTCTTTAGTCATAGATTACTGGAAAACTGCAGCTTTTTTCGATTTATTTGTTTTTCTATTTTTTTAAATTTTATTTAAGATTACCATAGTAAAAAATTTCCTTAGCGACAAATTTTTGTTGTTTACATATTGTGGGGTATCGTTAGAAAGGGCTACGTCCGTGGATTCCTAAAATGTTTTTTTCATATATTTAGGTGAATTGGTTTCGAAGATGTAGGCCAAAATATCGAAAATTGTGTGGTCAGACGGGCAAAGAGAAACTAAATTCAAACGCTAAAAAGGGTATTTCTGGTACGGAACCCTCAGTGAGCGAGCCCAACTCGCACTTGACTGTTTTTTTTTTACTATAAATTGTATACCCATAGAAAGATCATAACAAGTTTTATCTAAAAATGCCACTATCTACATTTTTGTAAAAAATGGACTTACCCCACTTTCAAAATAAACGGCTCATATATAGATAGGAATCATAGTAGGCTTTGAAAAATTTCGTTTCAATAGGGCTTTCCATTTTATTTATAAATGAAATGGAAAGAATTTTTCAAAGCCTACTATGGATTGGTATACATATTTAAATTTGCATTCCACTTCCAATTTGAAAAGCACTTTATATACAGTAGGCTTTGAAAAATTTCAATTGTTAAATTTCATTGTTTAGCGAATCGTCGTTCGACAAAGTAATAAGTGAAAATGTCCAATTCGCTCAGCCAGAAGCATGCGATGGAACGCCTCCGCCAGGCTCAGCAGCAGGAGCAGAAGCTCCTGCGATTGCGACAAGAGCACGAGCAGGAACGGCAGTGGACGCGGGAGTTGCGCCCGCGCCCCCACCCATACAGCCGTTGGCAGCAGCAGAGGTATCCAGCAGCACAACATCAGCGCCAGATGCAACAACAACAGCAGCAGTTAATGTGTCCGGTGGCGCGCCCGGCCCTGCAGATGCAACAACAACAGCGCCAGATGCAACAACAACAGCGCCAGATGAAACAACAACAGCAGCAGCAGATGGAACAACAAAATCTGCAGTACTGGGCTGCATATGCGGCATATTCGGATGCTTTTCGGCAATATCACCAGCCGCAGCAACAATATCCCCAGCCGCAGATCGGGCCGCAGCAACAATATCCCCAGCCGCAGATCGGGCCGCAGCAACAATATCCCCAGCCGCAGCCACAACATCCAAACCAGCCGGAGCAGCAACAACCACCAGTGGCAGCAACAAAAGCAGCGGCAGTTCCGGCCAATCCGGCCGAAGCAGCAACCAGCAGCAACCAATTTCAATTAAGCCATAATTCATTCATAAACATTACATTTTCGACGAATTTGGCGAGATACAACTGAAGGATGAGCTGTTTAATTTTCAATACATTATTTTTATTAAGTCATGCTGACGTTGTTTATTTATAAAAGGGCAACAATTTTAATTAGAATCTTTTAGTTTCGGAATAAAACGCTCTCTTTAAAGATAAAATAGATTTTTAAATTTTGCAGAAAACTAAATATGCTCCTTGCAATTTCACTCTTCACGCATGCATGCATGCTCGACGCTATCCTAATCCTCTTGAGGCGCTGCATGGCATGTAGGCTTTTAAATGAGTTGCTTGAGCTTTTCTTTCCTGCAACAACAATTATCATCATTTTATGGCTGCTGCAATTTGTTGCTTTCAACAACGCCAACAACAATGTTTACTGCAATGTGGTTCTGAGCGGAACGTGCGCTGCCGCTGCCAGCGTCGACGCCGCTGCCAGCGTCGACGCCGCTGCAAATAATATTTTATACTGAAGCGAACAATGTAAGGATGGAAGGCAATGCGTCGAGTGAAAGGAATTTGTGGTGCTTGTGCAATATTCAAGAACGGCTAGGATAGCGGTGGAGCTGGAGAACGAAATGAATTGGTATGGAATTTGATGTGCTGCTGTAAATGGAAAATACATAATAAATTCCATGCGATTGACTTCTGACAATTTTTATTGATCGATCTCAGCAGGCTGCCAGCGCCATGGAGCACTTAGCAGATGTGGCATGCTATGGCAGGCAGTTGCCACCGAGGGGCGCGTGTGTATGTATGTGTGTGCCATGCAGGCAGCCTGTGAAGTGTGTGTATCTCGACGATGCTGCCTTTCTATTTTGTGATTTTATTTTTATATCAACAAAACTTTTAGTTGGCTGCAACAATTGCACCTGCAACTGCCACACTAAACGGGAATTGCTTTTAATTGGCTGCGCTCGAAAATATTGGCGCTTTCAAATTATCACAGACACATGGCGTCTCAATAACCTTTACGGCAACACTTTGTTGTTGATTATTGTTGTTGTTGTTGTTGTTGACGGCAGCATTGTTTATATGCATGCATTTGCTTTGATGTTGCAACATCAATTTGGTCTGCTGAAGTACTTGAGTGTGTGCTACATTTAACTGAAGTGTGTGTGTGTGTGTGTCTGGGCGTATAGAAATGGTTTAATATTTGGCATGTGTTGAGCTTCTACACTGACAGAAATGCAGACAGGCTCAAAATAGTACATTGTTAAAAAATGTTTTGCTACAATATATCAAATGAGACGGCATAAAGCACAATAAAGTTTATTTGTCTTACAGCCACAACTTAATCATGTAAGATAAGATAGAGTTAGTTTCTTTATATGTATAACATAAAATAATTATAATCCTTCAAAATTATATGAGAAGTTTCAATAAGAGTTCAAACCTTTTCATTTCAACATTTCCCCGACTAAAGGAATAGTCCTTAATAACATGTCCTGTTTTTGTTTTTTTACATACGTGCATAAGTACACACATACTCACACTACACAAGTATGTGTTGGCATTTTTGAGTGCATATGGCAGTGTGAGTAAATCAATTTAATAAAGCTAGCTAATAACCCAGGTTATTCCCCCACACACACATATGTACATACATACTTAATATATACTATGTACATATGTATATATTTGAGTTTTTAGCACTCAAAACTAATAGCCGCTCTCTCTATACCACTTTGCCGCTCCATCATCGCGCAAAGGAAGTAGTATGCAACAAAACTCTGGCAACACTGACAACTATGTCAGCCTTGCGGAAGAACTGGATTTTCGACCACATTTTTCGAAATCTTTAAATTAAGTGCAAAACACACAAAATTAGAACAAATCAGCCTGGCGCCTTCGGGAAAGCCTAAAGCACCCAAAACGATGTACATATATTGAACTTTACTGTGGCGCCTTTGCGCTGCTGTGCGGCTTAATAAATTAATTTTTGTTGTGCGACAACAGGAGCTGCGCACTGCGCCGTTCTTCCGTCCAGCAGAAAATTAAAATTAACGCGCTCTATCCTCTAGCAATCCCGAACGCAGCACCGCCCCCTCTAGCGCTCGCATTGCCACTTGACTTATCGTGGCGCTGGCATCTTTGCCGCCTGAGAGGCGTAGCACGTATTTAGGTACCACAGGGTCGTATTGTGGCACGTTGCCGCCACATGAAAGCACGATAGTTTGCTTCGCCCCAACGCGCTGCCGCCACTTGCTACATCCTCTTAATCACTTTGTTGCGGCTGCAATGGATTTGCATTTTTTATGCCGAGGCTGCGACGCACTTATTTGTCACTTGCAGCGGCAATGGCAGCTTCAGCTTCCGCCCGCGAAGCAGCCACGCCACTCGCGATAAATAAGTCATCATGCAAAATTAATGAAAAAAGTTAGCTGTTTTTTATGGCCGCAGCTTTTAAAGTGCTTCTTGATTACGCGCTTTGGTGCCGCCAGCAGGGACCGCCTGACACACTCCGCCACGCCAGGCACAGCTACGCCGCAGCTGCTGCTTTTTTTAACGCGGTGTATTCTAAAATTCCAAAGGAGAAACCAAAAGCGATTTTAGCTTTGTTTTATATTTTATGCTTTTGCCTGAGTGGGCTGCTTTGGTGGGGGTGGGAAAGTGGAGGCTGCTGGAGTGCACCCCAGTGTCTTAGCTTTTTTACAGCCATATTCATATTTCATGCATGCGACCGCCGCGCGAAGGAGTCTGTGCGGCGCGAAAGTAACATCAAATTTTAAAGTCCTTGAGGTATCATTAAAAATGTTTTGTTGTCGTTGTTTGTTTTTCGCTGCTGCCCCGCCCACACTCACACACGCACACACTTTCTTCGCATTTTTGTGTTTTGGTCATTGTTTTGCATTTGAATTTGTTGTTTTAGTTGTTGTTAAGGTTTTGGATAATTTGAATTTGCTGGGTCCACTGTCGTGTGCGCGTTCTTCCGGCAATCCCAAAAGTTCAGTTACGCTGGACGCTGCCAGTTGGTTGGTGCCTTGGTGCCTGCCAGCACGAGCAGTAGTGAGCAGTAGGGGAGCGATGTAAGTATTTACGTGTTTATGTTACAGCCGCCGTTAAATGAAATTTAGTACAACTGCTGCTGCTTTTTCTTTTTCTGTTGATTTTTTTCTTATCGCGGGTGGCGAGAGGGTGCAGCTGACGACTACTGAGTGTGGTGTGGCCAATGTGTGCTTGTGGCTGGCGGCTTGAAGCAAATTTTTATGTTGACAATAAAATAACATTTTACACTCACTTATTTGCTGCTGCTGCTTTAGAAATTTAATGAAAAAAGTTGTTCGCTTTTATATTTCGAATTGTTGGTTGTTGCTGTTAAAAGCAATTTCATATTGTTGTTGTACAACTAATAGAGTTGTTTTGCTCTTCGGCTTTGCATTGAGGCAAGAGCACATGGTGCTAGCCTCTCTATGCTATTTGTTGTTGTTCAATATATATTTTGAATATCTTCGCACGAACCAGGGCTGTTCAACTGGCGATATCCAAATGCCGACATCTGTTTTAACATTTCCATGATTTTTGTGAAAAAATGGCCTCTCTTCAATGTACTAGTTATTCCAAATACAGTCATTTACAATTAATACTTGTCTATATTGAATTATATAATATTTCTTTTGCTTCTTCGTCGGCTTTTAAATGTAATACAGCCGATCTACGTAACATATTCTGAATTCGAAAGTCCCTGAATTGCAAGACTCCAAGATTCGATGCCCAAAACCCCGATATTCTTGAGGCCCTTCCATTTTGATGTCCTAGCACACACACACACAGAGAACTACCACCTACATTGCTTCTTTACATACATACATACATTGCTTCCTTTCATAATTATCCCAGCTCGAATGCTATTAATTTATGTCGCAGCTTATAAATACCATATTCTGCATACGTACACTATTTAATTTCAATTCTTGGCACCAGGCTCTTCCGTCCCTTTACACCCTCCCCCACCTCTACGCCAACACGCAAGTCATTTCAAAGTTGAACTTCATTAAGAAAGTTTGCCCAATTAATTTTTATGCTCAACTGCAGAAGCTACCAAAGCTCATTGGCGAGAACTCGCCCCCCTCAGCACTCCTCCTCCCGCTCATCCTCTTTGTTGGTGTGGGGCCCCACACAGTTTGACATTTCTTCATCTTCTGCTGCTCTTCTTCAAAGTTTGTCTGGAATCAGCGTTCGTTAATGACTTGCGCAGTCTTTCGAGCTCGGCCGCAATTTGTCAGCACCCTTAATCGCCATTTCTACAATTACGGCACTTGGAATTAATGTAACCAGCGCCTACACTAGATTCATTACGATGGAAAGTTTTTATTTGGCTCTAATGGCAATAGCTCGAACGCAATTACTTGAACGATCGGTTCAATCTTTGAAACCCCTATGCAACAATCTTTTTATATGCTTAAACAGCAACAAAAATCACTGCACTATATACACACACACACACGCGCGAGGCACGCACACTCACAAAAGCTATGGCACTGCAGTTTACGCCCCTATGCTTGGGCAAGGCAACGCCCCGCCACTTAATTACGACACGGAGTGCCTGCGTGTGTGTGCGCAGTTACCGGAAACGGAAACGCAATGGCGCGTTAAAAACTTGTGTTGACAGCACGGCGCTCTGCCGCCGCCACCGGTGCTGCCACTCCAAAGCTCGTTGGGACCTGCACAAATGCCAGCTGGGAGCAATGAAGTATTTGCACGTCTGGAACGGAAGTGGAGTTTAACACGCGTTTGGTGGCTGCCGCATGGCTTCCTCGAAACTGGCGACGACGCAAAGGCAAGAGGACGAGAGGACGACTAACATCTAATAATATCGATGATGCTGAGCTGAAATGCCATTGTCGTGAGGTGTCGGCATGACGGGGTGGGCGGGGTGGCTGCGTCGAAGTGTTGGAAGTTTTGCACCTAAGAATTTGCTTTGTGTCGCACGGAATTTAATTATGAATTTTTCCCTATGCCAGGAATTATATGCGTTTGTGTGTGAGTGTTTGTAGGTGCGTGTGTGAGTGCTTTAACTTCGCAATGAGGCATTCCAGCAGCTGTATTGATTCGTAGTGTGGTGGTGGCGCAGTTTAAACGCGAAGATGGCACCGGCGAAAATTGAGGTTAAGTAGCGAGCAGTGAACTGAGCAGAACAGCAGTTGAGTACTCGTAAGCACGCGGTTCAATTAAAGCTAAAACTAGTTAATATATAATATGAATAAGAAATACGGGCTTAGGCCTAGCTTTCTCGCATTAACTTGTGTGTGCTTGTTCTATTTGTGTACAAATTAACGGGGCCTACAAATAATCGTATCCGAATAGATGGAGAAGCTTTTCATGGCAAAGAATACTCTCGGAGAATAGCCAAGTCATCGCGAGAAGTGGCGCCGCGCAAAGAAACAATTCGAAAAATAAGTTCTCCTTTTTATTAGTTATTACGAGGCGCCGGCTGAAAACTGAACCCAGGACTCCTGCATCAGCGACCAAGCCGAAAGCAAAGAAAAAAATGCGAAGTAGAAAATTTAGAAAATAATTTGAAATGCTTAAAAATGAGCTGAGTGTACTTATTTTTATTTTTCGAAAACATTTTTGATTTCACGCCTGGCATGTTGCTGAACTTCAAGAAATCTGCAACAGTTTCAAGATTTAATAAACCGCAATAAATTGTAGAGATCGCAGCATGCATATCGAGGCTACACTTGCCGCAGCTCGCGGTCGCCGTTCCGATTGCTGCACTTTAACTGTCAATAATTCCATGCCACAATTTGGTGCTCCCCCAGCCAAATTTCCACCCAACGAACGCGTCAGTGCTGATATTGCTTGAGACCGCGTTGAGGCGGGCATCATTTGCATTGAGCCACTGCAGCGCAGCTAAACAAATATTAGTCATGTTCAGGTGACGCTTGGCGCGTCTTGCCCAGAGCAGAATTGGGTCAGGTTGGGGTGGTGGACCGCAGTCGCGCGACAACTCAGAGCACTTAACAGGCAGCGCAGCGGCTTTAGCAGCAGGCGTCGCAGTTGTGGCATGGCGGGAATGTAGGTCAGTGGTGGCATAAATTGGCTGTGGCGGCGGCGTTCGTAGCAGCTGACGCAATAAAAAAGGATTTGCGGGCACTCACAGTTTATTGCGTAGTTTGAGAACCTAAATGTGCAAAGTTCTTTTGTGATTGAGATTGCTGTTGGCTTCGGTGTTGTCAGCCCATGTTGAAACCAATTGCAGATTGGAATTGCCATGGAAAAGCGTAAAATGCGAAGTGTGAATTTTGTGCACTTGAGCACGTATTTACTGAAAAAGTGGGTCGTTAGTCTATTTCATTTCCGTTTGATTTTCAAATGAGTCATTTGAACATTGGCGAGAATGGAACAGCATGTGAATGGCAAGCTCCATTTCTAACTCCCTTGAACTCTCATAGAAGCGCGGGGCTCTTTTGCCTACCCGACTCTTCAGAACTATGCACTATGTACAGACATACATACATACATACATATGTATGTATGTGCAGTGCGTGCATAGGGGCGTAGTCGGAGTGGTTGGTCTAAAATCCCAAAATTGTAAAATGCCCAAAAATTGATTAATCTGAACAGATGTTGCCAATGTTTAAAAATTTTAATTTTCAGTTAATTTAATTTAATTTCTCTTCAGTTTAGTAAATTTCATTTCACTTTATCTCGATAAAAGTTGCTTCACTTGATTTTCTCGAGAAAACTATTCGCTTGTTGCTTGGAAAACATCGGCTAAACGATTTTAAAATGATCGCACTCAGGCCAGAATACCTTTCGTATCGATTTTCGCACTATATGTCTGCGTCAGAGCAGGGGTGACTAACCCAAATGATCTCGCGGGCCGCATATATGGAAAATGTTGTGAAATGGCCGGAAAAAATGCTCAAGGCGGGGCCGCGGGCTGGCCACTCCTTATCTAGAGAGCTCAATTGTTCGCACGCTCAAATTGCTCTTAAATTTATTGCTGGCCCAAATAAAAATGCAAAATATTTCCGGTATTTTTGTATACTTTTTGCTACCTTTTGTGCTTTTTCCTGTTGTTACGATTTGGTTGGTTGGCACGCTTTTTGTTGCCATAAAAGTTAAAAACTGATATTGCAGTGGTTTGGAGTGCTGCAGTGCAGTTCGGGTTCCCAATGAAATGGCGTGGTTGCGGCAACGCATTTAAGCAGATTGCATACGGTGGCGTCGTCGACGGCGGGCGGTTGCCACCCAATGAAATATTTGCGCAAACAATTGTTTTAAAAACGACGTTGCACAAGTGCAACTGAAGAGGGACTATTGATTTCAAAGCGGGTGGTAGATGGGCGAGTTAGGTGAAACTATAGTTCGAAAGCTGAAGCTGGAGTGCAGCTGTACTGTTGTTGTACAAGACTTCGAGCCGGATTTGAAGTCAGAGCGCTGCTATCTCGCAAACTTGCCACAAATGTAAGCTCACCGAAATACCTACCCTTAAGACGATTGCCTTTAGAAGACTGTTGTTGTTGTTGTAGCTGTTGCACATTTCTGCAAGATGACAGCGCCTGCATTTGCATACACTCGACTCGGCTGCAACGCTATAGCAAAAGCTGGCCAAACTGCTGCGCGCCGCAGTGGCACAACAAAAGCCAAGGAAAACGGCGAGTGCGAAAGGAGTGGCATTTTTAAAAGCATAAAAATCACGCGCAATTTAATACACTTTGATGTGGCGTGCGACAAGTGCAAATTTGCATGCGCGTTAAATTTTTGCTGGATTTAATTTCGACTTTGATGCAATTTTTTGTAGGGAGGGAAGCAGCAGGCAGCTGTACGCAATTGCCACTCACACGCTCAAAAATGGCATGTTCACCGCAACGCTTTTCCGCTACGCCGCCCCCTCATTCATTCAGATTTCTTGCATGCCACAGGGAGTGCTCATTATATTCTGCACGTCAAGAAGGCGCAACATTTGAAATTTTAATGACAATTTAAGTAACTGCCAAAGCACGCTTGAATTAACAAATTAATGCAAATTCTGCCGAGGAGCATGTGCGACGATGTGTGCGTGTGTGAGCGTATGTGCGCTTGTGTTCCAGCTACAAGTGTGCAGTTACTTTTCCGGCTTGGTGCTTTGATGATGCCTTGGAGAAAAAGCGTATAAAAGAGTTAAGCAAGAACGGAGTGTATATGACTTCAAAGTGCAGAACCTCTTGACAACTTGGTTGACATCTCTTGCCGCTCTGCTTTGGCACTATATTTGCATATTTTTATAAATATTTATTATGCTGCAAAGATAATATGCATATTATGTGCGTTTAGGAGCTTGGCTGTTGAACATTTAAAATGCCAAGCACTACGCGCCGCTCCAGAGCTAGAGGACTAGAGGAAGCGGAAGAAACGTTGCTGTAATTGTATGGAATTTCAAAGAGTGCAACAAAAAAGAGAAGTGCATGAGATAGCATTTGACTCGAGCTCATTATTTCATCATAATTTCTCGAAACTAGGTATCAAGCCTCTTTGGAAATTTGTGAAACACACCCAAATTATGAAAGATCACTACTTTGACAACTCCTAAACGGTACTCTAACTGGTATCGCTAAGAACCCAACAGTGTCTATGCGTGGCCTTCATTTTAGGCAGCCAGATTAACCTAACCTACCATTTCATGGTATGTATTCAAAAAGTGCCAACTTCAATAAAAATATAATGTTAGTGGGTCCCAAACTCAATTCAGACAACTTCCAAATTTAACTTTCGTTCGTAATTTATTTTCTTTTCAGACTATTTCGATTGAATTTCCATTGCTATCGAGAGTGAAATGTATAACTTGGCCAATAGTTTACCGGCATTGCACTAAAACTTCAGTTTGCGATTCTTCGCCTTTTTATGCATTTTCCTGCAATACTCTTCTAAAGACCAAAGCAGTCGTAGTACACACACACACATACATTTTCAGTGCAACTCCAAATTCGCAGAGGATTTATTAACTAAGGAAAACATTTCACATTATGCTGATACAAGTGCAAATAATTCACATGCTGGAAAATTTCAATTAAAAAAGGAAAAATAAAAAGCTACATACGAGAATTCAATCCATCGAAGCACATTATGAAGATTGATTAAATGCAGATTGCATTCAAATAAGTTCAGATTGCAGTTCAATTATACATGCAGCAGTTGAAGGACGTGATAATTGGCAATTGGTAAAAATTAAAAATTGATGAAAATAAATGCACGAAATAATTAAAAAGTCCAGGGATTCGGAGCAGCGGTCAGCGTCGACTCTGGCACTGGCGGCGCAAGTGGAGCAGCCAACACCGGCAGCTTGCCACGCGACTGCTCGTTGGCAGTGTCCCACACGACAATGGCGTTCCGACCGAACTTCGTGATGGTGCGCAGCAGCTCGCGGCGTGCATGCACTGCCTCCTCGTTGCACTTGAAAACGATCTGGTACTCGAAGTAGCCCGGGTAGATTTCGCGGCCGTTCAACTCCCGGAACGAGACCAGCTGGCTGAGCGTCTCGTACACGGTGAGCGGCGACATGCGGTAGGTCTTCTTCAGCAGCAGCTTGGACGAGTTGCGCGACTCACGCACGCGTATCATGGGCAGCGCGTGCTGGCGCAGGAGCAGCGGCAAGCTGCAAAGGTGACAACAGCGGTCAGGAGGCGCTTTGGCTTTGCTAAAATTATCACATTAACTCACCGTGCAATGGCCAGCTGCATGAGGCTCGGATTGATGTACTGCATGTAGGCGAAGCCGCGCGAATCACCCGAGAAGTTCACTTTGTAGCGCAGCTGGTAAAGCTCGCCCAGAAGCACGGCTATTTCGGCAATCTGTTCGGCGCGGCATTCCGCCGGTATGCCGCTCAGAAAAATCTGCAATAATAATTCATGTTTGTATTTTTATATTTGCAAATTTTAAATAGAAAATGACTCACCTCTCCCGCGCAAGCGCTTAACTGCTTCTGCAATTCCTCCGGTACGAGCTTGCGATTCTTCAGATATTTTGTGCCATTTTCCTGGTAAGATTCAAAATCACATGAAGGGTACTCGAAAGCTGAGCGCGTATATTGCAACTGCAAATTGGCATTCGGTAGCATTTTGTCTGAAGTTGAATTTTTTCTGAAATCGTGTAATTCCTGGAATTTCGGACCGCTGAAGTTGCGCGTATTTCTCGTTGTCGTTCTTCTCAAACGTGCGTTGCAAATTGAGCGCCACAATTCTGGGAATTTAGACGCTTTTATTTGTGAGCAGTGTTTTTTGTTTTTGCAATTCGCAAATTTTTATTGTTGTCTCGTTCTTTCGCATTGCGATTTGCAAATATCTCAAGCGAGTTTGAAAATGATTGTTGCCTTTTTGCTATCGCTCGGCCATTTTCAGCGGAATTCCTGTAGCTTTAAGGGGAGTTGCTGCAGGGTTGTAGGGGAATGATGCTTTGGCAGACAGCTTGACGGCGGTCCGCTAAATTGCTGTGCAGAGCTCAGCGTTGCCAGACCTTTGAGCTGAAATTATTCTAATATGGTTAAACATTCTGGAATTAATCTTCTCGGCATAAAATAAGGTCTGACTGGGTAAATTTCGAGTACGGTCAATGGGAATGTAAGTCTATACATTTTATATTATAACTCGAAATTTTATGAGGAAAAACAGATTGTATTTAAGTTAGAGAAAGTACATTCAAGTACATACGCTGTTCGGTCGCTGCCGGCGCTTGAAAAAACAACGGATTCAATAGATCGCAGTGCAGTGGCTCACACACACAAATGCATGCACACCAATGCAACTTGTGATTGCACTTCGACTGTATGTAGTCATAACCGCCGATCACTTTATTCGTGCGCGCTATGCAGGAACTATTGCAGACCGATGTGTGTGTGAGGCTGTGCATGTGTGCATTGCGCATTGTCAGCAACGGCGGCAGAATTTGTTGGCGGTCGTTGTTGCACGTTTCGTTGCAGCTGAGTTCATTCATTTAATTGCATTATGCTGCTGGGCGCGCTTGCACGCCCACCGCTCCAGATAAGAGACCTCAAAGTATGCTATGGGAAAGAGAGGGCAAGACGTTGCACAAACTTGTTTCTTGCACCAACATACACACACATGTACAAACGCAGCAGCTATGCATAATGCAGGTGAGAAGTTTTCGCTGTTGGATTATGCTCGGCGTTGCTGCCAAGACAACAGCAGCATAAATGCGGCTGCGGTGCGCAGTGGCGGTTGTGCTAAGGCGAAAGAAGAAGAAGAATAAAAATAGAAAACTCCGGCTGCAACTGCTATTTGAAAATAGCGAAAAATAATCTAACTAAAGCAAAGGTTAATTTGATTGTTAAATTTTGAATAATTAACTTGCATTAACTAAAATTAAAAAAATTTTTTAATTTAATTTTTGCATTTTTACAAATTTGAAACACGCCACGCCACGCCACTGCACTGCCACACTACACACGCACCCGCACACTCCCTCCCCAGCACTGCAGCATGATAAAAGCACGACTCACACTCCAGAAACATGCGCATGCATCTTAAGTTGTGTGGCGGCGCATGCGGCATGTGGCATGCGGCAAACACATGCCAACATGTAATTTGCACAAATGCAGCTGCAACAGCAGCAACAACAATAAAGGCACAAGCAACCTGTCGCACAAGACTTGAGTACGTTTTCGTGTCGGCGCACCAAGAAGCAGAGAAAACTGAAAAACTCAGCGGCAGGGAAGACTGAGATGGCACAGACTACCGGCAAGAGGTGGCATGTATGGGAGGAGGAGAGTGGGGGTTGGCATGTCGCGGCGTGTTTATTAATTTGCATATCAAAAGGAGCTGCTGCTGTTGTCTGGCAGCCCGGGTTCCCGACTCAACCAACGCCTCAACGTACCGTCGTTCAAAGGGAAGCAACTGCCAAGGCAAGGAGCAAGAAGGCATCTTGTTGACTTTAATGAAGTCAACAATGTGCGCTTAAGACAGCGGCAACAACAACAACAACAACAATAATTACAAACATTGCTGTGGAATACGGCCTTAGGCTGCTGATTAAATTTACACTCCTCACTCGAGTTGACGGCAGACAAGTGAAATGGGTACTACGCAATGAAGTGTTGCGGAGCGGGTGGTTGGTGGTGGGTGGGGGGTGGTTTTGTGAGTTGGCTCATTAGGCGGCTTGGCGTATAAAATATGCCTAAGAGGTGTTATTTTGCGCGAGAAAACAAATTCATCGTGCCACACCATCTCACACACACACACACACACAGTCACTCGCACAAACAGCCAAGCAGCTCATTTCTCATACTACAACAACAAAGCATATCAAATATGTATGTATGTATGTCCGCACAGCATCCGCAGTTGTACTCAATTTTGTTCTGCTGCTTGTTGTTGTTGTTTGTACATATATTTGTAGCTATGCACGTTTGTAGAAATTTAATTCCAATAGAATTTTCAGCAAGGCATTTTCGCCGACTTATTGCAATTAGCTGAAATTTAATAATTTTAAATTTTGTGTTGTTGTTTTTGTGTGTTTCCTGATTTTATCAGTTGTGATCTTAGCTGGCGGCCATGATGTTAAGTAATAGAATTTTGTTAAGTAGCTCAAATTAAAAGCAGCTTCAAAGTTCTACTGAATTGATTAAAATTTTGGGGGACGATTAAAATTTAAAATAAGAAATGTCGGAAATTTTAGTGTGGGAGCAAAAGGTTGGTTTCTATTAGAAATTAATTCGTAAAAAATTTGTCAATGGTGCCAGCATTTTCAATAAACTGGTTTATTTTGAAGTATGTAGTATATTTCCTTCAGCGAAATTAAACCGAAGTTCCAAATCGAAGCTGACAATTTAAATTTAAAGCTGAATGTTAGGCTGAAATTGAGAATTCATTCAAATTTTCAATCTGTTTTTATTAAATCAAAATAATGAGAATTTTTTATTGCAAAAAAAAATGCAAGCGCTTGTTCTTATGCCTGATCTTGTTTCTGCATTCTTTGACTTCCCTCTCTGTTTGTGTTCGTGTGCATGAGTGCGCTTGACATTCGCTTTCATAAATAACAATTTATTTTATGCTATCTGCTTGCACATAAATTACATTTTGAGTAAGCACCCTTCGACTCCGACTCCGACTCGCTGACACTTTGTCACTTCATGCTTTTTGAGAATTCTTGATTTTCCGCATTCGTTGGAAATTCAAATTGCAGCCTGAAGTGCGGCGCGTTTCTGCTGCCGGAGTAAATTATTGTATTTAAATTTTCTTCAGCAGACAGTGCAACTAAAATGCCATTCACTTTCCGCCTGCAACATTTGCCGCGACTGCAAATTTGTTGACAGTGCAGTGTCACTTCAGTTGCAACACTCCAACCCGCTTAAGCAATGCGCTGCCAACGCCAACACCTTTATGCGATCAAGTGTGTTTGTTGTTGTTGGGTGTACCTTGAAGTCTTAGGAATGGATGACATATTGCTCGAATATATCGATATTTTGAACCAAACCAATATTTCCAGTTTAAGACTTTTAATTGCTTATAAATATTTACAATAAATTTAAATTTCCTTTTGGAACATTTTTGAAAAAAATATGATATTTTTATTAATGCTAAAATATAAAATTCTCCCATTCTTATGCGAAATATGGTTTGGTTTTGAAATATGTATGTAACTCCATATGACGCCCACTTGCAATTGATATTTAAGACATCGGCAATATGAACTTGTTGTACATCCATACAGAGAAGGAAAACAATTTGTATAAACCAATATCGATAGTCCGAAGGTAACGCTCATCTCTAGCGTGTATATGACTAAATATGCTAACTATGTACATATACCCTATAAGCAATTCAGTAGTCGACTACGAAAATAACGCACTTATAGCTAACTTTTATGACCTAACTATAAGCTAACTACAATGTAGTGCAGAACTGCCCCAAAATCAAAGCGAGCTGCTTGCTTTCTTCTATTTGCTATTTGCTTTTTTGAAATTTTTGAATTTATTTATGTGCATTGTGAAATTGAAATTGAAAAATCAAAGCAGGCCGTTTGTTTTCTTTCTTTTTTGTTTTATATAATTGTCAAAAATCGGCTCAGAAAGAAATGAAAAGATTTATCGTGAAATATATATGGAAATATGATGATATATTATGTTAAACAGGCAACGATTTTACACCATCATATACATAAAAGGCAAGCGTCACCCTCTACTGTAATTGCTCGAAATATTTTTATTTCAAACTTTTCAAACTTTCAAAAATAAAGTGACAAATTAATTATCAAGAAAACGAAAAATGAGTTTTGGAAAAATGGCTCCAAAAAGAAAGAGCAGGGCAGGGCAGAGAAAATACCAGCGAAGCCGAGCTGGAACGTTTTGTTTTTTTCGCAACCGCTTTGCTCTATTGGAAATTTTACAAAACTGTTTAAAAATCCATTTCATTTCCACATTTTCCTTGCCCGTCTGGTCGTTGCTACGCAATGCAGATGAAATGACGTAACGAAAAATGCGAAAATCCCAAAATTATAACGGCAAAATTTTTGCATACAAAAATGGGCAAAAAACGCGTGCAAAAAACTACGTAAGGCGGGGGATTACGTCTTCGCTGAAATGCGTCGCAAATTGCCGGGATGCGTTTCGCTGCATTCCTTAACCCTTAATCTACTACGTAGAGCAGAAAAATCCTGAAATTTTCCGGATTGCGGCGAAAATTGCGATTTTTCCTTTTTCGTTACGTTAGAAAAACGCGCGATTTTAATTGAATTTTCTTGCTGTACTGTATTTGAATTTCATTTGTTGCGCACGAAAATATGCTAGGGAAATAATAAAATTCGTAAAATATATGCTCTTTATTCTCTCTAATAACGGCACAGAGAGATACTTGATGCTAGTAAAATGCAGTAAATTCGTGCAGTGGACAGTAGCAGTGCAGGAATTTTTGGTTAATGCATTCAGAACAAATTACGTTTGTAACTGTTATATCAATAGTGTGGGCAAAAGTATATAGAGTTATACTATTTCAATACTCCAAAATGGGTATACTGTGCCCAAAAAATTCTGTGCCCAATTTCTCAAAATGTTATTTGGTGACACAATGGTACATATGTACCCTTAGCACGGATTCTATCGAAGACAGTGATGATAACGATAAACAAAATTACCCTGTTGAATTTTTAAATAACTGTCCTCAGGAATGCCGTTGCATAAATTGAATCTCAAAATTGGAAGTGCTTCTTCGAAATTTAAATACCAAAAGAGGTCTCTGCAATGGGACACGTCTAGCTGTTAAATTTTTTGTCGTATATTTATTCTCTATGATTTGAACCCGTCGTAGGACGGGCTTTTTTACCCTAGTATTTTAATAAAGCGTATTATTAGCTTATCAACTAATAGTTTAGTTGAATAGCTTCATATGAAATTAGTTAGCTTAGCTAAAAAATAAGCTAACTTTTAGCTAACTTCAAAGTAACCGACTTTAAGTTAGTTGAAAAGTCATCGAAGGGTAATCGGGACTGACTACTGCCTAGGACATCGCAATGTTAAAAAAGTCAGTCATTTCCACTGAAAGTAGTCGAAGAATAGTCAGCTATGGTTGCGAAGTAGTTAGCTTATAGTGCACTAAAAGTTAGTTGAGTTGCCGGTAGGGGTACCTTCTCTGAACTTTGCCAGCTTGACACTTCCACTTAATGTTACTTCGTCTACAAGTATGTTACACTTTCCGGCTGCCTAGTTGTATGTGTGAGTTTTCTAGCGCTGCTTGCATGTGTGATTGTGTGTGTATGTTGCTTGTGGTTGCTGTTTAGCGTATTTCGTAACGCTCTCTTAATATTTTTTTAATTACAAATGAACGAACGTTTCCTGCTCTGCCTTTTCCTCCATCTCCATGTGCTAGCAACACAATGATTCTTCTCCTTCTTCTTCTTAGTAGCACTCACTGCTCCATAAACTGACACACCTCCAGCCTACCTTTGGCCCTCCTTTGTGACGGCTTGTCAACAACGGCAAAAGGTGCTGTCGTGTGGCTTTCAAGCGCTGCGCTGCGCCGCTGCTGCTGCAACTTGCTACTGTTGCTGCCGTCATGTTGCCTGCTGTTTTGTTATGGTTGCTCTTGTGTGGCTGAGCGGTAATGCAGCTGCGTGAGAGATATCAAGCCGCTGTGCTGAGACGTGCGGCAAAGTTTTAGTTGAGTTCCTCCGTTTAGTTTGCTGCAGCACAGGCTGAAATAACGAAATTCGTTTGACTTAGCATGGGAATTGCCCCAATACAAAATTGTGCATGTGTGTGTATGTGTGTGTGTGAGGCAGGCGGGGGCGTTGAAGTTGTGGCCGCATCTCGCCGCATGCGCATTTAATTTTAATAGCTTTTGAAAGTTCTAAACTTTGGCTTAATTTAAATTAAGCATGTGCATTTGTATTTATTAACTTTGATTGCATTAGTAAAGGAATATGTGCATGTGTGTGTGTGTGTGTGTGTGTGCTGAAAACACAAAGTTGATATGTAAGCAAAAAGCTGCAGTCAAAGTAATAAACTAGCTGCTACAATCGTCTACTTCCGCTCACGGCGGAAGTTCAATGCAATTGGCTTTGATTTCCTGTTGCCAAGAAAGGCAAATTAAATTGCGTTCAAACCTGTAAAAAAGACATTAGTGAACAAAAAGTTACTTTGTAAGAGGCATGTTTTCTATAAAAATTCATTTATAAGCAAGAGTTAGTAAAAAATGCAATAAGTTTTATACACTAGAGGAAACTTCTAGAAATTTATTGTGCAATATCAAGTTGATCCTATGAAAACTAACAAAATTTTTCGCACAAAATTTGAAGCAGGCTTAAGGCGGCAGCTGCGGAACGAACCACTTCTATATTCACTGCATTTTTTTTCAAAGCATTCTTTTTAAAGTTGTTCCAAGTTTTTATTCGAAGAACATTCAACGAAGCTTTGCCAATTTGCAAGAAGCTACTTCTTTGACCAGTGCATTCTCTATTTTCTGCTTCCATCGGAGGCATGGCCTTCGTTCTCTAAACGCCATCTCAAATACCTTCTTCGCTAGAATTGCTTCGTCCATACGCACGACATGTCCTAACCAGCGAAGACGCTAGCGCTCGTAAAATTCCTTTTTGCTTTACTCTGACAAATTGTAAGAAACTTAATAGCAGGCGAATCACAAAGAAAAGGCGAAAAAATGTTGTCAGCCACATTATCGTTGTTGCTTAGTGTACTTAGTTACGCGCTTGCATAGCAAATAGCAAAAACTGCCAAGAGCAAGAAAATAAAACAATGACGCTCAAAAATGGTTTAAAAAAAGCATTTTTTAATTAAGCGCCACTTCCGGCCGCTGGAAACGGCAACAAAAACCAGCAGCACTGCAGCAGCATGTACAAGGAATGCGCCACAGACGCGAGTGCAAGCGGATGGACGAGGAAACCACGACTAATAAGCAGCGCGCTGCCTGAATTCGTGCGCCATGTTGGATTTCCGCCTTGCGTTCGTTGGCTGGGCAATGATCAAACAGTGAAAAAGCGAGTTGAGCTTGTGGGTGTGGCAGTAATGAGCGGCGCTTGGCTGAGTTTGGCTGCTGTCGACTGCGACGCAGCGTTGCATTTTTTGCAGCTATATTTCAGGCATTGTTTTGCGTCTCCTGATTAAGAAAAGATTAAGGGAAGCGTAAGCGGCACAAAAAGTAAACGTTTTTTTTCTCGCTGCTGTTGTTGTTGTTACTGCCGTTTGCTTGTATTGCTATATTTTGGTTGTTGTTGTTGTTGCTGTTGCTTGCATGCTAGCGTTACTAATTACGACATGGAATATCATGCCATTAGTAGCAGCAATGTGGGAGAGGGGAAGTAACTCTTTTGCTCCGCCGCCACTGGCGGTTTCTTTGACAGTTCAGTTTGCCAGTGTGCTTGTATGCCGTAAATGTTAGTGTGGCGGTTTTGGTTCTGGTCACTTTGGTTGCACCACGTTTGCTTACGCAGGCATTAATTGCCTTTAAAGCTGAAAGAAGGCGTAATTGCTATGAATGCATGCAATCGCAAGTGGCCGCAGCCGAAAAAGGCCCAAACCGCCAAAGTTGCGTCCAACTGCCTTTGCGGCGTTTAATTACCATTCCGCAAGCTCCAAAGGCATAAGCCACAAAGTAAACAAATGCCTTTAAGCCTCATTAGCATTTAAGCGCCTACGAAATACAAATATGCCCGACCACGCCCCTCTGCCTATGGTGGTCGGCTTTTACTTGCCAAATCGTAAACATACATGCCAGCCACCTGCTGAGCGCTGAGAGATCAAAAGCAGCTGCTGGAAGTGCCACTGTGCAAACAAAAGTGCCAAGCGGTGTGAATACACTCCCGCCTTTCACTTATCTCCCAGTGGCAATTGTGACGCAAAGCTGCTGTTAAGCGCCAGTTGGCAAAAATTCTGCCCGAACCAGCTCATTATGATGTAGCAGCGCTCAGCCTCCTCAGACCCCTCCCTGCTCTTCCCAACCGAATACAACGCTGCTTTTGAGCCTTGAGTGTGTCTAGCGTTCATGAATGCGCCTCTTCACTGTCTATCTCGTACTTGCTGCAGTTTGCCCATGTGTGCGTGAGTTAATCGATTTATCGATGAGTTCCTCTGCCGGCAGCAGGCCACACCACGCGCTAATGTCGGCAGTGCACCCATTCTGAAGCCATTTAGATGAAACTATTAATCAATCGCACTGCAGACTATGGAGACTATGGAACTACTGTGAAGCATTTCACATCCTGGCATCCTTTTTGACACGCACCTGAGTTATGTATCCGTGTGGGAAGTGCCTGTGGACATTAATGAACTTTACATTATATTCTGTAATATTTCAGTATTAGAGCGCAGTTTATATGAGCGTGGGACATAATACTAATATTAGATATAAGGAAATTGAAGGCAGAAGGGTATAAGAGCAGATTTGTCCTTAACAACAACAAAATACATTTGCTACTTGCTAGCTCTTTATGTAATTTACGGCTGTTCAGAGCACATCTGCTGTTCTACCACTTTGTCACACCATTAACCATGCTTTGAGATAGAAAGTCATAAGCTAACGGCTTCCAAGGGTTCTGAAGGACCTTGAATATATCTGTGTAAGCGTGTTGTACAAATATATGTATATTGCAAGAGAGACCAATCCGAGCTTATAATAGAGATTGCCATAATAGAGCAAATTGAATTTGGGACATTTGAAACGTAATCGGATTGAATCTTTATATTTGTAAAGTAGCGAAAATGGAACATTATCTTTTGGAGCAAAAGAAACCTAGATTTTTAATGATTATTGAAAACGAATTTTGAATTGTATTCTTCACAAAGGTTTTGAACTCAGAATTTGCAAGTTTTCAGGAATCGACGTATCCGATTTTCAAAGGATAAAATAATTGGCATTGTAATTTCAAAAAAACCTGGATGTTGTATAAAATTCAAATGAGTGTTTTTCGAACCCGAAGGATATTTTTTTCGATTTGACAGACTTTATATTATATCGAGAGTAAAACAAGCTACAAATTGCCCATGTAACAACCTTATTCGAAAGTTTTATAGGAAAAGTATCAGTTGCTATGATGAAATGAATTGTGTCTTTATGACTCTGGCCAGAATGAGGCTGCAAAACAAGCAACAGTTATAATGCCAACCCAGACTGCTAAAAGGTCAAAATGCCAGTAACAAGTGAGTTGATAAATTTTTGTATGCTAGCAAGCAAAGAATCGCCGAAAGACGCCGACTTTGCCATCAAACAAAATACATACATATATATGTATATATGTTTATGTTACTATGTATGTGTAGACAAATATTTACATTTGTTGTAAAGGTAAAATCCAGGACAACCAATGTGTATTTCTGTAAATAGCTATAATTGCCTAAGTTTTGTCGAAAATCCCTTGCCGCCCCCTGCCCTTGGCTCTTATTATGGCTGCTCCAACTTTAGTTTTAGCTTCTTTCAGCGCTGTATCTGCGTCGATGCCAAGAGAGATGCAAAGGAAAAGTTGGAAAGTGCGCAATGGCAAATGCGGAGCACAGAAAAAGTGCTGGCACGCTTCGCTTGATTATCGCATCAATCAGTTTGGCTTTTTGGCTGCTCTTGGGCTGTGATGCCGGCGGAAAGGTACACAAGGATCTGGGTAGAGCAGCCGAAAGTTTTTCACTTTGATGTTTTTGGCCATGTTGGGCGAGTTTGCATGAAGTTGGCAAAGTGACTTTCAATTTACATCGGGGTTCAGGACGAAGTTTGTGTAATTTTGATACAAAGGCAGGCAACATTTAAAAATTTAAAGAGCAGTCGCACAGGGCTGGGAGGTTTAGGGAGAACTTTTAGGGCGCTTCATAAATCAACGTAAAATTGTGAAAAATAGCAGGCAGCAGAGGATTATGTGGATTGTGTGGGAGGAGGGGAGGAAGGGCGGAGAAGAAGGACTGCTGGAGGGACACATTCACCAATGCTTAGTTGCCTGCGCGCGATTAAAAGCCGCATAAATCATAAAGCGCCAAGTTGAGTTGGCAGCAGCAGCAGCAGCGCCATGGGCAACTATTCCGAGGCAGCAACGGCAGCAGGTGCCAATTTTAATTTACTGCCTGCGTTGATGTCTGTTGGCGGCCGCATTTGCGCATTTGCGGTTGAGTCGAGTTGGCGGCGGCAGCTTTTTGGCTGCCACATAAGCAGCCTTTAATGTTTGAGCCGCCAACAGACACATTCGCGCCAGCGAGAGGCACGAGGCTTGAGTTGACACAAATGGTGGCAGTTTGTTGCTGCCGCTGGCAGACGCAAGTGAAAGAAGGCCACACGGTTAAACTAACCGCGCTGATTTGTGGCTGCCATGAGAAGTTGTTATGCTCTGTGCTTGCGCGCATGGCGGCGGCAGCAGCGACGTGTTGGCTTGTTGGTGTACGCGCCTGCAACATTTATTTGCGCTTAAACGACGCGCGCGTTTACTCATGAATAATTTGCCACAATCAAGTGGCAACACCTGCACATGTACCTGCTGTAGGGACGCTGCGCACTTATTTGCTCACTTAAAAGCCGCATTAACGCCTACGCGCGCACATCGCCACAGCTGCTGCCGCCATTTTATGGCCTTGCAACAAAGTGTGTGCGTGCGGCTGTGGCAGGGGTGCGGTTGCGGCTGCGAGTGCCTGTTTTATGACTTGTGAGCCGCCAAAGTGACACATTTAAGAGATTTCTCACTTTTCGAGTTCAGTTCTGAGCAGTTGCAAATCTTTTCGAATTTTAATTGCAGCCGCACAAAGCACTCAAAGCACTTCAAAAATCGGCGCATTGCAAAAAAAACTGCTAATTGCTTGCACTTTGCAGCGCCGCCCCTGCCCGCGTGTCGCTGACAAGCCATACATATAAGAGCTATGGCAATTATGAGCGGCAGCGCAAATATGAGAAGTCGATATGAAGCGTGCACAAAAGCCGACTCTGAGGAGTTGCACAAATACAATAGCTTGCTGCAGAAAGGGTCGGGAGAGGGGAGGGGCGGAGCGTCTGGCGGTGGTGGCAGGCGCACTTCAATGGCGAATAAGGCAGAAAATAAAGCGTGTGTGAATGAACTAGGGTTGTCAATCCCGAAAGGTTTTGAGAATGCCGAGATATTGGAATTCGAACTAGGAGCGACTGGTAGTGTTTTAATTATAACCTGCAACTCGGTTAATAAAATACAGTTATTCCATGAAGGCAGGTAAAAAAAAATTGCAATGTAGTTTGTAGGTTTGATACCTCAGTTTTTGGGTAAAAAATGTCGAAATCAAATAAATAATAAATAATTTGGCAGACCATGTAAACTTTTCATCATCTATTTCTCTCATTTATAATTTTGTGGCTTTTTGGAACACTTTTTGTATAAAAGATGGTAAAAATATTATACTGATATTACATATCAGAGTAGAGAAAAAGTAGATGTTTTACTTACAATAATGTTTATTAAAAGAAAAAAAGAACTTTTGTCAGTAATTGCAAAGTCGAGAATGTAAGGATTGTGGAAGTTGGGATTTGCAGCCCTGATGTGAACAAAGAAGCAACGTGTATAATAGATGAGTGTGTGTGTGTGTGTGGAAGGAGGAAAGGACGGGGAGCAGTGCACACACATGACATTCGCTGTTACTAATACGCCCACTCGACTACGCCGTTGAAATCGGCAGATCGACACTGTCTGCCTGCAGTTGTTGTAAGGGGTAAGCGGTAGAGGTGGCGCAATCGAGGCATGCGGTAAGTGTGAAAAAGGTAGAAGGGGCAGCAAGCCCCTAAGTGAAAATTAGTAGTCGAAATGGTACACAATTCACAAGAGGAAAATGTCAGGCCACTTGTTTTTGGTCCTTTGTACGCGCAGGAAGTGCAAAATGCAGCAAATGCACTTAAGCCGATTACTGTAGGGAGTTGTCAGCAGCACAACAACAACAACCCCAACAACGAGCAATAAGCAACATAAATGGCAGAGTAACAAAATGTTGCACACGTTGAAAATGCATAAAAAGAAAGAAGAGGTTGATGCTTTGAGAGATGAGAGCTGTGCGCATGTTGTGAATTATTTACAAAGGCGTAGTTATTACAAATATACACGAGGGGCCTTTAATGCTAAAGAAATTAAACATCTACATTAATTTATATTTAATAGCAGTTTTTATTGAACTAATAGAATTCGTAGTTTACCACAAAAGTGGGGCGGACAGAGGCGCGGCAAGAGGGGAGGCCCAAGGAGAGGCCAGAGGAGCAGCCAAACGGGCAGCCCATGGTGCAGCCAATGGAGCAGCCAGAGGAGCAGCCAAACGGGCAGCCCATGGAGCAGCTAATGGAGCGGCCAATGGAGCAGCCAGAGGAGCGGCCAAAGGAGCAGACCATGGCGCAGCAAGTGGAGCAGCCAATGGAGCGGCAACTGGAGCAGCCAAGGCAGCTGGGAAAGCGGCAGAGTGTGCGATGCTGTGAGCGTTGTAGCTGGAAGCGTAGGGTGCAACGTAAGCGGCGCTGGCGATGGGAGCAGCAGCCAAAGGAAGATGAGCAGCAGCCAAGGGAAGAGGAGCTGCAGCTAGTGGAGCGGCGAGCAGACTGGGCTTAGCAGCAGCCACGGCAAAGACGGCGAAGAAGCAAACAGCGGCCTGTAATACAACAAAAATTCAAATTAAAATGCATCCTTGAAATACGAAGGAGCAAACTAAGTACTTACGAATTTGAACATTTTGAGTTGTTTTGGCTTGGATTTTTGTTTTTACTTTGAAAACTGTCAAATTGTGTTTGATGCCATTGACAGAAATACGCGGCAGTTTTATACCATTTTTGGCAAAACGCCGACGCACGGTTCAATGAGCGCCACTTGCAGTGCTTCCGAATTACGTATGCAGCGTGTGCGCCCATTTGCTTTGGTAGAGCGTTTAATGCCGTAATGACAACAAGCATTGTGCCGTTATGTTTTCTAATAGCCCAACAGTAACGAGTAACCGTGACCTTGACGAAAAAGCTTTTAGTAAATCCGATGTGCCTCTTCTGCGCCGGCCTTCAATCTCCGCATCGCATTGTGGATCGCTTAAAAATCATTCAGCTCAGACAAATGAGTTCCTTTCCCTATGAAATTTCACTAAACTGCATTTTTGTATGTATTCTTAATCAGAATGGAATTGATGTAGAAAACTCTTTAAATTGCTGCTGAACAAGCTCGCAGATTGCAGAGGACGCATTAAATATGCATTTGCCCCGCCCATTTGCAGCGCTGGTGGCAGCATTGGGCATACTCGCAATGTGCATAATTAGCAAAATGTAGCCGGCAATCGACTAACAAGCAGATTTAATTAAATTTTACTTATGACAGATAGACTAAGGCACTGCGTGACTGAGAGTGAAACAGCGAGTGTAGGGCGGAGGTTGAATGGCGGATTATAGGGATACAATACAGCGAGCGGCTTGCTTGATGGCTTGACGGATAATGACTGCAGGGGTAGAGGAGTAGAGGCAGGAGTTGACATGATGAGTTAGTGTGGCGGCTGTAGGAAGCACAGCGACCACTTCAGCAACGGCATTAATTAAAAAAGCGCACTCGCATTTGCACTTGAGCAGCAATTCGGGAACCGGCGACAGCACTAATTACAAAATATCGAGTGTGCAACACTTGTGCGCACTCACACAAGCACAAGCCACACATTTAGACGCATACAAGTGCAGGCGGCAAAGAGAGTGTTGCTGCATGAATTCTTCCTAACAGCGCCAATTAAGCGTGACGCACACACACACACACATATGTGCATTGAGACTGTTATAGGCATACTTGGCAATTGCTGACATCGGCCACAAGTGCGGCATTAAGGCTGCTTGGCATGAGCGTGCGGCATGTGAGGTCGCATTTGTTGCATGCGGCACGCATAGGGCGGAAATGCATATACCAGCCACTGTCATGGCAATGCACTCGCTTGTCTGTGTGAGTGTTTTGTGAATTTAGGTGTGGGCCCCCTTCGCTGCATACGTTTGTGTAAAGCCGTCGCATTCTCGAAGGCGCTAAAGTGTATTTGCCGACGCTGCAGCCCCTCCCCCTCCCCCGCAACGTCGCACTTGTCTGCGCGTAAGTGCGGAAATGTTTGTTTTGACACCGCATCAACTTCTGCATCACACTCTCATTACTTTTCATTTTGCGGGCGCAGCAGCGTCGAAGCTGCCGGCAGCCAGTGGAGCAATCTTTTGTGGTTAGCAACTGACGCGCATATTCGAAAGTGGACGGCAACTGTCGGCAAGTCAAGCTTATCCAAAAAAAATGTGTATATACATATGTAGATATGTATGTACAGTTAGAGAAAAATGCCGCAGGCGCCACTCAGGCACTTTCTTGAGTTACAATTCTGAACTTTTTCTTGCTTTACCTCTTCTTTGCGTCTCTCAAGTATTTTCCATCCTAAAAATCCTTCTTCATTCAAAGCTCTACCTTCACTCACAGCTGGATACAATCAAAAATCACGAAAATTGGTTAAGCTTCTGCTCATGACTTCGACTCTGGGCTTTGATTCCTCAGTCCCTGAAAAAACGCATTTCAAAATTCATTAAAAAAATCAAAGAATTTATATTTCAAAAAACTCATTCGAATTCCATACAATTTCAAATCCATTTCAACACTCTTCAACTTCATCCGTCCTTCCCCAACACTAACTCGTCTTCTTTTTTCCATGTATTTTTGGGCAATTCATGCGCGTCGCATACTAAATTACCAATTTCGATCAATGTCAAGCGAAGAAACATTACCAAAACACTAACGGTGAATTTTACTATAAAAACTGTCAACCGCGAATGGACGGTATCACATTTCGTTACACACTTCAGTGCAGAAGACAATACAAACACAAAAAAAACAAACTCAAAATGTTCAAATTCGTAAGTACCTCCTTCGTTTACTCCTTCGTATTACAAGGATGCATTTTAATTTGAATTTTTGTTGTATTACAGGCCGCTGTTTGCTTCTTCGCCGTCTTTGCCGTGGCTGCCGCTAAGCCCAGTCTGCTTGCCGCTCCACTGGCTGCAGCTCCTCTTCCCTTGGCTGCTGCTCATCTTCCTTTGGCTGCTGCTCCCATTGCCAGCGCCGCTTACGTTGCACCCTACGCTTCCAGCTACAACGCTCACAGCATCGCACACTCTGCGGCTTTCCCAGCTGCCTTGGCTGCTCCAGTTGCCGCTCCATTCGCTGCTCCACTCGCTGCGCCATGGTCTGCTCCTCTGGCCGCACCTCTGGCTGCTCCATTGGCCGCTCCATTAGCTGCTCCATGGGCTGCCCGTTTGACCGCTCCTCTGGCTGCTCCATGGGCTGCCCAGTTGGCCACTCCTTTGGCTGCTCCTTGGGCCGCGCCTCTTGCTGCTCCTTTGGCCGCTCCTTGGGCTGCCCCTCTTGCCGCACCTCTTTCCGCGCCAGCTCCTTTGCTGCTCAAGTGAGCCAAATGTGAAGCTGGTTTTAAGCCGATTTAACGAAATGAATTGTGATAGGAATATAATATTAAATAAAATTCAAAATAAAGTTCAAATCTGTTCATAGCTGATTTAAATTTCTGCATTTTCATTAAATTTGTTTTCCTCTATTTTATGGGCTTTTAAAAATGGATTTGATTTGCGCGCAAATCCCACACAAATCGAGTTCAGCTAAAGTGGAAATCCATTTTGATGCACCCATTTTTCAAAGCAATGGACGCGCATTTCCTTTGGACTGAGTTAAAAACAACAAAAAAGAAGAATTGTTGCATTTCATTAACATTTTTTTTACTCTTTACGTGTCTCTCTTCAATTTCCATTATCGCGAGTGAAAGCAAAATGAAAAGCAAATGAAAGAAAGGCAAGAAAAGCAGCACAGCGAAAAAGGGGGAAAATCCATTTGGTTGATTAAAGATGTTGCGAAAATAGGAAGAAATTCGTATTGCAAAATAAAAGCAACAACAATTAATAGTGGGTGCAGCAACAGTGCACAGTGGTACGCGTATGGCCAAATCTACAAAACTCTATGGCAAAAACTTGCAATTTCTCGGTATGAGTATTTGTTAAGAAAAAAAGTAAAGTAGAGTAAGTAAAGTTTCTTCTACTTTTGGCCGCTTCATATATGAACTCGATACACTGTGCGTCGCCAGCTCGTGGGAAGTGGCATAGCGATGGCCACCACAATCGCAGCCGCTGCAAGCAGTGTTGTAATTCTGACGCAAACTGCATTCAGAATTTTAATTTGAACCGCATTTTATGGTTGCCATCAATAAAAAATTTAAATTGTTAAAAGCATGTGCGCCGTCAAGCACTGCGCAAGCACAGTCACGCACACTCGCCTCGTCTTGCCTCCCACTCAACAGTTTTCACTGTTCATGCAACGCACACACACAGACACTCTGCCATTATTACTTACCTTACTCAATATGGCGCTATATATCTATGTATATATGTATATAAGTGTTTTGTGTGTGTGTGTGTGAGAACGGCTACTAAGCCATTGGCTCCCAGCCCCTGGCTCCACACGCACCGCTGACACACATTTCAATGTAAATGAGCACGTTCGCATTTTTATTGTAATTCGCTTTTGGCAGCCGCCGCCACTGCCGACTGTCTCGTAATTAAATTGAAGTAATAAAATTATGGTGTCACTTAATTATTGCTTGTGCGTAAAATTAAGTAGCAATAAATTGTCTTGCCAGTGTGCGTATGTATGTTGTTGATGTGCCTAATTAGTTAATGTATTAATTAATATTGAGGCATTGAAAAAAAGTAGTTTAACCTTTAAATGAAAAGAATAAAAGTGTCTTAAAAAATTAGGTTTAGGTTTATCTGGCCGCCTAAGAAAGGCCACGCATAGACCCTGTTGGGTCCTTAGCGATACCAGTTAGGGTTCCGTTTTAGGAGTTCTCAAAGTAGTGATCTGTCAGAATTTGGGTGCGTTTCACAAATTTCCAAAGAGGCTTGATACCTAAAAATTTAATAAATTATGGAAAAATTGAATTAGTAGCTTAAAATCACGCTACAATTAATTATGCTTTAAAGTTTAGTTTAGGGCAGACACAATTTCTTCTTTATGTAAAATCAGATGGGTTAGCGAAGTCTCAATTTTAGCCATACTGTCTAATTAATTACAAAATTAGCTAATAACTTTGAGAATCAGTGGCTGCTTGTGAGGCTCATTGGGTAAGAGTGCTCTTTTGATTGACAGTATGCTCACAGCAATTGCTTCACTTTCCCCTCTCCTACTAACCTGTTAATTCAAAATCAACAAGTGCTCTGCTTTTGTAGGGGCAATCTTCTGAGCGTTGATTTTCCGGCAAAAAAATTCAAGTTGTGCTGAGTTTCAGCTAATCCGTACGGCTTGCAAATACGCTCCTCGGTCGCTTGAGCGGTTGATGAATAATCCAGTTGAGTAATAACATTTTGTAACAAAATATGTTTCCACTTTCTTATTAAAAATAAATTATAT
Organism: Neria commutata; assembly: GCA_963457695.1. NCBI lineage: Eukaryota > Metazoa > Arthropoda > Insecta > Diptera > Micropezidae > Neria > Neria commutata. The sequence goes on along the minus strand of OY735248.1, from coordinate 14,077,572 downwards.
TCAAAGTTAAGAAATTTATATTGTTTAACATATGCAGACAATTATTAAGCTAATTGTGGAGATTCGCAACAAAATTCTTATAGTGAAAAATATAAAAATGTTATCGTAAACTGAAACCCAAGATTACTTTAAAGTGTTACTATATATTTTGCAATGCAACGAAATGCATTGACAAATCCGACTCCGAATGACAAGAATGACTCCAATGATTTGTTGTTGCATTTTGATTAACTGCAGAAAATCTTACACACTTTTATAGTTGCTGGCATTTGTCAGCAGCCTTTCATATGCAAAATGTGGCTTGGAGTCGCTTTGGTATGAAAGAAACCGAAACTTCTTGAAAAGCAAAAGAGCAACAGGCAGAAGGTGGTCTGCCAACTGGCACGCCGGCACGCCGGTTGCATGCTTAAGCAGCGTCGATGGCCACCGCTGCGCGTCTTGCAAGCGGACGTGTTCGAATGCGCTGCCAAAAACGTTCGGCTATAAAAACGCACGCAGGCGCGTGCAGCAGCAACAAAACTAGTTTTTGCTTTCAGCTAAAAACATCCTGCAAAATCGAAGCACAAACAAAATGATCAAATTAGTAAGTCTCGTTTTTTGTCTTTACCAAAAAGCGCTACCATTTTGAAAGAATATTACTTTGCCTTCTTCTGTGTGTTTACAGTTGGCAGTTTGCTTCTTCGCCGTTGTGGCTTTGGCTGCCGCTGCACCCAGCATTGTGGCACCACTGGCAGCGGCTCCTTTGGCCTACACCGCCCCGCTGGCCAGTGCCGCTTACATTGCACCCTACGCCTCCAGCTACAATGCACACAGCGTGGCACATTCTGCTGGCTTGCCCGCTGCCTACGCTGCTGCGCCGATTGTCGCACCCTTTTCCGCCCCCTTTGCCGCACCCCTCAGCGCTCCACTGCTGCTGAAGTAAGTCTTCAAGGCGTCTAGCTGGTGAGCTGCGATGATGCTGACAGTTGTTGTTAAACATGAAAGAATAAAACAAAGATGGAAAAAATTTTTACAGATTCAACAATTTTTTGTAATACAAATTTTTTTTTATTAAAACTATTCTTTTTAAATATGTTCTGCTTTTGAATTTCTTTTGCCTTTTTTTCGGTTTTCTACATTACATTCACTCTTTGTTGCAGGTAGTTGACTTCACTTTTGCATGCTCGTGTCCTTGAATATCTTTCTTCACATCCTGCGCTTTTAATCCAGCAGACTGATACGTTTGACAGCAGCGCTTTTGCCTGCATTTGTAGTTGTCGCTCTTGTAGTTACTGTAACTGTTGTTGTCAAATTGTTAAGATTTAATATAACCGCCTGTACAATTGGCTAGAGTCGAGCTTCCTTCCTTCCGCTCTGCACTTCTGCAGCTACCTGCCGCGTTTGCTGGCCACATCCTCTCTTTTTCCGCTTCCTTTTGTTGAGTTACCGCTTCCTGTGCGAAAAGCATTTCATAATCGTGTTGCTATTCTGCACTCTCTCCTTGCAACTATTCCTCCCACTACTACTTTTACTATTTCCGTTGGACTTTGCTTTAAGTTTTAGCATCAGCTGAAAGGGTGAGGTACGTTAGATATTGGATGTAAGAAACCGCTTCACAGTGTTTCGAGTAGAACAAGCTAGCTGGACAAAATTATTTTACACTGGAAATGAATAGATACGATTGAAATAGAAATAAAATCGTTCTAGAGGGGGGGTCGGAAATGATCGGTTTCCATGCTGTGAAGGGTTAAAGGTATTTATAGACTTTCTTCATATAAGACCCTATAACTTTTTCAATTGAAGAGGTATTAATATGAAAAAAGTTTAGGTTTATTGAGGACTAAAGCAGCTTTCCAACGCTATATGAAATGTGAAGCAATAGTTCTTCTAACAAATATTATAAAGCCTTGAAATCTTCATTTTATGATTCTGAACTAAAATATATTTTGTTTTAATCAGTACCAAATATGTAAAAGACTTTGTATTGATTGCACTCTTCAAAATAATATAAACATGCGATATATGTGCTTTAAGCAGTGTAGACGGAAAAGTAAAGCTCAGGTATTCGCCCATCCAAAAGAAATTCAAATTAAAAACCTTTCATGAAATTTCTTAAATAATTAATACTACCTCGAAACGTTCTTTCTCGATAAAAATTTACACAAAGCAAGTATATAAAATGGTATTTAATAGAATGTTATTTAATAGAATAACTTCATTTATTAAAGATAAATTTCAATTAGAAAACAATATGTAGTAAATGAAAGTTTGTAGAAATTAATTAAAACCTGTCCTATTAAATAAAATTTGTATATCAAATATATCTTTTTAGCTTTAATTAAATGAAATATATGTATCAGAATCAGATTCAGAAAAATCTGAAGTAATATCTTAGTTATATGAATTCCTGACAATTGCTGTTTCTGAAGAAATTAGTAAATTTACAAAAATAAAAAAAAAATAGTTGAACACATTTGAACAGCCTAATATTTCTAGGATACGAAGTACACATTCACATCTGACGCAGAACAAAAATTCAGCCGAGATACATGAGGCACACAAAAGTTTCGATCTAACAAAAAAAAAAACGTTATTTTTTTACACCAAAAGTACCACATTTTTGAAAACAATTTACTATAACAACAACACATATTTATTTGGAATTTTTGCTGAAATCAACAAATTTTGACCTTCAATTCTAAAATATATTTGCACTTTTTAAATAATATATGCGCGTTACGATTGTACACGAATTTAACTTACACGTGCTCAACTCAAATTCCAAATGTAAATAACACTTGTACACAACTTCTCTCTTTGATACCTCATTACTCAAAAGTTACCGTTATGTTTCAACTAAAATTTATTATTTTCCTCTATCTAGACATTTGTTTAAAAAATTGTGTTGTTGTTTTTGAAATTTGAGAGAATGACTTTTGTCCACCTAGCTTGTTCTACTCGAAACACTGTGCGCTTGTAAGAATCTCGTTTAAAAGACGTTGGCAACGTCGTATAAAAAACTTAATTCTGCAGAACAAATTTAAAGAAATCTTTGATATTTTCAAAGCTTCGTTTATTCTATTTGTACCATACGCAGCCCTGATAGTTGCAGCAGCCTTCGAGTTACCTGTTGCCACCTGCCGCCCGCATTTGAATAAGTTTTCCGCTCACACTTTTGGCAGCTTAGCTTATACGCGTTTCTTCTTTGATGTTGCATGCCTGCAGCCGGAGAGAGACCATCCTTTTGCGCTTTGCTTTGAGTTATCGCACAAAATTTATTGCCAGAATAATACAAAAGGAAAATTTTAGTTTCATTGCCCAAAAAATAAACAATTTCCAGCATTTGCACTTTACTTTGCAAAACGGCCAAAGAGCGCTCAGCAGCGTCATCCAGCTGTCTGCCTGTCTGTTCCGAAAGTCATGAGTACCCGCTCAAGCAGCAACCACATTTAAGGCCTCAACCTCGCTGCCACTCGCACTCGTTAAATTGAATGGCAGGCCACACTCGAAGTGGGGGCGGCTGCAAATCTGCGCGGCTGAAATTGATTTCGCAGTGCAGAATTGCGTCGAAGCAAAAATAAAAAACCGAAAATGTGAAAATATAAAATAAGATTTTCACTTGAATGAAATAAATAAAAAATTTAATTTACTTTGAGCGATTTACAGATTTCTCGCAGCATAACAACTTAAACAGCAATAAAAGCACAGGTACACACACACACACACAAATGCGAATACTCAACTACAGGCTTGTCAGAAACGTAGCCATGTATTTTTCGATAGCATAGAAGGGGTTCCGACTGAAAATAGACGAGATCGAATATATAAAATGGCATGTCTAGCAACTGACAATAATTATACATATTTATATACAGATACACGTATGTACCTATATATTTGTATTATGAAATCTTTGGGAAGCAGCCGAATCCCTAGACCTTGCTGGATACGTGCCTTAAGCGCAAGTAGAATGGAATCCATGAATAAAAGATCTATAAGCGCACATAGACAAGAAAGGCATTCAGACCTATAGCACACTTATGGAAATGCTCGTGTGTGTGTGTGTGTGTGTGCTTTTGCAAATGGTTTGCTTGAGGGTTCCTTCAGTAAGTAATGCTTTGCCTCGAAATATGCTTTTAGCCACTTCAACAGCACACGTGTCGATTTGATTGCCTGGCATTACATGTCTGTGTGCGTACTTATACATATGCATATGTGAGAGTGCCGTACCAGAGGAGTCGTAAGCATGTTTGTATAGGTTCTCTTTTTGATGTAGGTTCCCGCTCGTTGTTGTTGATTTCATAAATTTCGTTTGGTTTATTTAATTTTCAAGTGCTTTTCTTTTGTTGCCATTGAATGTATTTTTCCATTTTCATTTTTATATTTTTCCTTTCTTGTTTGGCTTATTTGAATGTTTGTATTTTCACATAACGTATAGCATACGGTTTTTATGATGTGGTAAAATAAATTGTTACTTAAATTTTGCTTTGGCGCGGATCGGGGCTGCCTTTTCTTGAAGTGGGGAAGTGTGAATCGAATGCTATCGAATATAATGCGACACTATGAACGACAGTAGGACAATTTGAGGAGTCCATTACTTTCTGGAAGTAAAACAGATTTCACACTGTCTATGTGCGTTTTGGTAGTGAGAGAGATTTCCCAAAATTAGTGCGCCTTATACTAGATTCTTCTATAGTACCTCGGTTCCTGACAGTAGCACAGATGCACATGGCACACAAAGAGCAGGGGAGAAGGTTCGTTTCAGAGTTGTTCGATAGTTTAGCTTAGCTGATGCAATTGAATAGAATTGGGGTTGGTTGAAGATCTCCCTGCTGATTTGGAAAAAACCTCAAGCACTCAAGCTATGAAGTGTTGAGCAATTAATAACAACAAAGTAGAGTTGGCAAACAATGTGTTACTTTGTGAAGCGAAAGAAGCTTGGTCCCTTAAAAGCATCTTCTTTTGAATGAGCATTTAGCGGCATAGTGAGTGAGAAAATGCTTTGTCGTGCCCTTCTTCTCAGGGCAGTTATTGCAAGTAAGATAACATATGTAGGTGCAAATCTTTTCTACTAAGATGAAGTGGAAATGAACCATACTCCATAGGAGGCAACTTTGTATAACACCAAAAATAAAAGAAATTAAATTAAATTTGAAAAAAATGTTTATTCGTAATTAGTAATAGTAGCATATGTATAGTTTTTATCGAATTTGTTTTTCTAGAAATATTTTGTAGCGCAAAATATTATGTCATTAAAAAGAATAAAAACTATTTTAACAAAGCGGAAAAATAGCACATTTCCTTTGTAAGCTGCTGCTTCTGTTGCTGCTGCTGTCTAGCGGCGCCAATAGTAAGAGTAGGGATATGCGGCCGAGTAGTAGGGTGAGGTGTAGTAGGGCGAGGCGTATGACGTGTAGTAGGGCGAGGCGTACGACGTGTAGTAGGGCGTGGCGTAGGCGGGAGCGGCGACCACTGCGGGAGCGGCAGCGACTGTGGCTACTGGGGCAGCCGCTAGGAATTGTGGCTTGGCGGCTGCGACGGTCAGCAGCGCGAAGAGGCAGACAGCGAACTGTAGGCATGCAGAAAAAAAGGATTAGGCTGCGCAAAAGTGAACTAGAAATAGAAAAGCCAACTTACCAATTTTAACATTTTGCTGCTTTTGTGTGTGTGTGTGCGGTGCGCGGTGCTTTCGATGAGTGCTGGAAGTGCTGCTGGAAGCGTTGAGCTGCGATTGACAGCTGCTGACAAAGTGTCAAACGTTTTTATACACAACAATTCGTGCCAGAACGAGGCGAGCCAGAGCTATTTTTACGCTTTGATATCATTGCCATTTGCCATGTCCAAATCCGGGGAAGAAGTTGTAAATTGAAAATTGTAAAAAAAATGTACAGCGCTCAGACAAAAGCCATTCACAAATTGTTGTTGTGTTTGTTAGTGCAAGTACCTTTTTGCATATTGTTCTTGTTATTGCTGTCGGCTTTGTTTGCGCTGGCTTGACGCTGCTTCTTCTGTTTGGTCGGCGCTTTGGCTTCACCACGTGCGCTCCTTCCAAGCGTTGTCGTTCTTCTTTTTTGGACACTGCTGGGCACGTTGTAAAAATTTTAATTATGCTGAGCGGGTTTTTCGCTATCAGCCAGCTAAAAATTAAATATTATCGGCAAGGCGGCATTCTTTTCCCACCATTTCGAAATACACTGCACAAAATAATTGCGGCTGAAGGTCAAAAGGGGTGTTGTATTTGTGGGGCAGTCATTTTTGGGCAGGCCTTTGCCTTTTCGGTGCTGATGTAGGCACATTTTTCAATGATTCCATGTGCGTCAGAATTTGTTTAGTTAGTTTTTGAATCTATTTTTTGTTACTGTAATTGTTTCTTGTAAACTTAACTAAAACTAAGACTTTTGTAGGATTTATTATTAATTTTTTCAGTGTATTATCTGCACAATGCTCGAACATCTTTAATACGTGCAGAATCTTGTTAAATCACTTGAACAAAAAGTAATTTGTATAATTTTCACCACATGCTCAGAATTGATTATGTGTGCTACACACACTCAAAGAAAATGGTGCGGAGTATGCTGCAATAAACTAGCTTGATTCTAGAATACTAATCTGCGTATAAAAGATGACATAAATACTTTATCGTGAACATATCACAAAATTAGTATCAAGTTTAAGAAGATATTAGAAGATCGTGGCGTTATCGTGGCTCAGTGATTAAGTGATCGGCCTCTGATGCTGGTTCAATCTCAGCTGACTTATAACATCTAAGAAAAAATAAATTTCGTTTCTATGCAGGCGGCGCCGTTTCTGGTGAGCTAGCTAAACAATCATTAATTATAACTTTTTGATCAATATTTCAATTCAATTTGAAGCAGATAAAGCAAGGAAGAAGCGACTAACATTTGCATAAAAAGTAATGGAGTAGTATTGAAGAGCAGCAAGTTCCGGGCACATTATAATACAACACTGTAAGATACTGTGAATACCTTCACAGCAACGTCACCAAAGCAAGCAAAGTCAGGCGCTGCTTAGAGAGGAAGAGGAGTTAGTCAGAATTTCGAGCTTTCATAAAAAATGCAATTTTTTCAAGCAACTGACGAGGTTACAATTCTGTTAAGCCTGGAGCGGTAAAGCAGCTCACGCTACGTAGTAAGCATCAGCTGCTGCGTAATTTCAAATTCTGTATTTTGTTGTTGCTTCTCACTTTTCGACACTGCCAGCGAAAGCCTTTCAACAAATTGCATTGATGAAATGAAGCTGTTTGTAGTCGCTCGTGCATTTAAGCAGCTACTTACACGCTCATTTTAGTAATTTCAGTTGAGTATGTTGTAGAGTGTGTGTATTTGTGTCTGTGTCTGTGTGTGTGCTTGTGTTTCTGTGAAAGAAGAAGAATGTATCGGAAAACGCTGCTGTTGCTGTTATTATTTTAAGCACAAAATGTTGTTAAGTTGTCGATGTGAGCGCAATTTATTGTTGTTGTTGTTGCTATTTTTTGTATTTCCCAGCTGCTATGGCATTTTCAGTTTGGCTGAAGTTTTTTTTGCCCATGTTGCTGCCAGCGTCTATGCAGGTTGTTGCTACAGTTATTGTTATTGATATGATGTGCTGCTGTTGTCGATGTGCTTATTTTGTTACAAGCTGATGTAATTTTAAAAATTGCAAAAAATTGCAAAAAATTGCAATTTAAAACTTTTGCTGTTGAAGGATCGAAATGTAAAGGCTCCTGTAGTGCTTTGAGCTCAATTTTATTTCATTGAAATAAATTTACGAGTATTGCGCACAAAATTCGAAAAAAGAGAGCTGAATAAAACTCCGCCGCACTTCAGCAGCGAAAATATAATTTTGCATGCTGCGAAAGGGAAATCTGATATAGCAGCAGCGCACTTCTGCGCTCAGACGTAACATAAAAGTTGCTAGCAACAACTCGCAGCAACAGCAGCAGCAGCAGCAGTGTACGCCTGTGAGGGAGGAGCAGGAGCAGGAGCTTTTGTCGTTTTGCTGCATTATTTCAAGAAATTTGATTACGCTTTCACTTTGCCAACAAGATTACAAGCTGCCGCTGCTGCTGCTGCTGCTGCAAGTAACCTAGCAACAATTGTGCAGCGCACACAGCACAATGGAGTAGCAACAGCAACAACAAAAACAGCATTTTATTTTGCAACTTGTTACTGCTGTCATTACTTTGCATAGTTTTTCTTTCTGATATGCTTGCGTATCCTTGCGTATCCTGCACCTTGCACATTTGGCGCGCCATTGGCAGTTTGCACGCTGGCGGCATGTGGCATGCGGCAAACGCTGAAAAGTGTTGCCACTTTAGTTAGGGAAACACTACGATTATTGTTTTTGTTGTTGTTGTTGCAAGCTTGCTAACAGGTAGCTCATAGAAACCTTTTCTCCACTTCCTCGCACCGTGTGTCCTGCACAGCTGGCTTCCATGCCAACTTCGGCTGGTGTTGCTCTTTTTTGTTGTTTCACCTGCCTCTTTTTGCTCCCTCTCTGGCTGTAAGCAATCTTAAGCTCTGTTGGCTTCTTTTTTGCACCGCAGAACTTTCTACATTAGCCTAATGAAGTTGCTGAACGCAACTGAAGCTCGTCATTAGCTCGCAGCCCCTTTGTGGCTGTTGGTTTCAAAGGTTAGTTCTTAGAGCTTTCGATAAGCTCAATTAGACGCTCTTGAGTTTGAGAAACTTCAGCGGGAGACGCGGTGTTTTCTTGCCGCCACATATTCCAATGAAGTTTTTAGAGTTTCTGGTTCAGAAGTTTCGGTTTATACGGTTATTTTATCTAAACGAAATGCTCGAGTTGTATGGTAAATGCTTTCTTTTGTATGCGAAGGCAGCGCTGTGAAGTGAAGTGAAAGGGAATGAGTTGAACTTTGGCCAAAATATATTATTTGCCTAAGTTCATAAAAATAAAGATTGTTTAAATGTTTTACAAAGAAAAACTTTAAACGCCTAACACTGATTCGAAACATAATAAAGAATCGATTTGTTTTTCAATAAATGTTTTTTTTTTGTTATTGACTTTTGCATGTCCTCATTGTCATGTACTAGATATAGGCTAAACATAGAAAGTGGAGAAGGATTCCATCTTTTATGGGAAATAAATACAGCGAATGATTCACAACTTTTATGCTACCTATTTAATATTTTCTGTAGTAAAATATATTTCATGGTTGTTCCATCTTTTGAAAAAATTTATCTCAATTCATGGTTGAGTAATAGTAATAGCTTAGTTTTCTCACTCTAAATAAGGAATATTTAGTTCGCACGTCAAATCATATTTTTTCATTAAAAACATTATGGCGTTCCTGATGTTCCACTTTCTGCTGTAGCTTTTTTCTTTGGACGGACGCACTTCAAACAGGATTCCCAGATAATTTGCAGTTTGAGCATCTTTTAGATACATATTCTGTATAATATGAAGAGTTAAGGTATGTAATATTACGAAATTTCGCAACTGAATTAAAGCAGCTTCTCTTCGATTTTTTTAAGGCATATATTTTTAGTTTAGAAATGGATTCAGTTTTTAATTTCTTTAGAATTTTTGTGCTATGACAATTCTTTTTGGTTTCGTTTGAATGGATGATGGTTTTAGGGGTTACACTAGATGAAGACGTTGTCATGGACATTTTCTTTGTAAAGAGATGGAACGTTATTTTTGCTTATCCTTTAACTACACCGACATTTTTTGCTGGCTTGTCATAATGCCGCAGTTCTCTGCTTCCATTATGAACGCACTGTTTATGGCAAGATTGAGATTCATTGTTCGTGTAAATAAGACTCAGTGACTCCCCTGAATATAAGCAACGCACACAAAAGGGAACTGAGGCGCGAACAGTTTCTGTTGGTAGCTGAACTTTTCGAGCGACGGCTTCGGGTGAAATTCAAACAAATAAAAGCAGACGAATTTGCAGGGCATAATGAGAATGCTTACCATTGCTTTGTGTGCATGTGTGTGTGGTGTGGACTTAAAGAAAAGCCCCCTAGAGAAAACAATGAGCATGCTAAAAGCAGCGCATTGAAAGCGATCCAAAGCAATAGCAATAAGATGAAGCATGCGAAGAGAAAAATAAATGTAATTTGCAACAAAATTTTGGGCAAGAAAATTGCCCGGTTTTGTTGTAGTTTTATTGTTATTGTATTGTAGACAGCCGCGTTGGCGGCAGCAGCAGCAGCAGCACTCGCCACAAAATGCCACTAGCAGCGCTTTTTCACCTCAGCCCTGTAACAAAGGACCACCCAGGAAGCCGCTGAAGGGGTGAAATGAAATGAATACGAGTAGCTAACGTTTGAGATGGAACAGACAAATGGAGTAGAGTTGGGAACAGAGCACTGGACGTGTAGACCGAGAGTAGTACACTAACATACGTTGGCAGCCGCAGCGTTTCCGGTTGCCAACACGACGACGCGGAGCTGCCAAGCTGAAGGATGCTGAGGAGGGGCTGCTTGGAAATGGCGCGCTAAATGCCTGCTTAGACGGGTCGTTCGTCTATTGTCTATTGTCTGTGCTGTTGTTGTTGTTGTTGCTATGTTTGTTGTTGTTTCTGCTACTGTTGAGCCGGCTGAAAAGCAGGTGAAAGTCATTTTGTGGCGCAGCAGCGCAAAAGACTAAAATAATAGCAGCGCGTAAATTATAAAAGCTGGCGCGTAGCAAGAGTAGCTGAGACGCCACTCACTGCGATAAAAGCCAGCACTCAGCGCTGGAAGTAAGGCAGCAGCAGGGAAGAGTTGCTTGCGCAGCGGACGCGCTTATAATTTTTCAGGTGCACTGTCGGCACTTCATTTCTTTCATTTGTGCGCGCCCTCTGCTGGCGGTGAAAGGACTTGAGATAATGTTGCTGTTGCTACACATATTTTTCTTGAGCATTTTCGCTTTACAATTTCTTTCTCTTCTTTGCATTTATGCTGCCTTTCTTTTCATCTCTGGTGGCAGCGTTCAGCGCCTGAATGTGGTAGCAGCTGCCTGCTACATATCTGCTCGCGCAGAGCATTGTTTATTTCGTAAGATCCTTTCTCGGCGTTCGGCTTTTTGCTGTGCTTTTGTGCAATGAATTGTGCAAGAATGACAGGCGACGTGATGAGGGGCAGTGTGCGGCGGAGCAAACAGGATTTGGCGCGGTTCTTTTTGGCGCTGTTTTATTTTCTACTTCATCGCAAGTCGAAACAATTTCAGTGCGAGCGTCATTAGTGAAAAGCCTTTGCGAGTGAAGTGAATTGTGGCAAGGGTATCAAGAAAGGGGAGGGCATGCTGCTGGTGACGAAAAGAGCAATGCAATGGCTATAAATCGAGAATGTGGAAATGGAAAAATGTCTTGCGATTTTTTAAAGTTTTTTTTGTGGACACAATTAAAAAGGCGAAATGCTTTAAAAGATCGGTGTTTAAACAATATTTTGCAAAACCAGTGACTAGAACTTTGGTGGGTGAGAGAGATGAAGATTTTGAGGTCCTCCATCTTATTTTTAATGTTTTTGCAAAGATATAAATATTATGAAGAAAAGCAGAAGCGTTGCTTCTTCATTGATTTAAACTTGTTTTTTCGGAAATTGGAATTTTGGAAAGTAAATTTTATCTGCTTAAGCTGAAGTTTGAGCTGGCATTTGGTTTTTTTGGCGCGGAGTGCATTTGGAAGGCAGAAGAGACCAGAACTTTATTCGTCACAAGAAGTCAACAACATACTATGTAAAGATTCGCCCATCATTTTCTTAGGGACAACACTTTTGTAGATGTTTTACTTTGAGAATCAGAGCTTTGCCCGGTCATTACTTCAGTTCATTCACTTCAGTCAGCTAGGAATTCGAAGTCGCACTATTTTGGGTTTGAATTAGAGCTGCAAGAAAACAGACAAGGCAAAGCAGAGCAAAGAAGTTGTTAATTTGTAGAATTCCGTCTTAGCCGTTGCCTTTTAGCTTAATGCTCTCAGTCAATATTTTATAACAATTTTATTGCATAAAATTTGCAAATTTAAACGCCAATTGAAAGTGTTTAAAAATGTGTGCAACAAATGTTGCCATTCAAGTGCAGCAATATGCGGCCAGCACACACATACGCGCGCAAAAATAGAACACACTGAAATGAACACTCACACATACTCACTCGCATGCAAACAATAAAAACTCAAGTGTCAGAGCACACACGAAGCGAGCGAATTGTAAAAATTACTCGCCACTCGTTATGGCGGCCAGCGGCAGCGCCATTGTGAAAGTCATAAAAGCCGAAAGCAAAAATAAGAATAAAAACAAAATGGCATAAACATACACAGTCAAACAGCCAGAGTGTCTGTCACACAAACACTCACACACAAGCGAAGTCGCAGCCGCAAACAAACACGAGCAGAAATCGAGACTAGACAACGATGGACGCCATATTGAATGGACGTTGTGGCCGCCAAGCCAAATTGAAGTTGCCGCTTAGTTGGCGTTTATACATATGTACATACATACATACAAACATATATGCTTATGTATAAGCAATCACATGTATGCGTGTGTGTGGCTGCTCAATAAAACTGTATCCGTTTCCGTGTGGCGGCACATTGTGTACCCACATGCAACGCTGTGCGCTGCATAAATATTTATTCGCCGGATATGTGTGCAACTCAATAATTGTCACATGTCGTCCTCATATTCCTCCTTCTTTGCCTTCTTGTCCCCCATGTATTCCTGCCTAGACGTTTATGCCTTGGTCTTCGTTGTTCTGGTTGTGGCATGCTTGCGTGTCTCTCTTGCCCGCTGGCCATTTTATCTGTAGGAAATACATTAACAAAAACAAGCTAATAATGCTAACTAAAAAGTTAGTTACAATAACTATAATTTGAAAATAACACTATTAATTATATTAACGCACTTTTTATGACAGAATAAAAAGCTGAAAACAACAAAAATATTTCAATGATAACTTAAAGGTAAGATTTCTCTGATGAGGTTATTTGATTCAGATGCTTTGCCAGATATAAGTTAAAATCTATAATTTTTTGCTCAAATCCAAAAATAGCGATTTCGGTTTTTGCAGGAAATCGTCAATCCTGACTTTAAACGTGAATAATTTGTAAGAAAATTTGAAGGATATGGTCACGCGATCAATTATAGCGATTAAGTTTTTCAAAGAAAATTTGTTGTGTTTTCTGCATACAAAAAATTATAAGAAGTCATGCTCTCTTTTAACAAATTTGTGAGTAATTAGAACGATTGCAGAAGTAAACAACTGATACTGAGCAATTTCGTTGAGTGTAGCAATGTGTGTGTGACTGTGCTAGTGGTGCTTCCATTTTGACAGCAGACATAACGTGCAGCTGTCACAGCAGTGCAGTATTATTGCGGCATTTAAATGTCAAAACAGCCGCTGGCCACGAAAATATTGCGAGTATTTGTTTAAAGCGTGTATTTGTGCGCTTGCGCCGGCGGTTTTTGTCGCTGATCTCAGAGTTGGGCAATGTGTGTGTGTGAGTGTGAAGATAAAGAGCAGATTTCTTAATATTCCGTATGAAATTTAGGCGATCAGAAGTTGACAATGAAGCAATCTTTTCAATATGAATGTATAGAGCTTCAAAATAAAGCGAAATATTTGCGCTCTAATGGAAATTTATTTTAATAAATTCTTCTCAAGAGCAGGCGAATTCTGAGTAGTTGATTTTTAGAGGAACATTTCTTCATAACTTTCTCATAAGTACAAATTATTTTTTGCTATTGAGAGCAGGCATAATTTTTTATGAATGAACCGAAAATATAAAATTAAAAAAAAATTTCACTTGTCTTTGAGAAGGTAATATGGCCTAAAATCGTATTGCTTAGAAGAAGATTTCGCACGTTGGCGTAACCATGTATTAAAAACAAGATTTCGATGTACACTAAAGTACATAATTGGAAGAGAGTATATTGCATTTGGAGTAGAAATCCAGCCGCCTTGTCACTGCAGCCTGAAAGGACTATTGTGGCAAGATTCTTGTACATACATATTTACAGATCATTATGGATGCGTAGCTTTAAAAAGCATGTTAGTAACAACTTCTTTGGGCATCTGTCTGCAATATACTGCAGTTCTAGATATGTATATTAAACTAAGCTGAAATCGAAATCTGATTGTGAGTTAATAATACAATATAATACTAAGGCAACCTTCTCCAGAAAGAATTCGACGAACCACCATTTAATCATTGCAAATATAAAATTTAGATGGTATTTTTTGAAAATGTTTTCAATACTGAAATTTTCTTTTAATTCAAAGGTACTATAAATTCAATTAATTAATAAAAAGTTCTGATAACATCTTGCAGTCACAATTGGGGCGCTCATTGCGGGTAGATACTTCGAATGCTTTGTTACATTTCATCGCACTCATTATTTTCATAAACCTTTCTCTTCTCAAACTAGTATACAGCATCATCATCATCATCATCATGATGCCAAGAAATCAATAACTGTAATTTCATGTGGCTGCACTTACAAGCAGTAAACACTTAGCAATGCTATTCGCCCATCTAGTCAACCCCTTACCGAACTACTAATCGCCTTGCACTTGAGCATGTGTTCGTGTGCTTCCCCTACTCTACAGCAGCATCCGTTCGTACATACCAGTTGATTTCATTAGAAGCTGCTCAGGCATTCCATTTATCAACGCCGTTAGTGACATTCATTTTGCCATGCCTGCGCCCTCATTACCCCCTTCAACCGCAGCGTATCGCCTTCTGCACTTTTGCGACATAATCCTTTCCAATTTGTAAATAGTGTGCAGCAACCTAAATACCACCGAGAATAAATGGAATTTTATTACACGAACTCACACAACCACACAAAAGCGCACAGCGCCACATTTGCACATTATCGCAACGCATCGCGTAGACGGAGGCCGGCGCACAGCGTTGCAGTGCTTAAGTGTGAGAGAGTCCATAATGCTGCGCGATTACGACGTGCCATGCCACAGTTCCTGCTCAACACCCCATTCCACCGAGGCGCACACTTCACGCGATAGCGGCCGTCCGTCCGTTTGGCAAGCGCGCACACTAACTTTGTGACTTCCTTCGCACCAGTTTCCTTTGCCGCTGTCACTACCGCTGCCAGTGCAGCCCGGGCCACTTCCGTTTCCGTTTCCGCAGCCACATTCCCAAGCCCATACACATGCACACACACACCACACACATTCGCACGCCGGCAGTTGGCACGTTTTTATCTGCTCGCCGCTGGTGCTTACAAGAAAGCAGCCACTCGCAGCGGTCCCGGCTCGGGGCACTCAGCGTTTTATGTCCCAACTTAAGAAGACAAATTTTTATTGCCGTCGTTCGATTATTGACTGCAACGAGAAGGCTATGCCACACGCCACAAGACAGCAGGCAGCAGGCGCTGGCAACATGGCGCGCAGTGTGGTAGCAGCCTGGCCATCCTTCACGCTCCCTCCTCCCGCCCGCTGGCCGCATGTTAGTCACATTTTATTATTTTCTGCCATTTATCGTGTGTTGCCGTCATTTTATTTTATTAGCGTGACATTTCAATTGGAAATGCACACTTGGAACAATGACAATCGCGTTCTGCACTTTGCACCATCTCCCAGCCTGCCGCCCATCCTGCGCTGTAGAGAGCGTTCGGGTTGGGGGCAGAGTGTGCAGCGCTGCATTCCGGCTTGCCTCAGCTGAACTCAAGTCGATTGCAAATCGCGCATCAAGTGCCTGGCATTGTGTGCAGGCGGGCAACACGTAGAGCATAGTCGAGCTGGCAAGGCTGGCAAGGCTGGCAGGCGAACGACAAAAGTGGGACAAAAGTTTGCCAAAGATGATTTATTGAGTGAATTAAAATGAAGTTTGTCTTCGGGATTCGGATTCGTGCAAGTTCGTTGCAGAAATAATGATTTATTTTTATATGCACAGAGATTGATAAAAAGCGCGGGGCTGATATAGTCGAAGAAGGACATACATACATGAGGTCAACAGCAGTGTTGGAAAAAATAAGCTATTTCAGTTTTTGTAATTTATTGAAGTCTTCTACTTTTTATGCCCTACAGGTGTGGTGTAGGTAATGGTACACAGTCAAAGTGAACCTTAAGTTCGTAGTACATGTTCTGGGATTTGTCAAAACAGTCGAAGGACACGCCCACAACGGGCTTGAAAATTTCACTGCCTCGAATTTTTTTTCAGAAAAATGGTTTTATTTAGCTTAACCCTTAAATGCCCACTGTATCTTTAAAGATACAACCATTAAAAAGACCATTACTTCACTATTACCTGCCCGAAAGCTACGAAAAGCATGTCATTGTAATCAGAAAATCCTAGCACTTCAATACACAAAAGAAATTTCAAAATTGTTTACATTAAAAAAAAAGAAATCGTATCACAAAGTAAAATAACAAAAATATTGGGAAAATAAAATAAAGTCAAGTTTTTGAAAAGTAAAATCTGGGCACAGGTAGTAGGCCATCGAGGCCCATAAAAATGCATACTTCTTCTAAAATATATTTACTAACGATATTTTGCAATTTGAACCGACTCCGCAATTCGCCAGATACACCAGATTGAATATAGTGGTTGTATCTTTAAGGATACACTGCATAATAAGTTCTAAAAAAATATTTTTTTCGAAAAACTCAATGAGGAAACCGTATTTATATGGCCATTTTACACAACATATATTTTTTTTTATCAAAATCGGGGTTCTTGGGCATATAAGGGTTAAATACTAATATCAAGAAATAATATTTGGTATTTAAGGCAAGGTGTGGCCCTTATTGGTCATTACGTATTTTTGTTTACGTATTTTACATGCACATTTTAAATTTTTAACATAATTTTAACTTCTTTGTTTAAGTTTCTGGTGCAAGTTATAGCAACTCCATATAAAAGTTCTATAGAAAGTTAATTTTTTATGCATAACCATTTAAAATGCTTCCACTTAAAATTTGAATGCTCAAACGAAATAAAAATAAAGTCACGATTGCCTTGCTCTGGAAAGTTTTCCCATATGAGCGAAGTAACGCTCACGTGTGTGCGCCAAGTTAATGCGTCACGTACATTATCAACTTGCACGCAGGCATGCGCACATATGCACACAAGCTTTGGCGTGTACATGTACAATATAGAGTAGGTACACGTGCACCGCACATATGCGCTTTGTAAGGTAACACCGTAAATCCCAAGCACTTGTCGCACTCGAGCCACTTAATCCTGATGACGACGACAACGTCGAGCAGGAGGATCTCGTGGGAGATGCGAGCAACAGAACGAGCAGGAGAAAGAGATTGAGCATAAGGACGATGCCGACGACGACGACGACAGTACGTGTCGTCGTGCTTAACGCGCCAAGGCAGCAACAAAGAGGAACAACGAAAAGCTACAACGCCAAAACTTTTCGCTATGCAACAACTACTACTGCAACTACATAGCACTGAAACTATGTACACGTGTACGTGTGATGGCAATTGCTGTGTGCGTAGAATGTGTGAGTGTGCCGCCAAAGTTAACTTCTTGGCTCAGAATTCACTGCGAAGCTACGAACAATTCGAGAGTGGCTGATTTTCGTGCAATTTTTGCGAGATTTTCCCTTTACACGCACGCACACACACACACACACACACAGACAAAATTCATGCACCCCTCCTCCACTACCTACACACATATGCTTGTGCCTGCATATGTGTTAGTGTCGAGCATAGACGCACTTCATGCTGATGCTCTGAGCTATCTTAACTACAGGCCTGAAAGTCCAAGCGTTTGCTTTGAGCTTTGTGAGACGTGCCTGTGTCTTTTAGCCTTTTCTTTGTGTGTGCGAGTGTGCGTGCGGCAGGCATGCCAAATGTTGTCAATTTATGAAAATATGTTACAATCACACACACGCATACACGCTTTACTGACGGTACGTGTTCTCCTTATAATTTGATTGTCGCAATTTGTAAGGATTTCTGCTTTTATTGTTTTATTGAATTATGAAGTGGACTCCACGACAACTAAATTACTAAAACGTGACTATCTCGTTGTTGTTATTGTTGCTGTTTGCCAAAAAAAAAACCGTGTGCATGCATTATGGAGAATGGAAACTGGGTAAAGGACGAACATACTGGGCGTATGTTGATTATGATTGAGCAGCAAGCCGTAAAAGACTTATGGTCTAAATGCATATTCAAGGTCATTTGTATCTTATGAGTTGCTTATGACTTGCGGTATTACTTTTGCCTGTTCCTGATGAAATGAATACAACGATTTGGGTTCTTTGTCTTCGATTCTTCACTTTCTGTTAAGAGTGCTGAAAATAGTGAAAGTAGTTTAGGTAAAAAAAATGAAGTTTAAAGCAGAAGTGCTGGCTTTTATGTGCCTGCAAAAATGAGTGAAGCGAGATACTTTAAGTAGCGCAGCTCGGAGTAGAGCAGCGTGTAGTAAATTATATTTTGGGGCAACAGCGAAAGAGCACAACAAACACGATTCGTGCGATAAAATCCAATTTTAGCCTTTGTCAGTTTTAATTAGTTTGCAAAATGTACCCAAAAGCAACGCGTAAGTGGGAAAATGCCACAAAGTAGAACCATCCAGATAGCGTAAGGCAAGGCCAGCAGTGTTGCTCTGTAAACAAAAGAGGGCAGCAGCGTGTGCCGGACAGTTAATTGAATAAAGCAAATAGCGCGCAACGTGAAAAGGACTACAGCACATGTTGACTGTCGTTGGTGTGTAGAGTTTTGTGGCTTTTTGAAAAAAATTCCTATATTATTTGGGTTTGTGTGAAATTGCAAACTTTTATTGCTAATTGTCTATTAAAGTGTGTGTGTGTGTGTGTGTTTTTACTTTAGTTTGAGTTTCTATTGAAATTGAATTTAATTGAGTTTTTATTGTATTTGGCAGTGTTTGCAGTGTTGGAATTTGTATGTGTGTGCGTCCAAGGTAGCGCTACCAAAGTTCTACAAGGCGATTGTCTGTTTATCCGGCTGACAATTAGGCGCTCTGGGAGTGTATGTGAGTGTGTGTTTGTGTATCGCTCTGGCACGTAAATTCCTTTGGTTCCAAATTACACTTTCAAGTACGACAGCAAATTAATTTTCTACGCTTTCTCTTCAGCACGTCTTCTGCCTTTTCTGCTTCGCATTCTGCTTCGTGTTGTTTTGTTTGCCTTTTAGTGCCGTTCAGTGTAGAAGTAGTACAACAGCGGCAATTCTGCTTCTTATTATCCTGCGTTAATAGAATATCTCTTTCGTCCGTTGCTGCTGCTGTTGTCGCCGTTATTTCCTCCTCCTGCTACCCTCTCCCTATGGCATTCTCTGCTTAGCAAACTTTTGGCATTGTGAGCTTTTGTCATTTTGAACGTGTCCTAAAATTTATACAGCTCATACTTCCTTTTCTAAGCAGCCATTTCCGCTTTACTCATCCTTGCTCTCTCCCACAGTTCCAACTGTGCCTGCTTGTGCATCTTCAGCTGCTTCCTTCCTTCATGTATTTCAGTAATCTGTTCTGTGCCACTTTTCGTCTCTCTTCCAGTTTTCCTTCGCGCCATACTCCCTCCTAATTCAAATGTAATTTTACTCCCAGAGTTGCCATAATTATTTTTTGATTAAAGTCACAGCGGCTCCAGCGGCAGCCACGTTGGCACTTGCTGCGCATATTGGAGCAACAACGAATTGTTCGGCGGCGAGAAATGAATTTAGTGTGCGCTTTTATGTGGCACATACAAAAAAGAACTTTTAAAGCTGTTCTATATATTTTTTCATATGTAACTCAAGTAGCTGAAAAACAAAGGCGACCAAATCTAGGAAAAGTTTTTTACTTGCAAACTTGCAGCTAAAATTCTTTTTTTTTGGTATTTAACAATGTCTTTCAGCTTGCTTTCCAGAAGCACTCTCTAAAATTTTCTACTGCTTTTTTTGCTGTTTCTGTACATTGACCGAACTTCACGAACTTCAGCTAAGCCCATTCGACAATCACTTGTCGCACTACGTTGCTGTACTAACGCCCTCTAATAATAGACTGTGAGGCCTCAAAAAGGACAAAGCCATAAACTTACTGATCCCCCTTCCCCGCTAATAGCCATCGGTTTAAGCTTTTTGAACGTTTTCAATAAATTTTGTCATTTACAAAAAAATGCGTTGCAATTTTTTTGCACTTGTCGTGCGCCGCTGCCCGCATGTTTACAATTCAATTACAGTCATTGAATTGAAACGCTTTTAGATGTACGAGTGCGCGCGCCGGTGTCTGAAAGGACCTTAATTGAATCTGGGTCGCTGGTGCCACTGTTGCAAGTGACATGCACACACAAGCACGCACACGCCGGCAGCATGTGCGATAAAAAACAATTACAACGAACAATTAAAATGCACATATACATAGAGACACACACACGCATACATATACATACATACATATATAGATAAACAGAAATTGTTGTATGTGTTGCCTTACAGTGCGCTCGAATCTGCGTGTGTGTGAGTAGAGCTGACTTCTCTGCTTTAATTGACTGCCAAATGCTTTAAATCCGTATAAACTGAGAATCGGATTTGAGCTGAACGCAGCAGCGCAGCTGACAGATTTATGCATTGCAACTTTGCTGCAAGCAACTGTTGCACCCTTTTCGGCCCCTTCACCCTTCCACTTCTCATTCGATGTAACCGAATTAGAGCTTGTGGCCACGTTGGCTATCTTGAACAGTTCGAGCGCTGCTCAAGTTTCATTTGCAAACTAAACTCATTTGGAATTTGTCAGCGCAACTGAAGCCAACTTCAGCAACACTGCAGCGACAATCCTTGCCTGCTGCTTTATGCGTCAAAGTTGTGCGCTTGCTGCCGTGAGCTGCTGGCAATTTGCTGCTGCTTGTCATAAACTTGCGACATTGACAGCCAGCAGCTGGCCACTAAGAAAGTAATACGCTTACCTTTCACTTGCCCGTTAAGTGGGCTTCCTATTCTTCAGCGCGTCATTGCTGAGTTGCAGTTTCGCTACGGCGCGCCGCCAAAAGTACGATTTCACTTTTCGAGTTGATTTTCAGTTGACATATGCTAAAAGGATTAAGCGGCATGTGCTTAGTCATGCCAGCCGCACTTCCGCGCATGTAAACATAAGCATATTCATGCAGCTGCATATGTGTGTGTGTGAGCGTGCAATTCGTTTCGTATTTCATTCGTTCTGGTGCGAACAATTTAACATGATTTGACTTAAGTACGTTGCTGAGTGTGAATTGTGTGTAAGTGTGAGTGTGTGTGAATGGCGGGCACTTAAGTTTGCCTTAGGGCGGTTTGCTGGCTATACTATCCCTCTTTACTCATCTACTCAGCAGCTTGAGCGAAATGGTGTACTTTTAAATAGCTTCAATTCAAATGCGTTTGTCTGTCTGCTTGTATGTGTGTGTGTGTGTGTGTGCCTTGCATATCATTTTTCTGCAGATTACAACGCTCCTTGGTATTTTACAATAATTTGACCATTTGAAACTTGCGCTCGTAAAACTTGTAAAGCGATACGGTTCCACTGAAATTTAAAAGTTCTTTACTAGAAATTTGAGTGGTAAATGAAAGAAAGTGGCCGTTGGCTCTGCCAAAGCTGAAAAAATAAGCAGGGGAGAAAATAAATCTGCAGTAAGTAGGAAAGTGTTTGAAATTCAGGCAGACTTTCTTGACATGGCTTGTGGCATTAAAGGCGACAAAAATGTTGAAGCATTTTCATGCTATTTAGATAGGGGCGCTGCCAGACTAGAATTGCCTCCAAAAACTTATTTTTACCAAAATTTGCTTTGTTGTTGTTTCTTAATACACATACATTTTATATTTTGCCTGCGATTCACTTTTTATAGGGCAACTAGCACTTTTTTGAATAATTCCTAAAATAAGCTTAAATAACAGGGAAGCATCCTTTCTCAATTGAACAGTATAACATGCCCACACGGCATCCACAATCTACAATCCACAGCGAAAAATTCACTCAACTTCTGATGAATGAAAGCGCCAACTGGTCGAAAATGAACTCACTACGAGCGGTGCAGACTTTACTACGCACACACACACACCAACACAGCGGCGCGCACAGCATCCAACGCGCTGATACGCCGTGGCAAGTCCTTGCAGCCGCACAGATGCAACGGTATAAACAGGTTGACGGACGCAATCAGGATTCAGTTGCTGTTCGAAGCTGCTCGCGTGCGGTTGTGCCTGAGAAGAAGCGGAGAAGCGAGAAAACGGCAAGTGAGCCATGGAATAAAGAGGAGCGCTCTATACAAAGGATAAAGGGCAAAAGAGAGTGCTCTTGCTGGGGTGTATGCGAGTGCATAAATGAATAATAAAAAACAGGAAGCAGAGAGTGAACAAAGGCGCCTGCTCGTGTGTGTTGAATGAAAATTTGAAGGAAGAGCGTGCAAAGCAGGGCAGAAAGATAAGTGTAAGAGAGAACGAAAGCAAGCGTGAGCGCCCTTAAAAGTGCAATACAGAGCAAGAGTGAAAAGTGCAATAAATAAATGCAAAATAACAACAACGGCAACAAGAACAACAGCGAATTTCGCAGGAAGCCAGAAATATATGCAACAACATAAAACAGCATAAGAAAGGACCGAAACGACAAGCGGAAAGCGACAAGCGAACAGGCAACGTGTCCCTCGTGCACAGCGTCTGTGTGTGCATGCAGTGGCAGTAGTAGTGGTGGTCGTCATGCAAGTGTGAAAAATTGTGGCAAGATAAGAAAAATTCCTGCCGCAGCGATTTGAGAATAATTTTTGGTCTGTTGCGTGTTGAACGGCGAAGCGTGAGGATGTGCCTAACGGTATAGCGGACGTCGCTTGTTGAAATCGCGTGCGTATGTGTGTGTTAGTGTAAATGCATGTGCTGCAAACTGCCAGTGCAAGTGAAAAAGAGAGTGCACTGAACAATGTCGAGCAGTCAAGTGTGAACGGCGACAGCGTCCCAAAAGCAACTAAACTACAAGAAGTTGGAATATTTTAAAAGTGAACTTTTTATGAAAACTGGTGCGTATAAAATTTGGAATAATTTTTTAAATTTTATTTGCACTTTTTAATGCAAGAGGCAGGCACGAAAATAAGTTATATCCCTGCCGGCTTTTGTGGCACATGCTCTCGCAGCTTCCAGCGGGCAGGCGGCAAGTGAAGTGTTCTCCAGCAGCGGAATGCGAAAAATGGAAATGCAGAAAAACGGTGAAAATGCATAAAAGCAGTTATGAAAAATATGCCGCAGTGGCATAAAACTGACGTTGACAACAGCAAATCTTAGGGCAACAGCGTCTTGAAGAAGAAAAGTGTGTTTGGCTGGTGGACTGACTGCCCGAACTGGGCTGCTGGTCTGGTGGACTTCTAATTTCATGTTGTGCTGCAATTTCTTTGGACTTTGCTTTGATGGAAATGCCTTTCGCTACGCCTAAAAGTATGCAAGATACGCGCTCACCAACTTTCGAACGACTGCCATGTCGAGGAAAAGTTATTACCCCAATGAAATCCGGGCAGGGGAAAGTTTGCGCGCATCCTTCACACTTTTGCACTTTCGCACCTTTGCACTTTCGCACCTTCGCACCTTTTCGCACTTAAATCTTGTGCCTTTTAATCGATAAAACATTTGCTGTGCGCTGCTGCAGTTCATATACGCTGCGGCCACTTGTCCTCCACCCACTTGCATGGCTATGTGTGGTGTGTGTGTGTGTGTGCGTGCTCATGCTATTCTCTTGTAATTGCTTTTTAATTGTTTGAGACAGTTCTGCCAAGAATTTTAGCTTTTGTTTGCGTGTGTGCGGAATTTCTAATTTGCTGCGCTGCAATTTCTGCGTTGCAATTAGTTGGCAGCATTTCTTTGTGTGTGACTTGGTGCTTTAGTGTTTGTACGTGTGTGCGTGTGAGCATATTGTTTGCAGCAATTATGCTGCTCCAATGAAATTCCATTCCAACGTAGTCATGCAGGGTTTTCTTTATTGGTTTTTGAAAATAGTTTATAGAAGGCGCCGGCAATTTTCTCAGATTTTTCGGTAGAGGGACATGGGCGGGGGCTGTGGATCCGAGTAGCCAGTTGACAAAAATGTTCAGAAAATTTTAGTTTCTGAGCTATTTGCTTACAGAATCCATTTTTTGGTTACAATTTACAGTTGCCACTGAAGCAGACAGACTTTTCGAGTCATTAATTTCAATATTAAAATTTTTTGTGCAAGCATTTTTCGTTCCTTTTTTAAAAAGCTCATTCAAAGTCTGTATATGTGTCTAAATTTTTGCTGTTGTACTGTAAAAGAACTTGTTTCTTGTTGTACTAATGTTTAAGTCCTCAATAAATACAAATAAATACAAATACAAAACCAAGCGCCGTAGAGACTCAGTGGAGAAGTGCTTGGTCCCTGATGCGTGCAAGTGCTGGGTTTAATAGCAACCTCATACCATAAAAAACGTGAATTTGTTGTCAAAATTGTTTTTTTGCATGGCACCACTGTCCAATTTGATTCTTTGCTATGAAAAGAAGTTTCTCAATCCATTCTGTTACGGTTATTTGTAGGTCCCGTTAATTTGTGCAAAATATAACTAAAATATACAAGTAAATGCGAGAAAGCGAGGCATAAGCCTCTACGAGCTGTTGCGCCAATCAATTAATTATTTCTTAACTTAATTATTATTTACTAAAAGAATATGGAAAGAATATGAAGCATAATTGAGAAAGAAGAGAAAGTTCGCAGATCTTTGAACACATCCCTTGATGTGAACCTGAGTTGGGAGTGATGCAGCCGGCCATAAAATCAATAGCAGCATTTAGGAGCGTGTGCATGCGAGGCATGTATTGCGGTTATGCCGGCCGGTGTGGCAATTATTGATTTGCCTTTTGAGTAATGTGCATTCCACACATACACATGAACACTATGCTATACATACTATAGTATATGCTATAAATCCGTATATAGAAACATAGTACGGCGGCATAGTACGCAAATGTGTAGTCAGCCCATTTGCATGTATCGAGTCCGCAGCATACACAGCCTGCTGAAGTAAATGCAAATGAACACACACACACTCATGCACTTATGTTGGCGAAATGTCTCGTATTTTCCACTACACACTACAATTTTGGGCTGGGCGTGCGTACGAATGAACGAACCAACGAACGAACAACAGAGCAACAACCAAAATACAACCGGAAGTGTCCAACGCATCAAATATATGCATGCACATGTGTCCAGCTGCTTGAGTGTGTGTGCACACATGCACGAAAGTCGGCATACGGGCGAGACCTGCCGATAAATGGATGGCACTATTCAGAATTGTTGTCCGGCTGCACGAAGTGGGCGCTTGAGCAAGGACGTAGCAAGGGCGGGTACAAACAGTGTAGTGAATGCGTAGTATTCTCTGCGGCCGTAGTTGTAATCCCACACACACACACACACACACACACACATGAATATATTCGGCATAGCATGGGCGCTGGCACACATGCAGACGCGCTTTACTACGTGACGGACACGCGTAATTTTCAGATGTCTGTCGGCCTGTTGGTCTGATGGTCTGTTGGTCCGTCGTGTGAGCTGTACATCTCGCTGTTTATATGTCTATCTACCCATATATTCGGCATGAATTTGCGAGCCTGTGCGCCTCCGTACAGTGATCGCCGCAAGTGGCTGCACATATGAAAATTGCCTTACTTTGTGTGCAGCTTAGCAAGTGTCAACTTTTGTTTGATTTTACATTTCGAAACATTTAAACTTTTTCAGACTGGGCTGGCAATTTTTTGTTGTATTTTAAGAGGAATGTGTACTGGGTTTTATAAGTAAACAGTAAACAGCCTTTTAACCTAACTTAAAGGAATGTATAAATCACTGTATCATCAACCGTAACAGCCGAACTCGAGCTAGGACAAAATTTAGTTTTCGATGCCATCGTGATCAGTGTGTATATTAAACTTAATCTATATGCTATAAAATTTGCATGTTTGCATCCTTTTTATTACGCCACATATTCACCAAAAGCCTAATAGTTTTTACATACATATGGCTGCAGTAAGAACTTTAAACTATAAAATGCTCTGCTGAAAAAATTGAAAAACAGACTTAGGCGTTTATAGCTTGTGACCACAGAAGTATGGCTCGAGCTTCAGCCAAAACGTGCTCATTTTAGAAGTCAATGCTTGATTGATTCGTTTCAATAGTATAAGGGAAATCAGCTGCGATTCTCGGAATGCAAAGATTCTCAGCCGCCATAAAGATAGGACTAAGATCCTTACTAAGCATTGTATCAAATATGTACATGCGCTCAGTTAGGATACCCCTTGTCTTTGCCCTTCAAAAATGGCCTAATACTAAACTCTTTTAAGCCTCCTCTGAACTTATTTTTATAGAAATTTTGATAAGCTGAAAATAATATACATTTTAAGTGCATATTTCTGATTGTTACCAACATTGCCTTTAAGAATGCCAAACTCTACCAAAATATTTTTCAACTTATTTTTGCTTTTATTTAATTTTGAGCACTTCCACTCTGCGAATTCACTGAGCAGAAGCGAAAGCTGCGCCGCATAAATTTCATTAATTGAGCTACTTAGGGAGCATGTAAGCCGCTCTGCGTTCTGCGTCGCTTTCTCTGCATCTTCAAATTTTAATGCAGCAATTCTGGCAAAAGTCACGTTTCGGCGCGTGTCTCACCGCAGTGAAGTCTCAAGTTTCCAAAAGAAATTTCTTCTTTTTTGCAACTGCGCAGAGTTGGAGCAAAAAATTATGAAGAAATCACTTTCACCGCCAAGACAAGAGTTTCCAAAGCAAAAAGAAGAAGAAGAAGAAAAGAAAACAAATATGGCAACGGTTAGCAGCAGCAAGAAAATTCTTGGCGTGCATGCGAAAGAATTGTCGTCGTCGATGGCGGCATACGCTGCGCGCCACACATACATCCAGCTGCAACACACACACACACATCACACTTGCCTTCCACATGCTCGAGAGCACTTGTGCAAATGTGCAAAATTTCTGCCTTCGATTGAGGCCAGCGCAACCCGCAACCACAACTGAGAAATGCAATTTCCTTGACAAGACCGCGGGGGGTGGGGGAAGGAGGTGTTGCGAAAGAAGGCAGAGATGCGCTGGCAATATTGAATTTTAGATGCTAACAGCATAAATCTACATTTTTCGAGCATCGCAAAATGCGAATTGAGTTGCTTGCATATTTGGCTGTCATTGATGTTGCGGCTTCCCCAAAACCTTCCCCGCTGCCTTCTTACGTGAGCACAGTCAAATTCTCGACTTTTATGCATGCTTAATGTTTTTATTTCGCTACTGAAGAATTATTTCTATGTAATTTGAAAATTTCTTCTGTGCAAATGGTCATCAAGTTTTAATGCACAATTGTCCTTCACACACACAAACACGCCGGCATTTAATTAAATGTCACTCATACGCATTGCCATGAGTCAAAGGAAGTCCTTTGCGGTGCAGGCACCACACACAAAGGTATTGCGTTAGCCACATGAATCTCTGTCGCCAGCGACATTGACTGATGGCTGGCAGTTGGCATTTTGAGGTCCTGCCTGAAACGTCTGTGACGAAAGTGGTTTTGTGGTGCTGCTGCCGACGTGCTGCCAGAAATTACAAGCCTTTCAATAATTAGAAGCTTTAATCAAATACAACTGTCATTTGCGCTGTCAATCACATTCGATATATATTAAAATTGAGATGTTGTTAAAAAAGCAGTCAAGTGCAAATCGGGCTCGCGCAAAGAGGAGAAATACGCTCTTTGGCGTTCGAATTTAATAGCTGCTTGTTCGTCTGTCTATTGCTTGGTGTTGGTTGTTTACTGTGAACAGCAGCGCTTCTTCTCGCTCGACTGTCCCTAAATGTTTCGACATTTTGAGCCACATTTTTGAAACCAATTCACCCAAAATTCTGTAAAAAATATTTTGGGAGCCCTTTCTAAAGAAGACAACAAACATTTTTTGCTGAGGGAACCTACTATTCCCGATTTTTTCAAAATCTAAAGTTGAGAAACATAGAAATCCTTGGGTGTAAGATAATTTTTCGAAATTTTGAGCTTTATCTACGAAACCAATACACCTAATATTATGCAAAAAATATTGTAATTTTTTTTGGGCCGACCCAACCCCATCAAAAATTCAAAAAGGAGTATTTAAACAAATATTTCATAACTTTTTGCAGTGAAAATACGTAAACGATATGCCAAATTACAGCTTTCTTTGTTGAAAAAATGTCAATTTGCGAACACACTTTCGGAAAAATACTGACTTAATAAATGTTCCCCCAGAACCCCCCGAAAAAAAGGTTACAGAATTTCCTATGAATTATATAGCTCCTTTTCTCCCTGCATCAAATTGATGTACAACGCACTTTTTGTTTCAGAAAATTGTTGATGCATGTGGCTTGAAAGCGTGCTTGTTTGTTATTTAAATAAAAGCAATTTTCAAATCAATCCCAGCTTTATTGACAGCGCATGAAGTTGTGCACGGCGTATGAGTAACATTTTTAATGCTCGCCTGCTTGCACAGATCCCCAGGCAAAGATAGACAACTCCACATGCGAGCGCTTGTGTGCATCCTTTCGAGTGCCTTGTTGTTGTGTTATGCCCTGCTAAGCTGGAGCAGCGCCTTTTTTGTGCACATTCCACCCCGGTGTGAGTGAGGCTCAGCTCGGTGCACCGTTTCGCAAATCCATTCAAATCCTATGCTCCAGAAATTACGTTTTCTGCTGCGTTGTCGCCACTTTTCGCAGCGCTTCACTGCACTCTGCTCAAGCCACTGCAGTTGGCAACAAGCAGCCGTGGGCAGCTCAACTACGCAACTACGGCCCAGGTGGATCCACGAGTCAACGTCGCAGCAGCGCGCATATTACTTTGGACTCATTTTTTGTGCGCATTTTTCGCTGTGAACCCATTTCATTGCTTGTTTGCATTTCGCATCCTGACAGCAGAAGGCATACAACACTTGAGCGGCTGCCGCTCGGATGTGCTGCGAGGCGGGCGCGACAGCGGCGCAGGCACTCGCAAGTAAGATTTATGAGCACTTCAGAAATGCTGCCTCAAGTCGAGTCCATAAAATTTTTCATTGCACTTTATTTCAATTTTGTAGCTTTTCTTCGTGCACTTCTTTTCTCTTTACTCCTTTCCCAGTTATACATTTTGTGCTGTTGCGCTTTGTTGATGTTTTTAACGTGTTTTCTTTTATTGAAAAAGTCTGCCGTTTTTCAACAGCGCCGCTAGTTAATGTTGCTGTAGGCGTGTCTATGGTTGTTGTTGTTGGTTTTGCACATGCAGTTGCTAGACTGTTGCATATTGTCAGCGGCAGCATTGTTGCTGTTTTTCTTCCTTTTTCTTTTGTTTTGTTTGCTTGCTTTTCGCTCGTTTGCAGGCTCAGCCTCGACAAAAGAGAAGAAGAGAGAAAGGTAAAGAGGCAGAAAATGGCAGCGGCAGCAGACAAAAAGGCGTGCAGTCATGCTGGTGGCAGCTGCTGCTGCTGCTGCAACAAATGAATACTATCGATTTTCTGCGGTTTTCGTGTGCCGCCCGCCGCGCCTGCGACCGCGCCCACGCCGTTGCCGCCATTCCGGCTGCCTTTTGTGAGAAGTCATTAGTCCGGCCGTAAACTGAATGCATAATGGCACAATTTTCAGCAGAGTGCACGGCACACAATGCACAATGGCAGTTGTAGCTGTAGTAGTGCGCTGCACATGCAACAACAACATACACACACAAACCCACATACACATACACATACCCATACAGCTGGAACGAGTTGCTAATGAAATGCAAGTGAATGAACGCTTGAGAGAGGCACGTCCCATGAGGCTGCCGCAATGATGACGTTGACGATGATGATGTTGATGCTGCAGCCGCCAACGACGATGACGATGAAAGCGGTAGTGGAGGCGCTGGCGCATTCATAGTGGCCCGCATTGCATGTGCAGCAAATGTGTGGCACTGAAGCCACTGAAGCGCACAGATTTGTCTGATATCGTTTTGTTGAATCCGCCAAATGCTTCAAATTGTTTGTGGTGATTGCCTTAAGCTGGCTTGAAGTGCGTGTGGCAATTTCGGTTTATTTTATCAAACGAAAAATTTTGATTTTTATAGCAGAACGTGAGCAAAATTTCGATTCAGTGTGAATGTTAGTTGGACGCTCTGCTCAGTGGCGTTCAGCAGGTTGGCAGGCAACGGTATTGATGTTGCAAACAACTATGCCCGAAGTAGAGACTTTTTTTTATATATTTTTCAAGAGAATTATAGACAAGTAAGTTGTTGTTGTTGCCATTGTATGTAAGTTCCAAGTGGCAGCTCCTTCTGGTGCCTTTTCTACGCAAATTTCTTATTGAACGCTTCTCTTGGCATAATTTCAAATTTCCTGCTATTTACTTGGTCACAATTTACGACTTCCGCTCGCTGCCGCCGTGCGGCGTGCAACAAGCATTGCTGCTGCTGCTGCTGTTGCCACTTCCTTGCGTAGTTCTCTTGCCATTAGACTTTCTCAGCTCCGCCCTATCTGTGCTTAATTTTACTTGTCACAGTTTCTCTGAACCCACTCTTTGCCGCTTGCCGCTCTTCGCCAGCCTTCCTTCGCTTTCCCCCCTTGCATTCCCTTGCCTTTCTGCGACTTGCTAAAATCGATGGCGTAATCATTATCTAGTGAAATAAATCACGTCTCCCTCGACGGCAGTACAACGCGCACGCACACAGCCAGACACACGTTCCAGCGCTCCAGAGCTTCGATTGAGCTTCTGCTCGAGACGCGGCTGCCGCGGCGGTTGCCACTTGCGCATCGAAGTCAATAAATTCGATTTGAAGTTTTAGTTTGGTGCAACATGTGCGCGTCGAAAGTCCATTGTCGGCAATTGCGTTGAATGCTTTTGGCACGAGCACAGTCGCAAGCATACACACACTCGCTCACATACACACACACGCATCGCTTGTGTGTGCAGTGTGCTCAAGTGTTTAAGCGTTAAAGTGCAGAAAATCATTTGAAGCCGTCGTTTGGCGCGCTCAACGTATTGAAAAGTAAGTGATGAGTGTGCAAGTGGGCGGCACAGGGGAGTGCCATAGAAGCGGGTCATTTAGAGCACGACGAAAGACGGAAGTGGCTAGAGTACACATTTAAGCGCATTGATTTCTTGGCTCGTGTGTGTGAGAAACTTTTTTGATGTTGTAATACCTTTTGTTGTTTCGCCACTTGCTTTGTTGCTGCTGCTGTTGAGGTGATTGTGTAGTCTCGTTTGCTTGGAACACTTGACTTGGCTTTTGTAAATGCTTTCGAAGTGAGTTCAATGAATTTTTAAATCGCTCTAAAGATTGACAAAACGTCGGTTTAAAATGGAAAAGAGGGGTGTGTGTGTGTCAGCAAGAAGCTGAAGGTGTTTACTGTAGTTCATAGCGCTGGAATAACGTACGGCGGGTTCTTCTAATGTGTGACGCATTCATATCCATTTGCTTAAGTATATATGCTTCAACAGGCTTCATGCTATAGTCTTCTCTGATGTAATGCGTGTTTTTTCTTCTTATAATAGATAAAAAATATGTTTCAAAAGGAATTTTAAACACAAATGACTTAACATAATTTTTTTAAATACTTTTAAGGCGCCGGCAGCGACGGCGTATGAGCAACATTATTTGCATTCCAGCTGGAGTTGTGCCACGCTTATTTCACTGCCACACCCAAGTGTTGGCACTTTGCTAAGCTCTCGTCTGCTATTAAATATATTAAATCTTCAATCGTTTTATAAATCTGTGTCGACAATCTCACTTGCAGCCGAACTCTCACACTCACTCTTACAAAAGCACACACATACGCGCGCCTACATGCAGAGCACCGTTGTGATTTTTATGTGGCGCTATCAGATTCTAATGATGCTCGCTTTGGGTGCAATATTCTTGTGAATTTTCCGTTTCAGTTCCTCGACTTGTGCCTTTTTTCTTCCGCTTCCTCTTACTTGCTCGGCTTTTGTGCCCACAGCATTGCCCTTTTGTGAGTATGTGTGTCACATTTTTGTGCGTTTGTCTGAGCGCAACTACGCATAAAAAAGAACTGGAGAAGTGCGAGGGGTGGGGTGTCGGGGCTGGCATTTTTGTGCGCGTCAGCAATCCTCCTTAGAAGCGTTACGCTTTATGGCCCGACATGACACCTCAGGGCCGCAGACGCACACAATCGAGGCTGCAAAATGTTGCAAAGCGGCCAATAAGCAGAATGAAAGAACGAACGAACGAAAGAAAGAACAAAACAAAAAACAGACCGACAAATTTGTCAAAGTCACGGCAGCTAGCAGCGCTGCAGCTGAACCAGCATATTTTGTAGTTGTGGAAAATGCTGTTGCGGCATTATTGCTGTTGCTGTAAGTGCGCATGCAATTTGAGACAGCGCATCTGCCGCAAATGAGAAGAAACCAAATTCGTATGTAATACAGCTGCCTGCTACCATTCACACATACACACATACATATGTGACAAGTTGCTTTTAGTGTGGCTGGCAGCATTTTTTACAAGCAGCAAGCTGGAAATAGATTACAAGCTGTATGGAAATACTCCCCAAAAGTCCCCGGAATACTTCAAGGAATTAAAAAAATTTCTCAAAATTCGATCTATGAAAATGATATCAAAATGCATTTCAAAGCTCAATAAAAAAAATTCCGGAAAAATATGTTCTTATGCAAATGCAAGGAAAAATTCGAATAAAGAAAAATCGAGTAAGAAAATTAAAAAGTTTTTAATAAGAAGAACTCGCAAGAAAAAAATTTTCAATAAGCAAAAACGAGTAAGATCGGATTATTTAAAAAAATTTGAATCAATTTAATTTTCAAGGACAACAAAGAGAAGGTGAATAATCATTCACACTTGCATTCATGCCATGAAAATGTAACGCCAAAAATCTTTTTGCGTGTGATAAAAAGTGGCGCATTTGTGCGGCATCTGCATTTACTGAAAATGCGCAGCGAACTGAGTGCACAGACGTGAAACAGCAGCAGTGAGCAGCAGCAGTGAGCCAGCAAACGCAGTGGCAAAAGCCGATAAGAGTTGGTAATGGCAGACAACAAAACTGCAAGGCCTGAACTTTTTTCAGGCATTTAAAAATTTTCTTTTTTTCCTGTTCTCAAACTTTTTTGTTTGCCATGTGTGTTACACTCTTTATGTGCTACTATGTATGAGTGTATATATGAGTATCTATATCTATTGGGGTGTTGCTAGATTCATGGTTTCAATGCTTCTACGAATGCTCGGAAGTCACTTTAACATGACAGAAAGTCTAACTTCAGCCCAAGGCAATTTGGAAGAAGACGAAATTAAGGCAAATTTTTGCTTGTTTTTGTAAAAATAACATTTCCTCAAACTAGTTGATACTACAATGAACAAAGATGAAAATCGATGCAATACTAGGGTGGACTTGTTCAATAGCTTCAAGTAGGTATTGAGCTTAGCAGATAAAAATATCTCTTAGAAATAAATTATATACCTGATTTAATGATTTTATATTGATTGATAATTAATAAAGGATGACTTGAATTTGATGCTTTAAGTTGGTTTGCACTAAATTGCCTTAGCCTACTCTTGAACGAAGCCATCAATTTGCCTTTAGGCCTTACTCTAGTTCAAATACCATCGTGTTAGTTTGAAATAATATTTTTTCTAACTCAGTGCAACTAATTTTGGAAAATTTTATCATAGACAGAAAAGAAAACTGTCGCAGAAATTCGCAATTCGTCGCTGGAGTTTCGTTAAAACTTTTTAAAATTTTTTTAATAAATTGAACTGGCCTTCTCAAGAAGCAAACCAAGAGCTATTAACCGAGCAGCTTACTAAACAAGACTTTTTGACTGCACTCAGTTTTTATAAATTTCTGCAGGAACCTAGGGTAAAAATCCTCTGAGCTTCGCCTTGTCGCTGACAATATTTAGAGCGAACCAGCTCTTCGCGCCAGTGCTGGCACACGCATCTTACAGTGCTGGTGAATTCTAGCGTCCCCTCAAAATGGCAGAGGCACTTGAAACAGCAGCAACGTTCCATTTTTTATTTTCATTCGACTGCATAATTTCGCTGCGATATTCCGCTATGCTTTTCTGCGCTGTTGTTTCAATTTGTTCCCTCTCATCCTGCGGCGGCAGCGACGGCATCAGCGGCAGCGACGGCTTCCATGGCGGTGGTTCTAATCTGAAAATGTTGTGCAAATAACGCACAAATAATATAGCAGCATAATGGCGTGCGGCCCCTTAGGGATAGTGCGCTCTAGTCTTCCAGCCCCCCCACCCCCCACAATCACCCGCCCCTTGCACTTAACGTTTTCTCTGCATACAAATTCCTGCTACAGCAAGCTACAATCACATTTGCAGCTTCTCTGGCGCTACATTTTTGTTCTGCTGTGCGCGGGAGTGCATGTGAGGGTATCTGTGCATATGTGTGTGTGTGTGTCTTGTGAATCGAGTGTTGCGTTTTTGCCGCTTTGCAGTGGCGCTGCAGTCGAAGCGTTGTTGACATGACATGATTAATACGACTGCTGACATGTTGATCGAAAGCGACTGCGACTGCGGCAGCGGAGATAAGTACGCACGCCAGCGGCAGCAAAGAGTGGCGCTACAAAAAGGGGTTAAAGTTGGCTAAGGGTGCAAGCAAGCGGTAAAACAATGTAGCATTTGTGCTTCAGCAATATTTGAGTTCCCCTTTTTTGCATTGTTGATTTTCTCTTTCCGTTTCCCTTCTTTTTTGCACGTTTTGCGCTGGATTTAGATTTGGGTCAAAGTTCAAAGCACCATCAAGAGAGTTGGCAGTGCGCTGCCGGTTAGAAGCGCGAGGTTTGATGAGAGCGGAAAATTGCCAATTTACGCACACACGCACACGCACACATGCACACGATTTTAAGCTGTGCAGAGCGGAAGTAGCTTATAATATTCTAATTAAGCTGAATGATGATACATTTTTAAATGCAGTTGAGCTGCATTAAGAAAGCCGGTGATAGAATGGGTATTGCAGTGAGGCATTCCTTATTGCAGAAAAAAAGACTAATATAATAAACGATATCTGCTTGGAAGAGCCAACTAACTGAAGTAATTCTTTAAGAACTTCAGATTTTTAAGAAGCTTTGAGACTACAAATTTCATAAGTAAGAGTGAGGCCTAATATGAAGTAATACCATTTCTTAAGAGTTCTAAAATTGTTTCGGGAGCTTGGGAATACTTGGTTTCGAGGAAATTGCTCAACATTTTTATCATATTGTATTTCAGGGACTTGTGGTTTTCAAATTATTTTGAAGGAAGTCACAAGCTCAATAATGGAAACTAACTAAAGCTGCTTATAAAGTTGCAAGCATTTGTTTTTAGAAAACCGCTGAAGAAACTATGAACAAATAGCTAAAGTAATTTAATAAGTCTTTAGAAAATTTGCGGGGCACTGTAATTTCTAATATTTTAATAAAGCTTGAGTTTTCAAAAGCACAATTCTGTGGTCAAAAGCAATAACGACTTAAGTCGACTTAAGACGAAATTGAGTTGACGTTACCACTGTATTCCTGACGTTGATGCGCATATTTTGTTCAAACCCCGGTATCTGTACCCATCTCAGAAAAAAAGTTATTTAAAAAAAACACATGCACTTATGTACATGCACTTATGTGCATTTCAAATTTCGAATTGCATTTTCTCGAAACAGTTGTTTTCGACTTAAGTCGTTATTGCATATGACCACAGAATTATTTGCCAGAATATCTTAAGCCTCCAATAAATGTGTGAAGGAGCTCTTGCTTTCAATTGCTTTGGAATCGCCTAATGTCTCTTTGTTGAATTTCGAGCCTTTTATGCTCCTTAAGCTTTTCATTCTAAATGTTATTTTCTTTAACTTTTTAACTAATTTCTCTATTTTGTTATACTTCCTTTTCAGATATCAACTCGAAATGCCGCTCGTAGCAGCTGCCAAGTGAACAAAACCCATTTGCTTAATTGCAGCATCAATTCGTATTGAAACGGCAAACACTTTCGCGCGCTCCGCACAGAAGCAAAGCCGCTGAGCTTTAAAGCGCGTCACGGACACAAAGCCTACGCCAGCCGGCGCTATTGTTGTTGCTCAAATGGCTATGAATAAATCAGAGGCATAATTTTTCCACGTCAATTGGCGTGAATTACAAAAAGAAACAACAACAACAACAAAGTCAAAGCAAAGCAAAACAAAGTGAAGGCAGTAGCAAAAAGTTCGAAAAAAATCGGCTGGAAAATCACGCAAAAATCGACTGAAATTGTAAATTCTTGCATGTTGTATGAATAAGATAAACAAAAGCATATCCTTTGTATCCTTTTTTGACGCGCGCGCACAAAATACAAAAAACTTATACATACTCACATGATATGGCAGCGTGTGTGAGCATGAGTGTATAAAGACGAGCTGCTAGCATTTGTGAGTGTGTGTGTGTGTGTGTGTGACTGGCACCAGTGGTAGTAATAGCAACATCGACAACAAAGCAACAAAAACAACAACAACAACGATAGCGTCACGTAGAGCAAGCCTATAAACAAAATAGCAAACAACAAACAACAGAGGAAAAATCGCACCCACAACAACAACAACAACAACAACAACAACAACAGAAACAACAGCAACAGCGAACACTGGAACGAGTGCACGAGCAACGTACACGAAATAAATTTCGAAAAAATTCGCATAAAAAATGTAATGGAAAGCATTAGAGTTCATAAAAGATGGATTTACACAGCCTTTTTAAGGCCGTACTGATCCTGTATGTCATTCAAGGTGAGTGGTAAGCTCGGTCGGTGGCAAAAGATGACATCGCCATGCCTCAGTGGCAGCCGTCCTATCCTATTCCATTGCATGCCATT
This sequence comes from Neria commutata, assembly GCA_963457695.1. Taxonomy (NCBI): domain Eukaryota; kingdom Metazoa; phylum Arthropoda; class Insecta; order Diptera; family Micropezidae; genus Neria; species Neria commutata. The sequence continues at coordinate 14,040,890 of OY735248.1, read as the reverse complement.
CATCCGTATCGCTATGCGCCGTTACAACCCAACATTTTATGCGATTTGACTTAGTGTGTGTGTGTGTGTGTGTGTATATGTATTGGCGGCTTGTGTGCGTGGGCGTATTTTGGTGCGTGAATTTTAAAACGATTTTGACACTTCTGTTGATGTTTTTGTTTTTGTTTTTGTTTTTATACCTTATCCCTTCATGCATATGTAAGCGTATTTGTGTGTGTGCGTGTATGTGCGTCAGTGTATGTTTGTGTTGTTATTTATTCTGCTATGTGTCATATTTAACATATTTCATACTTTATTATGTTAATTCTTTGGAATTTTTCGAAATCATTCAGTGGAATGACGTGTTCCGGGGGAATGGCATTTACTTAAGCACGTTCTTTAAGATATCTTCGTAGAGTGTAACTTTGATGGGTTGCTTGAGAGTGTGAGTGCTTTTAGCAGGTGTTGGAAATAATATGCTGATAAACATTTTATACTTGCATTATTTACATACTAACTTAATATAGCGTGTAGGTGGGCCAGGTAAGGTTGCACTGACGGGTTTAAAAAGCCACGCGAAGACCCTGTTAGGTTCTTAGATAGTGAGTCCGGGAAGTAGTGGTCTGTTGGAATTCGAGAGTTTCTAGCGAACCTCAATATAGAGCTGATTTCCAGCTTAGAGGCCTTCTGCCGCCCAGCCTTGGGCTCACAAGTAGGTTAGGCGAGATCTTCCGATGGTGGCACAAAGACACAGATGATGTTCGAAAATTTACCTGGATTCAGGTTCGCTGTATTCCCTACTCTTCTCGCTGTCGGTGATACCGATCTTGCGTACTTGAACTTTTGAACTTTGCTAGAAGGCAAAGACCCGTTAGTACACCTATGATGGTTCTGCAATTTGTCTGTGTAAGTGCTACTAGTATAAAGTTATTTCATCGTAGGCACTGACCCTGACTTTTGCAGTTTAGCCGGTGGCGAAATATCCATTTTGTTATTTAGTATTCGACTTTTAGGTGAATAGCCGTTATAGATTTGCTTTGTAAACATATTTCAGCGTGCTTTTATGCTGTGGACTCCAACTTTTGTAGATTTCTTCTCTGCAGACCACAGCAAAACAACCAGAGTGTGGGTCATGTGCTAAGAAAAAATTTTAAAATGTAGTACATCCATCTTCCATCTCTATTCACTCTCAAGAACTTCACTTAGATTTTATTATAATTGAAGGATTGATAGGGAACTAATGCTATCCCTCACACATATGTTTCTGAAGTAAATGACTAACATTCGAGTGAATATCTGTACAAGGTTTGTGAAAATATGCTACTGACCAGTTCAAGGAACCAGTAACTCAAATTCGACTGAAATCTGAAATATGTCGCTGCTGCAATTTAATATTGTTAGTTTTTTACAGCATACTTTACTGAATCTTCACAAATTTCTGAATAAGTAGCTCAGCTTTGAAAGAATTTGTATAAAGGTAGCGCAAACAAAAGCAGCGCCGAGACTCGAAAAGTTGCACCAGCAGAAGATCAACAACAGTTGCTGCCGTTGCTCTTGCTGTCCTAGCAGGCAATGGCAGTTGCTGTTGCTGATGCTGATGCAGATAATGATGAAGATGATAATGTTGATGCAGCTGGCTGTTATTGCTGTTGCTGCTGCCGATTGTGTAATTGTAAATGTGTGTGTGTGTGCGCTGGACAATGTGGCGCTCATTCATTGCAGCAACGCGTGTCTTTCAAAATAGAAAATCTGCACTGGCGCCTTCTGCACTCCACTCTTGCCAGGCAGGCATTTGTATACCCGCGTACAGCTGCTGCTGTTGTGCATCTGCCTGCTGCTGTAGCTGTTGCTCATCCAGTGGCAGCAGCCGTTGCTGCAACTGATGTGAGCAACGTGACATTTGAGGTCATTCACATTTCGAGGGCGTGTTGTTGAACTTGGTGCGCTTCCTTGCTGCTTCGAGCGCCCTTGCTGTGCTGGCTGCCACGTCACTCCATCCACTTCCTCAACAACCACAGATGCAGCTAGCGATAAGCGGATATGTTGCTGCTGCTGCTGAACAGCTTGCATAGTTTTCTTTTTTAATCTTTCGCCGAGATTAATTGAAGGAAAAGTGATAAATGCATAAATGTTGGATAGACATGTTTGTATGTGTGCCTGCATGTATGCAGGTGTTTGTGCCTTTTGTACGCCTGCAGATATGCTATAATAGCACAGCGAATGCGCATTAAAAATAATGGCGTACTTCCTTTGAAATGACATTAAGCTTTCTGCTTTCTCCTTTCTCTTTTCTCCCTCGTACTTTATTTTCTGCGCCTGGAGTCGAGTCGTGAATTTTTGCATTTTGTTACTTTATCATTAATTCCACGGGTTGTAAGCACTACAACAACATGAGAGAGCCCGCTGACTTGTCCATTCTGTTTGTCTGGAACCCATCGCTGTAGCTGCTCCTCTAGCGTTGGCTCTTCCTCCGCTGCTGTTGTCAGCTGCTCCTATACTGGCGAGTGAATTAAGCTTTGCACTTCATGAGCCACACTCACACAGACACACTTCTGCTTGCAAGTGTGCATGTATGCGCGCATTTTTGCCGTTGCATTGTACCGTTGACTTCATTGCAACATTTCATCAAAGTAAGCAGCAGTGCAAGCTGTAGAAGCAGACGGTGGAGCAAGGCGAATATATAAGTATAAAAAAATTGAACTTAATTTTTCTACCTTGTCTTTATTTTTGTTGAGGGATTTATTTAAATTCAAATGAAATTTTAATATGAAATTTTAATATGTACCACTTTAGTCTTTAAAAGTAAATAACACAACACACTTACATTTCAAATGTGTCTACAAGTGTGGATTCTTCAAGTGTATGAGTGTGAGCGCACGTGTGCTTGCCAAATAAAGAAGAAGCAGAAGCAGAAAAGTGTAGAATTTAAAAGCGATGCTTCAAATCCAGCCATCTGCTCATACATATATACATTTATGTGTGCGTGTGCGTGTGCGTGTCCGTGTGTGTGTCCGTGTGTCTATAAATGCGCAAAAATCCTTGTAGAAAATGAAATTAAATTTGAATCCTCACAAAATTACAAAGCTTGCCGTCGGCTTAAGCTGAATCTTATAATCGAATATGAGCAAATGTTCGAAGGCGTTTATATACTATGTATGTGTGTGTGCATGTGTGTGTGCATGTGTGTGTGAAAGTGCTTAAGAAATCGCATTTCTTCTCTGGCAAACAAAAGGCGAATATCTTTGAATGTTGCTTTCTTTTTCCTTCGACTCGTAAGGCGTCATAAGCATGAACACATACACACGCACTAGCATGCCTATAAGCTAACACACACACACATACATTTGCTTTTATTTACTTAGGCGCTTTTGAGTGGAGCAATCTTGCGTTTGTGTTGAAAGGCAGTCGCCTGCTGTTTTGCTTCTCATCTCCCGCTCAGCGGCTGTCATGCGTCGCCCTTCCCCTTCTGGTTTATTTACCGCTTTACTTAACGACTAAGCAAAGCAGAGCAAAGCAGCGCTTTTGAATTTTCTTTGCAGCTGCAGCAAGCAACGGAAACGGAAGCGACTCGACAAGAGCATTTTAAAACTTTTTAAACGCTTTGCTTTGTGTGCCGCTATTAGCATTTGTATGCTGTGTGTATGTATGCGTGTGTGTGGTTCTGCAAGTCCCAATAGGAAAATTTCAAATGGGTCGGTACTGAAGGCAGTTCTGTTCTCTATGAACATATATTATTATTATTATTTATTTGAAGAATAAAAATTAATTTTTACTCTACAGTAATTGAGCCGTAGCTGCCAGGACTTTCAGCTCCTACATATATATATTTATCATATCCATTTCCCAACAATCCCTGTGTGCATTTTCTTTCTACCTAGTCTGAGTAATATATCTGATCTCTTGGCAGTTCATGCTTTAAACAAACGCTTTAATTCTGCTCTAAATATTTATTTCTAATAACTTTTCTTCCATATTCTTCTTTTCTTTCCTTTTATTTTTCATATCTAATTATTCTTTTCTTTTTCTTCTTAGACTACGGATGTCTTAAGAGATATTTATTTTTTATGGTTTATGTATATGTGTCTATATTTATTTGTTGTACTGTAAAAGAACTTGTTTCTTGTTGTACTAATGTATAAGTCCTTAATAAATACTGAAATACTGAAATAGGGTGCACCTCAACATTTTCCTGTTGGGATGTTTTTGCGTGCCTGTGAGAGTGCTGAGAATTGCGTGCTTTTGAGTTCAGATATTTGTTGCTTTTATTTGTATCGCTGTTGTATGTGTGTTGTGTGCTTGTAAGTGTGTGCGTGCGTGCGGATAAGGTTCATAGTTGCGACAATCAGGGTCACAATTTAGGGATTTAGCATTTTATTTTGCATTTTTCGGAATTGCTTTATTCGCTCCGCTTCTTCTTCAAATTTCATCCCACTGATTCTGTCACTTTGTCTGCTTATGACATTTTCTTGTGCTGCTCCCTCCCTCCCTCCCTCCCTCCCTCCCACTCTTAGTGTGAAAATCGGCCTGACCATAAGCGGAAGCAGGCGCCAGTGGGAGTTTGGGCACTGAAGCCTGAGAGCGGCAGATTTGAAATTATGTAAATTAGTTTCGAGCGTATCCTTTAAGTAGGGAAAATTGTTATTTCATTTAAGTTGGGAAAACTTTGAAGCCATTTGCCGACAAGCAGTGTCCTGCGCCTGTCCTATGCTGATCCTCATTTTGTGTGCCTTTTTATGCGTAAGGATTCTCTGTTAATCTACTTACTGCAGTGCTGAAAAGATAGTCTGAAGTCTGAAAATGTTACTTAGAAGGATTTTAGTGTCCAGCTTAGTGTATTGCAAGGACTTAGCACGTTCGTCTGCGCATGTGCCTCTTTTTTGACAATTTACAAATTTTAAGAAGGACGCTCTGCAATTTTTTAGTAATTGGAAAAGTGCTTTTAGCTGTTTTAATTAGTGATCTATATAAGCATATAAGTCAGCCCTAAGCACTCAATCAGTTTAGTTCGCTTTAGTTTCATCGCTTGAGAACGTATTGCGGCACATGGAAGAGATGCTTGTGTTTGTGTCAACGGATTTTCTTAATTGCTATTACCTAGTGCTGCATCCTGTTACGCCTACATATTTTTCTTTTTGTTATTCTCTTGCTCTATTGACATGTCTGTCTGTCTGTCCCTCAGTCCTTTACAAGTCTCTGCGCTTTTGTGTGCGGCTCTTGTCTGCCGCAGCCGTAATTTGCACAAATGCTGCAGCTTTTTCATGCGCTCATTTGCATCCGGTCTGTGTTGACTTGCTGGCTGGCTCACACACACACACACACACACACAAAGTCATACATATACGAATACAAAGCTTCTTTCTACAGGGTTTCACTCATTCACTCACTCATTCATTCGTTCATTCATGCACTGCTGCTGCCATTTTGAACTTTGCCTCTGTACTTGTCATTTCCGCTTTCCCCTCATGCGGCCAACGCCGCGACCGCGAGTCCGCGCCACTCCATGCAGTGCTGGCATTTTTAATGATCCGTAATAATGATGGCAGCCGCGTTGTCCTTTCATTATCCTAAACGCAAATTACTTTTTGCCTTGCTTTCGGCTGCCTGAGTTTGCTCTGCTCTGCCGCTGTCGCTCTGCCGCTTTCCCCACTCCTCAGCCCAAGCAGCTTTATCAAATGGCGTTGCCGTGTCCTATCGTGGCTGGCAGGCTTCAATGCCGCACCAAAACTTGATTTCTCTAAAATACACTTGAAAAATAAATTAAAAGTGCTTGTGTGTGTTTGTGTGTGTGCATTGCTAAATGCTGTCCAAGCTCAGCCAAAGCGGCCATTGTGGCGGCCCCTGCTGCGTATAATGATGCTTGCGCTTCATTTGCGCAGTGAAAAGTTGCGCAGCAGGCCGAAGAGGCAAACCAAGCACAATAAATTAAATTAACTAAATTACATAAGAAAAGTTTGTATTGTATGAAATGCAATTAAAAATTGTGCAAAGTAATAAAAAGATCGATTCGAAATTCTGTCAACTTGTGACAAATGACGAGATTAAATATAAATACATGCTTCAGTAAGCCGCATTGTGGAGCTTCAGCGTGCAAAGGGCTCACATACATACGAAATATGATTGTCGAAATGAAAGGTTGAAATTTTTGGAATCGCAAATTTCCCTATAGCTACCACTGGATTTTTCGAAATCGGAATTTTTAAAAAGCGTTAATTTCATTTGGTTCACTGAGGCTTTCAGCTGAATTTAAATGAGCACTGGCAGATGTTGTTATTATATTCAGGTTCAGTGTACTTCAACTTTATGTATAAAAAATTCTCCTGGCTTTTCGGCATCGATCCATTCGATCCGGACTGCGACTAGCCCAGAAATGCGGTTTTTCTTCGCTAAGAATTTGCCAGGACCGCGCTCCCGGGACCGAGATTCCGGCATTCAATGGAACTTGCGTGTAACTCCACCAGCAGCTGTGCACATGTTCTACGTCAAATGCGTTCGGTTATTTTTTTTTCGTCTTGGAAACGTGCGGTCGTGCTGCGCTGCCGCCTTTCCTCATTGGATCGTGCTATGCTCGCATTTGGCAGTCCATTTCACTTTCAAATGCGCTACTCTGGCCCTCTTGTAATTGATTTCTCAGAGTGATAGGCAGCGTAGCATATTTCTATGGGCCAGTCTCTCTCGAATGCGGCCACTTCAAATCTGTGAGCCAGTGTGTGTGTGTGTGTGTGTGTGCATGTCAAAAACAAAGCGCACATTGCATTGACAAGTGATTGCCAGGCTGGGTTGTACTCTATGAATTGACGCCAATTAAAAGTGCCACCGCCATGACTGCCAGCAGCAGCAGGCAGCAGAAAACAACACAGCAACAACTGTGAGACAATGACAGCAACAACACAAAACATTGGCAACAACAAAAAGCAGCGCCCGCATACGAGCAACTGGCTTTGTAGTGGTGGCAGACACGGCGCGCGGAAATGGGTCATGCGCTGGCAACATTTTTCGCTGGCAGTGAGTGAGCCAGAAAGCGCATGAGTGTGTGTGTGTGCGCCTTTCGGGCAGCAGCAGCAGTTGAGTCACCTGCAAATGTTGATGTTGATAAGACCAGTGCGAAATTACGCATTGCTTCCCAAGGGCGCGCGCTTAATTGTGCTTGCCGAGGCGACAGATTGATTGCCAGGATGTGCGCACTTAAGTACACACAAAAGCCGTTCATTACACACGCGCTTAAATGCCTTGCATGGTTTTTAAGCAACGAATTCCGCATGCTTCAGTTGCCTGTGAAAGTTGCCAGTATCCTACGAATTCCTCAGCAGCAAAATAGTACATTCTACAAGCTTCTCTTTCAAGCCGAACAACATTTTCAATTTGTAATTAAAGTGAATCCTTTTGGGAAAATTAAATTTTCATTAGGCGCTCTCGCTGCTATCGCCTACCTACCAGATACCACACAAAAGGATGTTAGCCTGCCGAAACACGCAGCGCAGCATATAAAAGTTTCCATACTGTTGCTTGAAAACTAAAACTGAAATTTTAATGAACTTTTCCAGTGGCTTTGGTGGTTGCGCCTTCAGGGGCTGCAGCTGACACAGTGTTGCTAACCTTTTGGACACACAATTCAGGTGCACTCATATATACATACATTATATTCCCGAGTACGTGTGTGTGTGTATCTGTAGGGAACGAGTGCGCTGCACATAGCTGAAATTTCCTTAAAAGCAACATGCCTTTTCTACGACGGTTGCTGTGGTACGTGCGGTCCTTGCGGTTGGAAGGACACTTTTTTATTTACTTGCCGAATTTTCACTTTGTGCTTCTATTTATCAATAAAACTCTCGAAAATGTTAGCTGCAAATTTAGCCAACTTTTAGGCAAGTTTGTCAAGCTGCTTTCGGCAGCTCGTTACTGGTGACGCATAAAATGGGGCAACGAAAGCGTCGAAAAAGTACACATGAAGGTAGTAAATGGCATGCCAATCACTTGCTCAAAGACTCGAAATTTGTTTTTATTGAGTTTATTGTTGTTATTTGAGTTTATTTCGACAGTGCCAAGTGCCCAAAAGTATGCTTTTAATTTTTTCTATAACCTACCTTTTTCTACCTTTACTTTCACTGTTTTGTTTTTGTTTTCTGGTGTGCTTATTCTTGAGTGACTGGTGTTTTTCGCGCTAAGGCCACTCATTTTGGCAATGCTCATTATTGCAGAATAGCACCCCGCTGAAATGGCGCTTTTAGAGAAATGTATGCCAGACCCGAGCCGCAGCCAAGAACACACACAAACAAGAATGTTACCTCAGCACATTTCCCAGTGCATTGTGTAACTGTCGGTCACTCTTCCCCTGCATTGCCTCTTGTATTTCTGCGCTTTTATGAAATTATAAATTAAATTTTCGTTTGGGGTTTTATGTGCTTTTACCCCTGCACCTGCTGCCGCTACTTGCGCTTATTCCATTGTATTCGGTGGTAATTTTCATTTGGAGCACTTTTGTTTGGCGCCAAAAACTCGACGCATTTAATTAAAAATTCAAATTTTAACTTGCAACAATTTTTCTTCACTTTCCTCTCTCATCTCACCGCACTTCCTCCTTCTCTCTCTCTGTCTACTTGCAGCTGAGCACGGCAACTTCGTTAATGGACTGGACCTGCAGGGACCGATTTTTCTTCATGAACCGGCGCACCGCGTGGAATTTTCGAATAATTCTGGAGGACTCATAGAATGTTCAGGTCACGGCAGTCCGCCGCCGGAGGTGAGCATCGAAATGAATGTCAAAATGGCGTACATAAGTGAGGGGGTGTTTTTGTACGTTTCACGCTAATTTGACTTTAGGGGGTGCGTGTGCGGAATGATGCTGGTGCGTTGCGTTAGGAGTGGGGTGGTGGGGTGTTGTGCCCAAATTTAAACGCAAATTACTGACTACACTTCGGTGGGTTGCTATGTGTAGAGAGTGCGCCTGCTGGCGCCGGAAACATTGTCTCTAATTACACTTGCAAATGGACAGCGTAAGCGGCCACTGGGGCCATGTCGAGCAGCATTTTCGCTTTTTCGCGCCGTACCTTAAGCCATTTTGATTTCGTGATTAATTATGCATGCAATTTATCAGCGCCCAAGCGGAACCGGAAGAACGCCAGCACCGCTATAGGAGTAGTCGAGAGGAAATGAAGTGTGCTGCGCGCTGAAATTGTTGTTGTTGCTCAGTGAAGCATGAGCGTTAATTGACTTTCAATTTTAATTGCTTCAACTTGCTTGAAATATTATAAATACTTTTTCTCCTTCGCTCCATGTGCTCTCTCACGCGTAATTATAGGTGGAATGGACGCCGATACTGCCACAACAGGACATGGTCTTTACGCTGTCCAATGGCAGTCTGATGTTTTATCCCTTTTCAGCTGAGAAATATCGACATGAGGTGCATGCCACGGTTTACAGGTGAGTTGAATGCTGCAATTTTCACTGGCCGCTGTTTATTATATTGCCAGACATACTTATGAATTTTACTTGCAGATGTAAACTGCGAAATCTGGTGGGCACAGTGCTCAGTCGGGAGGTACATGTGCGTGGAGGTGAGTAGCAACAGGGGCAATTATTTCAAGCAGGGGGAAAAAAACTTGTGAAATTCAAATTTTGCCAAAAATTACTTGATTTGACGTTCATTGGAAACAAGATTCGGCAAGCATGAACACTTCACTCGCACTCGCACAATGAGAATACAAGTGTGAACAGTGATTTATGTGGCACAGAGTTTATATTCATAGAGTGAAGTGCTAGGAAAAACGCAAGAAAAAGTGGATTCATATGCTGAAACGTATGAGCAGAGTAATTAGCGGTTTTCCTTTATAAGTGCTAGGAAAAACGCAAGAAAAAGTGGATTCATATGCTGAAACGTATGAGCAGAGTAATTAGCGGTTTTCCTTTATAATGGCTTCTATTCGGCCACTAGCATTCCAAACATCACGCCGTAAGTCAGTGGGACCTACAAACTTATTCTGTAGCCACATCCGAATAGTGTTAAGAATCTTTATTTTCATGCAAAGAATGCTCTCAGAGTTTTGCCAATTCTTCGCGGGAGATGGAAAAGAAACAATTGGAAAACGAATTCTCTTTTTATGATGAATGGCATGACTCTGCTGAGGATATAAGCGGCCTCTCGCCTCAGAGACCGAGCACTTACCCATTGAGCTTCAGCGATGAATAGTGTGATGAATAGTGTTATTTAATTGAAAACAATAAACAAGCTGGTGGCACATTAATTTCCCTTCTCAGTGTCCTTAATGAATACAAATGTTTTCGCTACAAAGCTGGTCTGCTTACGCAAATAAAAAACAATGGCAATGTGTGTGGCTGTGTTGGCCAAGCTTAATTGTGTTGATGAAAGTGTGTGTGTGTGTGTGCGTACGGCCAAAATGGATGCCAGTTGGTGGCTGAAATACGCGAGCACAAAACTTTTAATTAGCGACGCGCACAACTCACTCGACGCAACTCAATACGACTCGACTCTGTTGAACTCAACGCGCTGCCATGCACCGCTTATGCAAAGTTCCCACGCTCGCATTCAGTTCGAAAACAGCAACAAAAAGGTTGAGAAGAACAAGCAGATTTATGTGGCAAACATTTTGGGTGCTCAAAACTTTTGTTGCTGCCGAAACTTGGCAGCTATACACTCAACAATATGAAGTGCCAAATGTCTTGGCCAATTACTGGAGCATATCGTGTGTGTGTGTGTGTGTTTTGCCATCGGAGTGCGCAGCTGGTGTTGGCAGTTTCGTATTGCAAACACTTTTGCGATTTTGGCAACAACTCTCAAATGTGACTGCTCTCACTTACCTTGGCCAAGAGAGAGAGAGAGAGAAATATGGGAGCTTCACAGTTTATTATGAACTTTTCGCTTTTTTGCTGAGAAAGTTGCTGAAAGTGTAATAATTCTGGACTGTTTTTCGAAAGTTTTTTCAACTCGAAATTCAGCGCATAAGTGCGTCTCTGGGTCTGTAATATTTCAATATGCTCATTAATGGCATCTGTATATTTTTAGGAAGAATTGTACTAATTTAGCGCCACCTAGTCTTTCTTCAAATAAAGTTTCCAACGCTTTTTCATGTCTCCTTTATATTTTCCTTCCTTCTTTTTAGATTCCATCTTATATCCTTCCTTGCGTCTCAGTTCATCTTCTTTATTTATCTGCCTCTTTAAGCTCCCGCTCATCTTCTTTTCATCCTTCCTTCCTACTTTACAATCATCTTGCTTCTCTTTGTCCTGCATCACCTCCATTTTTCTCGTTTACTAAAGCTCCTTCTTGTCTTGCTCTGTTATCTCCTTCTTCGTCAACTCCTGTTTCTCTTAAGAGCGACTTGCTTTATTTTGTGCCAAAGTCAAGCATTTAAATGCTTCCAGTCCATTGCTAAGTACTCCTGCCCTTTCGCCAGCCTCCGAATTGCTTTTCGTCTATTTAGTTGGCAGTCCCCGCCCCACATTACCGCCTGCCAAAAACCAAATGCAACTACTTTGCTTGCTTATGCCTTTCATTAATCTCAGCCTCCTTAAGCAGTCAAGCGCCACATCAGATGCGAATGTGTGGGGGTATGTTAGGGGGTGTGTGCGAATTCGTGTGGATTAGCCGCAAGTTCAACAATCATTTAAGCACTTCCACGCTCGCTTTTCAACTCGCCCATATCTGATGGCCAAGTTTTATTATTTTCCTTGCAGCGCATTCTTCGTGGGACTCTCGCGCAGCGGGGAAGCGCTATTAGCCAGACTCATGGTGAAAGCATTTCTCACTACTGCTGCTATTTGTTTGGGTGTGTAGTTACTACTACACTGTAGTATGTGTGTGTGTGTGTGTGTGTGGTGGAGGGATGAGTGCTGGTTCCGTGCTTTCTTTCTGTTGGCAGCAAAAGTTTTCGGGTGTAATTGTTTGCCGCTTGAGTGATTTGACGACGTAGATTTTCGCAAACGTTCGCTAATTTGCGAGGGTTCCTCTCCCCTGTGCTCACTGGCACCTCCAGCAAAACCGTGCTCGCTCCCTTCTCCAGTTATGCTGACACTGATGCTGCATGGTGGTACACTCAACCAAATATTCCTCATAATCCTGTAAAGATTTCTTTCTGATTAACTTTCATTGATTTAATGACAAATTATTCGTTGGCTCAATTAAATTATTTTGGCATACTTTGCCCTTTAAATCAATGCAATCCTTTTCATTGGCTCAATCTAATTTTATTTTGCACAAAATACAATCACATTGCAACAAAGCATTTTTTTTAGATTCGGTGAATTTTTTGTCTCAGTGTAGGTAAACATTTGTTGGGGTTCGTAATTTTGTGCTAAATGTGGGCATTTGACTTTTAGTGCCCAGCCCCAACACTCCGCCGTGCCATCAGCTACATGCAGCAGCTTTGGCGGGACCAGTGCCAGCACCAGAACCAATGTTACGGAATTTTAGTGCGCTGCGCCGGAGCATTTAATTGCCACAGATTAAGTTGATGGATTTATGGTGATGATACGACTTTGCGGCTTTTAGAGACTTGCCTTTGGGTTTTTCTCTCATTGCTGCTTTTGTGGGTCGTAAGTAATTAGAAAAGCTGAGAGTGCTCTCACATTGACAGCGTGAGGATGCGCCAAGAAAGATTTTCATCCGTTGCCAAATTCTGAATTTCTTCGTAGAAATGCATGGCCGGAATTAGAGTTTTCAATCGAAAGCCGTTCAAAGTAAGAAAGCTCCAAATCCTTGAATGTCGGCTTATCCATTAGATATCAAAGCTTCCATATAAAATGTGTTTGTATATGTAATCAATATTCCAATTCAAATTTTTTACGTATCTTTTCAAAAATATACAAAATTAATTTGGCTCTTCTTCACATCAGTGAGCTTTGCTGTGCTCTCTTTAATAAATCAAAAAATGTTAGTCATCAGCCTGGTGAATACTTTCGATATAAGAAGAAGAGCCCGCGCCCTGTGGGGAATTGTTATACACAAAACTCACTCATACTATTTGTTTCCGTCTCTCTATCTCTTACGGAAGCATGACCAAATATTACTTCTGTGTGTGTGTGTGTGTTGGGTTTTGTTTGCATATGCAAAGAAGTTGGAAAAATCACATTTAATCTTATTCGCCGTTGCTCAGTCAAAACGTCAGCACGTCAGCGCGTTAGCTCAAGCGCTTTGTTGATGTTCGTGCGCGACGGACGCAACGTACACGCTGACAGTGACAGATGAAGCCGCAAGTTTGACTGCATTTCAAATAATAACGAAAGCTAGCTCTATGCTGAGGCACACGCTCACGCACATACACACATACAAATGCAACACTCAGCATTTTCGGTGTGCTCGAACAAGCTGCAAGGATATTTTATATGTGCCACGAGCGAACAGCAAAGAGTGCGGAGTGAAGGCAAAAGAATGTAGAAGCTTCAATTGTTTGAGAAATCCAAGCGCAGTTAGCAGCTCAAATTTGGAACTTTTGTTTAACTGAAAATTATTTTTCCTTTATTTTTTTTCAAGCAAAGCAGGTGGTAAATTAAAAAGAAAATCAAGCGATTCAATATAATTTTGGCAAATTTATTTCCAAGCAAGTGGAATTGTTTCCAACCCTTAACAGCAAAATTGGCTAATATCATAAGGTGTATTAAAAAGAAATCCATTATTGAAATACACACTATTTAAGGCTTTACTGAGCCAAGTTAGAATGATGCGATCAGATCCATGATTTCCATGATTTTATTGAGATTTGATATTTTCAGAAGTTTTTGTCGTACGAAATTTTATCTTTCAACGCGTATCTAGTGAAATACGATCACACTTATGCAACGCGAGATACAGATTACTAAAGGAATTTATTGAAAAAATAAAGTGTTTTCTTTTACAACACCTGATATAACGGATTTAAAAATTTGTGAACGATTATTTTGCAGAGAAAAGTAGTGCTCCCACTTTTGGCTCTGAGCCTGCTTAAAACGTAAAAGTTTTCCAACTTTCTGCTGAATTGCAAGACTTTTTGAGGCATAACGTATTTTTTCGTTTTTTAACAAAACTATTGCAACAGATCTTCAAGGGAGTAGGTTCGTTTATTGAAGAGTAAGCTCAGGCAACCCGAAAAACAAGAATCGAACAACATCCACGTTTCTGCTTAATTTGCAGTCTCTTTCTCTGCAAAATGTCAACTCTTTAATTTTGTAAATATTTATAACACTTTATATAAAACTCACAGTTTCAACAGCGAAAATTGACAGCAAATTACAAGAACTAAGTGCAATTTTAAGTTTTCATATGTACTTTTTCACAGCGCCTCCCTGCACTCCCTTGCAGTCTTTTTGGCGACTAAATTTGTCATTGCTAATGCCAAGCATATAACTGTAGCGTGGTTAATCCTCCTAAAACACACACACTTACACGGAGTAGAGGAAATCCTTTTGCCTGGAAACTGCTGTCATCCAGTTGCAGCTAGAGCATAACTGTAACTGCCATTTTCTTTGAATGTCAAGAGTTTTGCTGTTCCAGAAATTAGTTTAGATTTACATTCTGACTCGCTCGTCGCCTCGTCGCCTCCTCGCCTTACGCTATTTTCGCAACTGTCTATATTCTTGCCTCTGGCTGTGCTCGTTGGTTAAAACAAGTTATGAAGTTGCATGCAGCAAGTCTCGGCAACTAAGTTTATTGGCTGTTGTTGTTGTTGCCATGATTATTTGTGCAGCTGTGTTGTTGCTGCAAAACTTAAGCTGCCACAACTTGTGCTACTAATGCCAGAGAAACTTGCAACTTTTTACTTTGTGCTTTTGCTGCAGTTGCTCAGACGTGCGGGAGCGCGAGGCTTATGCAGCCTTTTCCTTGCTTTATTTTGAACTGCAGAGAAATGTTCTGCAAATGCCAAAAACTAGCTTAAGAGGCTTAAGCCGAGGCTCTGCTGCATTTTTGTTGCGGTATTATGCCATTTCTTTCTTCTCTATTTTTTTTTCGCTGCTGCTGGCAACTCCGCGCCTCATATTTTGCATGCTAAAAAGCCTTAGAACAGCGCACAAATGAACTTCCGCTGCGGCAGCAGCTTTTTCGTGGCGAGGTGAGGTGCGGTGGGCAACAGGCATAAGAATAATTTCCAAAATCACACAAAAGTGTCGTGCTGCTGCTGCTGTTAATGCCGAATGCGCACAATGCATTGTTATTGTTGTTGTTGTTGTGCGATGCTGCACACTACTACTAGTTATGTGCATGCAACTGCTGCAACAACAACAGGCGCGCTGCCTTTTTTTCACAAATGCACAGTAGTCCCCGAAAAAGTCATAAAATGTTGTTACAAACTTTTTGACTATGCCATGGCAATAGCGACAGCAATAGGAGCAGCAACAGCAGTCTCGCCAACAACAAAAACAACAACAACATCGACTATGAAATATAGCAACAACTGCAGTGCGGCGGCAACAGTGCAACTTTTCAAATTAAAGTTTTGCACGCCGACTGCCAGAGTTGCCAGCAGTAGGAGTCGCTGCAGAGCTGTTGGCAACTTCCCCAGCAAGAAGTGCTGCTCCTTGCTGCTGTCGCAAGTTTGTTTGCGGGGATTATTGACACTTAATAAAACGCAGCAAAAATTACATTTTCTAACGAAAATCGAGTTTGTTGAGCTTGTGCGTCACAAAACGAATACCCGTTCCGTTCCGCTCCCATAAACTTTTTATTTGGTTTTGTCATATTTTACTTTTTTCCTTCTGCTTTCTTCTCTTCTGGCTTTAAACAACTTTCACAGTAAAAAGTTTGCCCAATACCTGTACAAGTCCAGTTCGCCTGTGTCCAGCTGCGACAATCCATGCTGGCAGCGGAACAGACGCAAACCAGTGAAAGCCCCCAACAAAAGACCAAGTTAAATTGCTCTTGTCATTTTTAATTAATTAAACGGAAAGGTAAATTTTTTGCTGTGCACTTTTGAGAACAGCTTCAGCTGGTATTTTGCGCTGCCCACAACGTATTTGTAGTTGTTGTGAAGCGGCGTGGCAGAAAAGCATTGCAGCTGCACGAACCAGCAGCAACGACTGACGGCCAAGACAAAACCCAATTTTAAGAACCTTGTCATTCTTAATTTCTGCACGCAGTGACATTGAAAAGTACGGCTCGCTGCGCTGAGTGAACTCGACGGCTTGTTAAGCAGTTTCAAAATGGCTGACAAGGGGTTTTAGCAGCGCCGCAGGGAAGAGTTGAGTGAAAGACAGCAAAATGTGGCGCTGATTCGTTCTCTCGATCTTTTGGCAACTGCGCAGAGCAAGTATCAAATGCTCGGAAGGAATTGCGTTTGGCATATGACAAAAAATTATAATTGAATGTCCTTGCTTTGAGCGAGCGCCAGTTACCGCTGAGTGATTAATTCGCAAAGAAATTTGCAGGCGGCGCACTGCACAAGTAACGCAACTTGGCAGCACTCTTTCGGCAGCACAAATTCAATTTGCAAGCACTTTAGCTGCGCAGCTAAATGTAAACGGATTTGCTGTGCTGCTTTCTGGCGTCCTTCGCAACTTTCAAGGACTGCTTCATATTTTATTAATATTTACTTGAGGTAGCGTCGCAAAAGTCCGAAAAATATAACAGAGTCAAAAATTGAAGTGGAGCGCACTTTTTTGCAGTTCATTTTGAGTGAAGTACTTTTGGCATTTTTTTTTCTTCAAGAACCGCACTTTAATAGTATTTATGCACATTTTAGAAATGTTCAAAATATTTCCATTTTTGTTTGCAGTGGTTAACCAGAAGTACACGGTGCAGGTGCATGATGAGTACGTGATGACCGGCAACACGGCGGTGCTGAAATGTCAGGTGAGTGAGTGTGTGTGTGTGTGAGTGTGAGTTTATCACGCTTGTCACTTGCACTTTCACTCATAAAATTTTCAAATTCGATTTTGTCGTTAGCTGCGCTTAACATCAAGCTCGAAGCCCAAATCATATTCCCAGAACTAACTAAAATTCACTTATCGCAAACTTACCACTCCGGCCTGCCAGCGCGCCATAATTGAATTTCTTATAGCCACTTCATCTCTTTCTCTTCTTGCCACTTGCTCATATCCGCAGCTGACTCTATTTACTTCTGATTCTTCTCGGTTTTCTGTTGCGATGTGGGTTGCAAGCAGGTGCCCAGCTACATGTCAGAATTCGTGATGGTGACAGCCTGGGTGCAGGACACGGGCATGCATCTGTATCCGAACACCGACATCGGCGGCAAGTACACCGTTCTGGCCAACGGTGAATTGTACATAAATAATGCGGGCGCGAATGATGCATACAAGAGCTACACTTGCCGCACTGTGAACAGACTGACAGGTATGTATTTCTGCAATTGTGTGTGGGTGTGGGTGTGCATCTCTACGGGTGCAATCAGGTGATTATGGTAGTTGGCATTTGTGCGCACTAGGGTTGTCGATGGCAAGGAATTTGAACTTTTTTGGGCGCTGAAAATTTTATTGAAAATGAAGGCAATTTTTTGGGTCGGCACTTGACATACACATGTACCTACCCTATAAGCAATTCAGTAGTCGACTACGAAAATAACGCACTTATAGTTGACTTTTCAGTAGTCGACTACGAAAATAGCACACTTATAGCTAACTTTTATGACCTAACTATAAGTTAACTACAATGTAGTGCAGAGCTGCCCCAAAATCAAAGCGAGCTGTTTGCTTTCTTCTTCTTTTTTGCTATTTGCTTTTTTTGAATACTTTTCATTTACTTATGTGCATTGTGAAATTGAAATTGAAAAATCAAAGCAAGCTGTTTGTTTTCTTTCTTTTTTGTTTTATATATTTGTCAAAAAACTTTTGCATTGGAAAATTTCAATCAGTTGCTCAGAAGGAAATGAAAAGATTGATCAAAAACCAAATAATTTTGCCAAATTATGGAAATATGATGATATATTATGTTAAACAGGCAACGATTTTACAGCATATTTTAATAAAGCGTATTAATAGCTTATCAACTAATAGTTTAGTTGAATAGCTTTATATGAAACTAGTTAGCTATAACTAAAAAATTAGCTAACTTTTAGCTAACTTCTAAACAACTAACTTTTAGCTAACTTCTAAACAACTAACTTTTAGCTAACTTCAAAGTAACCGACTTTAAGTTAGTTGAAAAGTCATCGAAGGGTAATCGGGACTGACTACTGCCTAGGACATCGCAATGTTAAAAAAGTCAGTCATTTCCACTGAAAGTAGTCGAAGAATAGTCAGCTATGGTTGCGAAGTAGTTAGCTTATAGTGCACTAAAAGTTAGTTGAGTTGCCGGTAGGGTATATACTAAAGTATACACATACAAAAATATACTTTACTATATTTTCTTTTAAAAACTATCGATCGCGGAATTTTCGGCATGGCGTCTCCATACTGAGGCATTCGGCATGCTGAGATTGATAGCCCTAGTGTATACTTGCACTATCATTTCTATCGATCAAAGGACGATGTGGTTTAAGGACGAGAACTATATGTACGAAAAAATTGCAAATGCCAAGCGGAAATTGCGCACACACACATTCTCAAACATAAATAAAACATCAAAGCTGCTAACGGCGCCAATTGGCAGTTGTTGCCGGAAAAGTGGCTGCTCTGCTTGGCGTATAAATTTGAATAAACCTTAAAGTGCTTTAAGCAGTTTGGTAAGCAAATTCCACTTGGCGATTGCAACATTTGAGCTAAACGCAAGACAAACATCAAATACACATCGAGCAAATGTGGCAGCAAAAGCAAACTTGAATGCAAATCTCAAGCAGCATTTTAAATCAGAGGCGTAGAATCCTTCACAAATTGTGGCAGTCTTATTCAAAAGTACTTATTATAATAACTGAAGTCGTTTAACAAAGTTTAAGAAGCTATTTTCCAAAATTTACATTCTAATTACGCATCACCACCCCACCCCACTCGAAAGAAACATTGGCTACGCGCCTGCTGCGAATATTTGCTTTTGCAGTCAAATTTAAATGCATACGCATTCAATTGGAATAAGTAAATTGAATAAATCCTGTGCTTTAATCTTTGCCCCTTTGCCCAATTCAAGTACACAAACACACAAACCACTGTACATATATTTGTACTTGTTGTTGTATCTGCGGTAGAATCGAAATTTATGAAGCATGACATGCAATCGCCCAGCGACAAGGCAGACAAGGCACCGCACCGCACCAATTGGTTACATTTGTCGCACATTTCGGGCGATGGCGCTCAAGCGTGAAATAGTTCCTTAGTGTAAATTCTATTAGCTTCATGTCGGCCGAAAGTATGCGCATCATTAATCAATTGTAAGTGTGTGAGTGTGCGTGTGAGTGTTGAAAGCGGATTTTGAAAAATGAACGTCATAAAAATGACATGAAGAATGAACTTTTTGTGTAATGGCGGTAGTAAATGTTACAAAGGCGCTTTAGCTGAATTTGCAACAGTGCACAAAATCAAGTTTCCTTGAAGCCAGTTTGAGGACGAGACGAAGATCTGCACCAAATTTTAATCACTGGCACTGGAAATTCGGCTAACTCATCTTAGCCTACTTTATGAAGAAGCCTACTTTTGAATTGAGTCTGCCGTGAACTGTAGAGGGTTAAGAAAATCTATGTCACTTTTTGCTTAAGCGAAATTTCATATTTTACTGCATTCTGCCAGTGAAAAGAAGCTGAAAAATTGATAAACATTTCATTTGAAATAATCTCACTGATTTAGGCAATATTTTTCAAATTGCAATCAAATCCATCACAGCACTTAAGATTTCAGCTACTTATATGCACACATACATACCTACACATGTGCAAATGGTTGCATATTAATGCAATGCTTAGCTTAAAAATTCATTAAAAAGTGCAGCACGCACACCAACAAAAATCATTCATGCCACATAATTAGATTTCGGAATTCGCAACAATGCAGCGTGAGTGTGTGTGTGTGTGTGTGTGTGTCGAAATGTTGTATAAATTAGATTGCAGCTGCTGCGTGGTGTGTGTTGGAAGGGGGTGGCAGGGGTTGAAGCAAGCAGCTGTTAATGCCGCTAATGGACGTCGAGTGGCTGCACATTAAAATTGTGCGTTGCAGCAGCGACGGCCGAGAGACTGCTGTGAATGGAGCAGCAACAAAATGCCAGCAGCAACAACAACAACAAGGTCGGCAGTCGGCAGCGTGGACGCCATGCTGTGTTAACAGCAATAAATGGCGGGAAATGTTCGAACATGATTTAAAGCATGCTTAATTACAACACCAACGGCTGCTGCAACAACTAGTACAACAACAACAACAACGACCAAACAAATATGTATTTGCATGTGGGCGTGTATGTTTGCATGAGAGTGTGTGTGTGTGCGGTAGCAAGTTACATTTTAATGTGCGATAATTAAAGGACAAGCAGAGTCGCCATAATCACCCATCAAGTGGAGAGGCCATCGAGCGAGCTTATTGCTTTAATTTAGCCCACGCTCAGCCGCGACCCCGATTTCGCACTCAATTTCGATGCCTATGAAATTCGATTAAGGCACATAACACAATTAGCCATAATGCAAATGTGCCTTTATGCATTTGTGTGGGTTCAGTGGGGATGTCACCTCCAAATAGATAACAGCTACCGGGATTTTGGGTCGGAAAACTCGACTGCAAACTGGAAGCCAAATTCAATTTATCGTATTAACATTTTTATCAGGGAACAAAGCCACCATGAACAACCAAAATTTTTTAATTAAATTTTCATTTAACTTAAAAATTGGCTTTGCTCGAATTCTTTTCTTTGCTCTGAGGAATAATTTCAGTTTAATTGGTAACAATGGCAAGGAGTCAATACGAGAAAGTTAGGCCGAAGTCTCGTTTACACGGGCTGTTGCGCCAAATATACGTATATGTATAAGCAAAAACATATAATATGATATACATACACTCATACATATGTACATAACTCTTTGTATTTGTATATATTTTTAAGGTTAATCGAGCTTTAGTTCATAAAATTTTGTCAAATTCACAGAAGTTTGAGACTTAAAAGCGGAATTTTAGGCATTCAAAAGTGTGTCACGTTCCCATGATTCCTTCATGTACATCCCTGGTGTGCATGGTTGCATTAGTAAATTTTATGGCAGCTAAAGCCAATGAATAAAAGCGGAGAAATGAGTGCATTGCTGAACTCATTAACTCGAAACATGCCGCACATTTATTCGATCTAATTGCAGCGCTTGCAGGTTGACATTAAAAAAAAATCCAGCATAATCAGCCGTAAAGTATGCCTTGCAATTTGCATTTAATTATGCCAAGTGTTTCTGTGATTTGCTTTCATCCACTCGCCACGCCAGGCCATGTCATGAGCACGATTGCCTCACAAGCACGTGTGTTTTTGTGTTTGTGTGCGCTTCATAAAAATTTCGCGTCTTTTTTCACTTTTCTTCTGTCACAATTTTCCAGGTGAAATACAAATTTCCACATATCCCGGACGTATTATTGTAACAGAGCCCAAGGGCATGGTGCAGCCGCGCATCAACGTGGAGAAGCATTCGATGCGACATGTCGTGCTTAATGGGCAGACAACATTGCCGTGTATTGCTCAAGGACATCCGGTGCCAACATATCGGTGAGTTGTACGAGCTGTCTGAGTGTATGTGCTGCACATGCCAATGCACACACACACACACACACACTCATTGAGTTGTATATGCATTTATTTGTACGAGTTTAGCTTCACATAAAATATTTAAAACTTGAAAGCGTCGCTGAGAGAGCAATTTCTGCCAGCATGGGACCTGTCCGGGTCGGCAAGCAGCTAACCGACAACGAGCTGAATTAGAGACTATGTTTTTCAAGTGCTATTTCTGTGATTAACAATTTATATTTGAGGTGTCAGTCAGCGAGCTGCAAGAGTAATTCGCTTACAGCGCTGGCCGAAAGCTGCAGCTTTTCTTTCTAGTCCCCTGTAAAATGTTGTCTGTTTTAATTATGGCAATGAAAAAGCGAAAGCAAGGGAATAGATACAATAATTCAGCGAGAAATTTCCAAAAAATTTGGAGAAGTTTACAATAAAAGTGAGGCCCATGAGTGGAACGGTGTAGAAAAAGAGCGCTGAAGGACTCTTTCAACTGTTTCCATTTCACTCTTTCATGCGCATTTATAATGCTTCTATTTTTTCTGCCTATTTTTAAATAGTATTAAAAACATAAGCCTTTGCAGCCAAACTACACACACACAAACATGCATATGTATGCGCGTATGTGGCTGAAAAGAAAGTTGCTTCCTGCAGTGGCTGTATAATTTTTGCATAATAATCTCACCGAAATAAAATTAGCGCTAAATTTAGCACACTTGATGTCGGCCCACAGTGGTAATGACCAAGGCGAGTTGAGGTACGGGGTAAGCGGAAGCTCATAAAACTACAAATTACATGAATGGAGTAGATGAAAATGTGAAGAAAGCAGCACATGCACAAGGCTGTCGAACGATAGCAGCGGGCGTGGCGAAAGCGGCAGTGTTGCAGTTGTTGCTGCGCTTCGATGCGCTTCCTTGCTCCTGCCTCGCCATAGTTTGTGACTTTTTGTGCTGAAGCTTTGCGCTACTCGTTTCTCGCATCCGTTGCCTTCATTGTTCTTGCTCACTTGGACTCTTCTTTCTCTTTCTCTCTCCCCTTTCCGTTTCCTCTTTCCCTCTCTCTTTCGTGCTGCCATAACAATTCCGAAGGACATAATTTTGTATTGTAGTCCCGTGTGTATGCTCCGGCGTCCGTCCGTACTTATTTCTGTGCACTCATATAATTTTCAGGATGCGCTGTCGCTGCCGCGGCTGCTGCTCTGCTTCGTAGCGCTTCACATGACATGACCCCAGCATGACTTTAGGCGTAGCGGAGTAGTTGGGCAGGCCAGTAAACGAACGAGTGAACAATTCGAGGATGCCTTCTTTTTATTTTTCTTCTCATATGCAACTTGTAGTTGCAGGTTTGAGTTTTTTCACCACTTTTGGCATAGTTTATCTTTTCAAAATTTAACATTTTATCTGAAGGGGAGTGTTGGAAGGTATTGTTGAGCAATTTTGTAATATTTTTATGATCAATACAGATCAATATCATAAAGGTTCATTTGAAATATCTTAAAACTGTATCAGCAAATCATAAGAAAACTGTAAGACAGTTTCATAATTGAAACATTTTCAAATGTACATTTGCCTCAGGTGCAACACTTTGAACTCTTAACTTGCTTAATCAAGTTCCTCGATATTTACATATTTTACCTCTATCCTAAATTCAGTCAATTCTCTTTTTTCTTCAATATAGTATATTTCCATGCTCTACCGCAAATATTTATATTATTACACTATTGTTCTAATTGTTGATAGACATGTGGTCATTATATCGCGCACAATAGACACTCTGCTAGACAATGCCAATAGCTCTCGGGCCATTATCTCAGCCATGAATTCAAGCATTCAACTTCATGACCGTTGTTGCTGGGCTCATGTGCCGTACATCAGGCTCTTCACATTGTTTGACAGAAACTCTACAATTCGTTGGCATGGCACACATCTATATATAGCCTATAGTATAGCGGAACGATGTTGTTGCGCATTTCGGAAGTTTAAGCTGAATTTAGAATTTTGTGGGTTGGTATTTGAAGGTCACTTTTCTGAATATCTAAACTGAAGTGTTAAGCTAAATATGAACTAAAATTAATTTAAATAAATTTAAATAGAAATTCGTAGTGAAGGGTGCAACTAGCAGAGAGCTTCGATAGTTGCAACAGGAGGCAATACAAACTATTTTTTTACTTGTGCTTGAAATTGAGTCTTCTTTTTTAAGGCATTTTCTTACAACAGCAAAAAAATAATGAAATAAAAGAATTGTGAAGTTTCCATTTCGATTGCGAATTATTTGCAATTAATCATAAGAATAATAAGAAAATTCTTTACCAAAGTGCACTTGATACTATATGGAATTGTTGTTGCAGCAGTACTGATGCTCGATCGTATGTTGAACTGCATTGCCGCCATTAATTTCGCTGTCGTCACATGGCAATGCAATCATGCTGTAATGAAAGATCAACAAATTTAAAAAAAGAATCACTTTACGTGGAAATTACATAAATTTCCATATGAACGGCATTTTTTAATAGAGTGCATATGTGAAGGATTTCAGGCTGCAATCAAGTGGCTTTTGTATTTTTTGCATATGCTTGTGAATTGATGTGGCTTGAGGTGTTTGGATTTTTATTCGAACTGAAAAATTTTCTCTTTTTCTCTTTCTCTTTCTCTTCATTTGCCCATCGCATTCGCAATTGCAGCTGGTTCAAGGAGGAGAACGAGCAACTGTTGCCGTTGCAGCTGAGCGAACGCATTACAATTGTGTCCGCGGGTTTGCTGAAAATAACAAAGGTAATTGAGTTGAGTCATCTGCACTACGAGTGGAAGGGGTAAAGAGGGGATGTAAGTGCAACAGAAGAACCTCGCTTGTGCCTGTGTGCAGTCGAAAGTGGTTGATTTTAATTTAAATTAATTCACCAAGCAAACAAAGCCAAACGAAGCGAAATGAAGCGTTCAAAGGCTGCGCTCACGCCGCGCAACTCACGTCCTGTAGACTTCCAATGCAAATAATCAACTGCTTTTTAAAAATTCAACGAAATTAAGCGCTAAGAAGATGCGCTCTTTGTTTAAAGCGCCGATCAAACGACTCCGGCTCGTTTTTATTAATTCACAGCGACGTCTCACTTATTATTTCTTTGCATCCTTATTGTGTGTTTCTATACTATTTCAGGCACGTCTTGACGACAGCGGCAAATACCTGTGCTGGGTGAATAACACCGCCGGCGAGGAAACCATACAAGTGTCGTTAACCGTCACCGGTGAGTAGAGCCCCGGAACTGGAACACATGTTAATGCTTTCATTATGTCTTTTATTTGGTCATATTAAATTTTGTACTTTGAACATTTTTCGAAATTATTCAGCGCCACTGACGGCTCATCTACAGCCACAAGTGCAAACGGTCGATGTGGATAAGGACGCACAGTTTCAGTGCATTGTGTCCGGGCATCCGGTGCATGATGTCAATTGGTTGCACGATGGAAAACCAATTCTACGAGACAATCGTGTTGAGGTGAGGCTATGAAAAGGGTTTGGAAACTTTTTGTAAGCTCTTCTAATTAAAAGCGTTGGATTTAATTAATCCATTAAAATTAGTATTCGTCAATTTGTCTTGGTTTTAAAAATACAATATAACTTTAAAGATTTTACGATCTTACACCAAAAAATCGTAGATGGCTTTTATATACTTTTGTTCATCTTGTTGCCCTTAAAGATACTCACCGATCCGCCAAGACTGATTATTAAGAAGGTGCAAAAGGACGATCCGGGGATGTATCAGTGCTTCGTGTCGAATGAATGGGAGCAAATACAGTCCACAGCTGAGCTGCAACTGGGAGGTAAATTCATCATCTTGATTAAATCCCTGTCGAGCTAAAGCACAAAAAGCACTATCGGAATTTAAATTGTGCCATTGGAAGCTTTATCAAAGATAATTCAAATAAATGCCAACTCGAAG
The DNA here is from genome assembly GCA_963457695.1 of Neria commutata. Taxonomy (NCBI): domain Eukaryota; kingdom Metazoa; phylum Arthropoda; class Insecta; order Diptera; family Micropezidae; genus Neria; species Neria commutata. The sequence goes on along the minus strand of OY735248.1, from coordinate 14,015,439 downwards.
CGTGTTGGCTTTCAATAAAACGTCGCTCTACAACTAAACCCGAATCACAATTCCGCTTGCCCTACAAACACATGCGCACATGTACGCACTTCCTGTCTATTCATTACATATTAATTAGTAACACATCAACGGACAGCGTAGAGGTGGAAGAGTGGTACCCGCAACACACCGCCCGCAAATGTCATAATTTCATTTCGTTATTTACTAATTCAAAGAATTGCCCCCGTTCACTGCACTGTAGCAACAAAGTTAACGCGCACACACACACACATACATGCCAACTGCCATCTACACTCACAGCACACAGCTGTGGAGGCCATTGAGCGCTTGAAATGGCACGTTTCCGACCGCGCGCGTCGTTCTGCCAAAGTGATTCGTTTTGATTTGCTTTTAGGCGAAACCGGAAATTGATTTCGATATTTTATTGGCATAGTTCAATGTTGCAACATCCGTTCAGAATGTTGCCACACACACATACACATATAAAATATACTCGCATGTATTGTCTGTCGTTGCTGTGTCGAAGCATCTTACGCCGAATGTGGCACATTGTCCTCAGCCATTCTGACGGAGAGCGGGTGGTGGCAATCGGGAGATAAGTGGCATAGATTGTAGTAAATATGGCATCGGAGCAAATGTCACTGGTAGCAGCGCGTCATGCCTGCAAGCACATGTGACTTGCCATATGCCCCTTCACCGCTTTGTGTGCGCCAGACTTCCTTTTCCTCTGTTGCTGCTTCTGCTAAAATCGTTGCCTTAGCTACAACAGCAGCTACAGCTACAACTGCTTAAGCGATCGCAGCGATTCGTATTATTGTTGTTGTTGTAGCTGTTGTTGAAAGCACAGACATCGTTATCAGGGTTTGGATAGCGAATGCTTGTGGCTGCTGGCGGAAGTGTGGCGTTTTATTGGGTATGCTTACAGGCGGAAATGGATACAATTTTCGGTTGAGCATGCGGCAATTTCCGCTTTTCGAGGAAAACTATTTTTATGCAGCTCTGAACAGCTGCTTCTACTTGCACGCTAATAAATACTTCTTAGTGCTTTGAGCAAAGCAAAGTATGTGCCGTAGCTTGAGCTGCTTAATTTCCATTGTTTGTGCGCGTGTGTGCCTTGGATTATGTGTGGCTTTGTTTACGTGCTATTTGTAGATGCTTCACCGGAATTGCTTTATTGGTTCTCGGAGCAGACGCTGCAACCCGGACCGACGGTCTCTCTGAAATGCGTGGCCACGGGAAATCCACTGCCACAATTCACATGGTCCTTGGACGGATTTCCGGTAAGTCAAAGTCGAAGCGGTAAATCAGATAAACACCAGCAGCAGCTGAGCAGAAGAGCTATGCATGGCAATGCAACAGGATGTTGCAATGTGGCACGTTTGAGTGACTCTGGGGCGAAATGATTTCAAAATCCAATATGTTTTATAGAGAGGTATATTTTATTCCAGGTTCGAAAGCATGCTGGACCTTTATTGAAATTAATTCTATTCTCTTTTGCAAAATATCGAATCAACCCGCTTTAAGTTTGTAACTTTTGCTTCCTTTTTTTGTTTCGATACGCACGATGGTGGGAATGTGGGAATCTTCAAAGATACTGCTAGCCTGTACTAGTCAGCATTTACGTTTCACATTTTTCCTCCTTGTGCCTACGTACTAAACCCACCTCCCTCACGAACTCAGTCCTGCGTTCCCCTGCGGTACCACCAATCAAGGCATTCCTTCGTAGCCAAGCCCCAATGCAGCGCTGAAAAGGATACCAATCATCTGCGCTTATTCCATCCTAGAATGTAAACTTTCGTTTGAGCTTCTCTGTTGACAAACCTTTCAAAAGTAGATATTTTCTTAAAAGAACATTTTTCAATATAAAAAAATTAAGCTCTCAAATTACATTTTTTTTTAATAAATGCAGAAATTCTGCAAATTTTTAAACTCTTCTTGATGTCGACATTTTTATCAAAAAAGGACCAAAATTTCGGATCTAGTTTTATAGTAAAAAATTTGTGTTTTTAGAGAAACGCCTTGGCCTACAAAAGTTCTCTAATTGGAGACCCTGTGCTCGCTACCGAGTGGACAACAGACAGAGACAGCACTTTATATATCCACACTATGCACTCACTCGCACAAGGACCTCACACAAAAAAACTACTGAAGTGTGCAAAAAGTGACTGCCAATCCTTGCGTGCTGCGTGAAGCTACACACGCGCGCCGGAAGCAGCAAAGCAGCAGCGACATCATCTGTTCCAGCTTCGTTTTTCTTGCTGCAATAGTGATGGGAAAAAGTTGAATGGGAAAAAGGATTTCTTCGTTTGTTTGCATAATTTTCAATTTTGACATTTCAGCATTGCAACATTTTTTAAAATAAATTGATTTATTTAGATATAGATATAGATATTAAGTTACGATATGCTCCTTTGGATTGGCAGCTAGCGTTTCCATGCTTTCGTTGCTTTCCACTTGGCACTCGACGCTGAGCACTGCTTGTGCAAATTCGTTGTGCAATTTCAATCAATTCGATATGTGCTCGTGCATGAATATTTCATTTTTGTGTAGTCATACCAAAAAAAAAAAGCAAACAGAAAAACTTTCCCAAAAAGTACAAATCACTAATTTTATTAGATTTTTCATGCGAGCAGAGATTTGAGTTGTGCATGAGTGCGATTTGATTTGATTATTTGCGTGCTTGGGAAATGCGCTCAAGTGGAGTGGCAGTGATTTCGTACCCCATCTACATGTCCTTTTCCACTTCATATTCTACTCGTGTTTCTAGCTCAAATAACACTTCGATTTCGAGCCATTGTGCAATCGTGTACATTGCTGATTTGCAGCACAATTTATTGCTTTGCATATTCTTTTTGCAGATCCCGGATAATTCACGCTTTTTAGTGGGCCAATATGTCACCATACACGACGATGTCATTAGTCATGTAAATGTCTCGAATGTCAAGGAGGAGGATGGCGGCGAATACACCTGCACCGCGCAGAATGCCATTGGAAAGTAAGCAAAATAACAAGCACACAAAAAACACAGTTACACACACACACACACACATGCACGCTGGAGCGGGCACTGGCACTGGCCGACATGTTCACTGCGAATGCATGCAAAATCATACATAATCGCGCATACGCCCCCGCGTGCACGTTGCCAACAGCCAACAGAATTTTCACATGGAATTTCGCTTAAAAACTCACAATAATAAATAAAATAAAATTCAACACAACATGACACTAACATTTCGCTATAACAATATATTACGCTCTCTTTTGTGCGGTATGCATTTAGATTTATCTGCATGTTCATTCTTTTTTTGCAGAGTATCGCATAGTGCCAAAGTGAACATTTACGGCTTACCGTACATACGGGAAATGCCAAAAATAACTGGCATATCTGGTTCAGATTTGATTGTGAAATGTCCCGTGGCAGGTTATCCAATCGATAAAATACACTGGGAAAGAGGTAAGTAACGAATGGAGAGGGCGGGGCCTATGTGTGGAGGTGGGAGGCCGCACTGACTCAAAGCAAATATTGGTAGTACATGAGTTTGATGCTTGACTTGTGTTGGAAAAAGTGAAAATAAAGCATTTCATGTAGTGCCATCGGCATGAGCTTGAAGGCCCACCAGCGCAACAGATTTTGTGGATGACTTTATACGAAAATTAATCATGCTAGTTGAACAAAGATTGAACACAGAACTAATAATTAAAAGTGTTTAAAAAAGTTTTTCTTAAATCATTATGAAGTTCAATGTGGTAATCTACAAATACACTTGATAAAAAGCCGGAAAATATTTGGAAATTGAGAAAAATTACAAAACTGACAAAGCAGCTTTATATAGACATAGAAATAAGGAATGGTATTCAACTGAGTTTGCTCTAACTTAACAGCTTTTGAAAAAAATTATCAAGCTTTCAGTGTTTATTTTGTAATCTTTCATTAATTAAAAATTACGGAATTAAAATTTCTTCTGAAATTTCAAGTATGATAAAATGATGGTTTTTTCAAAGAGACAGAAACCACATTTAGCACATAATTAAGTCGCCTTTTTAAAATGGCAGAAAATCTAAGAAAACTTTTATAAAATAGTTGTGTTTCCTACTACCCTATACATATGTATATGTGCTCTAGCTTTTGTGGGCTTCAATTTCAAGTTGGTACTGCTTTCACATGTTTGCGTAATCGTTCAGAAAGCAAAAAGCTAGAGAAATGCTGGACTGCTAAATGTAACAGAGAAGGCAAACTCAGCTAAATTTAGTAGCTCCTGTTCTGTCTGCTTTCAAGCATATCGTATTTGAAATTTTAAGTTCGGTAAAATATAAAGTTCTACGCGCGTTCTCCAGCGGACACACTGAGTAATCTTGGTGCAGTTATGAAATATAATGTATAAATCAAAGAAGCATACTCTTTCGTCAAAGAGTTACCAGTTCTGAGGAATGTGATGTTAGGAAGGCCGTTCACCAGTAGTGAGTACACTGTGCGCCAATTCCGTCCCGCACTCAAGTAGAAAATATAATTTTGTTTGCAATTCGAGCTTGCTAAGCTGTAATTAATTGCAACAACTTGAGTTGGCGCTAATTGGATTGCTCCTAACTCTGCGCTCGGCATGAAGAATGCCGTTGCTAAGAGGCCGCTGCTCGTTTTACCTTACAATTCCGCAGGTGCCTGCCTTCAGCGGCGTTTTATAAGCATTATTAATTCAATGATTCTGTAACTCTGTTTCTTTTGCCGCCTTCAGATGGACAAACGCTGCCCATTAATCGTCGTCAGCGTGCCTACAACAATGGTACTCTCATCATCGAGCAACTGCAGCGGCTGGAGGATGCGGGCACGTACACGTGCATGGCGCAGAATAAGCAGAAGCAAACCTCACGCCGCAACGTGGAGATACAAGTTTTAGGTAAGTTTTCTGCTTAACAAAACAACAACAGCAACAACAACAAAATTCCCAAGGCTTCTATTAAAAGCTGTCATTGAAGGCGGATTACTCTGGCGTCTGTGTTACTCATACAACGAAGGGGGTTGGGTGGGGGGAGGGGGGTTCGGGCACTCTCTTTCTCTGCGCAAATTGCCGAATTTGACAAACATGCAAATTGAAAACTACACACACACACACAAATGAAAATGTAGCGCTGTCAATGCAACATCAGCAATATTTGAATTTGCATGCACTCGCAGCAGAGTTGCCATATTTACTAATATGTAAACAGCATTGGCTGCATAAAGCAAATTTGACGCACACACACACAAATTTATTTGCATTTGCACATGCTTGCTGTAAGAAAAACAAACAGACGCTCGCATGCAGCGTAAGCGTATTTCATGCTGTCGTGCACTTACTTTTAGCTGGCATTGCAACATTTTAAAAAGCAGCAACAGCAACGGCAGCAACTAACGATGCACCATTGCTATGTATTTTATACATTTTGACAGCGGCTGGTGTGATGTGGGAAGGTTGGAAAGAGCCATGAAGTAAGGCTTGCTGCCACTTGCAAATAAAGTCGCTTTAGTTGGCGCGCGTTTATTACAAATTCAAAGCAATTTGCTGCTGCTGCTGTTGCTGTTGCTGAAGCAAGTTGTGTTGGCTTGACGTGTGCAATATTAAATTCGAAAGCACTGCAAGTATTTGGCAGCTGCCTTACAAAACTCAGCTCATTGAAGGCGTATGAGTGACAACTTTCGCCTTGCTTTGCATGTCACTCATACGCAGCGTTGGCCCAACCAATTTGTTCAGTTAAGCACACGCTATTGCTGAGAGATTTTGCTACATACGAGCATCAAAATAATATTTAGCTATTCATTTGGTAAAATTTTTGCCGCAAATATGCTGGAAAAGGCAATCCTGCAAAGGGAAAAACAAGTAGACACATTTTCTACAGCTAAACTTGAATCACGAATATGAAGTTTTCATTACAAACGAAAATTTATGAAAATATATCGCATATTAAATACAAAAGTATTAAATCAAAAATCGCAAATTCTCAGAAGAGAACTAATCAGTTGTTCTTGAGCACATTAACATAAAAACAGACACAAGGGTTTTTACCAGTTAAATAAGATAATGAAGAGAAAGAAATTTGTATAATAGTTAAAAATGTGTAATGTGAATTGATTTATGGAGAAAAGTCGATTTTGTAAAATTTTGAGTTGTCTCTTTTGTATTTAGTGTGCGATATAATGAATTTGTAGTATTACAGCAAGTTTCTGCTAAAATAATAAAATAATATAGACATAGTAGGTATAAATTTTTTTGTCTAGTCGCGACTACAATCCCTACATTAAATTGGCTGTGTAAATTAATAAGATACATACATATGTGATTTTCCTTATACTGCATCGGCTCTAATAATTGAAATAAATGCAGTGGAAACTGAAAACAGCAGGACTCTCAAGGCTTGCCAAAAAACGTTAAATTTCCCGTAATCTCGATCTAAGCAGCCAATTTGGCTCTAATCGAAAATTTTTAGGTCCTTAAACACACAAAAAAAAACTGATTTTAAGAAGTCAATACACTATTCTATATGTGGGTCAAAGTTTAAAGGGAATTCACTAAATTTTAATATAATTAACGAAATGTGTAGCATTATTATTTTGTGCCTTCAAAAGTCATTGGCCCCGCAACATCTACACCCACTCTCGACCGTCTCAATCGTCGCTACTCATTTGCAACACATCCGCGATTTGGCGCTGCCGTGCCACAAAATCGATGTGTGCCACTCTTCAAAACTTTTTCCAACGAAACCAACGGCAACTATTTTAGCGCCGAGCACTGAAAAAGCACTTCAGCAGCTGAAATTGCTATCATTTTGCGCGCTGCTTCCATGCTGTGCATATTTATAATAGCTCTGTTGTTGTTGTTGCTGTTTTTTTGCAATGAAGTCATTGACTTGCGCATACCTCGCTGTCAGACATGCCGTGCAACTACTCACACACACACACTCAGGCAACTATAATAGCAACAGCAACAAGAAACAAGCATTTTTATAAATCGCAAAATAAATATCTGAATCCGCTTTCGCCGACATCATGAGCAGCAGCAGCAGCATCATTATCATCAGCATAATTATTATGATTATCAACGGCAATGGCAGCGTCACGGCGAAAAGCTGTGATTATCGTTTGCACGGCTCGGCGAGCACGCGACGAGAGGCAGATAAGGCGCATCATTTGGTGCCACTGCGTCGCTGCTAAGCCCAGCCGCAATCGTAATGAGTTTTCACCGCCAACATGCCACCAACATCCCAGCCCCTTCCCCTTCTCCCTCTACACACAGCTTGCCAACACTAATGAAAATTCCTGCATTTTCGTTCGCTCTCTTTCGCGCCTACACTCACATCGCGCTGCCATCCGTAGTGCCTCCGAAAATCATGCCGATTCAGGCGATGACAAACATGCTGCGCGAAGGTATGCGCGCCGCCATCTCCTGCCAGATACTCGAGGGCGACTTGCCCGTCAGCTTCCGCTGGGAGCGCAACGGTAAGCCGCTCATAGGCACGGGGTGAGTACGCAGCCAATTTACCGTTAATGTGCGGCACATAACCGCCAAATTCGACCGCCTCCGTTTCGTTCACAGTAATGAGGTATTTCGGCGCTTGGACGAGTACTCCGCCAGTCTGGTGATAGAGCACATCACGTCGGAGCACTCGGGCAACTACACGTGCATCGCGAGCAATGTGGCGGGCACGGAGCGCTTCGCGGTGCCGCTGACGGTGAACGTGCCGCCGAAGTGGGTGCTGGAGCCGAAGGACTCGAGCGCGCAGGCGGGCCAGGATGTGCTGCTGCACTGCCAGTCGGCGGGCTACCCGAAGCCGGCCATCACCTGGAAGAAGGCCATCGGCCCGACGCCGGGCGAGTACAAGGACTTTCTGTACGAGCCGACCGTGCAGCTCTTCCCCAACGGCACCATCTACTTCAAGAAGATCAGCAAGGAGTCGCAGGGCCACTTTCTGTGCGAGGCCAAAAACAACATCGGCTCCGGCGTGAGCAAGGTGATCTTTCTCAAAGTGAACGGTGAGTGCGAAGTGCGCCGAGCAGAGGAAGCTGAGTCTGTTAAAAATGTGCGTTTTGCAGTGCCCGCGCACTTCCAAACGAAGAGCAAGCAGATTTCCGTGGCCAAAGGCAAGCAGGTGCACGTGCAGTGCAACGTGCAGGGCGACAATCCCATCGACATCAAGTGGAAGATGCAGGCCACGCAGCAATATCTGGACGAATCGCTGGACTCAAGGTAAACACACACAAGCACACTTTATGTGTAGCATTTATTTTACTCCATTATGCCGTTATTGTTACTTTTACCTTGCGTTGCGTTGTTTACATTGTATTTGGTCCTTTGTTGGTGTGGTTCGCTGGTCCCGGTTGATTTATGGCATGCATAAAAATTTCTTTAATTAAAAAAGCCTTCGCATCACAGCGGAAGGTATGTAGCTGCAATTGAAGAAAAATGCTCAGATGTGCAGAGCACAGGGTGACTCACATTAAAAGTTGTATATACAAATATTTCAAATGGCTCTAAAGAAATCATAAAATGCTTGCATTTTCTTAATACATTTTGGAATCACTTTTAATTTCAGTTTTTGTAATTTTGTATACTTTGTTCAAGAATATTTCTAAATTATTAAAGTTTTTTGCAAGTGTTGTTTTTGTATTTGTTAAATGAAGTTTTTTGATACAAACTTTTTGCAAAATAAATTTATTTTGTAGATTTTGAAAAAAAAACGCTCCCTGTATCCTTTCGCTTGTCGCATAGTCAATACGCCATATCATGCCATGTACTATAAATGCGTTTTTTTCACATTTTCCCCCATTCATCTCCATATTTTTTTATTTTATTTGCGCTATTTTTTCTGCAACTCGACGGCATTGCTTATGCTGCAGCTGGGAGTGTGTTTGTTTATGCTGACTATTTGCTCACGCATATACATACATTCTTATATACACTCCCATGCGCACTCGGTGTGCATCGTACGTCTTCGTCTTTGTCAACAATCCGCACACCAGAAACGCAACAACAAAATGAAATTGCACCGTTACTTCTGCGCCTTCTTTTTTCCACAACTTTTGAAACGCACGTTGCGCACACACTCACGTGTCAGTCTGCGTGTGTACGTGCGTATCGATATGTATGCGGCTGCTTTCGTCTTTTTGCTTGTGTGCGCATTCACTTCTGTAGCCTGCATCCTTCATCCTGCGTTCTAAGTGCGTTCATAAGCGTGCACATAAATTTCCACTTACGTATACACATACTTTCACGTTCGCACACACTCACACAGCTCACTAAATACCTACTTGCAGATACACGATACGTGATCAGGTGCTCGACGACGGCATGGTTTCGGAATTAGGCATTTCGCATACATACCGCCAGGATACGGGAATTTATATCTGCCAAGCGAGCAATGCATTCGGGCAGGTGAGTCGCATGCTTGGATGTTATAGGCATACTCGAGTATGTATGAATAGTTGCGCTTGTGTCACTTGCAACTGTTGGCATATTCTCATTCTTCTCTCACTCTTCCCTAAGTATAAATATTTATTAAGAACTCCTTTTCGACAAAAGGAAGCATTCTTCCATGCAGTTAGTCATTTTGAGTGCAAGATTTGAGCTGTAATCATTATTCAGCCTTTACATTTGGAGAGAATAGAAATTATATATAAAGATAAATAATATATTTTGAGAGACAAAGAATTCAGAACATTTTCAAAGTCTCAAATAAGATAATTTTATTCGATAAATTGTCGGAAAACTGCATTTCGTGCAGTTATTTTTATAATTTCCATAGCATACTTTTGAGAAAACTAATGGCACGCTCGTCAAAATTTTTTTTACTAAAAACAGTTGAGCAGCCTTCTAAAATTCTATTTGATTCAGTTTCGAAGAAAAATTTTATATTTAATGCTCCTGTGACAGTATTCTAATAGTTGTTTATAAACCAGGAAAAAACAATATATGTATGTAGGTACATATATGGAGATATATATAGGCAGAGATGTATGCAATACTGACATACTTTTGCAAGTGAAACCAACTGAAATAATCCTTTCCATTCATTCCTCTCTTATCGCTCGTAAATCATGTATATTGCCAGGACGAAATGTCGATGCAATTAATTGTGCAGGAAGTTCCGGAACAGCCCAAAAATCTACGCATCAATTCCCAGCAATCCCGTAGCCTGCAGTTAACGTGGAGCCAGCCATTCGCTGGCAACAGTCCAATCGAGGAGTATCACATATTTTACAAACAAATCTCAGGTAGGCATGGGTAACAACACTAGAGGGGAGGCACTCCTTCGATAGGCTCGCAATGAGTACGTAGCTTTGATATGGTGTGGCATAAATTTGACAGGATTACTAAGGACATGTGTGCACAGTTGCCGCAGTAAGCAAGAAATGCGCTAGAATGTTATAACGCCACATGCGCTCGCTCCTTCAACTGGAATGGCAAATTTGTGGTGGAAATTTTGTTATTTTTCAATTTTCTAGTTTGCAGGAAACTTTTAATTGCCCCAAAAGTGTTTGAAACCCCTCTCTGCACTCTGCTTTTGCAGATATTTGGCAAAATGCCGAGCACCTCACCATCAGCGGCACCCAAACAGTCGTCATGATACAGAACCTGCGCCCCGCTAAGGCATATCACATACGTATGTCGGCCGAGAATAAGTTGGGCGCATCCGAGTACTCCGAGGTGGTGCAGGTGACCACGCTCGAGGAGGTGCCTTCCGGTCCGCCATTGAATGTGCGCGCCGAAGCGAAGAGCTCCACGGAGATATCGGTGACGTGGGATGCGCCCGAGCGTGACCACTGGAACGGCATTCTGCTCGGTTATTATGTGGGCTATCAGATGTCGTTGTCGCCCGAGGACAAGGAAGTGAATCCCACACAGGGTTTCAGCTTCAAAACGGTCGAAGTGAGATCGCACTTCGGCGGCGAAACGGTGCTGACCAATCTGAACAAGTTCACACAGTATCACGTCATTGTGCAGGCCTACACGAGCCAGGGCAGCGGCCCACCCACCAAGGAGATTGCCGTGCAAACACTCGAGGACGGTAAGTGAGGTGTGCGGGCGGCGGACAGGGCGATTGCATGTTGATTGGATTTGTTAATTGCCCGACACGTTCTGCAAAATTGCACAGACACACACACACACACACACACATTCATATACATATATAGGTATGTGCAAACGTACGTGTTTGTCAACATTGCATCGACTGTTTGATGGTCCGTGCATGCGTCCGCCAGTCCGCCGCCTACTAAGGGCCAAAGCAATTGATACACACTCCTATTCCTTGCTCCCGTCTTCCTGTTCAACGTTGCCCACACAATTTGCCATTTGCCATGCCATTGATAATCGAATCGAATGCTTTTTGGCAGTGCCGTCCTCGCCGCCGGAGAGCCCGCAATGCGACGTACTCGGCTCAACATCCATTTACATCACCTGGTCGCCGCCGGATGTGGATGGACAGAATGGCAAAATCAAAGGCTACAAAGTATTTTACATATCGGTGGACGAGTTATATGGTAAGTGTGCCAGCACATGCCTAAAAGCGCTTAGAGATGGGGGCAGTTCGGAATTGCACCCTAATGGTGGGTGCCGTTGGCGAAATGAAGCTGTGAAATTGCCAAGAGCGAAGCATGGGGAACGTAAGTAGTGAAGACAGCGACCACCTCCACCACCACTGCTTGAGCAGTCGAATCCTGACGCAGTGGCGCAACGCCGCACTCGATGCAAATTTTCGAATCTGGCTCATCAATGATTCAATGTTTGCTCGGCAAATTACTTTGGGCCGAACGGGATTCGGAGGCAATTTAGTGGCAGCAATTATGCAGGCCATTAATTTTTAACACCTCTTCCATGGAGAGTGTAATGAGTGAAATGGTGTTAGTGAAACAGGAGTGTAGTGCAGTCGTGCTGGAGCATGAAGCAAAGCAAACATTTTGCCAGGATAAATTCAGCTTTTTTGAGAGTAATTGAGACAGTATACAAGGATTTATAATACAGCCACGGCCATTTATCAATATTTATCTGATGCAAGAGCCGTAGCTTCATTTCTGGTAGACTCAAGCAATTTAAAAAAAGTTAAATTTTGTAAATATGTACTATGTAGAAGGGAAGGGCGGATCCAACAAATTTTTTTCACTTCGAAAGTTGAAAGCTCAAGCTCGATTAGATTATTTAAACACATTTATGATTATACTCTGCATAAATAATTTTAATAATAATAATTTACGGCTGCGCTTTGAAACGATTATATTTAAAAGCTGGCTTCTTCAGCTTGAATTATTCCCTCAATTCTGATTATAAATTTTCCGCATTGCTAACAGAAACCGATCCGGAGGTTGTGAAGTCAACAAATCAATATGTCAGCATCGAGAATCTGCGCAAGTACACCAACTACACGGTCTGGGTTCTGGCCTACACCAAAGTGGGCGATGGCATGAAAACGAAACCGTTCTATTGTCGCACCCATGAAGATGGTAGGTGCATGTGTGCTCCTCGCTTGAAGCATAAATAATTCCACTCACTTACTTTCGCAGTGCCGTCAGCGCCCTTTGCTATCAAAGCTATTCCGGCGTCCAACACGAAAATCATCATATCTTGGCTGCCGCCGGAATTCCTCAATGGCGACATTGTAAGTCATTGCGTCGTCACTGTTTGTCTAGTATCTGTATCCCAACATGAAATTACTCCCTTAGACCGGCTACACATTCTATATGTCCATGCTGGAGGGCGGTCGCGAGGAGGGCACACACAAGCGTGTGCTTGGCCCCTACGTGGAGATGCATGAGACGCAGCGCACACAGGAGTTGGCCACATACCAATTCTGGCTGACCGCCTCCACGAAGGTGGGCGAGGGCGAGAAGACGCAAGTGGTGACAGTGCCGCCCAACAACAAGGTGCCCGCGCGCATAGTCTCCTTCAGCCAGCGCATTATCACGCCGTGGAAGGAGAACCTGGAGCTGCCGTGTCGCAAGGTGGGTGCTCCGGCGCCGGTGACCATTTGGCGGCAGGACGGCCACAATATGGAGACGAACACGCGCAAGGTGATCGCCAAGAACGGCACGCTGTACATACGCGAGTGCCAGGCCATCGATGCGGGCAACTACACGTGCAGCGTGGAGAACACCTGGGGCAAGGACGAGATTGTGTACAGCATCGTGGTGAAGGTGCCGCCGGAGGCGCCCAACTTCACTGTGGTGAACACGTACACGGACAGCCTGCATCTGGAGTGGGTGGACAACAGCCACGGCGGCAGCCCCATACTGGGCTACGTCATCAACTACAAGCGCGACAACGGCGGCGACTGGGAGGAGCTGCAAGTGGACGCCAAGACCAGCTCCCATCTGCTCAGCAATCTCTGGTGCGGCACACGCTACCAACTGTACATAACGGCTTACAACAAGATAGGCACGGGACTACCGTGCGACATTGTCAACTCGTACACAAAGGGCAATCCGCCCGTGCAGCCGAAGCACTCGCAGATGATCACCAACAACTCGACGAGTGTGACCTGCTGGCTGGACTCGTGGGGCGATGGCGGATGTGGCATTTTGTACTTCATGATAGAGTCGCGAGTGTACGGCAGGTAAGTGCAATGCCTTGATTCAAGCTAGATCCCTCTGTATCTCTGCCTCGACTCGTTGCCAGGTCGCAGTGGAATGTGGTGTCCAATCATATTCCGCCCACAGAGCGCATCTTTACGGTTAGTGATTTAGTTCCTGGTACAAAGTACCAACTTAAGGTCACCGCACACAACAACGCCGGCTCCACGACGGCAGTGTACAATTTCACCACATTATCCCCACAGGGTGGTGAGTAGCAGCTGACGACGTTTATCGGGAAGTACGAACTCATTCGTTGTCGCTTGTGTAGTTGTCTTTTCCACAGACCATGGCAATCCCGTTTCCCACATGAGTGACGGTCCCTTCTATGCGAACTTCAAGGTGCTGATTCCCGTTTGTTTGTCCATGTTCATGCTGCTGGGTCTGATTGCAGCCGTGCTGCTCATACGCAAGAGAAGTGCGTGCACTTGTTTTGAAGCAACACTTAATTAATCAAGGACACTCTTTTTAGAAATGGAAAATCAAGGTCGCTTGGCCTCATCCTCCATGTCCGAGTCGCCTTCATTAGCTAATCTGCAGAACAAGCAGAATCGGGACCAGCAGTACTTGGCAGTGCGCTGCAATCCCGGCGGTGTTCCACCACGCGGCTCCAACTCCAACGATTCGGGCAGCTTTGGCAAGGCCGAAGGCAACGAATACATCGAAGACATCTGTCCTTATGCCACATTCCAACTCAACAAGCAGACCTACAGTGAGAGTTCCTACAGTGGCAACGTCTATAGCGGACCCTACCACTCGGTGCGCGGCTCCTTTGTGTATCACGACGTCAAGCCTGAGAGCTATCACGTAAGTTGCGGCCGTTAATTCTAGCTATACAAAAATGACACACTTTCCTTCCATTTGCAGTCCAAGGAACCGGAATACACCAAAGTGCGTCGAAAAGTTGGACGCCTGCGCGATCCGCACTCCGAGAGCCAAGGTTGGTATTTGTAGTTTTTAAAACCACCCCCAATACGCTCCAATCTTGTCATAGCTTTAAGTGTCTTTGAGCAAAATTGAGAGCATTTGAACAAGTACAAAAAAGTATGAAAAATATATTTCATCTATCATATTGCATATCTGCTCTATAAATGCTCCTCCACTTAATTGGCCAGACCATTCACATCAAGCCCATCTATGAAAATTATGCGATTTCCGCCAATCCCAAATCAAACCAAATCATTTCTTTTATTTTTCTTTAAATTCACGTGAATTTTATGTTAAATTTAAACAAGCATTCATTAAAATTTTCTCATCTAAACAAAACAAAATCCATCAAATCGTACTAAACTTTTTAGAATCGGACAATCCAGGTTCAACAGATTCCGAAGTTAGGAAAATCCTAACGCTTCACATACCAATTACAGAATATGACACACTCGGTTCCGAGTCCGACAATGATGTGTCCGCGCGCGCTCTCAACTCGGCCAAGTACCGTGCACAAAGAGGTGAGTGCTCAACAGTTCGCTGTCAGTTGTAACGGCCCCCAATCGCTCTTTACTTTGCAGACACACAAGATGAAACTTCGTCCTCTTCGGAGACCACGCCCACAAGCATGTCACGCAAATCGAAGCCGCCGTTCGCGCCGCGCAAAACCGGCAAGACCGGCACCGCTGGCAAGCGGCATGTGCGCAGCTCCAGTGGGTACTCGAGCCACAACGAAGAAACGACTTTTAGGTAGGTGCACTTGACTAATACTCCAACAAACAATTTCCAAAATAAACTCGGCCATAGCTCGAATCCTCAAAAACCAATTTTCCTGGCTGTTTGTCCGGCTGGAACACGTCAACACTGAGCGTTCGTTACCTTAATTGTACGTAATTACTGACTGACATTGTCTTGTGCTGTTGCAGCATATCCAACTATCCACCAAACTATCAGGACCACATAAATCCGCCAGCGCGCTTCTCCGATTCCAACGACAAATCGAAAACGCAAACGTCGCCGCGCGTGCGCACCACACAGAAACTGCAGCGGGAGGCATTTCAGATCAACGTTTGAAGAGTTGACTAACTGTACATTAATTGTAAAGTCAACAACCGGGACATATTTTTAAAGTGGTCCGAAACCATGCCAAGCATTGCCACAAAAGAAAAACAAATTTAAATTAGAATGTAAAAAAAATACATAGAAAAGAGCGTTAAATCTGTGAGGAAGCGCCGACGACAAAAACCCCCTGCCCTCTCTAGAAACTAAAAGCATTTCGGGATCCGTACGATATGTGCAAAAAATGTCGAAGCCTACGTCGAAACCATTTTTTGCCCGAAATAACAATTTCTAATCAGTTACTTACTTCCTTTTTAGTTTATTTTTGAGTAGACTCAATTTGGTTTCGTGATATCTTTAACGAAGGTTTTTGAATTTCGGTGTTTTTCTTGTTCAAATTTTTGCGTTCGATATTTTAGGTTTCGACATTTTAATTTCCGACATATCGTACCAGATCTAGCATTTCTGCAAAACCTTTTTTGTACGCTAAGTTTACAATAATTTTCTAAAAATGTCTGCTAATCTTTTTTATATAATCGTATGTAAGTAGGACGTTAGAAGAGAAGAGCGCAGTGGGTGTGCATGTTATGTAATGACATTAAAATGAATGCATTTGTTGAAATATAAGTTACAACTACTTATATATACATCAATATGAAACAGAAAACTAGTGAATTTTTTATATTTATTGAAGTAACGCGTGACAAAACAAAAGACTTATTTATATACACTGATTATAGCAACTATTGTATTATTACTATTATTAACATTATTATAAATTATAAAGCTAAATAGTTGAAATTATTTACTTGTGCAATAAATGAGTAAGTAATGTAAAAAAATGATAGTAATATTTAGTGCTAAATATATTTGGGGTACACTTAGAAGAGAGCGGATAAAGGGACGCAGAGCAAGAGCCAGTTTCTGGAGGTCTTGAGTTGCTACCAAAATTTTTTTTGAGCTCTACGAAATTGGTGTCGGCTCTAGCATTTGGCCAGCTTTGCTGAACACTTTTCAGTGAGTGTAGGCTGTGGCGGAAGCTGTAAATCGAACTTAATTTATTTGCAGTTATATGCAATATTCTTTGACATTTTTATCATTCAAAGTTGGAATTTACTTGTACGTTAGATAGTTCTTAGTTAATCAATGGAAATTAAATTCAAAAACAAAAGAAACCAAAATACAAATATATAAAATATATTGGAAAAAAACATTGTTGTAAATAAAACAAGCGTATCGATGGCTACGCTTAAGAGTAGACCAAATCGACTTCGCAGTTTTAAACAGAGTTGCTCTCAATATTTTAAAATCTATGTTTGATTAAAATTTGCGAACAAATAAATCTTGAACACTTCCGGCAATACGAAGTTTAATTAAGTCCTAAACTGCTCTTGAACGAAGCTATTGATATGCATGCTATGTATGTATATTATGCATGTGTGCCGATTCAAAAAATCCAAATTATCAACAATTAGCAAATCTTCCTCTCCCATTCTTTCGATTTAAATTGCTTACTTGCTTACTTTTCGTCTTCAGCTTTTAAGTTGCTGGAACTCTTATGCCAATTGCAATGTAAAACAAACCTTTTCAATTATTCTTTAAATTGCCCTTAGCGTTACAAATTTTGTTGTTGTTCTTCTAGAAAATTTCAAACGCACGATTATCAAAGCTATTCTGGCGTTACAGTGACAATTGATTGTCACTTCAATTGTTATTTCTTTCCGTTGCACAAGAATATAGCTTCATGTTTTTCATACCATTTTCCGCTTGAAAGCCAATAAGTAAAAAATAACAAGGTTCAAATCCAATACAAGAAACCAATTAAACGACAATATGCTCCTCCGTAAGAAACAAATATCACAACTTAAAATATAATGAAATAGAACAAAAGCCAAAGTAAAGTACACATACAGAGAAGGCATTTATTTTTTCATACATGCATACTCACACACACAAAATCATTGTAAACCACGGTCAAACAAAAAGGGAATCATTCATTCTAAACTGCAGTAAATCCAACGTTAAAAAAAGAAGATAAAAAACGTATTCGATCGCCATTTCAACATACCTTTTCAAATACATATAGCACATAAAACTCGAAGTATTCTCCGAAAAATATAAAATCAGAAAATACAGCTTAACCACGAAATTTAAACTGCATTTTTTGGCAACTCTTCAGACTGCACAAATAGTATATTGAGACAAGATTTTGGGAGAAATTAAATACGCAAAAATGAAAAGTTAAAATTGCATGTTTTAGTTGTAAATTCAAAGAAAACTCTCTCATACAATACGAACAAAATTGTAAATACAAACAAAAATTTTGACATTAAGAAATCAAGTTTGAATATTATTGCAAGAAAACTGATAGAAAGAAAAAGTATAGAAGGCAGCAGACAAATGTGTACTATATTAAGCAAAACAAGGAAAACAGCTGCAAACTAACTAAATTTAATTAAATTAGATGTTAAGCCAAATGTAATAGTTACAAACGACAATTCATGCACACGTCAACATGAAGTAAAATGGCAAAAAATGTGAAGAAATAATGTGAGACAAAAAATAATGTAATATTGAAAATAAATGGATGAAACAATATGAACAAAAGTGTTTTTTTAACTGCGGTAGCTTTAATCCTTCGATGTATGGTTTCCACAGAGTTTCGAAAACGTACTGCCGACTGAGAGATGACCTAATAATTTCAGCAATTCTTGCATTTAATTTAAAAACTTTTATTTTTTGAACTTGCATACATAAGTTTTAGATTTTTGTAAATAAAATTTATACAAAAGGATGCTTAAAGACAGAGAAAATATTACAGCGGATTTACTTTGGGGTTAGTTTCTTCAAATTTATGTATTTTAGTTCGAAAAGCAAGGAAGCATTATTAACATTTAAATACATAAGAAATATATTTTTCTTAGTTTACAATTACACAAACTTCATACAGTTGTTTGATTCAATACCGAGCATAAAAGAATAAGAAAGAGAGAGATGGTGGTGTTGAAATTTGATATTATTTTTAAAGACAAAATTTTCAACAAAAGCTTAAAAATATAGTTTCAATACAGTGCCACATCTTTCGATTAAAATTTACGTACTCCTAATTTATCGAAAATGAAATGTAGACATGGATTTATAGCTGCAAGAAATGCTGAACTGAAAACTCAGACTATGGCAAAAACAAACCGACCTATATTCAAGGCGAAAAGTAGTGCGTGCGTTTTTGTTTAAAACTATTAATTACAATTACATTCACAGTTGTCGTTATGAAAACAGGGTGTGTCAAATAGTGGATTTTCTCATAAAATTTTGCAATCTTCTTTATTTGTATGTGTTATTTATTTGCTTGTTATAAATTTGATTGTCTCTTTTATTTATTATTTTTACTTTAAACATGACACAGAATTACTTCCTTAACAACGCCCTGTTTTAGTGTTTAAGGAAATTTCTTACTAAATTACTTACTTGTGCATATAAATGTATATGTAACGACGTATTAATAATCAGCCATAAAAAAAAATTCAGTGGTGCAAAACAACGTCAAAATTTCTCCTCTTTGTCTTAATCTAGTATTTTTAAAACTAAATTTTATACTCTTATGCGTTTTTTGCACTAAAACATAATTTGGAAACTGTGCGACAACATCAGAATCCACACTTGGTCTACTCTCTCCCCCCTCATCGTAAGTTTTTATGCGAGAAACTCAAATGTAGTTCAAAATAGTTGCAACACTGCTTTAAGCGCACACATTTTGCATAAAAAATCGAAAGCGTTTTATAATCTTATACATGTAATTGTGTTTTTGGTTTATACAAACATTTTTACACTTTTCGTTTAATCATGTCACATACAAATACAAGCATACATTACAAGAACTATGTTAAAAAATATCGCACTTTTATGTTACTTTGCTCTTTGCTCAGCTCTTTCTTTCTTCTATTTTTATAAATATATTTCAGCTATAAAATATTAACAATTATATTTAAACATCTCTTTGCATTTAACTTTAATTACATATAAATATTTCTTTCAGTTGTATATAATATTTGTAAATCGAAGCTGTTCAATAATTAATTTGTGCATGTTCATGCACGTATTACGATGATGTAAATGTGGGCGTGTGTGTGTTGTGTCAGTGCACAAAAGTGGCCAATATCAGAACATGATGGGTTTATCCTTGCACTGAGCTATCACGTATCCAGTGAAGCGTTTAAGGAACTTGGGATACTCGCGCTTGTATACAGCGCGTAATGCTGATGCGGGCGCCCAGCCGCCAGGATTCACTACGCAGATGATGGTGGAGAAGAGAAGCACATATTAAATAAGCTATCTCCAACAATCAATCCTATTATAGTGTACAGTGTAATTTGAATTATCGTAAATTAGATTTTCGGTTAAAAATTAGGCAACAATCAAATCGAATTCTACGACAGGCTTGAATGAATAGGCAGCAATATAAGTTACACTCACCCACAGAGCAATAGGTAATCTTGCATGTCAAATCTTCGCGACTGAGTTTGTCCGTTTTTGTCTTGCCGGGTGGCAGATGCGTCTGGCAGGCGAGTATGACTGTCAAGAATATGCGCACGCATTTGCCGTTCTTACACTGGGGCTGTGCGGGTGGGAAAACAAAAACATATTTATTGGTGTACAGCGCGAAAAAGTACGAAAAGCAAAGTCGTGAACGTACCTCTTCCTTCATATAATCCGTAGAGTTGTTGCAGACGACCCAAGTATCGGTGGCGCCATCGTCCAGGTCGTCGGTGATCTTACGCATGTGCGACCAAAAGAGCGCATCACGCTGGCTAGCGGGCCAGACGCGTTTGTGCGTCTGCAGGAATACGAGTGTCTCGGGCGAGATTTTCTCCAAAATCGTGCAGTCCTCCAAAGTGGCTAAGGAATGGAAAAAAAGGAAATAAAATTAAATTCGAAATCAATACAAAAACACGCTTCAGACTCACTCTCCCAATCATTACGAAACTCCGGCATAAAAAAGTAATGGCACATTTCGCGCGCCGTAACACCCTGCACCGAGTGGTAAGCCTTCAGCGGATCCATCACCATGCCGTTCACCTCCTCCTCGCGTTTGTACATTTTGATTTCGCCCTCGTCGGCAAATATTTGCCAGCCGTTGCCACCCTGGCCGACGCCCTGTCGCGCGTGGTGCAGCTGTTGCTTGCAGACGTGGTCGATCTGCGGCAGCAAGGGGGATGGTAGGGGAAATTGAGTAAATTGAGCACATGAAATGCAATTAAATGGCGGCGGAAATGTAACAATATCCGCTGCTGCCTTGCTGCGCATGCTTACCTCAGGCCACAGGCTATGGCTCTTAGCCAGCGCGCCCGTGCCGAACTCCTCCAGGCCATTTTCGCCCTCGAGCTGCGCCTGGTGCGGCACGTTGACCAACGTTTGCGATTGCTGCGACTGCAGCTTCAACCGTACGCGCAGCTGCATATCCTCCTCGATCTTCTCCAGACCCGTTTCGACAGCATCGAAGAACTCATCCTCCGGCAGCGTGGAATGCGGACCCTCCTGCAATGACAAACGACACGCAAAAATATGCAGTTATAATTGTTAAATGCAAATTGAAAACTTATAATAAAATGGAAATATGCAGCAAAACATGCCAGAGAGTGTTTTGCATATGAACATTTTTAAATAATAATTGTTGTTGTTGCTGCGTTTGTTATTCAATCAAAGTGCAGCAATTAAGTTTTGCTATCTGCACGAGTGTATCTCAGCCAGTGGCGGGCACTGCGCACGAGGCGTATGAGTGAGGTGTGTCCAAATAGGCGGGCGTGTAGGGTGCAGCGGGGTAATGCAGCGCCGACAGAATTTTAAGGCATTAAATCGATTAAAATTCAATTGGAAAATTCGCTAAGCGGCCGAGCGACAAGCGATTAAATTGCGTACGCGCCTGCACCCTGCGGCACTACGTCCCCCACGCACTTTGCTGTCAAATTGTCGTTAATCCTTTTGGGCGGAAATCTTTTAATACGTGACCGAAATAAATCAGCAAAAGAGCAGCATATTTTATTCCGACAGCGGCGCGCAAATCGAGTTTCAGTTTAAGTTTTCGGCTTGGCGCTGGTCTTGCTAGAAAACGAAAGCGTTTGTTCGTTAGTGTGTGTGTTTGCAAATCATAATGCAGCAGCTTGTGTCAGAATTTACGATCTACGTCTGCAGCAGCTGAGCGGCATGCGAATGAGCTGCGTCGTGCGCACGCAATTTAATTCGCATCCCTTTGCATAAGCACAATCGAATTTATTGTTGTTGCTGTTTGGCATGAACGAAACTTTAAAGTTGTTGTTTTTACCGAAATGTATTAAATCAAAAAAATTAAAAAATCAGGCACTACTCGTAGTTTAAGTCTTGGAAATATCGCTTAATGTGCGACTCATTGAATTGTATTGGTTTGCGGCTGATGGTAATGGTGGCAACGACAGCGGGGGCGGGGGCATGTATAAGACGCAAATGAGGTCAGCCCAACAAAAATACGTGCATTGAGCAGTTAGCCCATTTGCGGCGACATAACCTCGGCTTTTGGTATGCGTGCTGGCGGCATCAGTCCAAGTTACAACTAGTTTAGAGGTTGTTTTGATGCTGTCGTCGTTGCTGCTGTTGCCGTTGACACTAGTAATGCAGAAACAGCACGCAGAGCACTAGTGCAGTTCGCTTGGCTCTGTCTATAAGCATTCGAACTCTATAGCTAAAGATACATTGCCAGCCTGATTCAAAACAATAAAACCTCGCTTCCTTTTGTCCACAACAATGTCAGCGAGTCAACGAAAATAGCCAACTGACAAAGCGGCTTGCTTCGTTATTGAAATCAAAACATTATTGAAGGTTCAACAGGCCGAATTTGAAGGTTTATTGCATAGCTTTTGGAAATCTCAGCTCAACCCGCAATAACTCTAGGAGAATGGATCTCTACTCCAAAGAAAATCTAAATTTGTGTACTCAGGCTCAAAATGAGGAATAGCTATTTCATTGCTCTACTTGTAGCGAAACAAGAGTTTTCTTTAACATTTCTAAGATTCTCACTGATTGCTCCTCCAAAGCTCTTTCATCATGTTTTAAGTGCAAGGAATCAATTTGAAAACAAATTCTAACGCACAGACTCACACACATCGACCCACTTTAAAATGCAAACAGTTGCACGAATATAACAACTTACCACTTTTCGCTTTGATATAAAATTTTTGTTTGAATTTAAATTTAAAAATGTAAATCAAATAAACAAATGCGAACGCAGTTGACAAACGAACACACAAACATTGTACGCGTGAAATTTAATGAGGCTGGCAGACTTCAGCGCGCCTAAAAGGCGACTACGCTCTTTATCGCTTCACGCAAATCGCAATTATTTATGCGAAAATGTATGCGAAATTCGAATTCTTCATGTTTGCCGTCGCCACTCTCGGCGCTTTAAGTGAAAATTGAAGAAGAACAAAACAGCAGAGAAATCAGAGCACCAGCACCACAAACAGCAAAAGAAGGCGTCCGCAAGTCCTTGCATACAGCACGAGGACACACAGCAAACTGTTGCTGATAGCAGGCGGCGGCGGCAGCAGCAGCAGCGAGAGCAAGTGGCCGCAAATACGAGTGCAGCACGGGCGGCGTCAGTAGGGTGGTCATTTAGTTGTCGGGTAAGTGTGTGTGGCACGGAAGGGGTGTGAAATGTGTAAGCGCAAATACGTAAATGAGATTTTGCGAAGTTTTGCTGAGCGATGAGTGGCGCTTTTCGCTGTGGTTTGCGGTTTGTTCTGGTCTGGTCTGCTGACCCAATGCCGCACGCCGCTACTCTTCTGCTGCAGAGACTGAAGCCAGTTCCTTTTTAATAAATGTGAAACTTTATTTCAATGCTCCGATAGAAAAACCAAGAAGGGGAGGCACTGGCAACTGGCCCTACGAGGGTAACGGGTTGGTATAACCGGTATAACCAATAAAGAAGAAGAAGAAGAATCTTTTTCATAGCAGCGGAAGAGAAGTAGCATAAATAAACATAACAAACTTACAGCAACAATTCTCTTTTTGCTCCAAATGGAGGGCATGCCGCCGCGATTCCGTTAAAATGCGTGTTTTTGTTTGTTTTTAAAGAAAATACAAAATTCAAGCAAAGTAAAGCAAAGCATGCGAAATAAAACCGGGCACTTTAAATAATTTTCACGACGGGAAGCAGTGATGAAAAGCAATTAACCGCAGCTCGACTGCAGCGTAAATTAAGTTTATGTTATTAATTTTAAATAATCTTTTTAAACGAAAAATATTCAAAAACTGTTTAAACGCACGCACGAGCGTTTGCGCGGTAGCGGTGCACAGAAAGAATCGCCGCACGACGTCTTCACACGTTCGGAGTTGGCGTAGCACTGAATTGGTCAAGCAGTGGCTTCTTTGTTAGCTTGGCCAGCAGCGGAAGAATAAGCTTGCTACTTTGCGTTGTTTGTTGCAATCGCGAACAGAGTAAGCGAATGTCACAAAAGTGAATCGGCTTGAAGTGAGGGATTGAAAAGGGAAAATGGTGATTCCCAACCAAACTCAGGTGCAGTGTAAGCGTTGGAGAAGCCCTAACAATTAATGCAAATAATTACTAGAAAAAACTGCATATTGCAGACGTGAGGGATCATCAATGAAAAAGAAATGCAATTTTAAATCTTCAGGAAATGGTGTATACTTATATTGGACTTCAACACCATCCTCTGCAGGCTTTTCGTCTTGGTAAAACCGCTGTTGCATGCGCGACTTCTGAAGGATTACTACGATCCCTTAATATCACAACAACAAAAATCGTGTGCTGAACTAAAGCTTTCGTTGCTTTTCATTGTGCTGGGGAAAACAACGAAGTGGAAACTGTGTCATGAGGCACAGTTGAACGCGCATTTGTTGCATGTCACTGTGTTTTTTTTCTGTTAAAAATAAAATATTCCGTCATGAGGCGCTTTTTTACTTGACCATGTCGGACGCACAAAACGGTCGACGGAGTCGCCGTCTAAAACTGAAAATCATATACCAAATAGTAAATGTGGAATTAGCAGCGAATTGCTGGTAGTGCCAAGGTATTTAGTGTACTGCCTTCCAATGAAATTCGACGCACAGCGCAGACACGATCAACGAACGTTTTGGCCAGCGATCGACGAATTACGCAAATTTCTGTACAGAATATTGCCTTATTAAAAATGCATGATGCATGCGACGAATTATTAATGCGAAAGAGAATACAAATTTTTTTTAAATAAAGTAATAATAGATATGGACATAACAAAAGCTTTCGACTTTAAACTTATAGAATTAAAATGTGACAGCAGTATACTACATTCAGTCTGTCAGTGACAACTGGCGTGCCTCGGTGTTTGGAATGTGCCTGTCGCGGGAGCAGCATAAATTCTGTAAATTTGAAGAAGCGAATTGATTCGCGTGTCTGGATTTAATTAACAGTGAGTTTAGACCGTATCTCCTCATATTCTAAAATGGACGTTACTTGTACAAAAATTAAATTAATCTGATTGTGTCCCATTTCCCATTCACTTAAAATTCAAAACAACAAATAAACGAATTGCGCACTCAAGGCCAAAAACAAGTGCAGGAACAAGAGCGGGAGTTATTCCAATTTTGAACATATCAGTTTCCGCATTTGAAGTGTTGGTCAAGTTAGGAAAACGCTTCTCAAAATGCGATAGAAATTGTGACAGGCAAAGCGCGGGATTTTTGTCAAATTTTCAGATTTAGCTCAAGAGCTCCAGGTAGCAGCAGCTTAGATATTAAGAACCTCCATTTCTATAGCGATTTTCTCGCAAAAACATTGATCCGACTTCTTTGAAAATTTTAGCCCAGGGAAAGTCTTTCCAAAATGCAATCAATTGTGATTACCGCTTTTCAATTCGATTTTTGTCAAATTTAAAGATGTTACCTTTCTGGTGAGGGCAGCCTCTATATGAAGAAGTAACACTTCCAGAGAGGGTTTCTTCGTTTTTCCATTCCTGAAGTTGTCTTATTTCACTTCAAACTAATACATACTTTACTTTATTTTCCAGGCGAGGTTGATGTATAAAGTGAGCGGAAAAAATAATTCCCATACAAATCCCACAATTGCGAATTAATAGCAGGGAACGCACTTGATAATAGATCAAGGCTTCTGCAAAAATTTTCGTCTTTAAAAAAAACGGCAGAATGCCCAAGTGATATGTCAACACAAAAATGAGGCGCGGAAAGCCTGCAAACGTCATTGCAATCATCATTAAATATCAACATTTGATAGTCTACCAAATTTCTTTAATGACAGCCTCTGCTTTCCTGCAATTTTCGCATTGAATTCAGGCCCACCGCAGTCGCAAACATCAAAACAAAACAAAAAACCAGTTACAATATTCATAAATTTAACAACAGGTTTTTTGGTTTCGCGTTTGCTTTCTTGTTGTAAACAAATAATAGTCGCATCGAGGGCAACACTCTTGCATGTTGACCAATTCGCACGTTTGTTTACATTATTTTTTGTTGGTATGTATTTTGAAATTGTTTAGAGTTCATAGCGCGGCCGCGCGGCCGCATTGCTGCACAGTCGCACTTTTTACCTTTGCTTGCAGTGCGTGCAAACGTGTTTGCCCTAAATCTTTAAATCTTGACCATGAATTGATGAATTACTTCATTGCCTCATTTTTGTTTTGGTGTTTATCTTTGTCGCCTCAACTGACATTATGCAGAAAGCGAAAAGAAACTAAAAATACAATAGTGCAAGAAATTATGAATGTGACAAGAGATTGCTGGTTAGTGACGAAACGTTTCTGCTTTCATCTAAACAAACCGACGCAGCACGTGTGAATTAAAGCGGCGGTGGATATTATTCAGCTAGCTCTTTGTGCAAGAAGAGATCGCTCTTAAAACCATGCGAATTGCATACTTTTAAGATGCTTTGGAAGCAAACAACGCTGTTTACTCACCTCTAAATCTGGGCCCGGGTATGAAATTCTTTTCAATTTTTCTATTTCCTCTTGGTATTTTCTACAATCATATAAACCAGTTAGTGTGAATAAAGCGAATTCTTGTGAAAACTTACTTATTTTGTTCTTCTGCTTTTCTACGCTTTTCGATTTCACGTTCCAATTTTTTCTTCCAAACCTCATCACTTTCGGCAATAATTTCCAGACAATGCTGCAGAGTTGTAAGCACACCGGAAGTTGTGGCACGAAATGTTATTGATTCACCCTAGACACGCGCAAAAAATGGAAGTGTATACGATTACTGATAGTAAAAGATTAAGAGCAAACCTTAAAATCAATTGTCTTGAGGCCATTGCCCAAGTCTAGCGGTTGTCCTGTACCCTTATTAGCATCAGCGCAAGCATCGAAATATCTGCGGGTTAATAAATAAAGCTGATATTAAAGGTCTTTCGCTTTTTTGACCGCCAGTTCCAATTACCTTTGTAATGTTTCAATTTGACCGAACAAAATGTCCTTGAACGTCTCAATTTCGCCCACTTTCTCCTTCAGGTTGCGTTGTGTCTTCTTAAGACTGCTGCCGCTAGCCACAGATACAGTATTCGACTGCAGCGAAATCGTACTGCCATGACGGCGCAATGAGGCGGTGTCCGTGCTAGCTGTTTCCTCCTTGTACAGCTGCAGCACCTCAACCCAGTGCACCCGGTCTTCGGGCGTGTCGACGCGCAAACACCAATTGTTGTAGTTGTTTACCACGATGTCGAATCGCAGTTCGTCCGATTCATGTGGCTGCAAGAAGCAAGAAATGTAATTAATAATTAAGAAATAAATCAAAATTCGCTTTTATCATGCAGACCAATTTCATTACTTATCCCCTAAATTTATCGATTTCAGATAAAAGGAAGTAAATAACAAAGCAAAGCGTTAATTCATTACACCTTTTCTTCTTCCTACTGACTTAAGGGATAATTAGGTGTGAGCTCATGAGAAGACCAAACGAAAAAATTACGAGAATGAATTTAATTGCTTGCATTGATTGTCAGCGAGCACATATGTAAGTGAGAGAGAAGTGTCGCTCTTCGGTGGTCGGCGGGGTTAGTGGATGGGGTCAGTAGCGAGAGTTCAGCACTTAATTGGACTGCTACTTTGCCACTTAAGCATGAGCATTGAATAGAAATAAAATATATGTATATACGAGATTGAAGCGTCCAACTGAAGGTGACTTTTTTTACATAGATAATGTTTATTTAGTAAAGTGGTATTTGCTTGTACTTAAAACCAAATTTCGACTGTTTCGCTTAGTTTGTGAACGAAGAAAATTCTCACCTTAATAGTAGCCCTGCTAAGACTAATCGCACCGCGGCAGCCAAAGTCCGATTCCGACTCCGATTTGTAGTAGGAAAGCGTGCCATCTTTAAGCACTATGTAACGAGGCTGCCTGAAGCAGAAAAGAAACATAAAAATATGCAATCATTATTATGCTATCATTTAACATGCCAGCCATAGATGTAATTCGTCCACTTGCTCAGATAGCCTCTTAGCTCTATACTATTGTCCAGATACTCCTGATCAGAGTCTTCACTTTGCGAGCCCGAAATCTCCATGACGGAACGAAGAGACGGTGTGTCCATAGGCGGAGTCCCTGTTGCTGCGATGTCATCCATTGTTGTTGTTGCCTTGCGTTTATTTTTGCAAAGTAATTCGAGGTACTTTTATATACAATCGGCGAAGCGCCACGTAAAGGGCGTGAATGGATAAGCCACAATCTACTAGCCTCAACCGGCCGCAAGTGGGGGAGACGGACGGACAAGCGAGCGTCGGCTGATCGGAAGAATCGCCTTATCTATCCAGCTGTTGTTTGATTTGTTTTTGTCGACCCAAATCACCGAACCTTGTGTTATTTATGCCGTCGGAAGAAACTCATTGGTCATTTGCCATCCTCCATCAATTGTTGTGCTCATTCTTTTTCACAACGTGTTTATCGCTTCTGCACAAATTAACAATGATTTTTACAAAATAAATAAGGCTTCCGCAGTATTAACACAAAATTTTGTAATTTTCACTCTTCGCGAATTCGTACGAGCCAGAAGATTTAGGGATCAAAAATTTACGATAACTGCACACTTTATTATCGGTTTCCGAAAGACGAACGGTAGAGATGAGAATACGCCGAATCGTTTTGAACCGTAAATATTTTCTCAACAGCGGTTTGTTTACATTCGATCGTATGCATTTGGAAGGAGCATAGATTTCAAACCATTAAATTAAAATTGGAAATTTTTCGATAATCTATATTTGCACATATTTTTCAAGACATTTTTGACATGTTCTTGCATTGCATACATATTTACAAATTTGGTCAGAGCTAAGCACTCGAACTAAAATAACAATAAATAATGAATAATTTTAGCTAATTTACAAACAAAACTATAAATATCTTAATTCACTATCAAAATGACTTTATAATGCACACATGTACACTATTCAAATGCGGGTAGTTTATACAATTTACATTGGTCGGATTAGATTTGCAATAAATAAATAAATAATAAGATCAAGAGCACTCCATTGCAACTTCCTTTCACATTTGTAACAAATGATCCCTTGACATTTGTGGTATTTCGTTCGTTTCTAGATCAGTTTTACCACGCTTCTGTGGCAGCTTCTGTTTTGAAATCACTTCCGCTTCTGCCTCGTGATACTCACCACTCTGTTGATCGCTGTGAACAAATTTTCTGAAATCATCAAAATGCTTATTTTGGAGTAGGCAGCTATCGCACCTGTAATTATGGCGTTGTATGGCTTTAAAAAGACCCCGTGGACATTCCTTGTAATATGGAAAACATTCGCCTGGTGCTTGACGGCCTTCGCCAATTTCTTGCGCACGCACATATTCTGGTATCAAGTCGGAGAAAGGTGACTTTGTTACACTACACAAAGAAGCATATCTGTTAAATTACCGAAATATTATCAAAAAATCAATAACACTCACGTCAAAAATAGTTTTGCCATTTCGCCAAATACGCCGAAGTGCTCCAAGTTCTTTGAGTGAATTTCGCAAATGGTTCGCAGTAAACACGCTCTGCCGTTCATACCGAACGTAGCCAAAAATTCCTCGACCACACTATACAAGAGTACTCTGCAATTTTAAGAAATTTATACATATGTACATAGGTTTCTAGTAACGTGTATTTAACCAATAACCCATCATAATTTAATGAAGAATTATTAAGTTTTTTTAAACTGAGTAAATGTATGAAATCATTTCTATATATTGAGCCACAATAAGTTTATGATTTAAACATTCGTAAAATTTTATTTTAAAGTCGTAACATTTGAACATACCTACATATTATGTACATACATTAAAGGTTCAGTTAGTGATGACGTATAGTACTTATTCGAATCGTAAATATCTGAGAGAGACCTATTTCTATGAGAATTTCTGCGCTACGATCCGCAATACGTCAAGAGCGAACGCTGTATAGAGCTCGGGTAAAACAAGTTTTGTCTGCGATACGAATAAATACGATACGTCATCACTAACTGAGCCCTAACTGTAAAATCAATGAATCTTATTTCATTGGCGCAATGAGCTTTAACATTGTGCCAATGTATTTTTGGACTCGCTTAAATAATTTTTTGATTCCGACACCTTCAAACATCCACTCACCTCTCACCGCCGTGGAAGGCGTGCTGGAAACGCTCTGGCAACACCGGCAGCTCGTGGCCCCCCTGTTCATGTTCTTCCTTTATTTGAAAACGTGAATTGGAACTGCGCAGTTCCGGCTTATTTTGCTCAGCCAGATCCCGCTTCGCCTTAACATGCAAGTAACGAGCCACGTAATTGCCCAACATTTGGCCCGCTGAGCGACCAAAAGAGCGTGCGAAGAAGGGCGGCAGATCTCCCAAAGGGTTCTGATTGTCCGTCAGTCCCAATTTGTCGAAATCGACTGAAAGAGTTTAAATGCTTCGATGATATGCGTAAAGAGGCGCTAAGCTGAATGCAGGACTCACTTGTAAGGGGAAAACTAATAGACACATTGGAGAAGAAGCCCTCAGGCGGATGTCGCACCAGAGGCATTGCGATGGTGGGTGTGAATGTAAGCGAAGTGCCGGGCGGCAGCGCCAGCCGCCCATCATCAGTAATCCAAATGAGACGCTTCTTGCGTGAATGCGGCTGATTCGTGTCGCTGTCTATGAATTCCTCATGTTCCACATCGTCCAATAGCGAGTTCCGATGTGCTGCCAAACCACTTCCGGTCTGTGTTGTAGCAGGTTCCGCATCAGTATGCGTGCTGCTGTGTGTGTGTAGAATGTTTGTTGCCAAAATGACGAAGAGAAACGTTGTCCTTCTGGAGGTGTTTGGTGTGCACAGCCTAATTGCAGCCATATTTCGTGTGGACTCCTCCTTAGATTTGCGAATTTGTCTGTAGCTTGGGAAAAAAGGAATGTACAAGCTAATTAGTATGTGTAATTTCAGTACTATCCATCAACAACTTTCCCGGTTATCAAAACTCTTTTCGCTGCTGCTAGCATCATTAGCTTGCTTCCACCACAGCGATTTCAAGCGAAAGTACAAATACACTTAATTCAAGATTTTATCATCTGCCTGAGAATTTTCCATTTTCACCTACATGCAATCAGCTCTTGGCAGAACTGGTCAGAACTAAAAAGCAGTTGACAGCTGCGACACACGCACAAACCGGCCAGGGACGATGATACACTGTAGTGTGCACGAATATGGAGCGAGACGACATGTTCTTCGTGAAGGAAAGCCAGAATTCACTCTGCGCTGCAGTTGGGAAAACCATGCTAGCGCCTCGATGCCTGGCTACTTGGCTACTTGGACTGACGCACTTTTGCCACAAGCACCGAACATTGTCCCAATTTTTCGCCCCGTTGGCAATTATGCAATCAAAACGATGCCAATGAAACAGGTCCAAGCGTGTCGAGAGCCCCGTCTTGCCAACACGCAAATTGTCGGACGAGACGTGAGTATGTGTGTGAGAGTGTTTATTGGAGTGTGTGATAGAAGGTGTCGGCAGGAAATGCAAATCCAGCGAAATCAAATAACTTTCTTTCGAATGCTGCTCGTGCAGTGGCAAAATTTGGCTGAACTTAGAACCGAGATTGCGATCCGTTGGAACGAGCTGCAGCGCCAAGATGCTCTAATGCAGTTGATCTCAGTCGCAAAACAACAAGTGGCACTTCATTATCTTGTCTTATCTGTCTTGCAAGTAACTAAATTGATATTTAATTGGTGGGAAGATAAATATCGACGGCTCCGTTCTCGAGTAATCTTAGTTTGAAAATTTTCATAAAAGGTGCATAAAGATATTTCTTGCATACAATTTGGTCTGTGTTGAATGTAAGTGCACGTAAAGATTCCAACGACCATAATATGGACTCAACTATAGAAATGAATATCCGCCCAAGCTCTGTTAGCCTGCTTTAGAGTCAACACATCGATATGTAGACTCAGATTAGTTTTGAGCTCTGTTCAATTAAAATATTTTCCTTTATATTTTCACATCTTTTACGTATGCAGCCATGCTTGAAGCTTCTATACAATAAAAGCCACGCAAAAACGACTACGCGAATTTTATGCATCTACACTAAGAAAAAGTAAAACCGAAAGCTGAGTAAAGCATAATTACTCCGAGGGGCTACAACAATAATCAGGGAGTCTTCCCAAAGGTTTTACAATTATGATTTCAAGCAATAGCATACAAATAATTTGTATAAAAATAGATCTAAACTTTAATAAGAAGATGATATTATTACTTTTAATTCAGTATTTAAGCTCTATAAAAACTGAATTATAACTAGGAAATCACTTTGGAGGATCGCATAACAGAAAAATAAGCAATATAATGGAAATAAATATATCGTAAAAGTAATTTGAAGATCCCAATTGCTAATTTAAATAGTAAATAACTATAAGAATTATGTGTATTCTAAATTAAAAACAGAATTTTTTTCTTAGTGTACGTATTAAGCGCGTAGCCAGGCACTTTTCTTTTTGGGGAAAGGTTCGCAAAAAAGCAACCAATTTTTTACGACTATGTCTAATTACGTGGCTGATAGTTTAATAGTTTAATATCAATATCAAGCGGACTGTTGGAGTCGAAGAAATTGAGTGGTGGTCCCCAAGATCCGCCTCTGACTATTTCCATAAGGTAATATAATTTTAAAATTAAAATAAATTTTTGAATTAAGCTAACATTCTTCTGCATTCGCAGCACAACAGATTTACACACTTCCACTGCCAAGTATATTAATTTTTGTCAGTTTCTTAATTATCATACACTTTTTACAACAACAACAACCTTTACATTGAACCAAGGAAGTGTGCTGACTACGAATCAAATGATGATTATTGGTGTTGTTTCTCATTGTGAGAGAGCGCGTTCAGTTCAATTTAATTTAACATTGGGAAACTAAAACAGTAATCATCATTAGATCCCTAATGTTAGTGCGACACTAGAAGAATTTCCTGAACTGTTTGCCCCCTTACCATCAACTTAATCGCTGCGGCGATGTCGTTTCTCAGTGGACGGACAATTTAGGAGATCAAACAAGGGCATGCTAATCATTAGTAGACATGCGTTGCTGATGCTCCATTATGGGCACACACAAGCCGACTGCCAGGATCTGTTGTTGATACGCCATTGCTGGTACGTTGTCGTTCCAGATTTGCAGATAGCAAGCTCAAAAACAATGAAAATGTTATTAAACAGACTTTCAAATAAATTAATAATGGTTGAAATTTAAAAAGTTTGAATTGCTTCGATTTGAGTAGATACGGAAGCCGCGAGTACTCTCGAGCAAGGTTGTTGCTTAAGTCTTTTGTTTTTGTTAAGCTGGAGCGGCATTTGCAGTGGGACAGCGGAAAGGCGAGTCGGCTCCTTTATCCTACGTTCTAAACAGTTGACGACTTTTCTCTATGCAGTTTTCTTTTCATTTGGAGTGAACTACTTGAGCTTCGGCAGTACAGCAGCGCGGTTTATAGTGCCTCCGGATGCACAGATTGATGCAGTCACAATAGCTGGCATGTGACATTTCGTTGGTTGTTGCTTGGTTTAGAAGAAATTGCATTTGAAAACGAAAGACAAAATACAGCAGAAATATCAATCGCATTTTTCACACACACTGTAGCGCCGTTCGCAGAAGCTGCCTCCAGCTGGCAGCATTACAAGCTTACGAGCAAATGCGCTTATGGCGAATTAGTGCAGCTGATCTTTAATTGGAGGTGTTCGCAGCGCTTATGGGGACTCGCTGACGTGCAAGTGACTGACTGACTGCAGACTGGATTGCCGCCGTGGAGACGATCATTGCCTGGTCATTGTGCTCGTTATCTTCTGCATTGGCTGTGATCTTTTGTAAGCCGGAAAAAAGAGTTGGTAAAGAAGTGTGAAGGAAGCGGGAGGGTGGTAGGGGGGGGGGGGGGAGAACTTAGCACAACCAGAACTCCATAAAGTGCTGTAATTAATGTAAGAAACGCGAGAGCCAACGTGTTTGTGTAAATAAAAAGGGAAATCAGGTCAAGGAGGATGCAAAAATGTATGCAAATGAAATTTTAATATTAATAAAAAAATAACATTCTTTAAGAAAAAAATTAAATGCAGCTGAAGCCTAAATTTGAATTTTTTCCATCGAGAAGTGAAGCGAATGAATAAAGGAACTCAAAAACAGACCCTAAAAAAATTATTCTTGTCAGTTAACATTGTTTTTCGTTACAACAATTCGACAGATGGTAAGCAAATTTCAAGAAGTTTCTAGAATAAATATTTTAACTGTTATATGCATATATGTACATATGTACATACATACATACATAATTTTAATGCTTTCATACATACATATGTACATACATATGTATGTACATTTATACGAAGTATAAACTGTAAATGCAAGCTCTTGCTTTAGCTTAGAAGGCGTGTGGCTTATTTTGCTATTATTTTGCACACCGGTGTATGATAGGCAACTTATCAGATTTTAAGCGTGTAGGACAGTGCTGACCAAAGTAGCGCACTTGCGACAAGATTTTAATGCTTTCACACGCACAGAGCGAAAGTTCTCATTGCACTGTAAAACGATGGAGCGGGCTCGACCGTTTGCCTTCGTCGACTATGCCAGCAGCAGCAAGCAAACTTGTAACTAAACTTCTTATAAAATTAAAATTAAAATGTTTATTTTTCAGAAATCGAGCCTTGAGCACTGAGTGATTCCAGGGTTTCGCGGTAATTGAAGCCTTCCCAAGCAAGTTACAACACAACACAAATTTCACCTTTATCAGCGATCAGCGAGAGACACACTCTGGCGTGATATTATTATGATGTATCTCGCTGCTAATGAGCCTTAATGACAATCACGTTTCGGCTAATCCGTTCAATTGCCGGCAAATAGTCGTAATCTCTTTGTCAAAAACACGTCATCGAATAAAAGTGAAATTAATGCGATGCAATTCGATTCGGCTTCGATTCGCGGCTTATGCAATGTCTGCGATTTGGAACGTGCTATAAGGAATATTTCCAAAGTGCCCATCCAACGCGGTGCCGCGCCGCCAGAAATGGTGTCACATGCGCATTTCCTAAGCAGAGACCGTTCGCTGAATTATTTGCTTGTTTGTTGGTGTTTGTTTCGGCTTTTTGATAAGCGAACCGATGACACCCCAATCGCTTAATTGTCATACAAATTCGGTAGTCGCACTGCACGCGTGCCAGCTACGGCCTGCAATATAACTTTCTACACGCCGACCGCAAAACACGGCTATCCCATTACAACTACAACGAATCGCTTGAAGTCAGGCCGATTCGTATTGATTTGATGACTTTTTTGGGGTTTTTTTTGTAAGTAGGTACTTCTGCTTTCGAGCGCATGTACGCGAAAAATGTGAGCATGAACTTCTTCATAACACATCGTTATATTGTTCCGACGATCCTGCGATCGATCGATCGATTGATTGTTCGTGGGACTGATTTCAGTTTCAGATGCGTGCTCGTGCGCGCATAAGGCCGTAAACGTGCAAAAATGAGCCCACGCATGCACCGCAGCAGCGAAGCCATGCCACATGCGGCACTTGCAGGCTTTTATCAATGCAGCGCACGTTCTCTCGATCTCTCGATGAAGGCGACACAAGCTTGATAGCATTCGCTGCACTTCAGTGGCCATATCTCATTTTGGATTTTCTATTTGTACATGCGTATGAAAGTCATGTGTAAATGCAGTGTGGGTGTGTGACTGCGACTTACAATTTTGCAAAAATTCGTATGAAAGTAATTGTGTCAATCAGTGGCGATAATAGCGGGGAGGCACCACAGCGCTGCAACCCCCTCACCAGCAGCTTTGTTACCCGTAAGGTTTGCAACACACACTTAGCTCTCACCTTTGTTAGTATGCAAAAAATTGCAAAGACAATAACTCTATATTTCTGTATGAAAAAGTTTACAACAACTATAAATCGAATCATTCGTTCACATGCGAATACATATTAACAAATTGTTTTAAACTCAAATTTAAGTGACTGATGAATCTGAATGTGCCCCATCTTATAAAAAATTTTAATTTTTGATATTGTTGTCCTTTTCTGGCAGAGTTAGTGCGAGTAAATGTTACTACAATTTAAATCAAAGAATAAAAGAAAATTACCTCCCCTTTCTCTGAAGAGATAAATTGACAGCATTCCTGTATAGAAGGTAACAACCACCCCCTCTTCTTTTGTTTTTTTTATTTAAATGCTCAATTCTCTCGCTAAGAATTATTAGCTCTCGGAGAGTATTCTCTGCCATGGAAATAAAGCTTTTCCTATCCCCTTCGGATACTATTGGAAAAATTTTTAGGTCCCGTTAACTTCCATTAAAACATAACGAGCACACATAAATCAATGCGAGAATGTTAGTCCTAAGCCTCGGTTGCACTGGCTGTAGCGCTAATTTTATGTCAATAGCCAAATGAAAGCAATTTTAATGTGACTGTTTCCACTCGTCTACTTCGCTGGATCCCGCACGGAAAATGTTTTTTCTCATTAAAAATATTTCGTAGTCTAGTTTTAAATGCTACATGATAGTCATGCATTTTAATGTTACAGAGATTTATTTCATTGTTGTTTAAGCTAGGCGAGTACTTTGGTAAGAAATTACATAAACTGAAAATTGTTAAATTAGTTCTTATAGCCTTGCTCTCATTCGCTCACAATGATAGGCGGAAATTTTTAAAATTAATTCTTTTATGTTTGTTATGGAAATAAGGAAAAAAATTCCAAATTGCACTTCATTGCACTTCTCCCAAAACATGAAGCGCATGAAGAAAAACAAAAATAATAGAAAAGCTCGCAAGCAGGAAATCCCTGCAACCGCTCAGCGGAGACTTACATAAATGGCCAATAGAACAGCGAACAACTGCTCTAACAATCCATAAAAGTGCAGCAATGAATCCACCGTTTTCAACTCGTTGCTACCGAGAGAACAGTTATCAAGCACTTTTGAATGTATTGTGAATCGCAAATCCAGTTCAAGTGCATCACCACTGGCACGAAGGTAAACACTTTACGAATTTCATGCGCGTTTGAAATATATTTGCGGAATTCCTGACGAATTCCTGGCAAGCACTTGACACTCCCAGTAACGCACCGCACCGCACCCGCACGCATACAATTTCAATTCTCGATTTTCACTTTTCTTGATTCCTAACTCAAATTGAAGCTAAATTCGTTTTCTTTGCAGAATTTTTTGCTGTTCCTGTTGTTGTTGTTATTGTTTTGCTTGTGCATAGCTAAATGCCAAACGATAGCGTTTATCCTTTACGCATGCGCCACAGACGCAGACACCAACAGAGACTGGCACATAAACACCGTTAACAACCGCGCGCGCAAACGTTCAAAACTCAACTAATTCCGCGAGCCGCTAACAAACGGTATAAAGCTGCTGCTGCGGCACTGCTGCTGAAGCCGCTGCTGAAGTCGCGGCAATGCGGCAGTGGCACTCTGCACGTGAGTTCCTTGCATTTGGCTGACGCGTCGACGCTGCAAAAATAGCGCTAGCGCCAGTTCCGAAGACGATCGACAGCAGCAACTACGGCTAGTATGACTGCAGGCGGCAAACGAGTTTGAACGGCGTGTGGAAATTGTGCAAGGAATTCTGCCACACTTTTTGACAGAGGACGATGCATGGCTTGCACTCACGTGACTGGTTTGAAATGCTCCGGTTCCCGAACGCTCTGTGCCTTGCATTACGCAGCGCGGTTGTAGTGCTCCACTCGCTCTTATTAATACGGCTACCTACTTAATATTATTTTTATTCTAATTGCAAGCAAACAACCAAAAGTTAAACCAACTAAACCATTGTGCATATCAACGCCAAGGAGCAGCAATTCGTTGGGCTGTTCGTTGCCAAGCGATTGCGGTTTCTGCACTGTTCTTTAAGCTCAGCATGGCTAGGCGGTGCTCTTTGGTGGCAAATGCCAGCATTTGGCCATGAATTATTTACCATGGCGTAAGCAGTGGATTAAGTAAGAGTGCAGGGTGTAACGAACACGTTGTTAGTGGAATGCTGTATAATAATAGGAAATGATGCGCTTCATCACAAAACGTTCTCACTTACTGCGACTTACTGGCCCCTGCTCTTACTCGTATTCTCATAAAGTAAAGCCTCAGTCGATAGTGCTATTGGAGTTTGATTCATATAGAAAATAATTGTAATATATGTAAATGTTTTTTATAAACTAAAAAGTAACTACATATTTTAAAAAACACATTTTCAAATGTGACATTTTTAGCCGTATACACGCTAGCAAGCCACCAAATTTCTAAAGAATATGTCATGAAATTGATTCAGAATAAATTGATTCTTTAATAAAACCAAAAACAATCAAAATTATCAAAAAAAGTAGAGAGCTAATGAAAAGCTTGGAAAATAAA
The DNA here is from genome assembly GCA_963457695.1 of Neria commutata. Lineage (NCBI taxonomy): Eukaryota > Metazoa > Arthropoda > Insecta > Diptera > Micropezidae > Neria > Neria commutata. Next base: position 13,977,005 of record OY735248.1, on the reverse strand, counting down.
AAAATTTCAAGTCTTTACGTAGACATGTTTATGAACCGATTTCCATTTGGAAATGCCATATATACAGGTACAATTAATCAGAGATTTAGCTTAATCGCTCTGGCAGATCAGAATGAGTTTTTTATTTACTGGAATATCAATATTTCAATGTATTATCGGGAATTGAGGGCGTGATGTTACTTCAATATCAAGGAATACTCTTCACTATATCTACCAAGTCCCCTCTCATTACAAACACCCGCACAAACCCAATATACACTGACGCAGGGCAGTGCATAAAATTTAAAAATGCATACAATATAAATTTACTCATATGAATGTATGCAGTGCTTTTATATAAGGCATGCAATTTTCAATGCTTCCAAAATTATTTATTTCTCTCTACTTTTCGCATACGTTACGTCGTTACGTCGTTACGTGGTGAAAATTTGATTACGGTTGCCAAAAATGTCGTCTTGTAGGCAGCAAACGATTGCTACGTGATAGTGAATATAAAATAGTTTTCGACTTTTTGGCACAACTTAATTTTATTTCGTATTGTAAATATCTTACATCATGAAAATACTTTTAACCCTTAAATGCATGGGGTCAGCACCTAGCATGGAGACCAAGCCCCCCCTATGTGAAATCACCCACTGATCACGAAATGGATGCTCATTTTTTATATAAATGCATAGTTTTTAAGAAAAAGTAAAAAATGTGAGTTTTTTTATTTGTACCATATATGGTACACTATGCATTGGAGTCAAATAAGACTAATAATGTTGTTTATGGAAAAATTTTATTTAGTTCATTAGACATAAAGGAATATAGACATAAGTATATAGAAATGCTTAGAATCACTTTCTGTGTTGATTTCCGGTTGTCCGTCTCTCCGTCTGTCCGTCTGTCCGTCCGTCTGTCCGTCCGTCTGTCTGTCCGTCTTGCTGTCCGTGCCACAGGAGAGAAAGAAGGAGTTGTCCCATTTGGACCAAATTTGGCACACAGTCGCAGTGAACCTTTCACTACTTCAAGTTCCAAGATTAGCCAAATCAGTTGAAGAACACGCCCACTATAGGCCTGTAAGTCCCAATACCCCGGATTTTTTTCGGTAAAATAGCTATATTTTGTCTAATTACTCATTAAAAGGAATGATATTTGGTATTTAAGGTAAGGTGTGGGCCCTCTACGTCATACAAGAAAATGGGCGTGGTCCGCCCACTATATAGGCGGCAAAATTTTTCGGGTCAGATGGTTTGGGTGCATGAAGTACCATATATGGTACATGTGAAAAAAATCAAAAGAAGTATTTAAAATAATCGTATTTCATAAAATTCGATTTTATTTAGCTAAAACAAACATAAATGTACTTGCTTGTAACATTTATTAGACAAACAATAAAATGATGTATATTTTATTAACGAATAAAAATCACTCTTACAATTTTTCGCAAAATTCACGACCGCCCACTTTGGCAACTAACTGTCAACTGAATATAAACTTTAGCAAGCTGTTGCGATATTTAAATAAACGGCAGTTGTTTTTAGAACAATCTAGAGCAATAACAAAAACGATCCAAATTGATTTGATGGAGTTACAACCGATTTAGGGAGTGTACCATATATGGTACGCCATGCATTTAAGGGTTAAATACAACTTTTAGAATTGCTCCTTCAGCAGCAGTATGTTAACGAGTTCCGCTCTAGAACAAATGTAAGGGAACCACTCTATGGAAGAAAACTAGATGACCTATTATTATCTACAGCAAAATAGTTTACTGTATTTCAATGCGTTTTGCCCATATCCTTCTTCTTGTATTTGGAAAGCACGAAAGAAGTCCCGAGAAGCAAGTTGTGTCAACGATAGCAAAAGTTCGTTCTATCGAATACAAAGTATCGTTTGATACGGTGAAATATCGAATTAGGGAATGCGAAGAACCATAAAAAGTATAGTCTTCGAATTAAAAAATTGCATACCAGATATGCACTTCCTTTAATTTGTGGCAGCAATTCGAAACGTTCTCATGTGTCGAACGGGCCGAAAATTGCATACTACTACTTTATACTACATACTACAGCATTTTTTTTCGAATTGATTGGGCACAAAGTGGCGAACATACAAACTAAAAATTCGATAAAACACAATCAGTGCTGATCTTTTGAGAAGAAACTACAGCACTAGGAATCACAATTCTACAATTTCGCTCTAAGACTTTAGTTTCTTTTGTCTAAGCTCAGTGAAATCTTCGAGAATTAGTTGTAATTTTTGTGGAAAGAGTTATTGCAATATAAGAAAATTGCCGAACGAGATTTTTACAAAATTTAGGCCGATTTTACCATCGACATCCGAGAGCTAAGACATTATTTTTGTACGCGTTTTTCTCAAGGTACGAAATTTATGGAAAAGGTACTTTTTTTTAGAATGGGGTACGTTTTTATTTTGGCCCAGCGCAACCCTGATTGTTGTTGTTACTGTTTTGCTTTCCCAAACGCTTTCTTAATAATTTCCTACGCAATTTTACCAAACGAAAAACATTTTTCTATTTAATTTCTCGACCTTGAAAGTTGCGTAAACGAACGCGAAATTTTAATGACTGTATGAGTAGTTAGATTGCAAGGAGGTCCCAAAGGTATGGCTCGTCGTAATCCACAAACACTAATGGCGCTGCCAAATGAAGAAAGTTTCGATTTCCTCTTCAAAATCGTCCTGATTGGCGATTGTGGAACCGGAAAAACTTGCATTGTGGAGCGTTTCAAGACGGGCAACTTTATCGAACGCCACGGGAACACGATTGGGGTGGACTTTTCCATGAAAACTATAACGACCGAAGGGAAGCAGGTTAAAGTAAGCGATTCGAAACAGGTTGAGGGCGGGTGGCTTTCACTTATATCCACATTTGTTTGTCCACTTGCAGCTACAAATTTGGGACACTGCTGGGCAGGAGCGCTTTCGAACTATTACTCAGAGCTATTATCGTTCAGCAAATGGCGTTATTATCGGTAAGTATTACTTTGCACTGCCCACGTTCTGATGTTATTCTCACTCCAGCACAATATGTGGAATATATTCGTTCATAGTAATTTTTTTCATTTGTAGTTTACGACATTACGAAACGTTCTTCATTTGCCAATATTCAGAAATGGATTGAGGAGGTGCGGCGGTACACTGCATCGACCGTACTGTTAATATTAATTGGCAACAAGTGTGATCTCGAGGAGGAGCGAGAGGTGGACTTTGAGGAAGCTCAACAGATGTGCCAGTACATACCCGAAATACTGTTTGTGATGGAAACCTCCGCGAAGGAAAACACAAATGTAGAAGATGCTTTTCATTGCCTGGCGACAGAGCTAAAGGTGAAATTAAGCCGGATTTACGAAACGGGAATCAAATAAATTAGTGTTTTGTTTCTTACAGCGACGCCATGACGCCAGTAGCGTGCAGACCGAGGATGAAAATGCCATACATTTAGGCCAGGGCAAACCGCTTAAGAACTGCAGCAGTTCCTGCAATTTGACGTAGGAAATATCTTTTAATCTCAAAAAATTGTGATTTGATTGATTTTACGATGCTACTGTTCGTATTTCTTTTAAATATTATTTAGTTTATATACCTTGCTCCAATTTCACTTTCGATCGAAATTGATACCGATAAAAATTGAAATTGTGTTTGAACTCAGATCGATTTTGATAGAAAGTGAAATTTGGACAATGGCAAAATATTTTATTATCCATTACATTTTGAATCGGCTTACATATTAACACATATGTACATACTTGCAAACTAAAAATAAGTACAAACACACAAATGCTGTATTCTGTTCTCCAAACTTACACATGTATAAATCATTATTATATTATTTACTAGCAAATATCAGGCAAGTCAATTATGTTTTATTAAGTAGAAATAGAGACAACTTAGATCAAATGTAAGTGCAGCTGAAATGGTAAATGACAACAAACGTCCCATTTTAATATAAAACACAAACGTAAAAACCAAGACAGAATTAAATAAATGTATTTTCACTTAGGAGCTAGTAGATTATCATATAATATGGTTTAAGAGTTGTGATTTTACCATTGTAATTTGGGAATAGCAATAACCAAGGCAAATAATTTAAAATTACTTTCTTCAACACATCAACTAGGGAACATATCGTTTCGTTTACACTCAGGCAATGTCAATACTGATTTTAACAATTTTCGATAATTTTGAAACGATCAAAAAATTAGCAAACAGAAACCACGAAAATTTCAAGCATTAAGAAAATTTCCACAATTCGACGTAATGAGCATCTTCAGAGTGTTCAATTCATGTTGTCCATTTCTGTTGGAAACAACAACGGATATTGAGGGTGAGTCTGATTGATTCGCACTAACCATGCATTTAATGTAGTAAGGTATTTTTATCTTGTTGCAGACGATATTTCCGATGAGAAAAATGTTCCTTTGGTGATGGACAAACAAAGAAGACAAGAGGACGTACGCCGATTCGAAAGGTATACAAAATGTCAAATTCATTTCGTGAACAAAAACTGCAGCAATAACAGCAACAATTGCGATGATGTTTGTGCTAACAATATAATGCGAGAGAATGTTAGCAGCATGATTGTAAATGACATTCTAAATAAAATTGTTTATTGAGAGAAGAAAGCACATGTTAACAACAAAGTCGCAGAAAATTGCAACCGATAGGTTTACACCTAAAAACAAAAATCAAATGCATTCCACACATCAATATACAAAACGGACTTGAATACTAAACAATCAAACAAAGCCGTTAAACAATTAAATGCGAAAAATTCAAAACTAATAATGTTGGCTCTTGTAGCAGTTGGTGGTGTTGTTATTTGGTGGCGCCAGATCTTGCTTCGGTTCAGCCTCTCGGAGGAGTTGAAATTATCCTGTCCGGTGGCTCGTAGCGAGTCCTTAGGATTACAGCACATCGACGGATTTGTACGACGGTAAGCCAGTTTGCATGGAGTTGGAACTCAACAGAATGTGTCAGGTAATGTACCAGCGCTGCCCGGCTTCGCATTTTCATCCACAATGTATGTAAGTACTTAAACTAACTTGAGTTTGTGTAAAGTTTTGAGCTGCATTGCCTATCGCCTTCGCTGCTCGTCTTCCAACACAATTGTGGGATGCGTTTGGTTGTAAATGTGCTCCAGCAGCTTGACTGCCTTATTTCGCGGTAGCAATTTGATGCCATATTTGTAAAGTTGCCGCTGCAGCTCGCTCTCGGTTTGCTTGGTGAAGTCTGGCTTTGGGGTTGTGGCTAGACGCACGTTGTAAGTTTGTCCATTGATCTCCAATTGCTCGGTAAAATCTAACGTAGCAGCCGTCGGCACAGTTTCTTGGGAACACCGATAAGGCGTTTGCAACTTGATGGGCGTTCTGTCCTGCTGAAATCTGAGCTCCGCTGTTAGCAGTTGTTCCAACCCTGCAGGCTCTTTTGGCCCATCGACGCTTGGCTTGCGCTTAGGTGTGCCATAAATCAACTTGTCTATATCATCATATGAATCATCCAGGGAAATCAATGCTACGGGTTGCCGTGGTTCGTCGAAGGTGTGAGTGAGCTTGGGAGTGTCATCAAACATGTTATATGCTGCATTTTGAGCAGCGGTACTATCGATGGGGTCGTTTCCGATTGCTTTCAACAACTCTGAAAACTTCTGTGAGTTTCGGCTGTTCTTCATGGGTGTCGTACTTTCTGGACTAGGAGGTTGCGAAAACGCCAAGTCATTTACTGCTGCGACAGCTACCGTTCTTGTTGGCGTTCTTGGCGAGGTGTACGGTGACTGGGTGAAAGGCTCTGAGTGGCTGTCTAATATGCCGAATTCAGCGCGCTCCCTGGACCAATTCATCAAACTTTCAGCTAATTTTGAATCTGACTGCCCGCACTTATGAGGTGTAGCGAAACACTGACTTGGGATTGGCTCTACATCCACATCGACGCTAACAGAGGAATTCGTCTCTGTAAATGCCGTTTTTGAAAATGGTTTTGGCTCGTCGTCCGCAATCAAATCTACAAATGAAAATTCATGCGCAGTTTGAACCGGTTCCGCGTATCGCATAGACAACGAATCAGCGTCGCAGGAACTAGTGGAGCTGCAATTTAGTTTATCCTGACTACCGAACTCATGAAGGGCGAGCGCTGTATTATCTGTCCAAACGGTGTCCTCTTCCTCGTCACTGAGCGATAATAAGTCAATTTCCGCAAACGTATTCGCACTATCTCTGGGAATGTGTGCAACTAACTTCAATGAATTCGATTTACTGCGAATTCGTGGTAACGTATCAAGCGTTTTTGGAGGCGATTTTACGTTATGGCTATCTATAATATTAAAATGTTCATAAAACATGTGTTTTGAAGCACCTCCTTTTGCAGGATCATCAAATTCAGTCATTGACACAGAGCACGATGAGTTGACGATTCCGTCTTGTACGTCTTCCTGAGTAAGGTCGATTACGGGATTAGTCGCTAATGTTTTCGTTAAATGTTCAGATTTGAAGTCTATGGAATTTCTAGATGCTTCGAAAGTGGAACTCACGCAGTCGAGAGAGATGTCACATGCACTCTTCTCCTTTTCCACATCCAAATCTGAATCCCCAAATAGATCTGGTGAAACTCTTCCGCTGCAATGTGGAGAATAAGCTTGCGCGTTTCTTATAAAAGAACGATCTGCACTGCACTCGTTGTTATTCAACTGATTGAGTTTTCTTTTTTTCTCAGGCGTTTCTTCTGTTTCAGCTTGTGTTGTGCCTGCGAGAGAATCCTTGCGTGAACTGCATTTCCCTTCGTTGTACTCCTTAATCAGCTGGATTATATGGTCCAAGTCAGACTTCTCAGTTGGATTGCGATCGCAAATACCCGTGATTTTAGTCGATAGCGTGTGGTTGGTGATATGCGCTTTGCTTTTTACTGATTCCGTCATTTCTGCGCTCGACGCCTCATTTGTTATACCGGAAGGAATGCGTGCAGCTTTCGGAAAAGTTTCTTCCAATTTCTCATAAACGCACTGCAGTCTAATCTCCATAACCTCACTTTCCTTACTACGCGCTTGTGGCGATAAATCGCGACCCGGAATTCTTTCCCACTTCTTTAGTAAGTGTCCTGCCCTCACATGCGTCACCTCAAATAATTCCGTTACAAAGAAACACTCTAAACTTTCAATTGCTTCCGCTGTCGCTGCATCATCCGTTGTTACTGGCTCACAAGTGACTATTGGTTTTATAATTTGTTCATGCTTTGGTACTTCAAACTTTTTGAGTGTAGAGCTTAGCAAAAAATACGGACATGGAGAAGCTTCGCTTGCACTCAGAGTTCGCGTTTTGCATTGCTGTCTCAAAAAATCTTCAATTCTTTGTTTAAGTCGCTGCGCTTGGATATCCCGATTACGCAGCGTCAGTGTCGTGAACTTGCTCGCCCATTTGCACTTGCTGCGACGCTCTGCTGCGACCGGTTGAAATAGAGCAGCCAAGTTGTTATAGTCTGTAAAGATACGTATGTATATATGTATAATTTTTATTTTCTTGCATTTCCTTGCATTTATTTTTACTGATATACAAAAATAAACCTACTTCTACTTACTTTCACGCGCAGCCGTTTGAAAGCCGTACTTTTGCAGCTTGCTCCGTATGCTCTCTTGCACCTGGTGCTCTTTTGCAGGTGAATCTCCAACTGCCAATATATCTACTACGATGTCTTCATCGGCTCGCGACTTTCGCTCATTTTGCATTGTTACTTCAGACTGAGAAATCGCCAATGCCATTTGCATATCATCTGGACTGACATCATCCGCTAAGCAGTGCTGTGCTGTTATCTCGGCAAACATTTGCTCATTGCGCAGAAATGCACTTTGTATGCTAGGCTGGCGATTTGAGCGGGATTTAGTTGTCCGTGAGGACGCCGTCTTTTTCAGTTTAGGCGCTTTCTTGATTTTTTTGGCGGGCGTGACAAAGTCATCTACAGAGCATGCTCGATTGAATGGCAGCACCTCGGTTTTTTCTTTGCACAGAAATCCGGTAAGTTTGGTGCGTTTGAGCCGCTTGGCTTTTGCAGTTCCATTTGGCTCATTTCCACTTGCCGTTTCTGTCTCTTTTTTATTTAATTTTTCCTGTGCGATCTTACTCTGTGTATTTTTGGTTGATATACTCTCAACCTGAGAGCATGCTTTCTGGCTCTCCGGTTTTTGTGGCGTTGCAAAATAGTTTGATATTGAAGGTGTAGTTGCACTTCGTGTTCTCCTTGAAAAATAAATCAATTGATTATAAAAAGTCTACTCGTAAATCGTTTTCATTTGTTTCGTTGAAAACTAAAACCCTCCAACAACAAAAACCACTGAGAGTTAGTACCTGCTAGTAGTTATGTTTATTAGCATAACAATTTAAACTACACATTTCCATTTCTACATTGTAGACTTAACTAGGTGAAAGATGTTATTCATCATACCGTAAGTGTCCAGTGTCGGTGCTGGAGCCCGGCAACTGCAGCTTCCTTAAGTTAGCTCTACGCGTTTCTCTATTCATCTTATATTATTGCGTCACTTGAAGTAATGACCAATGTGCTAGCGCTCCGACATAATATGTTTCTTCTCTTCAATGGTGTCTTTTATGAATTGACTCGTGCGCGCTGCCGGCAATGTGAACAGTGCACGTCGTTCTATTTCTTCCTGTGTTGGAGTCACCACTGCTTTACAGAGCTTCTCGTTGGTAACTTGGAAAATGGGCGTGTATCTATGGAAAATGTGTTTGTTTAATTTTTAGAATTTTTTCCGTCCTCACACTTACGCCCAGATCGCAAATAAAGCTGAACCAAAAGCGATTACGGCGTATGCAAATCGGTTTCTGTATTGAAAGGATGGAGTGCCGCGGGTACGTCGAGGTTTTCGTTTACTTTCATCAATATCTTCCATTACCGAGTAAAATTCATTCAGCGAATAATCCCGCTTTTCAATTTTATTTCTAATTATGTAAATTTATAAATGTTTTATACAAATTTCCACTTCGCCGGTCTTCTTCTTTTAATATGCCTACTCACAGTAATGCAATCCAGTGCTACCAAATCTATATTTAAATCTTTTTCCAGTTGGCAACGCGCCCATTAAAGTGCTGGAATTTAGAAGTTGATACTTTACCATGAAAAAATTTGATTTACTTCTCTAATCTCTATCTTATTTTCATATATCTCCTAAGTAAAGAAAATTGAAATAAATACATTTAATTAAAAATAAAGTAATGGTAAGGATTTTATTTGAATTAACTGAAAATGTTTACTCCTTGTTCATAAATTTTTAGGTACATATCAACATTTTTTCTGAATCGACTTTTCTTTGAGATTTTTTGGTCTTATGAGCTTTTAAAATATTTTGGAACGTATCCTTAATTATTTAATTATGTATGCAATGTAATTAATGTTTTTTTCTATGCGATTTTTGGGTTTTATGCGCTTTTTGAAAATAATGGAACACATCCTTATTTTTACATTAGTGTATATTTTTATGCGATTTCTTTTTGTGCGGTTAGTTGTGGAACGCATCCGCATCCACCGCATAAAAAGAGAATTGACTGTATTCATTTTTATTCTTTCAAAACATTCTGATATCTGTGCGCCTCTCCAAAACTTCAATGCAGGTTTTTGGCTTAAAACTTATTATGCCCAATTCACTTAGAGCCTTATTTTTCCCGTCCATTGTGCTGCCATTACTCTGCAAAGCTTCATGCAAAAGTAAGGCCGTGCCCCTTGCCGCATTCAAAAGCTTGTTAGAATCGTGAATTCTGCAATAAATGAAGAGCATTATGCTAAATGGCTAAATGCAACTCAATTAAGAATCGATTACAAACTTTTTGAATAAAAAATCTGGTCTGCGGGTGTATTGGCCGAAGAGTGCGAACAGGTTCCGCGTCATATCGTAATTAAACTGTGCCGCTGCAGCAGGCGAGAACTTCGTATTCATGATCAGGCTATCCAGTAGATAATCGTCGATTTGCTTTGCAATGAGCCGCAGAGTTAGATTGAAAAGGTTCGCAGACAAATCACGTTCCAAATTATGCAGAATTGTAACCGTAACCTAAAGGGTGGGAAGAACATAAAATAATATTTTAAATTTCCACAAACCCCCAGTGTGGCAGATAGACTCACCTGAAACATCTCGCCAGCACTTGGTGAAAGTATGAACGGCTCCTTGGAGTTTTGCTCGGGCATGGTGGGCCAGCAGTCATGCCGGTAAGACATTGACTTCGCTTTTATCTCATTCACAGCCTTTATCGCCAAGTTTCTGATCAATTGCTGAGTCCAATGCTCCAACTCGCTGACAGGTTGTTCGAAGACGGAATTGATCTCATTTGCATTTGGCCCAACTAGCGCAGCATGTAGGTGCAAATAATGTACATTTTCTCCCCATTCGCGCAGAACCATCGTAATGTAGTTGATTGCATTCAGAATCGCGATGCTATTCACCGTTCCACTGCTGTGTAGTTGCACAAGGCGTCTTCTGAAGTTGTCAATTAGCTCCAACTGCAAGGTAAGGAACTGTAGCTGGTGTCCCGGTTGTATCAGAGAGTAGTAACGGTCTTTGATAGCTTCCAGAAGGCGCATGAATTGATCAGCACACTTCGGTATTTTCAGTTCGTCGTCGAAAATGTTTGGGTCAATGAGCATCCAAGGGTTTTCACCTTGTAGAATTAAATCCATTTTCTCGGCACAAACTGCAAATAATAAACTGTAACTTTTGTTTAAATTAAACTCGAAGAGGCGTAGTTACAGCGTTCCTCCAACGAAATCCATTTTAGCAGATAGACAGGTTGGGTTACTACACAAATGGCGCTTGGGAAGCTCGCAGGATAGCCAAAAGTTTCACGGAGCTCTGCCTCAAAAGCTAATGTTTCGTCAAGCAAATGCGCGAACAGATTTTCATCACGGCTAATCTCCTCAATATCGGCGGCCAATTTTTCAATGGTGAATTGCACCAGACCGCGCATAAATTCAAGCTGTGTTCGAGTAATTTCAAGCCACTTCGTAAATTTAATTTGTTATCACTTACGCGTATATTGAAGTCAAGTCTTCCTGCATTCACTGCTGCAGGTTGGTATGCTTTCCCTACAAAAAGATGCGTTTCCTTGCCCCAATTCAGAATTTGTGTGAAGAACCATTCGGGCTTATCCAGACGATTTGTTTGGCGCGCTCCAGTGAAGTGGTACATAAATCTGAAAAATACCAAAAGGTAAGGACAAAAGCAAAAGATTGTAGTGTACACCCGACATATAATACCTCTGCTTAAAAGATGCCAACAGTAATCTGGTAACAATGCTCACCGGTTGGCAAACGATGCTGGGTGTGATGGGTTCCAGAGGCTCTGCTTCGTCGGTAGGTGATTTTACCTAAAGAATTTAATGTTTATTTTTAAATCAAATTCTTCTTTTTTACGAAATTCTTCTTCTATACCAAAAACAAATATTCGGCCAATAGTTGCGCCTTGACAACACTGTCGCGTGGCGGTGAATATGTAAGGGAGTCCTGCTCTTTCTGACCCCAGCGCATTGACTTCAACATCGCTTCGAATTCACTGTTTTAATGGACTAATTAGGAAAAACTCAACAGATTTATAAGCATGCCCACCCTGAAAATTTTTCTTTAAGCTGTGTATGCCAGTACACAGCTGTTTGCGTAGCGAAGGAGTGAAGAAAAGGTGCTTCTATCGAACTCAATCGACCAATCACACTGCATTCCTCATCGTTGTCCTCGTAGAGTGTGAGATAGATGTTGACCGTTTTTGCTTCGTCTTTTCCACTTATTGCAGTGCTTAGTGAATTGCTAATATCTTGGATATCCTGGACAATCCTGAGGTACTGCACCAATAGCTGCATCTTGCGCACCTGCTCCAAGTCCGGCTGAGCCCTGTTCAGCGCTGTCGTGGATTCCTTGATTTTGAGAGCTAGCTTCTGCCCAAAGTGCTGAAGTTTTTCCACTTGGAATTCGATGCTTTTGGTCGTCTGCTCTTGGCTTTCAAACGTTGCCTTAAAACTATTCTCACTTTTGTCATCCTGGTAGTTTAACTAAAGGAAATACACAAGAAACAAGAACACTCAATAAAGTGCTCTTTATTGCCTAATGTCCAGACATATTTATACAGCTACCCTTTTATGGATTTGTAGTATGCGATGCTTGTATTCGTCCACCAACAACGAAGCGCGATGCAGATTTTTAATGTCTTTGCCAACTTCGCTGTTAATGCGTGCAATTACGCGGCCTTCAATACCTTGCTTGGAATGCATTGCTAACACTTGAATTATTAAATACGCTTCTAACTGTGCTTTGATGAATATCAGATAAATTTAAGACACAAAAAAACACCGCTAGCCAATAGTTGGGCACTTGCCACAAAAATCTGCAAAACGAGTAGAAAAATGATAAGATTTCATGTTTTGCCAGCTGAGTGCATTCGCTTTGCCAATCATTGGAAATTCTCATATGAGACTAGGCAGCACTGAAAATATAGCAATGGAATTTGACAGCACAGGTTATTAAAATGCATAAAGCGGCAAATTTCGTCGTCGGTTAAAACAATTCTTTGCCAAGCTGTGAAAAACACTGTGATTATTGAAAGTTGATGCACATTTTGAGTTGAGAATGTATACGCCTATTAAACGCGCGCCAAATAATGCTGTTAACGAAATGGCTTTTCAGACGCCGAAAGAAGCGTCGTTGAGTTTTAGTCGTGAGCTACGCCAAGTTCTGCAGGAGCGAAATCTGTTAACGGCCAAGACTCGAAAGAAGGGTAATACTAATATGAACATTGTGCGAGTATGTGAAACTGATTGACAAACTTTTTTATCACGATTTAGTTTGTTCAATGCTCAATAGCAGCGACTATTCTAACACAGGAGGTACACCTAATCCAGAAGTGGATAAGCGCAGGATCTTCCGTCTGCAAGCGATAGAGGAAATCTTAAGCTCTGAAAAAACCTACTTGAGCCAATTGGAGTTGCTGATGCAGTTTTTCGTGCGTCCTCTCAAGGAGCAGGCCATTATTGACGACGCTAGCCACACTTCGCTCTTTGGGCAAATCGAAATGATTTATAATTTAAATGGAGAGTTTCTGCGTGAGCTCGAGTGTAACATGGAGCATGTGGCACAAGCCTTTTTAAAGATGGCGCCCTTCTTCAAGTTGTACTCGGTCTATGCCTTTGACTACAGAAGTGCCCTGTTCGTGTTGCAAGACTTAACGAGCAAGAATCCAGTATTTCGTAAGTTTCTTGAGCGTACTGAGACACGGCCTGAGTTGCAGAGGAAGCTGAATTCCCTGATGATAGTTCCCATACAGCGTGTGCCGCGTTATAAGCTGTTACTGGAGCAGGTGCTGTTGTATACGAGCCCAGCCGATTCTGACTTCAAATTACTAAAAGGTGCACTTATATAATTAGCTTAAATGTATGCGTGGTTTTCATATTTCTTTGCATTTATTTAGAATCCGTGAAACAGATTGAAAGCACAGTGTCGCACATAAATTCTTGTATCGAAGATCAAGAAGTCACGCAATTTCTTATAAATTTGCAAAATTCACTTGTCAACCGCACACCGAGCATTGTAAAACCCTCGCGTAAGGTCATCAAGGAGGGCGCGCTACATAAGGTCACACGGAATGGTGCAGAGATTAAACGCTATTGCGTGCTTATGTCGGACATTTTCATGTACTGCAAAATACTCAAAGATCGCTCGCCAAATACAGTTGTGGAAAACTCGTTGGAGTGCTGCTGCATATTTCCTCTTAAGAAGTGCAAAGTCTACGAGCTGTTCCCAGGAAGCTTCAAGGTGACTTGTCAGGGTGACGGTATCATATTACGCACTGCAGACTTGCAGCTTAGCCGCATATGGGTGGGCTTTATAAGAGATGCAATCGATCTGCATATACAGTGTAGGCAAACGTTGCGCAAGGAATCTAGCAAGAGAAGGCCTATGAGGTTAGATTACAAAAAAGTTGATACTTAACAGAGCTTAATTAGTTATTTATACATTTCAGAAAGAAAGACATAAAGAATTTTGATACAGATTTTTTAAGCCCCACAAAAAGGAAATGCGTGAGTATTTCTGCCAACTCTAGACCACAACTGCAACACATTTTACAATAAAATATTTGTTACAGGATTATGAAACAATTTTCCGTAATAAAAATCGTAATACAGATTCTGAAAACGAGACGGAAAACGATTCCATCAATGGAGGCAGCACATGTTTTCCGCGTAAGAAGATTGCAACAAACAAACATGTTGCAGTGTCATCAATAAATGTTATTAATGTGCCGTCGGGAATAACAGCTCTCAAGCGCCCGGCCCCACCACCACACACACCTTGCCTGAAGTCATTAGAGGAAAACAACCAGAATCTTTGCAGCAGCTCGTCCACAGCAAATCGCATTTCGAAATTGTATAAATATATTGCAAGCGATAACAAGCGTACGCGTGGCATACTTAAGACGCCCTCAACAGTTTCTACTTCTGGTGGCGACTATGGTTTCGCTAGCCGCTACTCCAACACCAAGTCCTACTTCCGCGCACATAATGTGGATAATACCATTCCAACAGCAGTGAAGCGCGAGGATTTGTTCACCGAGGGCTTGGGGGATGGCAACTTTCGCGATACTCTCTTTCCACTGCGTTCGAGCGGAGGCAGCCACAAAAGTGGATCTAGTAATGAGCGCGGTTGGTCTGTAGCGGCGCAGAAAGAGAATGCAATCTGCGACAGTCCACCGCAAAAAAAGCGTGTTAAATTTGATGAGCCACAGTCTGTTGCGTGTGCACACATTCCTGGCGTGTATGTGAGTATGAATAATAAAACTTCATCGAAGGCTTTCGTATTTCCCGGCGAGGTGATTGCTACTACAAACACGAAGATGTCAATGCGGGAAAGGATATGCGATTTTTTTACCAGCCTTTTTTAAGTATAACCAAGCATTGATTTAAAACCATTTTTTTACTACTTTATTTATTGTCATGGTCACTTTGTAACTTTTCGTGTTTTATTTTGTTTATAATTTGTATCTTCCCCTTTTCATTTGTAGTTAAGTGTTTCTGATTTATCAACAATTTTAGACTGTAATTATTGTACCAGAATCTCAATTTTTAAAATTATTACAACTTTTTTTACATGGTCAGCGTTGTTTTTCTTTCTCTCGAAGCTCAACAACCTTTAGCATAAACTGCTTTATGGATTCTTCACACAATTCATTTTGCCAGCTGCCGTCGACTTTGAAATGGGAACCTACAATGACTCCGTGCGCCTGCGCAAAATAGTCACAAAGGTTGCTGCAGGTTACACCAGAGCCGATCAGCAATGGAGATTTTATCTTGCCGGCAACGTCCGCCAAATCCTTCGGACTCGCAGCATGCCCAGTTGAGTTGCCTTTGAATGAAAGCTGCTCGAGTACTTCTGAATGTGCTAATATCCATCTCTCACCTGTAATTACCATCCCATCGGACAGGAACAGTTCGGCGGCTTTAGCTGTTTCAAGCAAGCTCACATCTTGCGTGATCGCATGTGAACTGTGTTTTTTCTTGAGATCCGTGAACACTAGTACTCCATCGGCATCTATCTGTCTGCGATAGCGCAGCAACTGCCCAGCGCAAGCGTTCGTATAGCCTTCATCGGCGACGTGGCCAAAAACAAATCCCTCGGCACGTATGTATTGCAAGTCACAGGCTTTCGCCACAGCAAGTGCCTGTTGATTGCCACAAGCAAGAACTTGTACTCCACATGGAGTGTGGCGTGTTATTAATTGTCGTATTTCGTACGAAACGCGACTCAAACAGGCCACTGTCTCCGGGCCCAAAGCGGCCGCTTGAACATATGGTACGTCGTGCATGTTCTCGATCAACACCGAATCCTACTTTGTGGAGCAAATTGTGTCTTGACTGTAAACTGGTGAACTATCTGCTCTCAGTATTTGTAATTACCAGTTTGTGTTTCGCGTAGATATTTGCTTCATAGCGTGCTTTTTCGAGTGTCTGCTTCCAGTTGCCTCTGTAACATGGTGTGCCTATTATGATGAGTGAAACTTGCTTAATAGATTTATGGGATCATTTGATTTATTTAGACTCACCAGGCAACGCTTCCACGTGTATCATGCCGATAATATTAAATTTTTGATTTTTAAATACCTTTAGGAAACGATTCATTATTAATTCGGGACCCACTTCAAGCAAGATCGTGCAAGGATTGGAAGGAGAATTAACCAACGATGAAACATTAGTTTTGCAGGAAACCAGGATTCTATTATTATTTATTTATTAATTACAATTAAAATTATAATAAACTTAAAGCGCTAGTTACCAGGGCTATCGGATCATAAAAGTAATATATAACATGGAAATGTGTTTTTGTATTTTATTGTATTATAACTTGAGATGAAGTCCGATACAGAAAAAGTTGAATATTTTTTTAATTTTATCATAAGTTGGTTGAGACGAAAGGATTTCAGTGTAAGTCCGCTTTTACACGATGCGAATCGGCCCCGGAGACACGGAAGAATGTAGGAAAGAGGGGTGAAACGACAGGGGAACGCGCAAAATCGCTCGGGCAGCGATTGTGCTGCGATTTTCTGACGTTCCTCTTTATTCGTTTTCGCGCTTCGCGCTGTCGACTGTAAATTAAAACTTGAAATCGAGTGAATACGTATTGCAAATAAACTGAAAAATTTACAGAACTTTACGCATAAAAGTAAATATAAAGAAAAAAATGAGCAAAGAGTGGAATAAGTGCTTTAAATGTTTACAAATTACAGAAATAAAACCAGCTGCAGACTCTAGTGTCAAAATGCTCGACACCAGCGAGTCGCATCGTGTAAAAGCTATGCGCGATTTCAAAGCGGAATGCGAAAAAATCGCCGGGGCCGAGTCGCATCGTGTAAAAGCGGACTAAGGGATATTAATCAAAAAGGTTAGCCGGCTTGAGGTGCGGTCTCTGCAGTGCTGCCATCTTTGCGAATTGCTGGGTTCAAGAAGAAGAGATATTTGTTTACGTTTCAACGCGCACCGACAATTTTTTGAAATTTGATATTTAGTGTTTTGTGTCAGAAAATGGCTGGAATATCGTGCCCAGACGAAACTCTGCACTTCCCGAACAACATGTCGATTGAGATCAGCTATAGAAACACTCAGTCCTACTCGAAATGCAAGTCCTACGACCTTAAGACCATGACCCAAGGATTTGTGTGGCATCAGGTTATTGTGCAGCATCGCGGAAAAGTGCGCGGCATTGAAGGTAGCCGCGATATACTGGACGCAGTGTTTGACGCTGTCGACGGCGAAGAGCTGTATCCTGTGGCGTACAGAGTAAGTGCTCACCTTCAGCTCTGCTCAGAATCTTTGAAATAACTTTGCATTGCAGCATGGTGCGCGGGAGGATCGCTTCCTGGTGCGTCTGTGCCAACCCGCTTTGGATAAGCTGTTCGCTCAAAATCTGCGCATACAACTTTCGAATGGACACTTTGTGACCGTGCAGATACAACTCAATGTCGCAGACTATAAGTTCGGACAGATTGCGCCGGCCACGAATATTGCTCAAGCACTAAATTCATTGTTCAATTCATTGGAGCGCATTAATGGAGAAGATGGCATTCTGAATCTTTCGCGTTTCAGCAGCAATGATCAATTCTTCGATCTAGTGGTTAACTTGGGCAACCGCACTGTTTTTGAGCGTGTCTGTGAAGCCATTTATCGGAACGACGAGAAGTTCCGCTCAGTAAATGGACTCGTTCTAAGTCAGAATGGTATTACTAATTTGGCAGCCATGAAGGTTTTTAGTGGAGTTCAATTTGCATACCTGGATTTGAGAGATAATCAAGTAACATGTCGCAAAGTTTTTGATAAACAACCAACAGCACAGCTTTTAATTTCTTCTCTGTAGTTACGTTCTGCGACACGCCTTTGTCGCGATCTCAAGGACATCAAAGCTGATCAACTCTTTCTCTCTGGCAATCCTCTCACAAAGTCTACAAATTATCCAGAGTGTCTGAAACCGATTTTAAAGAATTTTAAAATGATCGTAAGTTGTGATTTAGCAATGCGCTTTTGTGTGTAGTACTTATAAGTTGGAGTTTTTCTTTTAGGATGGCATACCAAGCGAAAATCTCTCTAAAGATTATACACCGATGGATTATGAGGTGGATCTGGAATGCGACGGCTATCGCATTGACTGGTCGAACAAATCTGAGCTGTCTAAATTCGAAACCAGTGACGACTGGCATGCAGTAATGGTGTGTTAAATAGTGCCCGTCAGTTATATATTGCTGCGTATAACGATTAAAATTAAAAATTGTATCCAAAGGTACCAGATGTCGAGCAAGAGTTCAGTAAAGAGGAAATCTTCGATTACTTCTTTATAACAGTGTCTCAAAATTTTAGTGATGTTTATCCATGCTACTACAAGGTGTGATATGTTGAGTTTTTTTCCTCCTATCGAAGAGAAGTGAGAGTGCTAATGCAAATTTTTACAGTTTGCCTCCGGAGAGCATCAGTTTCTAGTACGCCAATGTTATGACCAGCTGAAATATTTAGTTGAGAACTGCAACTTGGAAATAAAGGTGCCACGGCTGAGCAGTACACCCTCACACAATGGCTCGGACTTTATATCGTTGGTGCAAATCGATAAAACACTCGTTTACTATCTACGCATGAACATTAGTCCCTTTAAACGTGGTCAAATTGAGCCAATGGAATGCATTGAGAAAGCACTTGATAGACGCTTCTCCGCTATGGACCGCATGCTGAACTTGGAAAAGTTTCAAAGCATCGATGGTATATGATTGCTGGTTTATGTAGTTATATAATTGGAATTTACATTTGTTGTTTGTTATAGGTCTCGAGAACATTGTTATCAACTTAAGCTCATCGAAAATACTCAGTCGCATTTTGATGCAGGCCTCGCGCAAATTCCTTACCAGTTGCGTTGAGTTAGGCTTGGCGCACAACAAGATTTCGAGTGCTAACATACCCAAAGTCCTTATGCTGATGAACAATCTGAAAGCCATCGATTTGGGCAATAATTGGATACAGGACTTAAATGACATCAAGGAACTTCAAGTGCTCGGTTTAAAGTCGTTGCGCCTGGATGGTAATCCGCTATGCAGCAAATACAGCTCTGCTGGCGAGTATATTCAAGCAGTGCGCAATTGCTTTCCAGAACTAACAAAGCTGGTAATTGGTCTGCAGCCAGTAACAGCTTTTTAAAATTGTGCATTGGGTTTTTTCTTGTTTATAGGATAATATTGAAATTACCTCTAAAGGTTATCTGAGTTCACAGAAGAATTTCTTGAGTGACGTTCAGGGTTACGATCTCATAGAGCAGTTTGTAACGCGCTACTTTCAAACCTTCGAGTCAAGCGAGCGCCTTACTTTGAAAGGTGCGTTCTTTGAGTATTCGCATTTGAGTACTTGCCACTGTTACATTTTTTTATTCTCTTTGCCAAAGATATGTATCATCCACGCGCCATTTTTACCATGACCTGCACATATGCTGCCGCTAGATTCACCTCGCAAAACTTCAAACGAATCTCCAAATACGTGCAACAAGCGCGCAACATCTTAAAAATGTCCGATCTAAGTCGAGCTCACACCAGCATACACGTGGGAGCTGAGGAGATCATGCGTGTATTTATGACACTGCCCGGCGTGTCATTCGATATGCTCACCTTCAGCACGGACACTATAGTTTGCAATGTACACCGCAAAGATCTGGATTTATTCAATTGGTAAATAATTTTTCCTCTGACCTGTTGCAGGAGAACATGGTGGTCATTGCGGTTCACGGTGTCTATTTGGATCAGGCTGCCAGCATGGTGGACACGGATATGCTGATGGCTTTTGAGCGCACCTTCATTCTGAAGCCAGTCGCACGCAATTTGGTAATTGTTTGCTGTAACAATACAACACTGTTTTAGCTGAAAATTCAACATTTTCTTTCGTCCCGCCGCGACGTGCTTTTCCTTTGCAGAGTTTTCTTAAATGCGCCGTTGCCTATCAAATAGTAAACGAACAACTCAATGTGTTCAATCCCACGCAAAACCAAATCAAAAACGCTTTCAAATACTTCAAAAATGATAGCCAACTAAAGAAGGAGGAACTAACAGTGGATGACAAGGAGGCCTTGCTGATAATGCTGCAGGAGGTGACAAACTTGAAGTCGATTTGGTGCACCAGGTACAGAATAACATTTCTTTTGCAATTCAAGTTGTGCAATTGCTTTCGAATGTCTTGCAGATGCCTCGAAGATGGGAAGTGGGACTTTGAGAAAGCGCTGCAACGCTTTTTGGAGCTTTGTCAGCGCAAGGAAGTGCCAGATACTGCATTTATATAAGTCGGATGTTCACTCAAACCATAAGACAATAAGAGCAGATTGTTTATTTAAATGTTATTTTACTAAATCATGTAAATTGCTTAATGTGATGCCAGTATCCTAGGCTTTATAACGAAAATTCCAATTTAACTTTCTCTCAAAGTTTGTAGTCTTTTTCATTGTATCTATGCTGGTTAACATTCCTAGTGTTTTGAGCCTAGGGCAGGACATTTACACTTGAAGTGATCTATCGTTTCCTTTTCCTTAGGGTTTACGCTTACGTAATTGAATTAAAAGAAAAACATATTTGTTAGTTGTATCTGATAACTTGTACTCACGTCTAATTTTATTGCGTTATCGAGTCGTCATCACCTATCTCAACTTTCAAAGCTTTATGCTACACACTTCAAGTTTCTATCGTTATCAAATACTTTATGACGATGGCAGTGTCTTTTATTTTTAACCAAGTGCTGACGTAATGAAGGACTTCAGATCGCGCACAAGTGATTCCCAATTACTTATCAATACACATTTCAAATTCACAGAACTTTTTATGATTTACTAGGGTTACTAGGGGCTTAAGATACTGTCAACGGGGAAGTTTTGCCAACCGATGGGGCAGAGTTTGTCGTTACTCGCTCTCTTTTCTTTAAAATTAACAAAATATGACAATTGTAAATTAAGCTTAAATTTATTGTACTGTAATGTGTAATTCCTTAAATTTGTTTCAACAACGTATGCTCTATAAAGACGTTATATTTTTCTGAATACATTTGTCAATAAGATCGATTTATTAGCAGCTGCTTAAGTTTTTAGCCATATCTCAACGACTGTAATAGATTTACCTGACTATCAGTCAAGGCTCATGGCATAGATATTGCTTGGGATTTGAAGTATTTTACATCAAATTCCATATAGTAGTATTAATTAATATTAAACGTAAATAGCTCGAAAACTTAAAAAGATATTTTACTTCTTTAATGACAGTTTTGTAAGTATGTGTAGATTACGCTAACTACGCTTAACATATACATATGTACTTACTAACAGTTTTATTGCCCAGCGTTGGATTATCGCTCTTATTCGCAGTTAAAGTTGCGTGTCTGCTTTGATGACTGCATGCAGGCTAAATGCATCAACGGCAGCAGATAATTGTGCGGCATTGAGACATCTCATTGTTTTCTTATCAGTCAAACTAATTAAACATTGCAATTATATTATTTAATAAATGACTGAGCTTGAAAAGAATGTAAAGTGCGTTAGTGAAGACTCAAATGCAAGCGCACATTTCCATTTATGTATATATATTAGGCGTGAGTGCGTGTGTGTGACTTGATTTTTGCATGTGTTAGTTAAGAAGTTGCTGCAGCTTGCAAAAATTTATATGTATGTATTAATTTTCAAATATTTCCAAACTTACAAATACTATAAAGTCACTTCGCATTCGCCAATTTTAGATACGACTATGAACAGTCAGTGCTAAAAGTCTTTGCATACCACTACATACATACATACATATTCAAATAGCTTAGCTGCTATTCGGAAATTCGGAAAGCGGCTAATTCGTTTTTCATGCTCTTATACGCGCTCAAAAGAAAATGTTTGGCAAATGTGCGCCACTTGCTATAGTTTTATTTGGATGATTAAATATCATAACGGTTAAATTCCTATGCGAACGAACAATATATGTACACACATAGATACATATACATACATATGTATATTTTAAGAGTTGAGTAAAATATCTCACATAGCAAAATGGTGATTCCCCGAACGTTAAGAAGTTCTGAAAAATATATAGTCTTGAGAAAAAAATATTTATACAAGACAGATAGAACGAAAGGTGAAAATCTGATAAAGTTGTAAAATGTTTAGCTTTAGCAAAATCGTTTTGAAATCATTCCTTAAAATTCAAATTTCAATTGTCCCTCTACAAACCCGCTAGAGCAACAACTAAAAAGAGCAACAACGTGAAACACGTGAAAGAGAGCAAGCAACAAGCGAAAGAGTGCCTAGAAGTAAGAGAGTGTGCTTGAGTCAGTTGATTGTTGGCATTCAAGCCAAACGGACAAGCAAGCAAACAGTAGACAAGCAGCATATATAAATCAAATACATTCCCTGCAAAATCGCATTCGAACAGTTTAAATAGTTTCGGTTTGAACGCAAACGTAAACGGTTCGTTCGCTCCTCCCACTACAGGCACAAGCCGAGACAAACATTTTGAAGTAAAGTGATTTCGAGTGCGAGTGCTCTACGCATTAACATAAAAAGTAGGTTCCAAAACTACAAAAGTGCATATTAGAAAAAATTAAATATTTTGTATTGAATTTTTAATGGTGTTGCTAGCGAAAAGCAGTCAAAAAAGCTGTGCTTAGATTTCCTAAAATAGATTTTAAAAATCTGAAGCATTATCATTTGTGAAATAAAAAATTTTATAATTTCGAAATTGCTGAATGCCAAAGTGACATGAGACATGTCCGCCGCCCCTAACGGCTGAGTATAATTCACCTTAACACTGAACACATACATATGCAAAAGCACAAATTGTTTTCTGGCGCTCAATTAATTAATGTTCATTAATAAATTCAACATTTAAACATTTAAGCTCTTTCGTAGTACATTAATTCAAATATTTTTGGACGTTTTGACGCTTTCATAGCGCAACGGAAACTTGTTCTAAGTCGCAAATTATATGTGTATATTAATTTAGATATGTACAATATATATTGCTAGTCTTTCCGCTGTGTCGGTTAATTTTCCGGTTACATTAGTTATTGTTGTTGCGGTGACTATGAAAATTACCCAAGTTAATTTCTTTGCTATATTAAGCTTTTTTTGATGATTAAATGTAATTGGGGTGTGTTTTTTTCAAAATGTTTCAAGTTTTTGCCAATTCAAAAACAACATCAGTGGGCTTTTTCTTGTGCTACGATAATTAAGTTATTAAAGTGCTCTCTTCATTACATAAGTGCAATTTTCAATAAAATTCAATTTTAGTGTAATTTTACAACTGCGTTAATTTAGCAACTGCTTATTGTAGCGCTCCGTCATACCGCCAAAACCTGTTTGCTAGCAGTAGCACCTTTTTTGTTTACAAACATTTCATCGAAACCGTCGAACACCTTGAGCGAGCTCATTTCAAACGATGTTTTCGATTGCTTTGTAAAAAACACGAATTTTTGCTGAGTTTATAGAAAATGCAGAAATCCGCTTTCAGGTGTTGTTCAAAAGTTATGCAAGAAAAAGAGCCTCTTGTTAATGAAAATGTTTTCATATGCAAATGGGCAGCGTTTTCGAGTTCATATTTCGGCTGTGTTGTATAAATTGTTGTAGTAACTGATAAACTTGCCTTGACTTTGGTGGATGTTCAAGTTCTAATACGACGTAAATTAAACTGAACAAGTTGCCGCCAGTTTTCTATTTCCAAAGTTGAAATCTTACTGAAACTGGATAGAGTAATTCAATTCGATCAAACAGACACCCAAACAGATCGTTTGAGCAGAGGGAATCAGTCAAGAGAGCAGCTCCAAAATGAATTGCTTAGCTGCCATCGAAGTGAAACGGTAAAAGAAATTATTTTCGAACTTTCCAATTCTTTTTTGGTTGGGCTCACTTCTTGCTATCTTTTGCTGTATGTTCCTTGATGCCTGTCTTACAATTCCCGAAAGGGAAAACCTTTTTGATTGCCTCTGGTGTGCACAAATTTGGCACACGACCGCGTTCATGTAAGGCCAGTGTATGTGTAATTGGCATCCGCAGTACAACGTTAGTGTTTAATGCCACTCCAAATTGCTTGCATGTGTGTGTGTGTGTGCGGCAAATTGGTCTTATATGCATGTGCAATATAAAGGCATGCATGGAAATGAATGTCTGCAGGCAAATAGAAAAGCCGAATTTCCAGCACAAATTACGAATCACAAAAAGAATGTGAACACATAAACATTTTGAAGTAAGTGAACAAGCAAGCACTAGAAAAGACTTGAGAAAAGCAGAAGAGTTTAAGAACTGAAGTTGGACTAGGATCTGTCTCATGCACTTTTGGAAGTTCAGCTTGGATCTTGGGCACGCATACGCTACAGTAGAGATAAATGGGCAGACAGGTGGAAACACACACATACACACATGTAGTAGTACTTGACGGTGATGCCACGGCAGAAAACGAATCGAGAGTCCGACGAGAGTAAGAGTCTCAAATGTCTTTTGAAGATTCTCAACGCACACATGAAAAAGAAAACACACGCAATTGTGGCAAAGTGAATCAGCGTGCTAAGGTAGCATAACAATTAACATAATTAAACAAATATAAAGGAATCCTTAAGTGCCAAGCGAAATTACCAACAACATAGTACATAAAAAGCAGTCACAACAACAAAGAGCAGTGTGTTTAACTAGCAACTGGACTTGGTCGCAAGCGTATTTGGCCAGCAGCTTAAAATAAGCGTGACACATTTACAACAACAACAGACAGCAATAATAACAATAACAACAACAACAACAACAACACAATGGCATTAACGAATTAAAAGCGGTTATAGCAAAAAAACGAATAAGAACATGAACACGAAAAGACAAAAGATAAAAAAACGCGCCTAATTGAAAAGGACAAAAGCGGCCAAATCACAACGGAGTAAGTGGCCAAGTGACCCAGGGGGATGTGCATAATTGTGTGCGAAATGTTGTTTGCCACTGCGGCGAGAAACTACTACGGCTGAGTAGCGGGGAAGAGACAGCCAACGGGCTATTCGGCAAACGCCAATGAGCCGAGCGCAGGCAGAAGCAGAAGACAGAGGAATAAAGGTGCGTGCAACCAGCAGCGCAATTAATAAGACATTAAAAATTGCAATATGTATGCACGCCAAAGGGGAAGGGGTACCCAGGTATTTGGGTTGAGCCCGCTCGCCGACATACAGCTGGCCTCCGTGAGCTTACCGAGAAGCAGCTCCAGCGACTTAGATATGCAAGGCACGCTGCCAAGCTCGCATACCGATCTAATCCTCGACAGCGGCGTGGCGGCGTCTTGGTTGTCAACAAATGAATTGTAAATTTGAATAAGCCATCAACAGTTGGGTTATTTGTTTTCTGTTCTTCTTGTTGGCTTGTCGACGGATATTTTACACACACATATACATAGATGCAGTATCCAGAAAGAATGCAACTTTGTAGTATTTCGGCTTTGGCGTTTGGTGTGATTGTGTGCGTGCACAGGTAAAAAAACATTGCCGGCCCTTGGCATTGCAATAATGTGCAGTCGGTTCCTCAGAACTCGACTGGCACCCACATCGCCGTATCGCTAGCTGAGATACCATGTTCGGATAGCGCGAGAAGGTGTTCTGTGTGGCTAATGGAAACCGGTTTGACATGAAGCTGCCGCATTTGAAGTGAAGCGTAATTTCTAGTTGCTGTTATTCTTGTTGTTGTTTTTTGTTGTTGACTGTTGGCATACAATAAACATATAATACAAACCCGATTGCTAACAATTGACTTGGCTTATAAATAGCGGGTAATTTTAAAGTGGTTCTTGTTGTAGATAATTTCTATTTATTTTACAAGTTTTAATGTCAAATATTACTTTTACTTCGAATGTATGTAAATATGTAGAGTGCTAACTATTGTAGATAGCAGTTGTACTAATTGTCATTTTATATGAGAATTAATATATGTAAGTATATTTGGTATAAAGCTATCGAAAGCTTCTTCGACCATTGGCTAAATTTAAGTTACAAAAAATGTTAAGGTCAAATTGACGATTTGCTGCTTTGTCTACTGCAACGCTCCAAAACGTAAAATTGACGCTATACCACGCCTCAATTTGTCTCAAATTAATGTGGAATCTTTGTTTGTGGTTAGGAAACAAGCTTTTAAAGTTTAATTATTTTGCTTTGTTTTTAGCTTTTTTTTAAATGTTAGTTTCGTTTGTCTAAAAATGCTATACTTTTTGTAAGAGGATAGTGTAAAGACAAATTTTTTAAAAATACTCAATTATTTAAATAAGAACTTACAAAGAAAGTCTCGTTCAATATCAAGTGAAAATGAAGAGATGATCAAATTGATACAAACGAAGAGATTTAAAAGTCATTCAAAGAAAACTGTAGGCTGTTGGTGTTATAGTCACTAACGATATTCTATATCTATTATTATTGTAATAAAACATTCCATCTAAGTAAAAAGATTAATTTTTAAAACAAATTACAACTTGAGTTTTTAGGAAAAAACTAAACAAGACGTTTGTCATCAAAAGCAAATTTGTACATCAAAAGTGAACATTCAGCTAAGCACTTTTTTTGGTTGTCGTGATATTCTTTGGCAACAGCGCACAAGTAATTTGGCAGCAATCCGAAATGAAACTGAAAATTAATTGTGCACTTAACCTTAGCATTGTGAAAATTGAAAATTGTTCAGCTTCTAAGTTTGCTTTCTTTGTGCTGAAAAAGTTAAATCTGAAAACTATAACTGTAAAGCTTGAAAGCAATTTGAACAACTAATTTTTGCAGCTCTGTGGCACATTGATGCCGCAACGACAACGCCAACGGCGAGGCGGCGCGTGCGTGTCTGTTTCGAAAATAAGAGCGTTTCTAAGTTTACAATATTGGAAATTGTGCCTATTTTAACTTTGAGTTGTTTATTTTGTTAAAATGAAATTCGCCTGTTTGCCTAAGCATAAATATTTTTTATTGTAAAATTATTCGATGGACGGACGAAGAGAAAATGGCACGGACGCGGAATGGAGTGCGTGTTGTTGCCAAACCGACGTTCGACGTCATCGCGTGCCGACTGGCGTGAATGATATTTTCGTTACAACTACTAGATCACACACACACACACTCATAGCCCTATGCAAATAAAGCTGCCGCATAGTCGAAATATATACGCGCAAGATTTTGTATTTTGAAATTCGCTGCGCCGATATTTGGTATTAAACAGCGCCGATATTGAGGCCAAATGGCAATTAACATTTTCGTAACAGAATTTTCTTCACTAATTTATGGCCGCAGTGCGTGTGTGTGTGTGTGTGTGTGGGGTAATTCACTGTTGGGAGGGCGTCTGCTTACTGGCGCATTGGCGGGCGATTCGGCGTTTTAAAGGCGGTCGAGCCCAAATAAATCAATGGCAAGCTGCAGTCTCAACAAAGCGCCGAGGAAGTAGCCGATTTGTAATTTTGAAATAACTTTAAAATACTTTAAAAATTGAGTGCGTGTAGCAGTGTTTTGCAAAACACTGGCGTTAATTGTTTTGTGTGTGTTTAATTTTCGATTTCCCTTTTTCTAATTTTTACTTGCTCACAGCAATGGCCGCATTAGTTATGCTAAGCGTTTGCTCTTCTAAAAGCCCCTTCAGCCGCCTTTTCTGTTTTCCATTGAAAGCACAAGATATTAAACAAGCTGGAAATTTGCATTCAGTTTATCAATGAAGATGTGTGCATGCATCCTTTGCATGCGTAATACCGGCTCTCACACTCACAGAACTGCGCATGCGTGCGTCCATGTACATACATACATGTGTAGACAGTGCCGTATTTCGCATAAAAGCAGAGAAGGGCGCCATGACAAAATGGCGATTATTTTATTCTACCTGACTTGGAATGCATGCTAAGTTTTAAATAAAACATTTGTTTAACGTTAGAAAAACTCAAATATGTTCATTTTTAAATACTACTGTTTGAAATTAATTTTAAACTCAATCATATTAACTACATTATTAGCATTATTAGGGGCGTTTAAATCGAAATAGCCTAGGCTCGCCAGTAGCGATAAATTTGGCGCTTTGTGCAGGTATACCAAAACCCGCAGTGCCACTACTCGCATCAATCTGTTGCCACTGCGTAAATCTATTGATGCCATCTTGTCGATAGCGACTTGGCGACTTCGCTACTTGACAGACATTTTATTGAACTTGAGCTCAAGCATTTTTGATTGATTTCTGTTTTGATTTTTGTTGTTGTTGTTGTTATATTTTGTGTTGGGTTGTATGAGCATATTATCAGGCATTAACGACAGACATGCACATACAAACCCTATAAGCAATTCAGTAGTCGACTACGAAAATAACGCACTTATAGTTGACTTTTCAGTAGTCGACTACGAAAATAGCACACTTATAGCTAACTTTTATGACCTAACTATAAGCTAACTACAATGTAGTGCAGAGCTGCCCCAAAATCAAAGCGAGCTGTTTGCTTTCTTCTTTTTTGCTATTTGCTTTTTTTTGAATATTTTTCATTTACTTATGTGCATTGTGAAATTGAAATTGAAAAATCAAAGCAAGCTGTTTGTTTTCTTTCTTTTTTGTTTTATATATTTGTCAAAAAACTTTTGCATTGGAAAATTTCAATCAGTTGTTCAGAAGGAAATGAAAAGATTGATCAAAAACCAAATATTTTTGCCAAATTATGGAAATATGATGATATATTATGTTAAACAGGCAACGATTTTACAGCATATTTTAATAAAGCTTATTAATAGCTTATCAACTAATAGTTTAGTTGAATAGCTTTATATAAAACTAGTTAGCTATAACTAAAAAATTAGCTAACTTTTAGCTAACTTCTAAACAACTAACTTTTAGCTAACTTCTTAACAACTAACTTTTAGCTAACTTCAAAGTAACCGACTTTAAGTTAGTTGAAAAGTCATCGAAGGGTAATCGGGACTGACTACTGCCTAGGACATCGCAATGTTAAAAAAGTCAGTCATTTCCACTGAAAGTAGTCGAAGAATAGTCAGCTATGGTTGCGAAGTAGTTAGCTTATAGTGCACTAAAAGTTAGTTGAGTTGCCGGTAGGGAAGTAACACTATGAATTGGCATGTATGTATGCGTGGATGTGTGTGTGTGTGCTTGTGAAGTGTAATTTGTATAGCCCAAATGTGGGTCCATTCTAGCACAAAGTTCGTTTATTTATTTAGGCCGCCATTGAGAACGTGCTGGATTGACATTTTCCAACTTGACGTAATATGACACTTCAAATGCTAGATTGTGCGACTGTGCGACTGTGTGTGTGTGTGTGTGTACGCTTGCGCATTTGGTCACAGCACTTTGACACTTGAGCTTACAGCTGTGCTCTTTTCAAATCAATTTCACTTTTTAACTGCCAGTGTGTGTGTGTACGTGGCTTAATGGCTACCAATTTAACGGCCTTAAGAACGTGTTAATTTGCGAAGTGCGATTCCGACTGCAATTTCGACCGTGATTGCTGCAGCGAGTATGTATATATGTATATACTAGATTGTGTTAGTGTGTGTGTGTGTGTTATACCGCTCGAGAATCACACTCAAGTGTGAAGGAAATGCTCAATGCCACACTTGCACACATACACACGCATATAAGCCTATAAACATAGAAACATATTTTTTTAAATTAGCACAATTTTGAAAACATTTTTGCTAGCTCATCAAGCGATTACATAATTATGTACATTTCAAAGAAATTCATGCAACATTCTATTCAAGTTTTTCCTTGTCTAATTTGTGTGCTCACTGCTTCTGTCCTCACCGCGCTCCACTGACCAACTGACCACATCTTTTTGTTTAGCAAAATGTGTCACTTGGAATTTTAAATTCATTTAGCATTACGAGACATGCTTTTTGTGCGTGTGTGTGCGTATGTGTGTGTGTGTGTGCGTGCGCCTAAATTGTTTGTTTGATCGCAGATGACCCCGACCGATCTGTGCTTTACGTATGGCCAGCCTCTAAGCCTCTCCCCACTAATTCCGCCGTGCCATGAGAAGCGCTTTTGTGTGGCACATGAAGTGTTTTTTTTATGGAAAAGGGGCAGCGCTTTGTTTATGAGTGCATTGCACTTGTAAATAAAATAATGCATATGTTTGAGTTGTACATAAAGCATGAAATGATATTTCGTGTTTACGATTAGAAAAAACATTTGGAAAGTCATTTAAAATGCACCGACAGTTTATTCTATTTATTTATTCATAAACAATTTATTTAGGCAAGTAGCAAGTTCGTAAACTATCTTGGCTTGAAAATAATATACCGTTTTGCACAAGGTTTTCTCGTTACAGCATAGTTTTTCATTGGAAATTCATTATTTCCAGTTATGAAAATTGGCAAGCAATTTGGCAGAATTTCCACCAACGTCACATACACAGCATTTCAAAAATAAATATTACGTCTATGTGCAAAACTTAGGTTGAGCGATTTCCTAAAAGTCTTTCGTAAAATAGCATACTTTCAAAACTAAAAATGATTTATGGGAAATGTTTAGCGTTTGTCGAAAGCGGCTTCTAAATCTTTGCCAAAAATAATTTACGCATAAAAAACAAACAAAAATAAATGCAAACATTTTCTATTTTGAGAAAATATTGAAAAAGCGCTTGGCTGATTTTTGAAATTTACGCGCTCGGGGCAGAAAAGTTCGCATGTTGATTTTGCATTCGTTTATTTTTGTTGCATCTTTGTTGGCAACTGAAGACAACTCGTGGAATTTTAATTGTAGACAACAAATTGTAGCGAATTATATTGCTGATGAGATGAATGGGAACGGTGGAGCTGAATGGCAGCTTGTGCGCGCGTAGACAAAGCACGGCATTCATGGGAAAAGCGCAAATTTATTATGGGAATTTTCAACGCAAAAAATCGTACGCTGTTGATCATGAAAATGGGGTCTGTCTTTTGTTGCTGTTGTCGTGTTGTTGTTGTTGTTGTTTTCTATTTCATCTTAGACAATAATTCAAAATGCAAAACGCATCTACGCCGAACTCAAGCCTGAGCTCTCTTGACAGTTGCAACGTGGTGTGACATTACATTTGCATAGAAATCTGATACAAAGGCACGCGCTGCAGAGGTGCACGCCACTCCCCTCCCCACCCCACCAACCGCTCGCAACGCACAAGCGCATCGTGAAATTCAGTTGGGAAAAAATGGCGGGAAAGTGGCTGCCAGACGAACTTTGCGTGTTGTTTGCATTTGCCGTCTGCGCTGTTTAATTTCAAATTTTAATGAATGAAAATGCGCAGAGCGCTTGTGTGTGTGTGTGTGTGTGAGTGTGTATGCATATAATTTTGCGAAAGTTGCTTGCGTGGGCATGCGTTGCATGTAGCTGTGGCCTTGAGGCAAACAATTTGAGGGGACTTGTGAGGTTTGTGAGGTTTCGTCTGCGTTGCGCTTATCGACATCTGTCTCCTGTCAGAATAATGTCAGAGTCCATGCTACGCACTAAATGCTCTCTGCTATCTGAAAAATGCTCATTCTATCGTATGAGATATCGACAAGACTATCTGCAACATGTATCTGTTTGTTTGCTGTTTGCTGGCGCCTTAACAAAACGATCCTTTGTATTTGGCCTCTTTGTGGTGATGGTGCTCCACTTGACCTCAAGTGTCAACCAGAATTGTTATTGTAACACTTGCTGGCTTTCAATGGATTTTCCATTTCGTTTTGTAGGCATATTTATGATAATCAAATGTGTCAGTTTATGCTTTTGAATTCGGTTAGAACGTGGGAAATTTTACAAAGTGCGAAATTTAATTGGTTGTCTTACGTTTGCGCATAAAAATGCAAAACTACTTTAATTAAGTAATTAAATGAGTAGAGTAATTGGAAGCAAGAAACAGTATGCTTTCATTTATAGTACATATTTTGCTAAAATAAATTGGGTTCTAATATTATATCATCTTCAAAATTTTCATATGATGAACTGTCTAAAAGACAGTAAAACTATTTTGAACGAATTCATTTTAACATGACAAATATTTAAGCTTGATGCAGATACGTACTACTATATACACAACCAGCTTCAATCACTTGTAATTCTATATATGTATCTATACAAAGTTTTAATCTTTGCTACTGAACAAATGCATTTTCTCACTTACAGTCATAGTCTGGCGTGACAGTCACAATTGATTGTCATTGCAATTGTTATTCTTTCAGACGTATAATATTTAATCATGAGAAAAATATGTGTGTACATGTATGTATGTACATATATCAATTGATACGAAATAATGAATTATAACTCTCGTCAGAATAGAACTGTAAGTCTACTCCGTAACGTAGCCGTTGACATGCCTGTACATATACAGTCGAAGTTCCATAACTCGAATCACTATTATCCAAAGAAAAACTTCGACTTATAGAAATTTAGTTATTTGCTACCGAAATGCTATTGCCACCCGATTTAGTTCGAGTTACTGAAGTTCGAGTTATTGAAGTACGATTTATGGAAGTTCGACTGTATGTACTTTTGAGCACTATTTCGGAATCGTTGATACCGATCTCAGTTCATTTCAAATGCAGTTAAATTTTAAAATTATAGAAGAAGAACAACACTATTGAAATTATAAGCTATTGCTTAGTATTGTTGAGCGTTGCTAACTCAGTTAATTATTTTCAAGCTATGCTGCTTGGGGTGCTTTTAACACACGCCACTTTCCACTTGATACGCTTTCAACTTCAACAATGACCCCATTCAATTTGGGCGCGTTTTTTCCTCACAAGTCACAACTTTTCGACGTCAAAGGCGATAATAAAACAACCTGCAGATGTCTGACGAACGCGCTAAAAATAAAGATCAATAAATTGAAAACCAAATAATTACAGACAAGAAAATGAGAAAAACTACACAAATATATAAAGCAAGCTCGTACATTGTATGTGTATGTGTGTGTGGTAGTAAAAATTGGAAAAGGCAAACATGTGCGGTGAACACATGTTGCGCAACACGTTGTTGTTGCGTTTGTTGTTGCTGTTGTTGTTGATGCCACTGCCACTGCTGATGCTGCATTCCGAACTCCTTCGATTGCTTTCGCTTACACTGAATTCTTGGGGTTTGTTTATGACGTGAGTTCGCGCAGGCAGATGAGCCAAGAAGGACGCGAAGACGGGACGCTCAGCTGCTTTATTAGACCGATCAGCAGCAGCGCGCGTTAATTGCTAACAGCTGCAGCGGTGTGCGGCGTTGCATGCAACTAATCGAATTTCTGCTATACTAAGCGCATTATTGGCACTCGTTTTATTGCGCTTGTTGATGTTGTTGCCGTTTGTGTTGTCTTTGTCTTTTGGCTGGGCGCGGGCAGCAACATTTTCCCGCCGAAGTCAAAGGCTAGCAATTAGTCAAAGCGTCGAAATACTCAAAGTTGGGCAAGTGCACAAATTCGTTATTGAAATTATTCAAATTGTTTGAATGGGATTTGTGGATGGGCGGGCTGGGATTCCGCTTGTATCTGTAGCATCTCTAGTAATTTATGCAATGCAACCAAATTGTTGATGTTTTTATTGATTTCGCTCAAAGGATATAAATTTAAATTGAAAGCAAAATTATGTTTGATTTTAAGAAAACTTTAATGTATAAGAACACTATGCAAACAACACTATGCAGAAAATTCAAGAAAACCGCAATTAGATTTTGTAATTGTTTACCAAGCTAACAAATTTCTACGAAAAGAAGCAACATGAAAATGACTTCTTATTTGTCTCTTTTTTTGCTCGAAATGACTTTTCGCTATGGCTTTTCCCTTATTAAATATTTATTGAATGAAAAGGAGTGTCGCCGAAATCGATTCAACATTAATGTCCACAACAACAATAACAACAATGACAATAGCCATGAAAGCGAAAATGTTGCAAGATGACAGCACAATTTCCATAATTTCCTTAATTTCCATGACAAATGAAGGCAAGTTTTGGAAATTTGCTGGCGTTCCGCTTTTAATTGGAATTAAAGATGGCACACGACCATAGACATGCCATTCAACTCAACCCAACTTTACTCAACTCAGCGCAACCGAACTTAAGGGTGCGCTCATCTATAGTAAATATCAATAAATCAATTGCCGAGCGTATGTGAGATCTATCCGTATTGAATGCGGGTCCATTAAAGCGTAATTGCGCATATGTTTTTTGTATGAGGGAAAAAGAGTAATCAAAGAACAAAGTGAAATGCAACTGTGCGAGTCTAAATTGTTGGTGCACTGATGAAAATATCAATTACCAAATAAATTTGTTTACAAGATAAACAGTCCGGCTTACTTGCAGTATGCGGGAATGAAGCAGAAATTCCATATTTAACAAAATATAGGTAAAAGGTAGCATAGTATATTTTTTAAATCTTCAGTGGCAGTTTCTTCTACAGTTCCTTACTTGAGCTAACAGCCGGCCAAAGCAAATTTCAAGCTGAAAAAAAACCCATTGCTGCCAAGCAGCGCACATGCAATTTGCATACTCATTAAAATGAAGTTAACGCTGCCATTGGGCATGTTTAGGAGCCCATTACACAAACCGCCACATCAAATAAGTGAGCACATGCCATGCCATAAAAGGCAAAGAAACAGTGAACAGCAAATGTAGAAAAAATTCGAATTTCCGCTCATTTTTGAATGCACTTTAATCAAATTAAAGTTGGCCATATTAGAAATTGCATGAAATATGTATGTGTGTGTGTAAGTGTTTTTTTCTCAACGCCAAAGCGGCGCATGTTATTGGCATGTAAGAAGGTGCCATTAGCCTCAATTTAGCATAAGGTGGGTTAAAGAGCTGCCGAACAGAAAAATGTAGAATAATCAAGGAAAAGACATGAAGCAGCTGAGCAGGGGCTGTCTGGCTGTCTGGTGGGCGGCGGGCTAGGCGGGTTGCGTGCTGCCGTTGGCTACTTCCCAGTTGCATTAATTTGATTCACAAGGATTGGGTTTTTATTATTTTTAGCCGTTTGATTTTGCTGCTTTGGCATTCGGTGGCAGCAGTAACTCTTCTTCGGTTCGTCATTTAGCAAACACACACACACACACAGACTGAAACTACTAACCTGCAGGACACACCTTTGAGCATACATCAAAAATGTTTCCGCTCCAAAGCAGCCCAAGCAGAAGCAGCTGAGAACAGACGAAATCAAATATCAGAAAAGTTGCATGTGTGGAATATTAAAGAGTGTCTGTCAAGGCATTTCAGGCAAGCGCCAGCTCGCACACTCATACACACACATACTGATGCAAGAACAGCATGTATGACAGGGACGTGTAGAAGTGATTTAAAGTTATGCACAATTTGTGTACAAAACTTGAGGGAAAAAACTCAAACGACTTTAATAAATACTTCCATTCCCTCGCCTCATTTCAAACACTTGCAACTTCCGCTCGTTCACAAGGTAACGACAGGAAGTGTAACATGAGTGACTCGGCATCAGATAGAAATAATTCAAATCGCGATTACTTGCTGCGGCGAGTCGGAAACCCCAGACGACAGCAACACGTTTGCGTCGATTGCGTCATGTTGCACGAATTTGATTGCTTTGGGTGAAGCTCACACAAAATCCAATTCTCTTTCATTGCAGCCATGAAGTTGCTACTGCTCACCGCCCTGCTGGCGCTCACACACACGCGAGTGTTTGGACAAGACGACTACTGCTTCGGCAAGGACACGGACCGCTCGCAAACGCGTGACTTCACCTCCAAGACAGCGTATCAGATCATCAAGGGAACGAACATTGACAAGCAGTATTTGGTGCCCGGTGAGTTTGTGGCGGCTGACCCAAATGCGCCCAATTGCCTTCACTCTGTGCTCATCGTCTCATCATGTCCATTTATATTACCCACTTTTAGGCTGCGAAGCACAGAAGATTTGGATACTGCATAGACACGGCACGAGGCTGCCGTCGAAGAATACCATTGAGAAGGCGCCCAGATTGGAAGAGGTATAATTGGCGTAGTGTCCTCTTTTAAATGCAGTTTGAATGTGCTCTAACACAATTTTCTCTTAGCTGCGCGATGAGATCGTGAAGAATTATCGTGTGCGCCGCACAAAGCCCGCCACAAATGCGCTCTGCCAAGAGGATTTGATTGCTTTGCAAATGTGGAAATGGAACACCAGTATTACGCCGGATCAGGAGAATTACTTAACCAGCCAGGTGAGTAACTTTTCGGAGCATGTTTTACCACGTAGCTTCCGTTTCTAAGCCTCAAGTTTTTTTTCTTAAAATAAGTATTTTTTTTTTGTAATTTGATGTGATACTCAAATTCACCTTATAGAGTGAAAAATCCCAATTCATATTCGATGTGGAGTAGGGATTTAGTCTCCCAGTCTTCACGGCCTGAGAGACTCTACGTTCATATTTATAGCAATAAATTTTATGAGGTTCGAAAAAGCTTAAGCCTCGGGTTGCTTATCAGTCTCAACCTATTCCAACGCTTACTTCAATATATTTAACAGCAGCAATATAATTTTCTTTTAAATAAACATATTGATCGACGCTTCGTATCGAAAAAGGTGCCTAGCCTATGGCAGTTACAACAACATCTTAGAGCCATACTGCGTGATCCACAAAATTACGTGAATGTGAACTTTGAGTGACCTTAAGTGCCTGGTAAATTCCAACTTCCCACCACAAAAACACGCCTTCAAGATTGCGACTATATCTGGCTTTATAGGCGCACCGAAACACGCCTTGACTTGGTCGTTTCAATAAATTCTGCTTAATCAATGATTTTTTTGCGTGTGTCCAAGCATAAGCCTTAATTTGAAGTGGCTCCGACTAAGATAATTCTATTGTTACAACCATATTTTCGAAACAAAAAACTATCGTGTCATATTATCACTGGCGACATTCCATTTGAGGTGCTACCATTTTGAACGCTGTCATTCACGTGCTTTGATAAACATCTTGATTTGGCCGGTTTCTAAATTTCTTATCGGCTTCCTTATTTTTAACGCACTTATTGATTAATTTTAAATTTGATAGTTCGGTGCAAACATTTCCACTTCTTACTACTGACCGAAGAGATTTCCTTACTCATGTTGCACCTGCTGGTTTCACTTTCAGGGTTACGACGATCTCAGGGGCACAGCGAAACTGTATCAGAAATATTATGCCGATATTATGCCGAAACAGTACAACAACTCCATTTATATGGTAAGCCCTATTTGGAAGAGCACTCATGCGCAATTAGCTTATTCGTGTTATCTCTGTTCCCCAGTTCCGCCACACCGACACGCAAAGAACCACCGAGAGTTTCAAAGCTTTTGCTGAGGGTCTTTTCGGCACCAACAACAATGCGCTGCAAGAGGAGATTCCAGAGAAGGATCTGCTGCTGCGTCCCTACGACTACTGCGAGTCGTGGAAGGCACATGACTATAGCGGCCCTGATTCGGAGCCTTACAAGTACCGCCAGTCACAGCTCTGGAACAACACCATTGCGGACGTCTCCACTCGTCTCGGGTAGGTGTTCAATTTAGCGTCGACGTGTTTCAAGCTAATTCGCCCTTTTTGCAGCTTCCTGTACAGCTTGGAAGCGGATGATGTGCAGCTGATGTACGATATTTGTCGCTATGAGCAGGCCTGGCAGGTGGATCGCACCAGCGCTTGGTGTGCGGTAAGTTTCCAGAGTTCAAATGGCAGCCGAATCGCTTCTCATATTTCTCGCCTAACTGCAGGCCTTCACACCGGAGCAAGTGACGGTCTTCGAGTACGAGGACGACACCAAGTACTACTACAAGCTGGGCTATGGCTACGACGAGAACACGCGCCTCAATTGCCGCGCTGTGCAGGACATGTTGACGCGTCTGAACAGCGACGCACTGCCGAATGCCGTCGCGTACTTTGCACACTCCGC
Source organism: Neria commutata (assembly GCA_963457695.1). Lineage (NCBI taxonomy): Eukaryota > Metazoa > Arthropoda > Insecta > Diptera > Micropezidae > Neria > Neria commutata. The sequence goes on along the minus strand of OY735248.1, from coordinate 13,939,150 downwards.
CGGCGTGCAGACGTTAATCACTGCGCTTGGCATTGCCAAGGACGATCTTGCGCTCACTGCTACCAACTACAACGATCACACCGATCGTCGCTGGAAGACAAGCAACATTGATCCCTTCGCCTCGAACTTTGTGGCCGTCAAGTACCACTGCAACGCCGATGTCGCCGACAAGCAGAAGGTCATCTTCTTCCTCAATCAGAATGCGGTGGATCTGAGCTGGTGCAATGTGGGCCTCTGCAACTGGTCAGAGGTGATGAAGCGCTTCGATAACTTCTACACGGCGAACTGCGACGAATATTACTGCCGCAGCGGCGCCGCCAGTGTGACCGTGTCGCTGTCGCTGGCCTCGTTGTTGCTTGCTGCCATTGTTTACTTAATTTATTAATTGCAGTCGCATAATTCTGTTTTAATTGTATTTGCGCTAGTTTAATGTTTAATTTTTAATGCCTGTGCAGTAAAGTTAAGGCGAAAGTGAACGAGAACGAGAGTAATTTTTTTTAGTTGTGCGCACAAATCCAAACAAAAACCGTAAAATGGTAGTCTTATAATTAACGTTTTATTTCGAACACGCACAAATCGTATGCAGATCGAAGGAGAACAAATATAAATATCACTGATGATAACTTCAATAGCTTTATATATTGCAAAAATAAATATAATAATACAATACATAATATGCATAATATGTACAACTAAATGGAACATTCTTTTATTTGTAAGGAAATTTTTGAATTATAAGAGGCCTCGTCTACTTACAGAAGATCGATAGCGCATTGGAAAACTTTCAAGGGAATATTTTCAAAATGACGGTATACTATATATAATTATAATTATAAAATATCTTTCTGGGGGTAAACACAAATTTTAACTGTTTGTTTCATTACTGTATAGAAAATTCGAACATTAATTATTGCAGGGGCAGTTTTTTTCTTTTACTTTTTTAGTACCTTTTGTTTTTTCCTTCTCGGTGTCACAAACCAAAACAGTTTGAGCATCATTGTTGGAACAAAGTTAAATAAAGCGCAGGGTGTTTCGCATGCAGACACTTTGATTAAAAACTGTTGATACTGAAAATTTTGAAGCTCAAAAAGTAGAACAAAATGAAATAATATGCTAACGAAATAAACAGATTATTTAGATTTGTTGCAATTTTAACTCTTTCCTTGTACTTTGCTTTATTTTATATTTGTCGTATAACAAAATACGATTTGTCCATAAACATGATAATATGATTTCGTCATTTGAAATTCTCAAATTTAAAATATTTTTATAAAAAAATCATGTTATTCATTAAAATGTACCTCAATACTATGCTATAAATTTATGATAATTTTAAAGCAACCGTTTTGCAGTTCAACACTTACATTAATTAACAATGCATTTTCACAAAATTGCTCATTAAGCATACAAAGCAAAACTAAAACGTTCAATTAAAAAAACCAATTATAATGTGTATGCGGTAAAATTTCAAAATTAATTTCCATACTCGTTTTAATGGAAAATGCAGCCGCCTGGCATGCATAAAAAGTTGTTCATTATATTCTACAAATATAAATAAATACACAAACACATTTCTCGTTATAATTGCCGTCAAAAGGCTTTGCAGAAATTTGCTCAAAATGTGCTTGAGGCAAGCGTCCATCCTCCGTGCCCCATATCTACTGTAATTGCTCGAAATATTTTTATTTCAAACTTTTCAAACTTTCAAAAATAAAGTGACAAATTATCAAGAAAACGGAAAATGAGTTTTGGAAAAATGGCTCCAAAAAGAAAGAGCCCAGGGGGCCAGAGAGGTCTCGGCTGCGCAGAGAAAATACCAGCGAAGCCGAGCGTTGGAACGCGTTGTTGTTAGTTTCGCAACGTTTTGTTTTTTTCGCAACCGCTTTGCCTCTATTGGAAATTTTACAAAACTGTTTAAAAATCCATTTCATTTCCACATTTTCCTTGCCCGTCTGGTCGTTGCTACGTAATGCAGATGAAATGACGTAACGAAAAATGCGAAAATCCCAAAATTATAACGGCAAAATTTTTGCATACAAAAATGGGCAAAAAACGCGTGCAAAAAACTACGTAAGGCGGGGGATTACGTCTTCGCTGAAATGCGTCGCAAATTGCCGGGATGCGTTTCGCTGCATTCCTTAACCCTTAATCTACTACGTAGAGCAGAAAAATCCTGAAATTTTCCGGATTCCGGCGAAAATTGCGATTTTTCCTTTTTCGTTACGTTAGAAAAACGCGCGATTTTAATTGAATTTTCTTGCTGTACTGTATTTGAATTTCATTTGTTGCGCACGAAAATATGCTAGGGAAATAATAAAATTCGTAAAATATATGCTCTTTATTCTCTCTAATAACGGCACAGAGAGATATTTGATGTATAATGCTAATAAAATTCGCGTCGTGCGTTTTATTTCTTTTTTTTACATCTTATAATTAATTAATTTGCAGAAATTTGCTCAAAATGTGCTTGAAAGGTCATTCAGCCAACATGTGAGCAATCAAAGGAATACATACGCTTAAACATAGGCACTACAAATAAGAAGTCGAAGCTGCTCGAAGAGTGACGAAAGAGGACGAAAGTTGTTTGAACTTTTGTGTGAGTGTGTGAAAGTGGATATTGGTGCGGGTAGCTTATAAGCAGCTGAGTTGGAGACCGTAATGTGAAATGGCAGGCACATCGCTATTTCCTGTGTGTGCGTGCGTCTGTGCATGTGATTGTATCGGTAGACAAGCTTCTTGCAAGCAAGTCGGATATCCGGAAGACGGGAGCTAAAGTTAGAAACTGTCAAAAACGAAACAATTTGCGCAAATTCGATGTTGCCATTTTCAGGTTTCCCCTTCATGCGTATGCACTTCACTTCGCCCCAGGCAACGAGACCTGTGACTGAGTTGAGGAAATCCTCCCTCGGGCTGGCATCTGCCGATTGACGGTCCGTGTGAGCATGTGTGCCAGTGTCACGTTTCTTGTGCTAGTAATATAAATGACCGGATTAACTTTGCCAAGCAGGCTGAAGGCTTTTAAGTGGAATTCGCTTGTATGTAAATGACTTTATGCCCAGTAACAACGGCTGAGAGGATAAAAAACACTAGTTAACAGTAAAAATGTCATTAGTTAGAAATTTTCAAGTCGGGCTGAAATCCTCTGCGTTGTTCAGTGTCTTCTTTTGTCAATATAACTTGGGAACATCTTATTGAAAATTTACTACAATAATTTTAATTTAAAACAAAAATATTTCTTCAAATTAGAATAAGTTGATCGACAAAAAACCTCCCCAGGCTTACTTAATTCTCTAAGATTCACCAAATCAAGGTTTATATGAAATAGAAAAAAATTTGAGTATGTGACGTTGATTAGCTTTAGATTGATTTCGGAATAGGCATCAAGTCTGTTAGTCACAGCGGCTTGAAAGGTCTTAGGCCTTAAAGAATGTCACTTGTGACCTTAATGTAGAAATGCCATAACTATTATTTTATTTTAAATAAATTTGTTGCTGTTCCGAATATATCACACTCAAATACTTCCCCTAAAAAGGCAACCTGCTATCTATCTGATAAAAATTTGGTGAAAAACTCTTTATGTAAAAACCAAAAAAGTAGTTAAGTTAAAGCATTATTCCAAAAGATAGGAAAATTTGTTGGCTAGTGCAATAGTTGAATAGCGCCGTATATATTTATAGGTATGTATGTGTGTATGTAGTGGATCCTACAGGTGGAAGCCCTTTGACTTTGGCTGTATAATGTGCACAGTGAACTTGGTCACGTAGCAAATTGACAGATGCTTACAAAAAGCAGTTTCTTAGTCGGTTCAGACTCGGTGTGTGCCACGTGTTGAGGCAGCGGGGTACGCCGAAGGATGTACAGTATACTAAAAGACAGCTCCGGCGTGCGCCTATAAAAGGTGCCAGTTAATTTAGTAATTTACGTGCCTAAGCTGCGCATTAAGTCTGCCTAATTTTCGCTTGACATCCTGAAGTGGGTTCAACTGGGGCCGTCGCGTCGTGCGCAAAGATCAAATACACACACACTCACGCACCCACACAACAGGTGCAACTTGTTGCTGGCAGTCCTTATCACTTGCTGTTGTATGAGAAGTTACGGCTATGCTTTCGGTCTTTATGTCAGCGTAATTAGGGCTGCGCGACAGCAGTTGTGAATTATTTATGGCCGAAGTGTGTGTGTTTCCTTTTCATGGTTGACATTTGCTATTGCTTTAATTCGCTATTCGTTATTGGTAGTCGCTGCTCGAATAAATCATAATCACAATTTTATGCATTGGCAAAAGCAATAAAAGTTCTCGTTGGCAAAAGAACTGTCGGTAATGCCAGCTTTTCCAAGAATGGTGCAGAAGGGAAGGGGCATACCTTTGTGCATAGCATCAAACTGAACTTAAGTTCATCGTGGGAGTTGGAGCTGCACAAACTTCTTCTCCCATCCAGTAGTGCTTTCTCCAGAATTCTTCCAATGAAAAACTAACAAATTTTGGCAGCGCTCTTTTGAGGTAAATCCATTTTCAAATTGCAACCTCAAAATAGCACTCAATTATGAAGGCATTACAAACCAACAGCCGCATTGATTGTTCCCATACCGTTCCCACGCTGCTAATGGCACGATACTTTCTCCCGTTCATCCATGAAATTGACCATGAAAATTGGGCGTTGACATAAAGCAATCGAAATTATAATTCGAATTATTTGAAAAAGGTAAAAACAACAAAAATACAACAACAACAACAACAAGCATGTTGAAAAATCATAATATGAAAAGGTCAAAGTTGAGTGCCAAAGCAGGAGTAAAGCAGCTGATAACATCAATTAAAAGCTTGTGGCTGAAGACACGGCAACGCAAGGCGACACTCAAAGCAGCCAGACTGGCACAGCGGAGCCCAGCACAACAACAAAATACACACACACACATGCAAGCACACAAATATGTTCATACACATTGAAAGAGGAGGCTCGAATAGCGTTCGGGCTCATTGATTTGGAAAACAAACGAACGTTTTACAATGTAGCCACATGCCATGGCGCGAAGGCAGTTTCCTTTTGGAATGGCGGCGCAATCGTGGCAGTCGAAGGAGTTGGCAGAGGGAATACAATCATAGGCGCTGTTTTCTTTTTGTAGCAATGCTGTAATATGTGGGAAGCAACTAAATAAAAGTGAGGTTTGTAGCTACGATTTCTTTTCATGCATATATATACTTAAAAAAAAATTCCTTGAACATTAGTAGAGCCTGAATTCTCTCCACTGCCTCTATGCCAACTGGCCAAGTGTATGTGTGCTGCGTCGTCAGTGTGTCGGCATGGCTGTGGGTGTATTAGTGTGACTACATTATTTGCGGTTTGGTAGACAGCGATTTTCGAGAGTTCATAGCACAAAATGAACGTCAGGGTGACGTTGACACTTTTGTTGTTGTTGTTGCTGCTGCTCTCGATTGCCGTGGCTGTTGGCAACACTGACACTGCAACTGTTGGTAATTGTTTGACATTTGTGGCATTCGCTTGTGTGGTTTTCATGGAATTTATGTGTCTGTGTGTATGGTTGCTGACACAATATTATGTGGCATGATATGCATTGGTATGGGCATAGAAAACAGCAGTAATTTATACACTCAAACATACATACACAAAGAGACATGTATGTAATGAATTTTCAATTCTTATTTTGGTAATTTCTGTGTCTGCAATTTCGACAACTCAATTAGTAATTGTTGTTGTAATATTACAACTAACTTATTTAGAACTAACACAAAGCAATGTTACGCTCTCTCATACATGCAATACTAGTTAAGAAAAACATGGAATTTCTATTAGGTAGAAAATTTTCAAGCTTTTGTGATTTCAATGCACAATAATGTTAGAAAAATATGTATTTCAAATTGTATTATAAATCCGAAAAATAGAAGAAAATAGACTGGAATATCTTTTGCAGCTCATATCTAAATACCAATATTTGTATTAAGTAAATTAACACTTTTCTTTAGGTTTATGTTAAAGAATGCTTATATATTCCTGCTAAAGCAAGCAAGTGCAGGAGCTATAATTTCAAAATGCATTTAATTACTCAGTAGAACGTTTTAAATAGCAATAATTGAAATTTACATTTCTCAACAGCTTCAAGTATCTTGTATAAATTTTTTTCAAAGCAATATGCACTGTAAATTTAATAAGCTTTAATGTGCATTTCAAATCCAATATTCCGTTTCATAATTTTACCATTTTATACTCTTACAACTCTCAACTTTCCTATGCTCATAGCTTCGATCTTCAGAAGAAAATTTCCTTGCAAGAAAATAATTTTAATTTAGATTATTTAAAGTGTATACAGCTTTTTCTATCTCCCTTTAAAGTTTATTTCATAAAAAATTACGCGGCACTTTTTTTATGAAATTTATTTCTCTCAAAAAAGAAATTGTACGTGGAGAACAAGGCCAACCATTGCTTCTGCCATGTCGATGTGTCGAATTTTTCTCTTTTTTCCTACGGCAGTTCAGTTCAAAAGCGGATGCTGGTGCAGAAATTAATATGCTTGCACCATGCACTATGGCCGCGCAATCTCGGTCGCGCTGCCGCAGCTCTTGGCAGTTTCATTAAAAATTCACAAGTCCTTACTTTCGCATAACTTTCGCTGTTGCCTTTTCCTGTTGCTGTTGCTCGTGATCGTGCTGCTGTTGCCTTTTCCTCGTCGCCTGCAGGCATGTTGCAGCTGTGCGCCATTGCAGCGCATCGCAGAGCGCGGTGTTATGCGTCGCAGGACATTCTTCGTTATGATTTTACGCATATAAACTTTACCGTTGCGCTATGTGCATTCCTCTGTCCGCCTGCCTGGTCTTTCTCCTCGCTCAGTTCTTTTCCGAACGTTGGAATGGCCATTTTAATGCTTTAATTTCCTTAACACGTTCTGGCGGTGATTGGCCATGCACGATAGACATGAATAGAATTTTTATGGCAGAAAGAGATCGAGCAGTTGGAAAAGCTTTTGCAGGAATTCTGAATTTCAGAACAGCCAATACTTTGAGGAAACTTCGACCTCATTTCTTCTACTGCATATTTCAATACTATTTTCCATTTTTATTCGCTTAACTTGTTAGGAACGAATGCTGAGCTTGTTGACTTTAGTTCAATGGAAACTTCTATATATTTTTTAATTTAATATAAGGATTTATGGACTTTTTGCCAACATTTTTTTAGAAAAAACAATGTCTTTTTCAAACTGATTCAGTTTTTCGTTAATGCTTTAAAAATTTTGCTAAGGCGCCTCTGAATTTCACGTCAATTTAAAGCTTAAAATTGCCGCAAGACTTCGTTTTTTAGAGAAAATTATTTAAAGAACAATTTAAGCAATTAAGGACACAACGCAGACACATGTTCTGCTAGAGAAGGGCTTTAATTAAATCTAAATACCCGCAGCTACGGTCTGATGCTCGCAGATTTTGTACGAAAACAAATCACTGTATTAAATATACACATGAAAGTACATACATATGTGTGTGTCAGTGTGTGTGTGAAAGAAGAATTGCGGCAATGTTTTTCATTTTGTGGCAAGAAGCAATTTAAATTTCTACAAACAAACGTAATTAAAGGAAAAAATGGAATAAATTTATTATGCACATGACTGGCATGACGATGCGAAAATAAGGGAGGCTTGAAAAGGTGGACGCAAAGATACAACTGAGTAGGCTGCTATCTTGCAAAACAAACATGAGAACACGACGCACACACGCGCTGAGAGTCGTAGCAAGAACTCACAGTCGCTCGAGGCTTCCACACAAAATGTAAAAGTGTGCCGGAAATTGTTGCCGGAAAAATTGTGTCGAGCAGCAACGCCATGACACAAAACACGCCATCACAATTAAATGATGAAATTGATGCTACGCGGGTGAAATGGCGCATTCACGTATTTTTATTAAATCATAATTTTGCAATTTACCAAGCACGTGCTTGACGTATGTGCGAGTGTGCGAGTGTGTGAGTGCGTGGGTAATTGTGGCCGCCGCATTAAATTGCGGCAGTTTGCATTGCCAGCAGCGTCGCTTTGTGCTCAGCATGAAGGTGTGTCTATAACACTTGCTGGCACACACACTTACACGTCGTCCTCGAGTGTGGGAGTGTGTACTTATATTTTTAATGTTCTTCATACGCACGCCAGCTGAAGTACGCATATTAATATTAAGTTAAATTTCTGCGGTTAATGTTGCATATTTAAAGGCGCTCACAATTTCAATTTGCATATTTTTAGGCGCAATCACCAATCAGCAGTGCCAGCAGCGCTTGCCGAGACTTCATTTTTGCGATTTTATGGCCACTTTTATGTTTCTTATATTTTGTCAGCGTGAAACATGTGAGTACTCGTTTGCCTTTAAGTGTGTGTGGGAGTTGTTTGAAATGCCTCACGTGTTACGTTGACAGTTGCAGGCATGTTTATAATGACAGCATTATTAAATTATGTCGAGCATGTCCTGCCGTGAAGGTGCAGGCGTATCGTTAAATGCCCGCTTCATTGAGCAGCGCACATCCATCCTTCTGCCGCTCTTCTGCATTTCTGCGTGTATATGTATGTCTGTGTGTGTGGGCGTATGAGTGTCGTACGAGTATTGTCTTGTCTGAGTCGTGTTTGTTTTGGTTCTTTTCAATTTGTTGCGTGTCACTTGCAGTTCTTGGCATTTGAGAAATCATTTTCTTTTTTGCAGTCGTAAATTATTTGATGCTCCTCATAAAATTCGTATGGCACGTCGTAAGCAGTTTATGTCTTGCTTTCTTTCTCATTCTTATGATATGGCCAATAAAGTGCCAAAACGATTTTTTGACTGACTTGAAGTGTTTTCTTTTTGTTCGCTTGTGCTGAGAGTGGCTTTGGCCTTAATTGGCAATTTTCCAATAATTAACTGCGACTCATATTCGACGGCAAAACTGTAGTGAACACTCAGCGGGGCTGCTGGAAAGTGTGTCTTAATATATTTATCTTCTTCTTCTTTCTTATATAGAAACAAGCAGTTAATTTCTTTTCTCTGACAAGAAGACTGAATAAAATATTTTTTAAATTGGCTGTTTTGAAGGCCCTAAGCTCGAATCTGCGGTAAAAAGAAACTAATCGTCCATAAACAAAAAGTCGGTAGTGAAAGGGTTTAAGCAAGTTTAGAATCTTAATCAAATCATTCATATTTCAATGTGTATCAAAAAATTTGCATTAAACTGTTTGAGTCTGTTGATCAAAGTTCCACCATTTAATAGAGATTTAATTTAATTATAAAATTGGCATAGATTACATTTCCTTAATTAACTTTGCTGCTATACACTTTAAAGCTGTTGTAACGACTACTGAGCATGCTGCTGATAAAGTTGCCAAAGCTCACACACACGCCTGCACTCTTTGAGCATGACAATATATAGCAAAAGCTGGTAAAGGTAAGTGAAATGTTTGGAAAATGAAAAAATCGAAGCAGAATGCCTGGGAAAATGCGTTTTTAAGCGCTTGAATGAAAAAAGCGAACAATTCCATTTAATTGTTTTATTCATTTAAATGTAATTCAATTAAATGCCACACAGCGGCAACAGCGTAAAACACAAACATATCCTGGCATCCTGTCTGCAAAATGACTGTGCTTGTGTGAGGAGTGTGCCAGCGATTGCATGGCTGGCTGAAAGCAATTGCAGCTGATTGCTGGTGGTATTGTAGTAGTATTTGTTGTTTTTATTGCTGTTAAAGTTAATTAAGTGCAACAAGAGTATTGTAAATGTGTACTCGCACACATGCACAAATATATTGGGACTCGTCAGGCAATATCTATATCTTCATTGGAAAATCAATCGACACGTGTATCCTTTTTATAACACATTCATAATTTTTTTACAATACAAAATTTATATTAAATTTCGAGCATGCACGGTAAAATATCACATTTTTTATAGTTGAAGGCCTCAATGCTGAAAACCATAAACCTCCAGACATACGAGTATTTAGTAAAAAATTTTTTTCTGAGCAGACGATTAATAATGAGTATGATTATTTCAGTAGAAAAAATATTTAAATACAATTTAAAGTCAAATGTTACTATAGCGGATTTCACGAAGTGGGGCAACTGGTCTGGCGGAAGGATACAAGAGCAGAGTTGTTCTGAAGAGCAGCAAAATATACTATTTTATACAAATGATAGTACAATTTAAGAAGCCCTTGACAGTGCTGATACGAGGATGGCTTCCAGTGCCTTAATTCTTCGAAATATGTAGTATAAGTTTAGGTTAGGTTAGGCTAATCTGGCTGCGTAAAAAGGCCACGCATTGAGCCTGTTGGGTCCTTAGCGCTGCTAGTTAGAATTTCGTTTAGGAATGGCCAAAATAATGATCTGTCAGAATTTGAGCATACGTAGTAAAATCAAAATAATTTGCTTTTGGAGATCGAAATAAAGATTAAAGTTATTCTCCAGCATACGAAGATTAAATTTGAATATATATTTGATAGCTTCAGAACACTAAAAATTTACCACGCACTTAATTTACGGAGGTTACTTTATATGAAAAACTTATTTTTAATCCATCTAATCAGCTGCTGAAAAATTTGAGCAGAAACAAGGCTGTGTAATTTCTCAAAACCAACCCGGGTTTTTTACACTGTTGCGCTCTTTTAAATTATGACTTGATTTCATAACTGACGCGATTTCATAACTGACGCTTGCTTTGCCCAGTTGCATTTGTGTGTTTGGCTGTTCGTGTTGGCGCTTTGTGCGCGCCTTGACCCAAATTTCCTCGCTTTAAACTTATTAGTCAGCAGCAGATTTGACGTCGAGTGGTCTTGACCGCGTCTGCAAGCCCATCAATTCGGCTCAAGCAAAATTTGATGCATTCTTGCAGCACTTAAGGATGCTTGTTGCCTTGACTGGAATAAATTCACGCTCACGCACAAGCTGCTAGTTTTATGAGCGGCATATTGAGCAGGCGTCTTCCTGTCTGTTGCCACTTGACGCGGCCACTTAACGTAATAACGTAACAGTTCCGTTCGGGCGCACAACGCATGTCGCGTTCAATTTGCACATGAGCTGCTCCAGCTTTGTCGTCGTCCCCCTTATACCACAGTGCCCGCTGTCCGTCCGTGCTCACGTGCCAAATGTGAAACAATCACTTGCGCCTTTCACCGCTAATGGCAGCAGAAGCGTGTTTCTGCTTTTACGCCAATTACCGCCATTTTGTGTGTGTGCTTGCTTCTGCTTCTTCTTCTTCGAGCGCTGCTGCTGCTGCGTCATTTTCTTGGCATTTTTGACTTGGCATGGCGCGTAAAATCAGCGTGGCAGCTTCAACAGCGCAACTTTAGAAACTGCCTGGCGCCTGCGGCACTGTTGCTATTTATGTTGTTGTTGTTGTTGTTGTTATTGTTGTTTTTGTATTGCTGCTGCTGCTGGTGCGCAGCACGTTCAACAGCAAAGTCGTAAATAAAATATGTTCTTCCTTTTTTCGCTGGTCAGCTCCTGACCACGCTGTGGCATGCTGTGGATATGGCGGCGGTTATTGGCCAATGCCCGTTGGCTGTAAATGTTGTTTGTGTTTTTGTTGTTGTTGTTGTTGGTGCTGGCTAAAACAACTGCGCGTGAGTCACTCGAAAAATCATTACAATATAATTCAATTTTCGCAATGCATTTTATTGACTGCTTTAAGCTTTCATACGAATTTCACTTAAACTTTTAAGACATAACAAATTTTCATTACTCGCGTGGGTTCAACAATTCAACGTGCACCTTTAATCGGCAGCTGGGGAAAAAAAATCTAAAACCTCAGACGTCTGATGGCGCGGTAATGGTAGCCATCAGCGGCCAGCACGGCGCTCTCATTGGGGCCTTCCACGGACACGCTATCATCGTCGACCGGCGGCAAGTACTCGACAGCAGCATCGGCGGCTTCGGGCGCGGCTTTCAGCTGGGGCAGCTGCTCGGGCTGCTTGTAGTGGTAGCCGTCATCGGCGAGCACCGCCGTATTCTGCGGCAGCTCGGCCTCCTCGATGGGTGCGGCCTCTGTTTCGGCCTCCCGCACTTCGGCCAGCGGCGCTTCGGTTTCCACAACGATGGCTGCTATAGGCGCTGCGGTGCTGGAGAGCTCCTCGGCTGGCGGCAGATATTCGCTGGCCACTTTGGGCGCCACTGCTGCTACTACTTCCTCCGTGTCGGGTTCCTTGGCTGCGGGTGCGCCAGCAGCGCCAATGTCGGCAGGAGGCAAGTACTCGTTCTGTGGCGGCAAATAGTGTGGCGCCAAGTGAGAGACGTCGCGGCGCAGGCGATGCGTGCGGAACTTGAGGCGGCGCACGGTGCGGTACTCGTAACCGTTGGCGCCGAGCGCAGCGGAATCGGCAGCAGGTGTGGCTGGCTCAGTGATGACTTCGCCGGCGGCTTCGAGCTCCGGCAAGGCGAGCTTCGGCTCGGGTGGCAGGTAGTTGTAGGCTGGCGCTGCGGGCGCCAGCAGCTCAGACACATCGCGCCGCTGACGGGGCAGATAGGCAGCCGAGGCTGAGACTACCAAGCAACAGGCCAAGATGTAGGCTTTCTGCAAGAGCAATGATAGTGGTTAGTATTTTTTGTTGTTTCTAATTCGGTGCCTCAACAAGCATCTTTATATTTTGAATAATAGATTTTTTATTGACATTTCCCCTCTTTAAAAAAGCTGTTTTGTAAACGCATTTCTTTAATCTGCAATAGCAGTTATTTTGAATGATTTGCTTATATTCTTTAAATCACAGTTTTTTAAGGAATCTAATTTTAAACTTTTCAAAAACAGCGAATAAATGCAACGAAATTGAAATATATTTAAGAACATTTGAAAAAAGCACACATTTTATGCATTCTTCATATTTTCTCATCAAGTGATGAGCTTGAATTAAACTTTTAAGAGTTTTCGCTTTTATAAAGTTTCACTGCTGATGGTTAATCCTGCTTGATATCCTTTCGTACACACACACAGAAACGCACCATTATTTTTCCGTGAACTTTTGCTACGCTGTTGGCTGAATTTGTTAGAACGCGTCTACTTTCGAAGACGTGAAAACGTTTTGTGATGATGCAACTTCGCTGGCGAGCGTTTTTATAGCCGCTATAACTTTTGTTCAAAATTGTACAAAATCTGAAGAAGTGCTTACTTTTTTTGGTATGAGTTAGTTTTAAATCGATGTTGTTGCTTCCTCCGCTGCTTCGGCATGCTCAAACAAAGGCAAAAGTATCTGAAGCCTTTACGTGTTGCTGTTGAATGCGTGCGCCTCGTTTATTTGACGCGTTGCATATGCCCCGCAAGTCGAGTGCGGCTTTTGGCTGCACAAGTGCCACTTGAGGTGCCCCATCCGCGGTTGAGTTTAGTTTTGCCTAGAGCATAAGCTCGCACACACACACACACACACCCATAAATGTATAAATGTTGCTGCAGTTGAAGAGCTTGACTCGCCTAAAACAACGCTTCATTCGGCGTCTGCACGTACACACGCTCGCACACGCTCCACCTTTAAGCGATTTGTTGCAATGTCAAGTGCAGCCCACTTCACTTCGTTGGCAATGTCAAGTGCTGCTGCCGCATGAAGGTCGCTTTGAGAATTTGTTGTTGTTTTAGCTTAGCCTCTCTCATGCTTCATCAAATGATGTTTTAATTTGTTGCAGTCTCTCTTTTTGGCGTATAAAACTGAACGCTATTTAAAAGGTAAGACGATGAAGTGTAGCAGTGCAGCCGTAGCAGCGCCTCAGGCAGTTAAAACTGAAAAGCGAAGAGCCTTTAACTTTAAGAGCAGATATGAATTTATAAGCGACTGAATTAGTGGGAAACTCACAACCGATGATAACACTCATTAAATCGGAAGTGCAATGAATTGTAACTTTCGCGCTGGATATAGACAAGCGCATAGTTTCCGTTAATTCAAGGTCAGCTTGGCAGCTATATTATGTTACGGAAGCAGATTTCTATTGTAATTTGAGAGATTGCTCTTTGATCTGTTCCGACATGCAATTGAAAAAACATTTGAATTCTTCATAAAAATACTTTAAAACTTGAAGTTATTAGTTGAAAAATTTTTTCTTAAAAAAATTTTTCTTTTTATGGTTCATCAAAATAAAAAATTTATTATTTATTTGATTATTTGTGCCGAATAGATTTTTCTAAACGTATTAACTTTCGAAACAAGTACGGAGCACCTTTGTAATCATTCTTTATTTAAAGTCAGAACTTGCAGCTCAGGCTCAGCTGGAGCCGAATATGAGCTATTTAAACTTTCCGAGAGCATTCTTTGCCACAATATTCAATAAATTTGTGATAAAAATTTACCGAGTGCTAGAAAGCTTGGCCTTGGTCTCGGTTGTAAGGGCTGTTCATGCCAATCATATATGCATATGATCTATTTTATTTGTGAAATATTAATTCAATTAAATAATACTAATAAGACGTCTCTGTAGACAACCAAATCGAAAAAGAAGCATACAAATTGGATCATAAATAGACAGCAATATGCTTTGTAAATATTTCAGAATGATGATGGCAATTAAATCTATAAAGGTAAATGGATCTGGCCATTTTGTAACTCTCGGATTTGCAATTGCTTGCGTCAAAGAGAAAATGCGCTATTATTAGCTGCACATTTGGACGATTTTCACAATTGTCAACGCATTTCCCACACACACTCCAAGCTAATACAAACAATTCCAACAATGCCAGAATATGTGGAAATAATTTCGTATTAACATAACAGCACAAATACCGTTATTTGGCGTTATTAGTTTGCTATGGCAAAAATTGTGCGAGCGGCTCAACTAATATTAGAAATGGCGAATTGTTATTGATCAAAAGCCCGCATATGCGTACAAACAAAGGACTGACAAATTTTGTATCTGCAATTACATGTGTGCATTTTATTGTATTGTATGATTGTGTATTTAGCTAAATTGCTCATTTATGTAGATGTAATTTGTCAGTAAACGCGCAAATGTCGAAATTCAGCAAATGACAAAAGAATCGAATTATTATTTGTGCATTCTCTCTGCCTTCCATTTTTCAAACTAGATACACTCTAACATACACATATATGTATGTAGAATATACAGCACAATTTTACACACACTTCATGCTATTTTCACTCAAAATCATGAAAGTTGTTAGCTTATATGTGAACAGCATAGTATGTCAACAAACATTAACACATCGACACACGCAAATGTTAATTTATGTCAACTTGCCCCTTGTCACCTGCAGGCTTTGTAATTAATTTTACTTAATATTGATCTGCTGAGTAATTAAAATACAAATTCCACTTAACGCGTTTGCGTGTCAACAACACCAACCAACCACTAAAGCTCAATATTGATTAAGAAATCTAATGTTATTTATATAGGACATTTATGCGCATTTGAATGAAACTGTTATAGGCGGACACACATGCACACAATACACACACACATCATAGCATAATAACTCTTACGCAAAACTGCTCAATTGGTATCTACGAGTTCAATCTGTATGAAAACCGAAAGCCCGGCTGATGGAACCGGAACTGTAGACAATTCTCTAAAGGGACAATATGGAACTGATCCTTATAGCAAAAGTGATGGGAAGTAGTTTGTACAATAGAAATATGACTTTATTGTGCTGTGCAAAAGAAGGTGAGGCTCAAGATGAAAGCACAATTTATTGAGCTTTATCATGAGATTTATCATTTAGCATGCTTTATATATTGTCGGATCAATGAGCAATATGCGCCTGAGTACTACTTTCAGCCACACTCTGCTATTGATGTATGTATGTATATGTGCGCATGTTTGCTTGGAAAATATTGCAATGGTCATGCTAATTTCATCTTAAGCTATCATGCGTATATCTATGTATGTACATTATGTACATATTTCGCCTTGCTCACACTCACTGCTATCGCTCGTTTCCTTTTAACTGACAACAAGAATTGTAATTTTTTGTTGTATAAGTAAGTATATAAGTGTGTAGCATGGCAGTGTGGGTATGTGTTTGCACTGTTGCAATGACATTGGCACAATGACCACTACGAGTGCTGCTATTGCTGACTGCGCTGGTATATTTCAATTAGCGTCAATTAAGCGCACATTTCGCTGCGCAATCCTTACATGGAAGATTTAATGAAGAAGCACTTACACACATACACACCAATACAAATGCACATATAATCACACAGTCACACGTGCATGCTGTGGTAGTATTTCTTCTGGGGAAGCAAGCAATGTCGCTGCAGTTTCCTTGGCAGAAAGCAGATACGCATGCAGGCATGTAGCTTAAGGACAATAGAGGTTAAAATACTTCAAATGATCGAAAATTATTTGCAAAAATTATACAACGTAAATTTTATACTAATTGCACACAAAACAAAGATTGTAATATTTATAAAATTTGTCAATCGACTGCGACATACGTCATCCTCTCAAAGAGAAACCATGACCACGTGCCTGCGCACTCATACAAAAACTCCAACATATGCTGTACATGTGTTTGTTTGGGCGTGCGTATGTGTGCGCACATGCAGTTAAATACAGCTTGCGATTGTCGGTTGCACTGAATTAGCTTTCTTAATTTACAATTTCATTTGCGACTTGGCAAGATTTAATTAATTTCAAAATAATTGCAAACTTTGCTATTGTTGATTAAATTTGAGCGTTGTTTCTACGCATTACAAATGATTGCAAGCGATTTCGAGTAATTGTTGAAGATCGTAATTTTCCTTAACAGACCAGAAAGCGGGTTTCTAAGGAGCTGTCTTGTAATTAATTGCCAGTTAATGCTGTAATCGATACCAATTAAATAAAATTTTTGGCTTTAATACTCGACAGTGTGGCATGTGTATATGAGGCGTATTATAGGGTGTGTTCACTGTGTCTGCGTGATTTAAGTAATTAAATTGTCTACTTGAGTAATACTAGAGAAGCGGTTTTGTTGAACTTTGTTGAAAATTCAATTTGAAGTGAAATTAAATTGTTTGGTTGAAATTGAAGCAATTTTAGCAACTTTATTTTCAAGTTGTTCTATTAAAAGCATAAACAAAGTTAAGTAGGCTCTTTTTTATAAAAAGTCTTTATGTATACAATTTTATTGATTTAAACTTTGTAAAGGAATTTTTTGATAGCTTTAATCGACTAAAATTGGCAAATCTTCAAAAGAGCACTCAACGCCTAAAAATGGTTTCCAATAGTGTCCAATAAGAGACTAAGTATAGAGAATACAGGTATTTTTGGTATCTGAAAATTGCCGAAATGAAGAAAAATAGTGAAAATAAATTTGTTATTCTATTTTTACCTGTCATTGAAGGCAGCTTTTTGAAGCAAATAGCAAATTTATGAAATGCTTTCTTACTCTCTAGCAATGAATTAACACTTTTGTTCACAACTGCCAACAAAAGGTCTTTTAGGCCGCCTACTTTTAATGCATTTTCTTCCACTCTCAGCAATATTAGACCTGATATCTTTGTAGGATTTCAGAAAAGGTGCACAAAGCTGGCGTCAATCGTTGAGTGACAGCAGAGGCTGAGCCTTATTAAGTTACCAATGCCTATTTTTATGTGTGTGATATCAATTTCGGGATTCCACCTATAATAAACACACACATTTGCGCATAAAGAGCAAGCGAATAAACTCATTTGCGCGTTAGCAGCGCTACATTCATTTAATTATATGGCCTAGATGACCGGCAAATTAGCAGCGTGAGCAAGCAAATCCGAATTATATTGTGTTTATATTGTTCTGCGACGCCGCTGAGGGATGTCAGTGCATAAACATAAAAGTTAGATGCCTCTTGTGTGCTTGTCTGTGCGCGTGAATGTGTGTGTCGTGAGCTAGTGTAAATTTCATAAAACTGCTTTGTTGCCACTAATTTTGCTGCTGTCATTGTCGCTCAGCGTCAAGGTAGACAGAAGGAACAACAACAGCAGCAACAAAAACAAAAGACAACAGACAGATAAAGCCACAGGCAGACAGACAGCCACAATACAACAAACACAAACAAAACAGATACATATAGCGTATAATAGAGCTCCAAGGCACTAGCGGCATACTGCGAGCGAAATTCATGGCTTCCTTTTCCGTTCCACTCGCACTCGCACTCCTGCCACACATAACTGTAAAAGTTACAGCATCTGCAACGGTAGAAGTGAAAGTGAAAGCGAAAAAGTAGCGCAACAAAAATCATAATGTGCAAATTAATTTCACTTTGTTGTGCTACACGCTAATGGTTGTTGTTGTTGCTTCGGTGACTTGGGCATTGCTGTAGCAAATTAATATTTGGGCAAGG
This sequence comes from Neria commutata, assembly GCA_963457695.1. Taxonomy (NCBI): domain Eukaryota; kingdom Metazoa; phylum Arthropoda; class Insecta; order Diptera; family Micropezidae; genus Neria; species Neria commutata. The sequence goes on along the minus strand of OY735248.1, from coordinate 13,920,902 downwards.
CGTAGCAAGAACAAAAGCAGCGCAAATGAGCGGCATAAAAAGGAGACAAATAGAAGCGGAGTGCAGGCAAAAGAGCTTGCGGCATGGCAAACCGTAATGAAGTTTTTTTTTGCCGGCAATCAAAGTGTTTAATTCAATGATGCCATAATTAAATTTTCTTGCCACTGAATTTTTGAGTGCCTTAGGAACAATGGCTAGAAATATGCAAAAGGGTTGCAAACATTTTTCTAAATGTTTGGAAGTTAAGTTGGGATAGTTCGATTTGTTGGTGTGAGTGTTGAAAAATATCAGATTGAACAGCGCTTGTTGTTTCTTTTTTTAAAGATACATTTGTGCGTATTCAACTTAATTTTACTATTTAAATAAAATGGAAAATATTGCATTTTCGTTCATTTCGAATAAACTTTGTAGCACTTCTATGAACTTCAATGCGAGAAGAGAAAACTTTTGCCAGACATGGCGAGCAGAATTTACTATGTGTGCAGTAACATACCGACTTACATTGTCAGCCACCTTGACCGCAGTTAATTTCCCTGGACACCTTTTGAGCAACACAACGACAGAGTCATAAGTAAACAAGCCGGCAAGAAAAGTAAGCAAGCAACCAGAGAATGCACAAACAAACAAACAAACAACATAGAATGTTGCAAACGCAGTGGCGGCGCTGAAGTGAGGTGCGGCAAGGTAAGGCAGCTCTGATGAAAACAAATAGCCAAGGCAAGCAGGCGACAAACAGCTTCTCACTGTTTACTTGCCACAGTTAGAGGCAATTTTCGTACGCTGGCGGCTGGCGATTTCGATTGTGGCTTGTTTTCTCATTGTTTGACTTTCATTAATTTTTGTTACTTTCACTTTTTCTCTCTCTCAACTGCCCACTTACTACGCGCTCTTTAACATTTTCTATATGTGTGCATGTGGTTGTGTTTTTTTATTAGCATTTAAGTGCTATTTTTCGGTCCTAAATAAATATTGTCAAAATTGCTTAAAGAGCAAGAAATAATAATAAGAAAAACTGAAAATAAAAAGAAAACAAATAAATAAAAAAGGAAAAATATTGCGACACTGTTGGTTAGTGCTAAAGAGATGTAATTTAGTGTCTCTGTTGCTTGTCTTTAGCAGCATTTATTGTTTAAGCGGGCAGTATGAGCTGAAATGCAAGGCGCACGCGGCGTATGAGTGACCAATAACCTTTCCTTTTGCAGAATTTCTTTTGCACAAAGTTTCTTACTTACAAAAATTTCAAACTTAAAGTCAAGATTGATTTTACATCGAGTGTACTTAAATGAAGTTGGCTTTGCTGCTGTAAGAATAATTTTTATTATTTAAGCTTGAAGTGGGGGCATGATTGAATTGCCACTCAAAAGGGAAATGTTTGCTTTGTTCCTTATATGAGAGGCAACAGCAGCTTCTTTTGTGAAAACCAGCAAGTATACTCATTTCATATGAAATAGAGGGCCTAACAAAATCGATAGGAAATAGACTTCTCACATATTTTGCATCTTTACTTCGTGCTTCCAAGGCTATGCAAGGAACATGCACAGACAATCTGAGCTAAATTTATAGGCAAACCCATCAACAGCAACGCCCTGAATACTAATACAAATGTGCTAAGCGTAGCACAAACTATTTAAACTATTTGGGAGCTGCTCAGCTTGTGGTGCGTCATTGAAAATGTAAATTGAATTTAAAATATACAAAGGATCGCTTAAATAAAATGCTGCCATAGGCTGCCGCACTTATGAGGGAAATTTCCGCCGGATGTTAAGCTAAAGCGTGTTTTTATAATTTTGTTAAATTTGTGGGCATTTAAGTTGAATAGTTTGGTTGTTGTTGGTTGGCAACTTTTAAGCGCTTTTTCTTTTTGCGCATAATTTTGAGGTTAAAATATCGAACCCCATTCGGGCAACGTGTTGTATGCGTAACATCACTCATACGCCGCGTGTCTTCAAAATTTTTTTCGATTTACATAAAAATGCTACAACCATTGAGCTACATAAAAACCACATACAAGCATTAAATATAAAACAAAAGCACTCTCAAACACACACACACATGAGCTCAGACTCGCATTTGTTTGCCGCGACGCGTATACGCAATCGAAAGGCAAATCCCTCGGCTTATGAGATAAAAAGATTTACAATGTAATATGCGCCATAAGGCATAAGCAGCACATCACACACACACTTACACAAACACACAGCCATACACATATGCACGCCCGTGCAAATACACAACAAACACAAACACACCTCAGCTTAATGAAAAGTGTGCAAGCGATGTCGTAGCATTTGAAATGAAAATAAACCATGACGTATTTGCCTAAAAAGCTGCAACATATTTTTTCCACATTTCTGCTGTTAGCGTACACTCATGCAAATAAGTTAGCAATGCTAGCTAAACATTTTTTACAGCATCGAATTAGTTAGCTATTAGCTGTAATGAGACAACCAATCAATTAGTTACAGCGAAAAATGTTGACTATCAAAAAGTTTTACTCAATAAACATTTTCTTTTTCAATTAAAAGCATTTTATTGCAAACATTTATATTGTAAATTTTCATAAAAACTGTTTTACACATCATCGAATTTTAGAGCATGTATATTTCCTGTTGGAACATATCACAAAATGTATTTGAGCTCAACTTCATGAATTTGTCCTTTTGGGTGCATGTGCAAATGTATGCATGTGTGTTGCGCCATTAAATATGACTTGAAAACTTGTTGCTACCAGCGTCTGCAAATGACGGCAATTTTGGGGCATACGATAAAGCAGAGAGCAGAAGCATTAAATAAATGGTGAAATGGGAAAATGGAAAAATTGTTGAAGCAACAAATGAACTTTTTCATTTGATGCTGTTTTGCTTCTGTGTGTGAGTGTGTGTGTTTTGTATGCGTATATAAGTTTATGTGGTTGTTGTTGTTGCTGCTGAGTAGAAATGCGCTACAGAAGACGGTGCAGACAACCTTAAATATTAAGTCTCAGAGCGAAGGTAAATGATGGTCGACTGTTTTGAGTTGTCCTTGTGGACTTGTTTGAAAATGTGGCGAAAGATTTTGGATTTAAATTAATGTCTTTAGCGGCTTATATGCTGGAATACTTGATGCGGCCGCGACGTGTTGGCAGTTGATTTTACGCAAGTGCTGACGTTTTTATAAACTGCCAACTGGCAACGTTTGTTACTGTATATAGATGCAAATTTTATAAAGTTTAAAGCGAAGCAAATATGCATAATAAAATGTTCAATGATTTGGGTTAACTTGCCGTGCCGACGGCTTAATTTTGGGCCACTTTTATGCTGCAACTTTTAAGCAAAAGGCAAGCACTTGGGTGCATAAACAAACAGGAAGCGGCCGCGGGGCTACAAATCGGTTGAACTAAAAAGGGAACGCAACAGCTTTATTCTTGTCTTCCTGTCAGCCCGCATGCCAGTCCGCACATTTGTCGGCTCATGTGAGAATGTGAGCATCCAGTTTCATTTTCATGCTAGAAACTGTTGAGCTCCTTAGGCTAAGAGCGCACTAAAGTTGGCTATCGTGCATATATGTGTATGTGTGTATGTGGGCGTATGTTTGATGGCTTTAATCTGTGTGCTCAATGATTGCATTGATAAAGCCTATTAGACTAGCTCAATGTTCCAAAGGTTCGTAGTACTTGTTTGCTGGAAATTGTTTGTTGGCTGAAATACTTTGAAAGTGAGAAAAGCTTGGCGTAGGCTAAAGCTCAAAATAAAATCATTTTACAGTTTTTCTACGCTGCTGCTGCAGATTATACTGAATTATTATTGTTGTCTGATGCGATTTGAACTTAGAATAAGCACAGCGGTGAACTTCTTACTTCCAATGGCGCAGCTGGAGTGTGTTACTTTTCGTTTTATTGCCAACAATTTTCACACACTCATGCACCTACACACACATACACTCGAATACAAATTCTATACGCAAGCAATTGCAGAATTGTTTTGCGTGTATGCAAATTTTGCAGGTGATAAAATTTTAAACAGGGGTAGTATCTTCTACTAAATATATTTATAACCTTTCAAGGAACAAGCACACTCATATAAACATACATGCACATACATATGTATGTATTTGCACGACTTGGGCATAAATCAAATGGAAACATGATAAACCTTTTTAGAAATCCTGTACAAACGCTGAGAGTAAGAGTACATTTTTTTGTATTTTATTGCTTTGCGAAGAAGGGAAAATGTATTAGAGCGCCAGGAAGCTGCAGCTTAGTACTACAAATTCGAAGATTCCTAACTCCCAAATTTTAGGAATCACAGACTATTCTTAGTCTTCGAGCAAATGGGCATAAAATGCCAATACACAAAAACAGAAAGCTATGGACTTCGTGGTTAATTATTCCACATAAATTTTTATGAGGTATGATATTTAGAATAGCATGCTTAAGCGCATTTCTGGTATTTTATTGAAAGTAATCATCGAGCTCATTTGTGAACTAAATTTTAATGTATTGCTAAATGCTAAAAAGAAGTGCCTAGCGAACGAATAAACGCCTTGCAGACATCTTGAGTCTTATATTTCAAACGTATTGCTGGAAATTACTGAAAAGATTGTGATTCTCTAGTTGCAAGGGAAAACTAAAATGAGTCTAAAATATGATTTCGTTTAGTATTATTACAAAGCCATTTTTCTTTTTTTTAGTGATATTTAGAAGCATTGTCTACCTCTTAGTAATTATGGTTTCTATGCTGACAATAGGGGCCATATTTTATGACACAAAACCTAAGTTTTTTGTATTCATATTTAAAACCGCTTTTTGTTTCATATTGAGTGAAAGAAAACATTTTCTCAGAACCAGTGCTTTTGATGACTTTCAAAGCTTTGTATCTGCATGTCCAATAAGGTGTGAACAAAATTTACAGTTGGGAGCTACACGTTTTGAATGCTCCTAATGTTGCTCGCTCGATAATAAAAAACATGCATTCACTAATTGAATATATTTGACTTCAAATGACAATTATTTAAGAAAATATAAATTGTAGTTTTCATAGAAAATAGTATATTTCAATTACTGAAACAAGCATTCATGAAAAGGTTAAATATGTTACGCTATTTAAGCTAGATAAGAGAAACCTACAAAAATCCCAGTAGTTTGCTTTATAAATTTTCTATATCATACCGAAAGTAACGGCATTTCCAAAACCTTTCGGGATTGACAACCCTAGTATAGCTATATAGCTTACACGATATTATTTTGCAAATGCAGCTGGCATGCTGTCATTGAGCAGACACATTGTGAATTTATGTGCCACACGGAATTTTTATAAAATGAAGCGCGTTGGCTGATTTGTTTGGCTTTAGCTTTGCGCTGCAACAATAAATTGCCAGCGAGCTGTCCAGAAGAGTAGCAAACGAGCAAAATCTGATAGGCTCTATGGCAGAGTTTTTCACGGCATCACTGACTACGCCATCGCCAACGCCCATTACCGTTAATTACGACGTTTTGTGGCGCGTTGATGCCATTATTATTGGCGTGTCCAACGAATAAAGCGCGCCTGCTGAAATTAAATGTAATGCAACAACGCAAATTAAAGGGGGGAGCCAGTCGTCTGCACTCGAAAGGGGGTTTTAAGACGAGCAGCGAATCAGGCGCGTTGACAGCGGCCACAAAATATGCTCAAATGACAAATTTAAAGGCAAAACAAAATTTGGCTGTCGCTTTTATGCTCGGCCTGGCTGGCTGACTAAATCACGGCTACAGCACCTCACCCCAGCCTGCCGGCCTTCCTGATGGATGCTTTGCTGCCATTCGGTGTCAAGTGCAAAAGTTCGCTATCAAAATACCACAAAAATTCGGGCGGCAGAGCGGCAGCAGCGTTGGCAGAAAATTTAGTATGACGTCTCTGCCGCTGCCTCGGCCAAAAAAATAAAAAAATGGCATAAATCTCTTCTCGCTGTCTGTCTGTGAGCATTTGTGTGTAGTGCCCAAAAGTTTTCTCATTATTTTTTTGCTAATTGTCTGAAATTCCGGAATTCCTATGCACAACAATGGCAGCACAGCCGCAGCGGCAGCAGCAGCATATCTAAGCGTATGCCGCGCTTTCTTAACTTAACTTTTGCCTTTTTCAACTCGTGATTTAATTTTGATTTTTTTTTCAGAATTTTGTAGTGAAGCCGCCTCAGATTACACGCAATTTGCGCTAAGGTTAAATGCGAAATGCTGAAATTAAATTATGCTGCTCGGCGTTGGCGGAGAGTGCGGAGCTACCTGAGAAAGCGTACAGTTTGCTGCTCGATACATTCGAAGTGCTCAAAGGCAATGGAAGATTTTCAGCATTTCCAACTGTTGTTGTAGTTCAAGTATTGTACTAGTTCACTGCAGCCGCAAGTAAATATGAGCGAGATTTTCGCCTCTGCTTATTTAACATGCTGTTTGTGTTGAAGCGCAGCAGCAGAAATTATGCAACGAAATTCAAAGTTAATTTAAAATATGAATTTCATAAGGAATCTTTTACTGCACAGCATAAATTACTTGCTATCAAAAGAATTTAAATTAAAAAATCTGTTCAAATATTTTAAGCATGCTCAGAATATTCGCGATTGCTGCGAAAGTACATACTTATATGTAAAGTTATTTAAGTGTATAACTGGAAACGGGAAAAGCATTTACGATTGCATACAAAATTTGAAAAACATGTTTCTTTCAGTTTCTTAGTATTTTTTTAAACTATGGAAGCTTGCAAAATTCCGAAATAACTACATTGATACAACGAATTAAATTTTGTTTTTTTTTATTGAAACGTTATAAAATTTATATACAGTTCATAGAATGACGCCTAGCTTAAACTAACAAGAAATATAATTAGAGTTATACAATGGAAAATTACGATATTTTAACTACAAGATCTTGTGGCTTGATTCTTCTTAGTCTGCTTGTATAGGTTACTACATCGTTATTAGCGATTTCAATTGAATTGTGATTAATTGAGTGGAATTTGGTCCATTGCCAGCTCGAGTATTACTTAAAAAAGTAAAGATATTCAACAGTGAATTTTTTGCAGTAGCTAACAGATAATAATACTTCAATGGAGTTTCATTCATTCACAACTACAATAAGAAACAATAGCTTGTTCCTAAGTTAATGTGAACTTAAAATCCAGTTCTTCAGCATTTCGATGCTTAAGCTTATGTATATGCAATTTTCATGCTGACTTCGGCCTGATATTGCGCTGGATCAGAGTTCCTTTTTACAAATTCCAGGGTTTTAATTCTGCTTCGGGTTCCGTTTCCGGCTGTAAGCGCTGCCGCTTTTTTTAAGCTTTGTTGTTCTTTGGAAGTATAAGGTATAAGCGCAGTAGGAACTTAAGGCTCAGTGGACAAGTGCTTGGTCGCTGATGCGGAAGGGACTGGGTTCAAGACCGGCCGCAACACCATCTAAAAAAAAGAATAATAATTAGTTTTTCAAATTGTTTCTTTGCGCGGCGCCACTTCTTACGATGAATTGGTAATTCCCCGGTAATAATCTTTGCCATGAAAAGCTTCTCAACCCGTTCGGATTCGGTTAATATAGGTCTCATTAATTTGTGAAAAATATGACAAGCACACACAAGTTAATTCTAGAACGATAGGCTTAAGCCCACACCGGCCTGTTACGCTAATCAATTATTATTATAAAAAAATTTTTAATCGGAAAAAGACTATTTATAACTCATTTCAGCAGCGCAACCTCATTACTCGCAGATTTATTACAACTCCGACTCCGTAGAATATAATAATTAATTATTCATGCCACAAAGTTGATTACTCCGGTCGAGTGCAATTGTGTGCATTATCTGCTCTGCAAATGGGTTCTTTTGCACTGCAATAATTCAATGATTTAGCAGCCTTGCTCTGCGACATGCATGCAACATGCCACTTGCCGAATGAAAAGCGTGGCCTGTTGCACGTGCTCACCAACTGTGTGTGTGTGTGTGGTGTGTGTGGCAAGCTAATGCGATTTGCGTAGCTGCTGCAAGTGCAGCTTGCAGAAAACCCGTTGATTGCATTTATTGCAAATTGCTACCGCCATGCTGCATGCATACGAGTACATGTGTGTGATTGTGTGTGTGTGGCATGATTAAATCACGTGCTCTGAACTGCTTTTCCATTGACTTCACAGCAAATACGCATTGCGTATGCAACACTTGATCGATGCCGCCGGAAAGTGTGTCAAAGGCTGACGCAGCCAAGTGGCATGAAACTGGCAGCTTAGTAAGGTCGCAGTGTGAAGAGTGTGTGGCCCGTGCCTTGTTCCACTGATCAAAGTATGTACATAAAATGGAAATTGTTCCAGTGAACTGAACTGTGTGGAAACTTTTTCCACGCTCGAATTCACTTTAATTGTTTTGTTGCCACATAATCTCTGCCTTTAAACACCTTCGCCAACTTTGCTCTGCATCATTCTTTATCTTTGTTGTTGTGCTGATAGCAGAACATATTTCCATGTTGCTTTGCATATTCATTACGATTTAGTGGCATCCGGCGCACTGCAAAAATCCTCAACATTCAATTTAACTTTCATAAAGTCTACTTAATTGCCTCAATTATTCATCCTTTTTGCGTTTTCCAGACCAGCGCACCGGCGTCGGCACCCTGCACCCCGCACCCTGCGCTCTTCAGCGAGCTGCCACAATGGCCAAGTTTCTTGAGTTACTTGGCGGCTGCTGCTGCCACCGTGTGGCAACCGTTTTATGGCTTTGCGAATTTGCGTTGGCGTAATTTTATTCGTGTTTCCAACTTCAATGGAGTAATTTTCACCTCTTTTGCGCCGCCCTTTCCCTCTGCGCTTCGCTGCGCACGAGCCGCGCGTGTAATGAACTGACTTTTTCGGCAATACCCAGCCCAAGCATAAGAAGCTTGTTGGCTTCGTCTCGCAATCAGTGCGGCGACCTGACGTCATTGCATTGTTGTTGTTATTGTGGTTGTTGTTGCTGAGGCTGAGGCTGTGGCTGCCGAAGCGTACGCTTTGCTTCATTTAACGCACGGTTGAATGCACTCGCAGTTATTAGTGAACACCTTCAGGCGGCGCCGCAAGTGGGATGGGCAGTTTTGTGTACAGAGAAGCCGCCAACTAGAAGGGAATTCGCATTGCAAGGCTGCTGAAAATTTAGTTGAAATACAGCGAATTGTAAGGAGTTTCTGGAATTCATTGAAAGAGCTCAAAAAATAAAATTCAAGCAAATTATTTTTATGCTAAAAAGAGTACATTTGTGAAACTGCCGTTGGCTGCCCGGGAATTGCCTACACGCTTGACTGCAGGCGCTGTTAGTGATGTTAGCCAGCATCAACAACAACAACAACAACAACCGCAAGTCCAGAAAAGTCCAGCATGATTAATGCGCGCTGGCAAGTTCACAGCTGCGTATGAGCAATATTAATAGACGTTTGCTAATGATATTACTCATACGCCGCGCTCTTCTTCTTTTTTGCAACACCAGGCAACGGCAAAAATGAAAGTGGCAAAATTTATATATATGTACTTTATATGATTTGTTCGACTACGTCTAATTTTCGCAAGAAATTCAAATAAATTTTTTGACTTAAAGTAGGAATTTTTTGAAACATTTTTAAGCCGTCACAAATCAAGGCAATTTTTATCATTTGTTTGGAAATTCAACCTACGGAAACTTTCTCTATTAATTTGCACAAATGCTCAAAATTCAAAAAGAAATTTGCTTCTGTTATATATAGTAGTACATATGTTATGTTCGGAAATAAGTTGCTGATAAATTAAAAAATTATTTTTTCCAAGTTTCAGCAAATTTCATATTATTTTTGAAAATAGTTTTAAAATTCCATTTTCCAATCTGGGCTTAATTTCCTTCTGTTATATGGGTGGTTGTTTGAACATTTCTATATACAATTTTTTTATAATTTTACACAATTGTGAATTATCATAACGAACGGAATTTTGTTTGTTTTGTTAACTAGTGTATTTTCTATCAGCAGCTATAAATACTAGCATTAAGTGACAATGTTCACACTTTCTTTGTGGCAACACGCACACCTGCTGTCGCCATTTTGGAACGGAAATCGTTTCTTCAAAGCAATAATATCTGCAATTGAAATCGCTTAAGCCGAAATTCAATCAAATGCAATAAACCAAAATAAGCCAGCCAAATCCCTGTGCTCTAATAATAAAATTAGTTGTGTGCGTTTGTGCTGCTGTGTGTGTGGGTGTATGTGTGAGTAATGGTTTTGCGTTTACTATAACCATGCCACACGATTTTGTGTGTTCCATTTAAATGTGTGTGTGTGCGTAAGAGTGAGAGCGTGCAGCCGCAATATCCGTTGTAACAGCAATAACAGCAATAACAGCAACAACAACCTGGCCATAATGGCTGTAGTAGTGAACGCTTCCGTTTATTGGCTTAACACAAATTGAAAAAGTTTTCAATTGTTGTTTAAGAGATTTTTCATTGAGCGGCAAGCCGCAAATAAAAGCTCCAATACTTTCACATGCCATTTTGCATGCTGTGTTGCTGTGTGGCTGTGGTGGTATTGGTGATGGCGGTGTCGGTGGCAGCTTCCTGCGCCAGGCTTGCTTGTTATTTGAAGAATACCGCTGCCGCTCACTTGTTTATTTTGCTGCCGTGCCATTAAAATGCAAAAGCAATTCGCATTTATTTTAGTGCGGAAATTCCAATGTTTGAATTTTTTATGCATGCGAGTAAATAGCGAATAATTGAATTATTTATAATCGGTTTTAAAATCAAGCCGATTTTTGAATTTTTCCGCTTTGCAAATTTCACCGTTGTGACAATCAAATATTGACTTGAATATTCTAAAAAAAAGGTATGAGAGAATATAAACTGTGATGAATTAATTTGGGTAGGTTTAATCAGCTGAAAAACTGCTTTCCTTTATTCAAAAAGAGTTATCGAACAAATTTAAATCCAGTTAAATGCTTAAAAGCCAGATAAGTCGTTGTGCTAATTTTAGCTGAAAATATGCTAAAATTGTATGCGTATTCTTTGCAGAAATCGCTTGATTTTCTGCTTTTATCCACCACTTTTTTCGAAAGCAATTTTTGCTCAAGCACGCACGAAACAATGAAGTTTCTTCTTCTTGCGCTACTCTACTCAGCAAATGTCAAGAAAACAGCAGCCAAACTGTATCACAGACGTGCTTATCTATGTATTGGTGTGCATGTGTTTGTGTCTTGCATAGCACTTTAGCAAAAATGAATTCAAAAATGTTGCTCGTCCTTGTGTTGTTGAGAATTTTTAAGCAATTTTCTGTTTGTCAAAGAAAGTTTTAATGCTTGTCAGAATTCCCAAATTCCTTTTCTTTTTCACTCAAATTTTATGCTCTGATTCGAAGCTCAGCTGAGCAGCTTATTTAATATATTTTAGCACGCTCTATAAAAGCCTTTCGCGGATTTTGGTCTGATGAGTGGCTTGCTTCTTCTTCTTCTGCTTTCAACGAGCTGAAACAGCCTCAACAGCGTAATTGAAGGAAGATATATATAAAAAAGTAGTATTAATTTATAATGTTAAGTAGAAAAGTTTATTGCTCAACATTTTTTCGACTTTTTAAATACTCTCCATTTACGACTGCTTATATTTCTATATTTAATTTCTTGCTGCTTAACCAACTCACAATGAATGCTCCTATACAAGCAAAAAAAAAATGCATGTGTTTTACAAGAATTAAAGCTTAAAATAGTGTTGCGAGCAGCTATCGTCAAAACAGTGCTAAGCTGTATTCATTGCACGTTTCGTTAGTGCTGCAAGTTAATGACGGAGTCAATGATTCTATCGTTAACTTCCAGCTTTCTGGCACGACGTTGGATACGACCAAGAAGTTCCACTTGAATACGTGAAGCGAATTTGCTTCATATTGGTCCTTGTATGGATGGTGTGAATTGTGCAGATGTTCGATTGATTTTCTCTCAAGTTTTTATAATGTTGCAATATTTTAACCAAGAACCGACTAAAATATTCTTTCGAGCTGCTGAAGAGCAACTTTTCTTATACCTAGTAGTATAATAAGTTGATTTGAAAGAGAGATATTTAAATGACATAACATAACGTAAATTTGTTAGAGGTTTGATTTACAAAATATATAAAATTTTCTTGAAAAAAGTCCAGTTCCGCAACAGTTCACCGCTTCCAGACATTCTAGCTATTTCTAAGCTAAAACCTCTGCATGCAAATCCAATTAAAAACAAAATAACAGCATGATTCTGTAAATGCCAGCATTGCAGTGAATGCCTTGCATTTGTTGGCCCTCTGGCATTACAACAAAAACCGACATAGCTTTACAACAAACTCAATTAGAGCATACGAGAATTCATAATGACTGACAACGAGCATGACGAAGCCGAATTTTTACACAGAACCAACTGCCTCATCTATCAGGTCATATTATTACAGAGTGAGGCGTAGGCAAACAGTGGCCCACATGATTATGCAAGAAACTGCAACAATGTGACGCCTCTGTTATCAAATTAAATTGAAGGTGTAAAATGTAACATCATTTAAGCACACATGGGCGAGAGGCGTCAATGATGTGGCAGTTGGTGTGCTCTGACAGACGGCATTGAAATGTGGCTATTGTATTGTTGGGCAACGGATGAAGCTAAAATTGTTTAGCAATCCATCTGTCAAAACTTAATTAAAATAGCTCAATAAGTAAATATTTGTTAAATTGCTTTTTTGGAATACGCCGCCGTAAGTAGTTCTAAATGTGTTTGCATAGCAGCAAAGTGATTGTGCGTGCTTCCAAAAAAAGAAGGCGAAAGAAGAAGAACGCGAGCATCGACCGCTGATCAGTGGCGATCGAATCTTGACCGTGGTCAACAGCACGAACTGAGGCTGAAGCCAGGCAGACGCGTCAAGCGCCGTCAACAGCGCAGCCGCCAGCAACGCAACATGCTGGACGATGAGATCGGTGCGATCAGTGCGATCGACGAGGCAGCGATACAGAAAGACGGCTGCAATGTGCGAAGACCCTCGCAACGTTTGTGCATTTCTTAAGCGTTAAATGAGCTTAGCTCAAAGCGCGTTGTAGTTTCGAGTGGTCGCGTCTGGCCAGTTCGAGGCGCCGTTTAGATACGCAACCAATGAACTAAAGACGGCACACATGCATGTTAGCTTGCTTCTGTTGGCTGGTGTTAATTTTTCGTATAAATAGAAAATCATGTTTCGAAATTGATATCATTCAATCGAGTTCAGTCTGCGCTGCAGCAACACAGCAGCCACATCCAAGAGAAGAGTACGCAACGCCAGTGTGAGCCAAAATGGTGAGTGTGTTTATATTAATAAAAACAATTAAAGAACAAATTTTATTAAAAAAAACTTTCTAACATAATTGCAGAAACCACTTCTAATTGCTCTGTGTCTCTTCGCTGCCGCTGCCGGGTTTGCGCCGGCCAATGCGCGCAGTAGGCGCGATGTGCCCGAAATTGTGTCCGACAAGTATCCGCCGCCAGCGCCTGAGTCAGCAACTGAGTCCGCGCCTGCAACGACGCCAGCCCAAGAAGAATCATTGGCCGTCGCAGCGGAGCAGGAGGAGCAGGAGCGGGAAGAGGAGCAGGAGGCCACGCCAGCAGCAACAGCCGCGCTGGGTGAGAATGGCTATGAGTATCGCACTGTGCGCAAATTGGTGTTCCGCAACAGAAATCGTCGCGATGTGCCGCATCTGAATTTGGAATATCTGCCGCCAAACAATGAGTATTTGCCGCCTGCGCAGGAAGATGCCACCATGCCAAAGGTATCCAATGAATATTTGCCACCCGCAGAGCAAGCAGCTGAAACACCAGAAGTTTCCAATGAGTATCTGCCACCTTTGCCAGCTGTGCAGCAGGAGCAAGCAACTGAAGCAGCTGCCATAATCACGGAAGCGCCCGTGCAGCAATTTGAGCCCGCCGAGGCTGGTACTGAGCCTGCGCCTGAGCAGGATACCGCCGTGCTCGCCGACGATGGCTACCACTACAAGCGGCCCGAGGTGGTGCCCGACTTGGCGCCCGCTCCAGCTCCACTTCCAGTTGCCACGCCCGCACCCGTCACTCGTGAGTACTTGCCGCCGCTGGAGGAGGGTGCTGTAATTGCCGAGGGACCCGAGGAAGAATCTCCTGTGCTGGCCGAGGACGGCTACCAATATCGCGCCATCAAACGCATCAGGTTTTAAGCGTGCATCTATTCACTTGCCTTGTTGTACGTAAGACATTGTTTTTGTTTTTTTTCATATCATAAATTTTCAATAAATCGACTGAATTTAATTTGGAAACGCTTTCATTGTTTGGTGGCAACAGCTCGGAATATACATGCGCCTAATTATTTGACTTAACACTTTCTTTAATTTATCACTGCTACCAGTGACCCTCGACCGTGACCACATACAATCTGCTCTTTGCTTCCTTTTCCTTTTCCTGCAGCTCATCTCATTTTGCTTTCTATTTCATTTCGCAACATTTCATTTCGAGCCTTTCCATTGTGTATTCTGAGGAAATGAAAACAATCCGTGTTATTGTTTTTGTCTTTCCTATATCGCAGTTGCTTTTGTTACACTCACGTATAGCTGCACACCCCCACTCGCTTCTTTCGCTCATATGATCTGCAACAGCCTCTGTGTGCGCCTCCTGTTGCCCATTTGTGCTTTCTGTAGTACATTATATGCAGCTTTGTTGTTCTTCTATTCGCTTTATGCTTGTCTCTGACATATTCAAGATTAGATCTAGCGATTTTATGTCATTGAGCTTCTTTTGTTTACATTTGATTCAGTGTTTCAGTTTATTGATTCTCACTTTATTGATGCTTCTGCGAGGCGTATAATTTCTTTGAGTATGTGTCTGTGTGACGACGTACTATATTTGAAAGTGTGTATGGCTTCGCGTTGCTGTATATATTTATTAGCAGTCATTCATCAAGTTCTGGCTGCATAAGTACTTCGTGGATATAAACATTTCAAACCGTTGATTCGAAGATATTTTTCATTTCTTAAGCGCAAAATGAAATTCCACAGATTTTGAAAGAGATTGAAGCTTTCACAGATTTTGTACTTTTTTTCCATAAAGATGTGAGACTAGGAAATTTACTTTATGTCAATCTTATGTTTTTTTTTATATGGACACTTTCAACGGTGAAAGCAGAAAGACTTCGAACGCACTTGAAAAGAAAAGTTTTTTTTTCTAGAAAATATACCTTTAAGAGCAGTCGCCGTGAGATATCATTTTAAAATCGCTTAGAGAATCCTTTCGAAATTGGTTCTAGTTAAAACGAGCTGTCTGATTATATTTTGTCAGCACAAAATTTAAATTCACAGGTTTTTGGCTTGACTCTAGATTTCACACGCGTTCATCTCTCGAAGCTATAAAGAAGCGCTCTTGCTTCTGGGCATATTAATGCTTCTTTCAGAGAGGTGTCCGTCAGTGAGAGCACTCAAACACTGTCAACCGCAGTCTGTCAACCTCATAAAGTATGAAAGAACTCTAAATCAAAGTCTCAAAAGTTAATTTCCCCACAGTGCCACAACAGACCAGCCGGTCTCTCCACCCACTTCCAATGTTCAGCAGCTAACAGCAATTGGCGTACTTTTAGGGTGATTCGCTGAATTTTTAATCAATTCGCTACGCCAACTGCATTAAATATTTATAAGTAATTAATTAAGCGTTGTGGAGTTGTGAGCAAGTACGCACCGACCTTGAGCTACTGCGACTAACGCGGGTACTTGTATCTTGTGTATCTGTGTGTGACAAGTGCAGCCGTTGAGCATGTATGCTTTTGTGTATTTGTGTGCGTTTAAGTTTTTAATAATATTATGCTTTATGCAATTTCATGTCGGACGCTTTTGCTAAAATTTAATAATTAATTTAATTGACACCAACGGAAAGCCAGTGACTGACAGCAATATTAAACTACAAAAACAACAACAAGTGTAACTTTTAGCACCATTAAAACAGGAAAGAGTGGAAAAGTTGATTATCACTCCACGCTTACATAACCTCACTCATGCATATGCAAAACGCAGCAACAACGAGCTTTCGAAGTGAAGTTGGAATATTACAAAAGGGTTACTTTTTGTTGTTGTTATCGGTCTTTGTGTGTGTGTGGTGGCCTAATGGTGTCAGTTTCTGACAAAGGCATCTCTGAGCAAATAAATACCTTTTCTTCTTTTAGAAGTTCTGTGCTAAAAGCTCAATTCACAGCGATATCAAGTTGCACGATCCCAACACACTTTGCCATTTTTGTAATGCTTGTGTTTCGAAAGGGTCTTCGCTATTATAATAGCTTCGGATTTAGTTGTTTTTAAAGAGGAATCTGAGTGCTGAGGGCTTACAGTTGCGCTTGCAGACCTTTTCTCGTTAAAGAGCTTCAGTCATTTTAATTGCTGCCACAATCAGAACTCTCTTTCTCTCTTTTGTCTATCGGTACGAGGAACTTTAAAGTCAAATCATAAACATTATTGTTGTGGATGCAAATTTTCACAAATGCAACTATTTCCGTGCGAAATGCTGGCATTAAAGAAAAAGTAATGCATATAAGTGTGTGTGTGTGTGTGTTTAGCGTAAGCGAGCGTGCTCATTCAAATGTCGTTTGCAGTTTAAATTAATTACAACATAAACACACACATACATCAAAGAAGACAGAGAGCGAGAGAGAGAGAAGGAGGCGCGCTTGCAATTAATTGAAACAACAACCAATCAACAAGTGGCTTCAACAGTGCCTAACGGCGAAGTTCAGGTAATGCAAGGCCGACAAACTAACAACAATTGAATGCAGGAAATGGAAACGGAAAATAACAAAGGCCCGTCGACAGACGAAAGCAGGAAGGCAAGGAGGAAACAGGCAAAGGGGTAGATATAGAAAGGCTCCGCTGTTGGCTTTTTGGCGGCAAGCATGCAAACAAAACGACAGACACCTGTGCGAATCGAGTTGAATTGGAATTGAAACTGTTTGAATGGAATGAAACTCAAAACAGTACAAAATAAGAAATGCAGAGAAAGATAAAGAGAGAAAGAGAGAGTGAGAGAGAGCAAATGCCAGCGAGAAAATGAGAGCGCTGTGAAAATTCTAAGCAAATTTTCCATGTGAGTAGCAAGTAAAGAGCGCCACTGAGGGTACTGCCCCACAGAGCTTTGCTCTGAAAAGCTTCGTGGCCATTTTCCTTGGCGCTTGAATATGGCAAGAAACCGCCGGAAATTGCTATAAAATGTGCGGCGCTGAAGAAAATACTTTCAGTTGCGGTATTCACAACGTTGCTAACGGTAAAGAATTCGCGAACAAAGTACCAAAGCGACGAAAGGTGTTTGAGCAAAATTCTTAGCTGTGAGAAATGCCAAATAAAATCAGTGGCAGCAGCAGCAGCAACAGTGCCTAAAGTGCAAGCAGCAAACACATTAACATGCTCGAGTGTGACTAAATGCGCGCATAAGTGTGTGTGGGCTTAAGTGTGCATGTGTAAGTGAGCGGAAAAGGAAATATAAGCGTAAAAACACTTGTGGATTTTCGAGTAGCTGGCCGCAGCAGCCAATCGCAGCAACACTAACACCCACGCACATGCCACCGTGTTGCAGTTACAATGTTTTTTTTCTTGTGTGTCGAACGCTCAATTTTTAATAAACAGTGAAAAAGAAATCATGTAAATTTACACGCGCGCATGCAGGAACACGCACACATGCAAACAACATACACGCGCAGCTGACATTAATTTCGAATTAATTTTAAACTTTTGTGGCAACAGTGGGAAATACAAACAGTGCGCCGCTGCCGCTGCCTTCAATCGCAATTGTTTACTTTGAATTATAATAAAAGTGTAATCTGCCGCGCCACAGCATGCCGCCTCACGAAGCCGCCTCGCCAAACAATTGTCGTTGCTTTTCTGTGTGCGTGTGTGTGAATGTGTACGCTTGTGTTTGAAAGCGAACACGCAGAAAACCAAAACTTCCTTCGACATTGTAAAAATTAAGAACTGTTTGGAACTATCTATATTCTAGAAGAAATCTTTTTGCTATTTTGGAAATTCGATTTAGAAGCAATCTTTCATTCTGTACGAATTCATGCCGATAAAGTTCTTGTTGTTCTGTGTTTTCTTTTCCGGAAATTAGCATTCGAATGCTTAAGCATTTTTTGCAATATTTCTGTTCTAATTCTTTACTGCCCGCTGGGCTCAACAGCTCATCAACTTATTTTCAAAAACAAATCTTGCTCAGAAAGATTTTGTTCCAACAAATTTAAGCTTATTACGGAATATGTATGGTGAAAATTTGTATGCTTATGTTTGATAGCATTTTTATTTTTGTTGTAATATTTCACACTTTTTACAATATGCTGGTATTCCTTCATTTACGAGCTTTTAACTAGCAAGAAACCAAAATTATAAACGATGTGAATCGAATTGAGTTAGTTTATTTGGCAACGAATTTTCAATGTTCATTAAAATTTTAGATAGCCCAACTGACGATTAAATTTATTGCAATCCACATGCCTGTAGCATTTATTCGTTAATTTAGCTATCAGACTATTGAAAACTGAATCCTAAGTTATATATTTCCTTTCCAAATTTCGCTATGAAACTCTCCTTGCATATTATTTTTTTGAAATTTTTTCGTTGCACAATCAAATTCTGAACTTGTAAAGATTATAGTTCCTTTGAGTTCCTTAAGAATTCGGCAACTTTGGCTTGCTGTATAATTATCGCCTTCATGTGTATGTGTTTGCGTATATGTGCCAAACTATTGAATTTCGAAAACACCAGCTTCGACGTGGGTTCACTGCTTTCAACACACCGGTTGCTTGTTCGTGCACAGCAGATTTGATTTTTGGCCACTTCCTCTCAGTCGACGTGCTTCTGCTTCCGGCTCAAGTGTACTTCGAACCGCAACAACGTTAACAGCAGTTCCAGTGTTTATCCAGAGCACACTTCCCGCGCCCCTGTCAAGCATCGGAACGCACACGCGTTCATCCGTTTCCGGCTCTAATTCGAGCAGCGCTTTCAGAATACCTGTGTGCATATTTGTGTGTGTGTGTGTGTGTGTAGGACTTAACACACACCTTGAATTTAAATTCTCAAAGGCGCGCATCATTGTTGTTGCCCAGCGCGCTCGCATGTCTACTGCGTTTGTTTGCTGTTTTAATCTGCGTTCTGCGTACAACACGCTTTTCCGCTTGATTATTCAGTTTCAATTTTGCATGCCCTTTTATGTGCGCTGACCGCCTACACTTTCCCCCCAACGAGCATTTTCGGAGCCACTATTCAACTCTTTGCTGTTATCGCTTCAGCTTTGCATTAGCATAGCTTTTTTGTTGGTTGTTGATTTTTGTTGTTAGGGTTGTGGCAATTTGCTCAGGCCTGCTAATTCGACCTTGACTCTGAGCTGGCCGCCCACGTTTTCTGCTAAGCATTTCAATGGTATTTCATATTTGCAAAATTCATTGCTATAATTGGCAATGAAAGCAGCTGCAAAAAGTGAGCCAATTATTACAGCAATTTGTGTGAATTTTGTGCGCTCAGTTTTCACATAAAATTTTTTGCCTCAATTTTATATTTTTATAAAAATATATATTAAAGCGTTGTTGTTGCAACAATAGATGAATACGAAGGCTGTTAACTTTTTAAATGATTTTAAATGACTCTTACAATAAATTGGCATTTCTCGTAGCATGTCTTTAATTTTGATCCTCTTCAGATATTTCAATGAAAATACTTTTGGTCTTGTTAACTTGTGTTCAAATTTGCAGAATAAGTAAAAGCAAGAAAATTAGGCTAAACCACTTCTCGAGCGTTTGCTCAAACACAGACATACATATGTGCTTATTCAAGTGTGCAAATCATCAGCACACATGCAAATTTAATAACAACAAAATGAGTAGCAACTTTTGGTGCAATCGATTTCCAACGTTTGTTGCGCAGCTGTAATAGGCAACTTTATGACGTCATCACAAATTAAAAGCCTCATTAAATGCAAAGCAATTCTGATAACATAGCTCCATCATGCGGTTGCTAAATACATTAGGCAAACAGCAGTAAAACCACTAACACACACACACACACACACACACACACAAAGCAATTGTTATCAAAATGAATAGGGTTTGCATGAAACACACGAAATTTCGTAAAAGATACAATTTTGCGCTAGCATAAATAAATTTCGGAGCACATAACCACAATGTTTACACACACCCACATGCACTCTCACATATGCGCTAGTGTATGATTGTAGTGGTCAACGTGAAAGCAATCATTTTCCGGTGCTGCCAAGATTACGCAAATAAATGAAAGCACAAATTACAGCTATAAAGAAAAAATGCAAAAACAAAGTGAAAAGTGAAAAATACAATTTTTGTAAATTCTAATGGAACTTTCATCTAAAAATGCGCAAACTTTTGAAATCGTCCGTAAATATTGATACTGATAATGTTGAAGGTGCTGCTGCGTCAGTGATGCTCAATACATTTCCTATCAAAATGGCTTTAAATAAAGTTTAAAAAGAGGTGCACAAAAAAAATCAACACAATTTGTAGGAAATCACTTTATGGCAAGCTGCTGAATTCCGTCAAAATGTAAAAGCAGTTAAAACAAACTGTTTGAAATTTATAAAAATAAATACATAATGCTAAAGTAATTGCAATAAAATATGAAACGAAATTGTGTGCTAGCTGTCAACGCAAGCGTGCTGAACTAAGCAGGGTCAGTTAGAAGCTGCCTCAGCTGAAATGACAACAACAATAACAACAACTGTCAATCAACATAAACCCACTAACAACAGCAGCAGCAAAAAGTGTAGCTAAAGAGAAATTGCTCGAAAAGCTGATTTTCCACAGCGACTTTGTGCAACCAAGCCCGAAAAAGGCGACGAGTTTCTGTTTTCGTCTTCATCTGCGGCCGCCGCTGCTGCTGCTGCTGCTTACCTTCTTTTTATTTTAACAAAATAATTGATTTTTTTAGAATATTTTGTTGCTTTTTACACTGTTCACATTTCTGCCCTTGCGCAAGTTTTAGATTTCCCCCCCCTCTAATTTGACGTCGACCAACACAACAACAGCAACAAATATTGCAAAGTAAATAAAATCAAATTGGCAGTGAAAGTGTAAAAAGTATGAAATTATTAGACGACGCCAGTTTAAATTCTCCTTAAAGCCACTCAAAGTTATTTAACTTGGCTTAAACAAGGCGGCGAGCGAGTGTTCCTTTGGCTGCAATGGGCGGGCGTATAATTTAAAGAAGCTGCAAAAAGGTACGTAGCTAGAAATTGTTGTTTGTTGCTTTTTTTGTTGGCTTTAAATTTTAAATATTTCACTTGTGCCTGAAGCGAAATTTTTCGTTGTTTATTTTTAGACTAAATATTTGAATTATTGATAACTTTCGGTGATGGTGTTGCAAGTGGGTTGCCTGAAGGCAACGTTGATGGCCTTGGTGCGGGCAGAGTGTGTTATTGTGGGAAAATTTTTGTGGCATGTTCGAGAAAAATTGTAAATTTTTTTAAGCACTTCGACAGTTTGTACGTGAATAATTTAACGGCACTTCGTTGAGTTTAATTTGAAATAGTCAAATTTAATTGCTTGATTCAGTGGTCGACCAAAATTATGAATACGCTTAATTCCAGGCATATTTCATTTTACAAGTGCTTTGCTATTGTTGCCAAAGCCGAGCACAGAGAATTTAAAAATTTGCACAAAAATTCTTGCAACAGAAACAATTTTAACCTAATTAATTGAATTGCCTTACTTTGAAGCACTTTTTTATGAATTCCCATCGAAAGTTAGTGACAGCTTATTTTATAATTTCAACAAAATGTCTGCTATGCGAAATGAAAACTAATTAAATGCACCAACAACAATGTAAAGTATTTAAAATTGAAAACTTCTGTTCGAGGCTTTTTTAGCGCGTGGGAATGGCAAATATTTTGAAAGTCATGCTTACGCTTGAAGTTATGATAATAAACAGTGGAAGAGAACTCTCGATGGGCCTAATTAAAATATACTATATATAGAAAATGTTTCGCATAGAATCTAATTCAATTGAAAATCAATTAAAAGCAGCCGCAGTAAAATTTTGCGCATACAGCGCGCCGCCACTCAAACTGAAGAAAGGCAAACGTTTGCTAGGAAACTAGAGCGTCAAGCACTTGGTAAGTGGAAGGGGCGGCAGGATTGTGCCAAGATTGGCAGTCGACATATTTATTGAATTACTTAAACAGTTCACAATTTGAGGTCTGTACAATTTAAATGTATACGTTTACAAGGCATATCACCGCCAAGCTTCGCTCTAAGGCCAAATGTGCCTGCTCCATGTCCTGACGGGGCAGAATAACTCTCAAGAGGCAAAGTAATTTTTGCTGTGCGAGAAGCAATTCATGGCAATGAACTGACAGTTTTCTGATAGCATCTTGATTAGTATTTTGATAAAATATGAATTATAACTAAGGAAATTGTTGTTGCCAAGAGATTTCTAAACCGATCTCCCTTATGTACAGATAAATTATGTATTTAAAATAATTTAATGCAGATGTAGGCAAAATTAACTTCTTCATTTGCATATTCTGCTTGTTTCAATGAGTATAATTTCTAAATAATTTAAGTGTTTATTAAATAAAATATGCACATACGGAGAGAAGCTCCGACGTTTAGAAATGTTACCCGGTTTGAGAGTATAACTCGAGTTGAATGTGCTTGGGCATTCTGAAGGACTTCAAATATAGTTACCACAAAATACATAGATACTTGAAAGGTTCATCGAGAAAACAAATTCGAATATTCAAATTTTCTAATTTGACATTCAGCATAACCCTTTTTGAAAGAACAAGAGCCTATTTTGTTCAAAGCTGTGTCCATGTAAGCCCATCCTTGATTAAGACTACCCTTAAATTACGGCCTTTCCTTCTAATTTCAAATACAGCAAATAGCTTCCAGATGCTCACCAAGACAATTTCCATTCTGTAGTTTTAGGGAAAAATTATTTTGATGTTTTAGTCTGCTGTAATCTTATAAAAGCAAACTCTTTGAAGGCATAAAATTACTAAAATGTTCACCATGGTTTTGGTTTTGACAAAAGCCGCTTATTGTTACCAACTGAAACTTTTCTTATCACCGCAATTCAAAGCACTCCCTTCACCCCCTGTTGAAGTGCTTCGGCGCATATAATGCTGTACTTGCGAACAATTACTAAAATTTACTGCGACTAAATAACATGCTGAATGCAAACAATGAAGTACAACAACAACAACAACAACAACAGCAACAACAAAGAACAATATTTTTGATAACGACACGGCAATATGTTAAATGAAGTGCCCGCTTTCAATTAACGAAATTTCGTTACACATCAAAAGCAAATAAATTGATAAAACGACAGCAGCAGAAACAACAACAATAGCAACAACAGCAACAACAGCAACAACAACAACAACAACAGCGTTGTAAGCACTAGCAACAATTCACAAGAAGCAACAGGTTGTTAATCACTGTCAAAATAGCTCCCCGCTGCACGGCAGACCAGAGCCTAGCATGACGTGGCATGACATTGTAAGGGTTAAGAGCGTCGATTGCTTGCAGTGCTCAGCAGCAGCAGCGACAGCGACAGCAGCTATGTTGCTGAAGCTTAGCGCAATTTGCTTTGTTTGATGTTGAAATTTATTAAAATGCTTGCCGACACACACACACACACACACACACATACACGCGAGAAAGGTAAAGAAAGTGCGGCCGGAACATTGACGCCCGCATACACGCACACAAACGCAACAGCTCATTATTCTAATGGGCGCTAATGGTGAGGTAAACAAAACAATGGCGATGAAGGCAACAGCAACAACAGAACACAATTACAACAATATTTGATAAGCAGCTTAAATGCAAAAACAAAAGCACGCATTGAAGTTGAACGAGAGCGCAAAATGGAAGTAAAAGCATTTTGCAGGCGGCAGGCGGCAAGGCGGCAGCAGGAAAAAGGCGACGATTTCAATTAAATCGTAAAAATGCAAAAACAAAAACTCGACTGAAGTGCAAAAATGAACAAATAAAAACGAAACAATGCGAAATTATTTTAAACGTTTTGGCAGTCAGTTTTGCCTGGCTGCTAGCCCCGCTGCCATCCTGCGTAGTTCATTTGTCTGCATAACTGCCGCTGCTAATTTTCTTCAGCTCCTCGATTTGCCCCGCTGTTCCTGCACTGCCATCAATGCGCGCTGATGCTGGCACTCACCTTCAATGCGTGTGCCTGTATGCGTGTGTGTGTGTGTGTGCGTGTGATTTGATGCGGAACGTGTCTGCGAATTAAATTCGGGCGCTGAATTATAGGCGACGGCATTTTCGCACCACCACCGCCCGCCCCGTTCCAGCCTCGAGTGGGCGTGAATCTAGCACGCAGGATTAGAGGCCGCACGATGTGCCGAATTATTGCAACAGCTGTGCGCATTTTCGAGGCAGATAGCAGATAGCAATTGCCTGCCGCTCTTCGCTTTTCCACACGTCACAAGCCAGCAAATATTTATGCCATTTTGCTTTATTGGGTGAAAGGTGTCAGTTCTGTCAGTGTGCGGTAATTCAACTGTAAATATTGCCAGTCCCGCTCACCCACAACACCCGCATTAAAAAAAAAGCAGACGACAGCCAATTGAAATTTTGGCACACAATTGACAAATGCCTCCACAGCAGCGAAGGAATTTTAAATTAAATGAGCAAATGCTATAATTGTACCGGAGCTTGAACGAAGGATGAGGATGAAGATAGAGGCTGAGCGAGCAGCGGCAAGCGTAATTAATTTACAAATTGAATCGCCTTTTCAGGCAAATTTCAAAGAAATGACTTTTTGACTGTCACTCACTAACTGACTCAGGCTTTTGTGGTAGGCAACAATGCATGTGAGTCTCGTTTTTAGGCACACTTCGATGTCGTCTTTTTGTAAGCTAGTGGGGACTCTCCTTTAATTCTGCCTTTTAATTCTTATAGTAGCAAGAAAAATCCCCAAACCTTTTTTGCGGTATGCAATCTAATTAAAAAGTGTTGGCACTTTTCAGCATTGATTTCTGTAGCCACTTGATATTGCTAGCAGATCTCCAAAGGAAATAGCTGCATATCTAAAGTCTACATTTCATGAGAACCTATGAATATATACAGAACTGTGGCGAGTGGTCCCTCAGACCGCGGTGGCTAGGAGACTGGATCCTTGCACCAAATTCAATCGAAATCTAAATCTAAACCCCCTGGCTTTCAAACTTACAAACACGACATCAGAGCAATTATGCAATTAGACTAAAAAGCCGCCACCAGAATTACCGTAATTTTCAAAAACACGCCATTATTGAGCTTCATGCTCCAACGGAATTGTTCTTTTTCGAACAGAATCTTGCCTTAAAAGGCCTTAGTAGAACATTTACTATTCTCTATTTTTATTGAGAAAATATGCTCGAGCCAGATTAAAGTGGCTGGCCTTTTAGGTCACACATAGAGCCTATTATATCACTTGTGATATTAGTTGATGATCCGTTCATGAGTTCGGGAAGTAGTACCTAATCTATCAGAGTATGAGTCTTTGTTAAACCGAACACATTATATAGTTTCTCTAATTTATATGGAATTTGTATTGCTCTGCCATTGAACATTTCTTTACATTGGAAAATAATAAAATTGTTCTTGCAAAACGTTGCCTTTATTTTCACTCTATTCTTTCAAGCAATTAGGCACAATTAATTACAGCTCATTTCTTTTCTATTACGCGCGAAAATTTTAATGTGAGAAAAATGTTTTGTTGTGGCACGTGCCTAGAGAAGACGCCGAGTGCGGTTCGAAGTGAAAGAAAGGCAGAGTATGAGACTTGCGAAATTCGTGTAGGTTTCTACAGCATTATGAATTCACTGTCATTTTGGAAAATTACATTTCTAGTCTGTGATTAATAAATATGATTTATATGTATGAACTGACAGTGAAGAGTGTTCATTTCTAATATTGATGGCGCCTTTCAAGCACGATAAAGATTAATTGGTATGCTTATACAAAGCCAAAATAAGAAAATGGCTATAAAATTAAATTAATTATATTTCCAATTTAATTATTAATTTTTCAAATATAGTTACTTTGATGTGGATTATGGAAGAATGAAGTGAAATTAAGTTAATAATTTTGTTTAGACACGAGCAAAATGCATTTGCTGACTAAAGAAACTCAAAATAATTGCCACGAAACAGCGCGAAACTGGCACACACACACAAACAAGCCCATAATTTGTGGCCACAATTCATAGCAGCCTAACCTGAGTTAGGACAAAATTGAGTTTTTAATGCCATCGTGTTCAGCATATCTTAATCTAAGTGCTACCAAATTTTCATATTTATATCTATTTTAAGACGGCAAATATTCATCAAAAAATTAATAGCTTTTACATTTTTCCTTTTTTTTATTGAAATTTTTAATATTGGGATTAGCTTTACATTATACTGCAACCAATTCGTAAGATTAACAAGCAGTTTAATTTTAATAACATAGGTTTTTAAAGCTTCTCTCAGCATTTCTCATCAAATCACTTAGATAAAGATGCAAATCTCCTCAAATCAAATCAAAGGTTCTAGTACGCTTTAGCCTTCGTATTTGTCCAACTGTCAGTGAGAATTTGAAACTTTAAACTGATCTCCTATACAATTTGAAAAAAAGACTTAGAAGGTTATGAATTCGGACCAAAGATATGTACATGTACATATGTAAAGAAGCAAGCGAGTTACTCATACGACGTGTTGGCTGCTATGCGAGTTGCTGGAATTGGCTGCTTTCCCAGCGGCCAGCGGCAGCAGACAATCAGAAGCACTCGTTGCAAAGCCCATAAATTGCCACACACTCAAAATAGCTCATTCAGCGACGTGGCAATTGCCTGCAGTTCTGGCGGAATTGTTATTGTTAGCGCGTTCGCGATTCGCTTTTCAATTGAACGGCGCGATTTTTGAGTAGGAAGCGTTTCATAGCACTCTGAGCCATAAAATCAATGCAAAGAATGCGTATTTTTAGACAGACAAAGCATGTAGCATATTGCTTATAAATATGAAAATATGCCGCCCTCCAATGCCAATCAAATTTCAATTAATCACGGGGATTTTTTTTTAAAACGGGCGTAATTTATTTCTCTTTGCTTCTGCGGCAAATGGAGGAAAAATTTAAAGTTTGCCAGTGCAGCTGCTGCGGAAGTTATTGGCGCAGCTGATTTAAAAGTAATTAGTGTGCATAAATATACTATATCTGCCCCATTAAGCAAAATTGCTTCAAAGTAGCAAAAAAATACAAGTTTAAAAGTACTAAAAACAATTTGCCACGAGCAAAGTGCAACACTGTCATGGCACATCCGCTTAGTACTCTAGCACGCCCGCTCTATGCAGACTCATATTAGTGAGCAAAGCCATGGGAAAATTAGTTCATGTTGCCAATGATGGAGAATGTGCGAGCTGTGTGCAAAATTGTTGTGGGCATGCAATTTGTTGCAATCTTTAATTAAGTCAGACACAGGATGCAGCTGCAGGCAGTGGAAGCGGCAGTACACAAAGGATGTTTACATCCTGCTTGTCTTTCACTTGGCACCAGTCTCTGTGTCGCAGCAATGGACACACTATCCGGTAGTGTTGAAGAGCAAGGCTGAAAGGCTTCGCTGTAGACAGCAGCAGTAGCTGCGGTTGGAGGGGGTGAGTTGGTGGCACAGAAATGTCTAGCGTACAATTTAATAAAATACCGCCTCAAAGAGGGAGGCTGTGCTGTGCTTGTTGGCTCTTCATTACAACTGTGACAGTGTGTGTGCATGTTGTTGTAGTCACTGTAATTTTTATTGTAGTTTCTGCTATCTTTGTACATAGTTTAGCATTTGAATGTCAAGTGCTGATTTGGCACTGAGCCCAGTCAACCCTGACTGCTAGGCCGATGAGGTGAGGTGAGGTGACGAGGCCCGACAAGCTGAAGTGCTTATATATTGATTTCTTCTTTGCTTGGACTTGACAAGTTCAGGGCTTTGACTTTTCCTTTGACTTTTCCTTTTGCATTATAAATAACAAACGCACGCAATTAAATTTCAAGATAATTAACATTTTGCTGAAGCAAACGCAAGCTACAAATATACTTACGAATTCTTCTTAAATGTCAGCCCAAATTTGCAAAATTGTCAATCATTCGTGCAACAGCAAGCCAAATTGAAATATGTCTGAAATTATTAGAAAATGCCGAAGTTTTCACTTTTGTCACTTTTGTGGATGGCTGCGGTGTGAAAGGCAAATCAGCAAATTGAAATGTCAAATTTTTAGTAGAAATTTTTATTTGAAATTTTAATATGTGAAAATTCTAAAAATTTGATTACAACTGCCTGAAAAGGTTTTGAAAGGCATTTAAAAATGAAACTATTTGAAAACTTTATTCTATACTAATTTGATAATTTAGATCACTACTTCTTATGCGAATTTTTTTAATACAGAGCTAAAGGCAACCTTAAAATTAAAGCTTAAATTATATGAAATGTTTGTTTGTTCGAGCTTCAAAAGTGGTTTTGGCATTTTGAGTAAGCAATTTCATACCTAACCCAACTTCATAGCACTTCTGGCTACTGCTTTATATATTATAATTTTTAAGTTTATAGTAAAATAGCAAGAGCGTGCGAGGTGAGCTCTATTTGAAAGGCTTGCAATTGATATACAAAGCTTTGAAATCCTAGCAGTGCCGAATAATCTGCTGTGCATCCACTTGATTAAGTATCAATGTCTGTGTGTGTGTTTGTGCTGGCGCACTTCAGTGCATATATGTATTGTTTCACGTGTGCATGTGTGTGCCTGTTTTTGATATGCTGTCAATGCAATAGCCCAGCGCTGCTTCATTCTTGCCATACCTATACAATCATACATTTGCTATCATTGTGTGCTTTTAGTACTTCAGCGCTCAATGAATCTTTAAATTTTATTTAGATTTGGCACACACATACATACACATATATTTGGTACTCTTCATTTGCTAAATTCCATTTAATTTTTGTTTAATTTCACTCACACAATGCTCTTGTTGAAAAACGTTTATGAATTTATTTAGAAATAAACGCAAAATTGTTTATACTCTTCGAAACTACGCCATCTATTATCCATAGTACAACAACAATAGCAACTTCTGTTTGCCTGTGCGTTTTCCCCAAGCAAATATGGAAACTGCTGAAATTTGCATATTCTGCTAATTTATGCTTTGCCTTTTGCGCCCCTTTCACTGTTTATTTTCATCTGCTCATCTGCTTTTATGCTACTTCTTTCAATCTTCGAGCCTTTGGTGGCTGAACTTTGCACATATGATATGACTGGCTTCTGCTGAGACTTACACTCAGGTGAGTGCCGATTCCACGTCTAGACAAACAACTCGTCTGGCTGTAATAACTTTTGAAAGTTCTTAGTTGCTTCGAAGAGTTGCTTCGACTGCTGCAGCTGAATTGTCAACTTGTCAGCTTGACAAAGTGAGATTACAGTTTAGTTTTGGAGCAGAGATTCACTTTGCTAATCAGCACGCACTGGTATCTAAACATCCGCATCTGCTTCTTAATGAAAATGAAAGAACGGCACAAAGTTCCAGTTTCTGAACGTGTGCTTGGTGTTGAGTTCAAGGATACACGGCGTCAGCTGACAGAGATTGATGCTATCACAGGCAAATTTGCACACGCTGCTGCTTTGTTCTGTTAGTCAGCTGAGTTGAGTCAACTATGCGCTTGGAAACTTGGAAATGTTTTTGACAAAAGCTTTGTTTAAGTATTCCAATCGATTCACTTGCACAACCAATTTGCCACTTTCAATTTACCTTGAGAACAGGGAACTGCTCACAGTTACCAAGCAATTCGTTGTAATAAATACAATATGTTGTGTTATCAAATGTGCTGGGGCTCCCTTCTCTCTGCCTGCCCCATATCATTATATTTTGTTGCCTTAGCAGCGGCCGCAAGAAATAGCGCCATGGGACTCATTAGCAGCAAACACGTTTAATAATCATGAAATATGCATTCTGTAGATAAGCCAGACACGCAGGTGTAAATCGATGTTATTAAATTAAGGAGAGAGCCTCTCGCCCCTCACCTTTCTCAGCGAAGTAAACATATGTTGTTGTAATAACTGATGTGCAATATTTTGCTTATAGTTTGCCTTTGACTTGATTTGGCTAAATTAAAAAGTGCAAGGATTTTTGCTTGGACCTTTGAACAGGCTGAATTTTTTCGACAAAAGCTCAATATGATTTTTCTTTGTGCAGCAAAAAGATTTTCAGTTTATTCTATGGGCATTCTCTATTGGTTGTAAATACTAATATATGTACATAGTCGCATATAAATGTAAGAACAACAAATTCGTTATTATTTGTCTATTTATTATGCTACATTGCCTAGGCCAAGATGTCAGCAAAATAAGAAGATCATTTATTTATATGACGCACATGTCATTTCCATTTGAGTAGCAACAAAATCGCTTTATTGGTCAATTCAAAGATACGTGCTTTTATTTATTTATGCAGAGAGCTTCTTTCTTATTGTTTCTGTTATAACGTATATAAATATATATGTTGATATGTAGTTACACAGTGGAATGATTGTTCGAGTGTGTATTTGAAAAGTTGCTTCTTAGTTTCTTTCCAACTTTCTTGCAAGTAATTGCAATTTCTTTGCATTCCGCATGAATACATAAACAGTTTGTTAAATAAATTTGCAAATTTTACAGCGCATTCAACACAATAAAAAATCAAATTTTATGCACATTTAATTTCCCCCACAATGGCGCAATTTCCCAACAAAGTGCCTCAAGAGCGGTGCGTCTCGTGTAGTGCAGCGCAGCGCTGCGGAGTGGCGGCAAGTGAAGTGAAGTGGGAAGATACAACTGCGTGCCTGTGGCAGCAGCAGCGTAAGAAGCGGAAGAGGCTAGGAAGCACATTCACTTAAGTAAATAAATGCTTAGCCATGAATGGCGGCGGCCGAGCACGAAACGCACAGCGTGTCTTTCCGGTTGAAGCACTAAGCAAATTGCCGAGACTGCCGAGGCTGCTGCTGCTAGCAGTGTGCCATTTTCCACAGCAGCGCGTGACGCTGTCATTTTTTAAGTGCGCCAGGCCAGGCATCGCCGCATTTTTGCAATTGAAAATTTTAGAATTTTCTCTTTTGGTGAAATTCAATATTTTCATAATTTGGTTGGGGTCTGAAGGGGTGTGTGTTGTACGCCAGCGGGCATGTGCGTGTGCATGTGCTCAGCCTGAATTTGCAATTGTGAAACGTTTAGGCTTGTCGTTTTGTGGCAGCAGCTCGCAAGCACACAAGCGAAATTCGTTTGTGCTTCTGCCTTTGACACTCACACAAATACAGACGAGCACCACGTACAAACAGACTGACAGGCCAACATATTCGAGCCATTGCTGGCTGCTGCCGTTTTCGTCTGCTACTTTTCCCCCCCACTTTCTTTGACAATGCCGTCTGCCTCTTCTCGAAGGTAGAACGGTAGGGACGACTGCCGCCGTTTTATTTTTATATATTCGTGTTATTGGGGCATTTTTCTGCATCCATGCCTTTTGCGTGCTCCTCTACACACATGCACAGGCCAAATCGGACACACGAACACAGCCATTCAGACGCTACCCTGTTGTTTTGTTGTTGTTATTTTTTGCCATTTTTCTGTTTTCAATAAGTTTATTTAGGCGGCTGCAGGCTCTGTCTGTCTGTCTGTCCGTCTGTCTGTCGCTCAGTCGCTCGGTCGCCCGATTTTTCGTGTATCTGTTTGTGTAATCGAATTAATTGTTTTGTTTTGTGTGTGCGTGCGTGCGTGCGTACGCTGAAGGGGCCACATTAAGATATGGCAGCAAATTGGTTATTTCGTTTTAATGCGCTTTTGGGACGGACAAACAGAAGGACCGACAGATCGACAGGCACAATTGTGCCAGCCACGCTCATTTCTGTTAAGTGCCTCACAAATTGGCCCTTGACGAGCGACATATGTGTGTTTTTATGTAGGTGTGTGCGTTCACATCCTGTCATATAAGCTGCATGACGCTGTGGCCTTAATCGCTTGTCCCTTTCTCAGTTTGCCGTGTACTGAATTTCCATGTGAAAGCAATTTAAATCTATTTGCGGGCATATAAACATTTGGGTATTAGAGGCCATTCTGATTAGAAATTGATTTTTAATGCAGTCGTATACTAGCTGCATGTACTAGGGCGCTGGCATAGTGTTGCTCATGCGCCTATTTATTCAATTCTAATTTAAGTACCCTCTCATTTTTTTCTACGAAATAAAGTTTTTGACAAATTTTGCAATTTCTCATTTTTCTTTTTAACTTTTTTGCAGCGCACCAGCATGTCCACCTCCTCCTCCTCGTCGCACATTTTCCGTTCACTCTCCTCCGAGAGCCAGAAGAAGGAGTGGTCAAAGCGTCTGTCATTGCGCGGCATACGTCATGGTGGCGGCAGCAATCATAGCAGAGATGTAAGTCGCTCCTCCCACCAGCTTCCCTAACATATGCCAGTTCCATTTGAATGCTACAGCATCGTTTTCTTTAAGTAGAGAAATTGCTCAAGTTTTTATTCCATGTCAGAAACTTTAAAACTTTAATTTCATTCGAAATTGCTGAAATTGCTGCTGTGCCACTTTGTAATTTGCAAATTTTCGCCATTCTTCTGTCTTTGTTTCTTCTTGTACAGGAAGCAAAGAAACACAAACTTTTTGGTCGCTCCGCTTCCTTGAAACACGCCAGCGCGCCAGAGTCCACTCTGGAGTTGGCGGTCCCCGGACAGCAATCATCTACGCAACAGCAACCGCCAACAATGTCGCAGCAATCGCAGCAGTTGCCAACCACGCCGAAAAAATCCAATTGGGAGGTAATCGAACATTTCAATACCAGCGCTCGGGGTGGCAAGGCGATGGTGAGCAGCAGCTTAATTGCGGTAAGTGCGTGGGCGGAAAAAAGGCTGGTTTTGCAAAGAGAACAATGCCGAGCTTAAATTGCTCGCATTTTTGTAATAAATTACATTTTAATTTAAAAATTTTGATTTCATTTCACAATGAGTGTTTACTTCATTCAAAAAAATTATAAATAAATGTGAGTAGAGAACGGATTAACTGGAAGCCATTTTGCTCTGGAGTAGCTGATTTTAACTTCACTCTATTTAATGCTACTATTTTGCGTGCTATAAGAATCTTTATGAAGTGGAATTTGTGATGGGAATATTTTTTGAGTAATTTTTCACAAAAGATAATGAAGCTTGCCTTTAAAATACTAGTAGCTGAAAATAATTAGCTACTGAGTGGAGTTTGCTTTTGATGTGGATTTTCTGCAGTTCAAGAAATAAAAATGTTTTCCAATTGTCAAGCAGTTCTTAAGAGGCACTTTTAAGTATACAAATCTTTGTACATTTTACAATTTACACTTGCCTCTCAGCGCCACAAGAAACTTCAGCTTAATTACTTGCCTCGCTTGCCAAGTACTCAAGCAATGTGAACAAGCTTTTAATTACTTTTGAAGCAGCCTGAGAAAACTCTACTCGAAAAATGCAAATTAAAATATTTTCAATTTAATTTTTATACCCAACTCAACAGTTAAAGCAGTAACTTGCAACTACACAAATTTGGATGCACACACACACACTCATACATTACGAGTAATTTGCAACAAATTTCAGAAATTTCGCAAACTCGGAAAACGCAATGAAAACTTTCGCCACATGTTGAAATAGTTTCTGATAGCAGACGCAACTTGGCTAATAGTTTGGGGCGACAGTGACACTTGACCGAAGTTAACACCTAAAGTTTTCTACACGAAGGGATGCAGTAGTTGGGGTGGCCAAAGAGGAAGTGCCGCTGCACATTTACATGCGCTTGAAGTAAGCCAAATTGAGGCTGAGGGGCAACTTGAGTGCTGCGCTTGAAACTCAACTCAAAAGACTAAAAGACTTGCACAACCACCAACTTATGCAAATGAGTATGCATATTCATGCATAGGGGCGTGTGCCAGCGGGTACTAGAAAATACGGGTTGTACGGGCGCAAAATGTTCAGCAGCACTTGTAATCATTTCGCTCTTGCCTGGTAAATTGAGCTAATTTTTCCACTTGAGCTCAAATTTGCTGAATTTCCACACCTCATTGTTTAGGTTCATTACTTCATTTGCATACTTTCAGGCGGGCATAACACGCTGCAATATCGATGAGTCCATGGATTCTACAAATTCCAGTTCCACATGCCAAAGTCCGATGGTGTATCAGCGGGATGAAGCGCAACTGCTGCAGCAGAGTAAGTTAAATTGCTATTGAATAATATTAAACAACACATATGCAGAAATATATATACATATACGAACAATTCTAATTTAAAATTAATAACGAATTTGCAACTCTTGGTCCTTGACTTCGATTCCGTAGCCTGGTAATTTTTCCTACTCTGAATTTTTCTTGATTTGGATGATTAACATCATCTGCGCTTGTGTGGCCAGTACCACAAATTACATACATGCATATGTGTAAATATATATGTTTATGTGTGTGTTGCTGCACTGAACAATATCATTACCAATGCAAAACATCCTTGCCGCAATGCGTTGAGGAAATAGTCCAGCCGAATTATAGTTCGTTACGGCAAGGCAGTGAAATTATACAATAGTAATGAAGCAGTTTAAGGGGCATTCAAGGGCGGGGGACAATAAACAAATTCAAACTCAGGTCAGTGATTTGCTGCTATTATTATGTGCAGAAACTGCAGGATTGAGAGCAGTAGAAGATGATTGCAGTGGAGCTGCGAGCAGAGCTACTAAAATTTGCAACCAGAGCTGGGCCATTTTGTTGCTTAAGTTGTGCAGTGATGTGCACAAATTACCAATAAACACACATTCCCTTACATACAAATACATACACATACACACACATGCATGTATGCGCATGCATTATGCAAATCCGAAGCTGATTGAAATTGTTATTATGCTAAATTATTGCCTGCCTCTGTACTTGATTGTTGAGCAATGTTGTGCCAAATATTCTACATACATATGTAGAATACGTGATTTTCTAAAAGTGCAATACTTTTGTATAATATGTAGACTACTTAGTAACTGTAAAATTTACAAAATACTCACACATTTATTGCGATTCCGACGTTTCTGCAGAAAAGTGATGATTTTTTGTACAGAAAATGTTTTAATAGTTTGTATTTTAATTTATAAAAAACATTTCATGAAGAAAAATTTAACAAACTGAACGCAATTTAAACACTAAAATTTAGTTGAAGCCAGAAGCTAAGGGTTTTGACCATCCTTTTTGGCAGTCAGTAAAATTGTAAACTGTAGCTTTATGCCTGCTTTCTACATTATTATATATTCCACATTGTCTACGTTTCTTCTGCATGTTCAACATATTTTATACATTTATTAAAAACACATGTGGAAAGTCTTAAAATACGCGAAATCGCTCAACTTTTACTGTTGATTTGGATTGAGCTGAGTTGTTGTTGTTGTTGCCAGGCGAGGCCGTTGGATCAATGTCAATCAAATGAATATTGAATGAGAAAAATCGCAAAATTACCAACAATGATTTAAAAGTGTATGCAGGCAGTTAATCTCATAATTGGAAGTGCACACTTCCGAAAAATATGAATATAATAAAAATTAATTCATTCGAAATGAGTGAATAAATAAATGTGAAATGTCAGCGCGGCAGCAGCAAGCCCATCAAGCTCAAGTGTCAATAATGTGCAATAAAGGCTGCAACGCAATCATAAAAGCAAAGAGATATGTGAAGAGCGTGAAAGGGGGTGTGTGGAAAAATTGTATTTCAATTTGCGTATGCCATCGTCCTTTGGGCTTGAAGTCCCTTGAAGCTTACATGCAGGAGCCATGCTAGAAAACGTTTCCCTTTCAGCTTATTGCTTTTCACACACACAAATGCACATACAGCCACGCATATAAAGCCTGATTCGATTTTGAGCGCCCTTTCATTTATGCCTTTTCCCCTTTCACAGATTTCGATTCCACGGATGCGCGTCAAACTGCGGATGGCAATTTGAATGCAAACGGCGGCGTCAGCCCGAGCATATCCTTTTGGTTCCGCCTGAATCGCGTTATCCTGCGCCTGTGCAGCACGCATCAATTCAAAAACCTGCAGGTATGTTTTTGTTTTTACTCCACTGTTTGTGTGCTTGAGCGTGAGCGTGAGCGTGAGTGTTTGTGAGGGTAGTAGTGTGCCTGTTTGCTTGTGGCAAACAAAATTCCAACTCCAAAAAATACAATCGGCATTGTTTTAGCCTCTGTTTTGCCTCTGCTATGCCAGTTTTTTTTAAAGCAGGAATGAGGGTATCTGCGGGTCTGCGGGCACTTCATTTGCATATGCAAATGTATTCATGAACGTTAGTTTAAACGCGGCAGGCATGTGGGAGGCGTTTCTGTGATATGAGGCGATCTTCTAACATGTTTTTATAGTGTTATTTGCTTGCAAATTATCTTCCAAAAAACTCAGCTAGTTTGCTATAATTTAAGCATTCCTTGTTAAGTCGAGGCACTTTGATATCTCAAAGAGCAACAATTTCGATATCCTTGAAATTTAAATGCACAAAATTAAGTCAGTTTCAATCAATCAAATATGTTTCTGGGCAGAGAAAATTATTAATTATTGAAAAAGATCTGAGACGTCTTATTCAAAATAAGAAAAATAACAAAAATTATATTCTGTCAAACTAGAATTAAAGTCAAGAATCACGCAATTCGAAGTCTTTATAATGAGTTTTCTATTTTTCAATTAAAATTAAATAATTGTGCAAATGTTTAGATTTCCAGCTTAAATCATCAAAAGATGCCGAAACAGTCTTAAGTATCTGAGCTATGAAGAGGTAGTGGCAGCTTAAATTTGCGCTCTTTGTTGCCACAGCGCGTCTGTACCACAAAATTCTTGAGCTCTTATGAAAGTTCGCCCACGCTTCTGCTACAAATAGTCGGCATACTTGCAAGAGGCGCGCGGTGGCGGCGGGGCACTGTGGCACCTGTGTGTGCTTGTATGTGCCTCTTCCGTGCCACAGCTACTTCCTTCCAGCCAAAGTCAGCCACAAACAAAAGCACTGTCTTGCTCCATTTCAGCCGAAAAAGCGCCAAAGTAAACAACAACAAACAAACAATAAAAGTGGAGAATTATTTCAGGAAACTTCCGTTAAATCAAGACTTTCAGAGCGGCGCGCCCCCGAAAAGATACAACACGAACACAGGAAATTGCACAGGCCAACACGGATGCAGACACACACACACACAGACACCATGAAGCTGACCTAAGCGTGTGCTTGTGCTTGTGTGTGTGTTTGTGAGAATATGCCACTTACTTAGTTTTGCATTATTCGTCAAGCAATGTTTTCGTTAGCACTTTTGCGCTGCTTTCCCTTGCGCTGCCCATCGTCAACCACTCTTCAACTCCTCCTTCTCCTCCTTCTAACGCCTCTTTTTTCTGCAGGCTAGTCAGCAATTTCGCATCAGCAGGTGAAAGTTTTCTGCTGCTGTTGCCACTTTGTGCTGTGTTTTTTTTTTCTTCTGCTCTGCCAATTTGATTTTCACTTCCGCTGCGCGTCTGCGCCGCCCTCTGCTCTTTGTGCTTCCAGGTGGAAATGCTCTATCAACGCTACTTTCTGCGCATGAATCAAAGCAACACGATGCACGTGCTGGGGCTGCTGCTGGCGCTCATTCTGGCGCTGGCGAGTGCGCACATCGTCTTCACCACGCTGCAGATACGCCGCAGCCTGCCGCCGACAACAACAACAACAACAGCAACAGCACTGACAACAGCAACAGCAACAACAGCAACAACATTGCTCGTATTGAATGTAACCAATAATCATTTTCCAGCTAACAGCAACTCCGTCGACTTGGACAGTTCGGTGCGCGGCGGCAGCACATTATCAGCGCCATTACCAGAAATGGGTTATGCGCCGTTGAACGGCAGTGCTCTTGCGAGTGTTGCCCACGCCAATGTTGTAGCCGCCGCAATTGCCGAAGGCAGTGGAAACTTGGCGCTGCACTCCAACGAGCAATTTGTTGGACAAAAGTTTTCACAAACTTCTGCAGCAGCAGCAGCAGTCGCTGAAGCCGCAGCAAATGCGGCATATGTTGCAGCGGCGGGAAGCGCATGGCGGCCACATGCTGTCGCACCTCATGAGCGGCTGAAACGCAAACACTTCGCACGCATGCAGAGGAAACGCTTCAAACGTTCGCGGTAAGTGCGCGCATATTTTCAGCCATTTTAAGTAAAGTATCAAGCAGGCAGGGGGTGAAGGGTTAAATGCGTGAATAATAAGAGAATGCAACTGCTATGCCTACGCTGATATTGTGAACAACTTTACACACTTAATCAATTTTCTTATAAAAGATAATGTTGGGATTAACCAATTTGTAGGCTGATATATTGATACATCGTTAAAATATTTTTTATAATTTAGAAATTTTTCTTTACTGCCCTCCTGATATAATATTGTCTTTTCTACTATATACGAGCTATAGAGAAATAAATCATGGGTGCTTCAAAGTATGCGAAAAAATATTGCCAATATTTCTAAAAAAAAAAGAAGGGAAAAGTCTCATCTTAGAAGCAGAGAGAATGTAGAATTTTGCAATTTATTCAAAAAATTTTTCAAAAATCTTAACGCTGCCCATAATTTGGTGAAGTATTTCTAAAAGTAGCAATCAATGGAAGGACTACAATCTCGCAAAAATGCATGCCTGTATACCAATTGACTTGCATATGAAATTTGAAAAATTTGCTCAAATTAAAATTATCCTTTTGCAATAACAACCGAGCCCCCTCTCCAACTTGGCTTCCAAATAAAATACTTTTTTGTAATAGAAGTTTCGGCATTTCGCTTTGACAAAATATAGTCATGTGTAATCAGTAGTGTAAATATGATGGTTCTGGCGCAGGAGCAATTTTGAGCAGTTTTTTCAGTACGGTGGAGCAAAAATGTGACGTCACCAGTGAAAATTTGTATGTGTGGAGCAAATTTTTTGCTCCCAATTCCTCAATGACGTCATCGTTCTCCTCACCATATGACGTCATCAGTGATAATGTAAACAATATGATGACGTCATCAGTGATAATGTAAACAATATGATAAAATTAGAATTTCGCAATCCGAATTTCACAATTAGATGTAATTTGAATAAATATATGTATGTATGTATGTATATATATATGTATGTATGTATGTATATATGTGTATGTATATATGTATGTACGTATGTATATGTATGTATATATGTATGTATGTATGTATATGTATGTATGTATATGTGTATATGTATGTGTGTATGTATGTATATGGGATCGAGAACCTAAGCGCGGGGCAAGCGCGAGAGCGGCTCTAACGTTGACCATAACAATGTGTGTGTGTGTGTGAATTTATGAGCCACTTGCAGCAGCACAGCTAAGAATTAACAGCATGTTGATTCTTGCTAACCATCCATAGAGCGATAATGTGTGCTGTATAACTACGGGGACCAACCGTACTATATTATATAGAACAGTACTCTATTTCAATCCGATGTCTATATGATATATTTTGTTATAAAAAACATGGAAATGTTCTCTATTTTAAAATTGTGTTCTATATTTGTTCTATATTTAATACAAAACGAATTATTATCGTATAAAAAATAAATATCAACCTTGAATTACGAGCATTATCGAATTAAGCATATCATTAAAGAATTAAACCAAAATGGATGCTTCTTCTTGAAACTCTTTCCTAGGACGAAGTAGAAAAAAGTTTATTGCTTATTTGTGAAAATGATTTAGAGATTTAACTATTGATGACAGCGAACTATTTGACGAAATAGCATACGTTAAAAAGTATGTGACTTTAGGCAAGATCGAAATGTGATTAGAAAGTCAGTCGACAGTCGAAGAAAGATGGGTAGAGATTTTTAATTATTTTGACAAAAAAAGTATACCTTATAAAAAACTTTGTAAAAATTGTGAAATTCAGTCTTTGCTTATCAGGGTCAAATGCTCCTACAGAAAGGGTTTTCTCTCTTATGAACAACATTTGGACTGCGGAAAAATAGCAATTGAATATTAACACAATTAAATCGATTTTAATTACAAAATACAATTATGCACTTTCTTGCTTCGAATTTAAGGTGTACTTAGAGAAAACCACAATTTAATAAAAAATGCAATTAGAACTAAAACGTTTTGTATGTTATATTATGAATTTATGTTATATAGGGTGATTGCCATTAAGGATGCTGATCCTGTAGTTCCTTGATTCAAACCTGAAAAAAAGCTTGCCTTGATATAGGGTCCATTTTGAACCCATTACCCAGTACCACCCTGTATACAGTTTACTGGGTAAACTGTGTGTTTTTATACCCTATACCTATAGTAATAGGGTATAATAACTTTGTGCGAAAATTGTTACGCATTAAAGAAGACGTCCTAGGTATAGACATAAGTATATAGAAATGCTTAGAATCACTTTCTGTGTTGATTTCCGGTTGTCCGTCTGTCCGTCTGTCTGTCTGTCTGTCTGTCTGTCTGTCTGTCTGTCTGTCCGTCTGTGTGTTGGCGCAGGAGAGAAAGAAGGAGTTGTCCGATTTATACCAAATTTGGCACACAGTCGCAGTGAACCTTCCACTACTTCAAGTTCCGAGATTAGGCAAATCGGTTAAAGAACACGCCTACTATAGGCCTGTAAGTCCCAATACCCCGGATTTTTTTTTTCGGTAAAATAGCTACATATATATTGTCTAATTACTCATGGAAAACAATTAAACTTGATATTCAAGTTAAGGGTTTGGTATTCTATGTCCCACGAAAAAATGGGCGTGGTCCGCCCTCTATATAGTCGGTAAGCTAAAAATCCTCATAACTTCAGTAAGATATACACCAGAGCGTCCATATTTGGTCACTTCATTTCTAGTAAGAATACCTTTTAATTCTCCAAAAATGGGCGTGACCCGCCCACTATGGGGCGGTGAATTAAATATATCAATCATTTCGTTTGTATACCTTCCAGAGCATCAACTTTTGGTATAAATACTCCTATTAGGGATATATTGTAGTCTGTTAAGAATGGACGTGGTCCGCCCACTATGTAGGCGGTAAATTAAATGCACCCACTTTTTCATTGGATTATCACCCCACTTGGGAACTTGGTGTAGGGTATTACTCTGTCGGTGAAACCCGACTGATTCTTCCTTACTTGTTTATTATAAATTTAAGTTATTTTACAACACGATCTCATATGTTTGAATCAAAAATACATTTTTAAAACGGTCATTTGTCATTTTTTAAATTTTTAGAAAAAAGGTATTGGTGGGTGTGTTCTCTATTTTCATTAAAAAAATATGGTCACCGTAGTTATAGCTTATTTCAATCTTGAACTTTTATAAACAAATATTATGAAAATGAAGAAAGAAATGAAGGATACAAATACAATCCTATATATTTCATATTTAAGCTTGCAGCAGACAAAGTGCAGACTTGAGATATTTTAGCTGAAACTTGTATCAGTCTTCTCCAAAGCATTGAATATACAAAATGGATAGTCAACATTTGCTATCTGGCACGCTATTCTTTCACATAATGCGTTCACCATATCAATTGATAGTAACTGCAATCTACAGGAATTTATACTAACAATATTTTATTTAAATAAAATAACAAAAGATTGATAAAAAAATGATTATTTATTCATTTCAGTATACTGATTTACAAATCTTATAGACTATAACAAACGGAAAAAGCTTAACCTAAAGCAATTAACATTTACATCTTAATCTAGACATTATTGTAAAAACTTATGGATACACAATTTGAACAACATCTAAATTATTTTTCAATTAATTTGATAATGTCCCCACGCTAATGTGTTAACACCATCTTCCTGAATACAGACGGCATCAGTGAAAATGCAACCCTGTGAAAATGACGTCATCAGTGGAAATGACGTCTCAGTGGAAATGCAACCCTGTTTTAAAATTTGAATTCGCAATTCGAATTTCACAATTAGATGTAATTTGAATAAATATATGTATGTATGTATGTATATATATATGTATGTATGTATGTATATATGTGTATGTATATATGTATGTATGTATGTATATAGGTATATATGTATGTATGTATATGGGATCGAGAACCTAAGCGCGGGGGCAAGCGCGAGAGCGGCTATAACGTTGACCATAACAATGTGTTTGTTGTGAAATAGAGCAGGAGCACAGCTAAGAATTAACAGCATGTTGATTCTTGCTAACCATCCATAGAGCGATAATGGGTGCAGTATGATGCGTATGACTTAGAATTTTTAAGAGGAAGATCAATTTTGTTTGTTTACATTAAAGATTCGTTGGCGATAGTAGTATATGATACATTAGCGTGTGAATATTGTTTGTTTACATTAAAGATTCGTTGGCGATAGTAGTATATGATGCATTAGCGTGTGAATATAATTAATGATTTTTATGAGTAGGAACACAGCTAAGAATTAACAACAAGTTGAATATAGCTTATTTCAATCTTGAACTTTTATAAACAAATATTATTAAAATGAAGAAAGAAATGAAGGATACAAATACAATCCTATATATTTCATATTTAAGCTTGCAGCAGACAAAGTGCAGACTTGAGATATTTTAGCTGAAACTTGTCTCAGTCTTCTCCAAAACAAAGTGAATAGTCAACATTTGCTATCTGGCACGCTATTCTTTCACATAATGCGTTCACCATATCAATTGATAGTAACTGCAATCTACAGGAATTTATACTAACAATATTTTATTTAAATAAAATAACAAAAGATTGATAAAAAATGATTATTTATTCATTTCAGTATACTGATTTACAAATCTTATAGACTATAACAAACGGAAAAAGCTTAACCTAAAGCAATTAACATTTACATCTTAATCTAGACATTATTGTAAAAACTTATGGATACACAATTTGAACAACATCTAAATTATTTTTCAATTAATTTGATGATGTCCCCCACGCTAATGTGTTAACACCATCTTCTTGAATACATCTCTTATCATCTGAACAACTTAATATTAATTTTTTGAGCTCTTGTGTGTACAATTGATGAGCTTTTGATCTAAATATATACATATTACCATAGAATTGTTTCTTCCTCAACAAACAATCTTTATAATCTTCTATACTAAGGTTATTTAATAAAGCTTTTTTAACTCCTTTTGCTTTCTTTACTTGTTTACAATTAATCATATCAATAGAATACATCTTTGAGCGAAGACCAATGAATTCCCTCATTATATTGCCATTGTTCTCGTCCTTCATCATTCAGAGAACTTCTTTATTTTCAAACATAGTGGAACTGCTTTTCTTTCTGAATTAGCATCAGGTTGATGTGGTGCTCCTTTTCAGCAGCAGTGCTATAGTAGGGACCAACTACTTTATGGAGCTCTTCATCGAATCCGAATATATTAATGCTGATGCTGCTGTTTTGATCCTCATACTTTTTTGCGTCTTTAATTAGTAGAAGGAATGTCAGATCCTTGAAATTTAGCTCTATATTGTTGCGTAAGGTTATTAAATCGGCCTTAATGGCTGCTATTTGATAGTTGGAACATCTCTCAGGATGTATTTGAATTGGATACAATGCTGTTATTATCGCCCACTTGAAGCAGAATTCATCACTATTTCGTATGTTTATACAGGTTTCCTTCTTGTATACTTCATATGGTAGATCCTTTTATTGGTCTATATTGATTGATGTTTATTTCCAGGTGAGAGAGTCTTATTAATGTCCAACCGCTATCTCTTTCTTGAAATTCAGATAGTTTTGTACAGAGTTGCGTACACATATCTTCATAGCTAGAAATCACTTGTGATTCAATTTGAACTACACTCATTTTAGTTTGAAATGATTTCAAGTCAATAGCTATTTCATCATCACTGGACATTTTTATGAATTCAGCAAACAGTTCTATATTATATTTAAATGCTGAATGTTTTTCAAGCATGTCGTTTAACATTTTTATTATAATTGATTGAGCATTTTGCAAAAATTGTTCAGGTATTAATAAACCATCTTTATTTTCAAATATAACTGTTTCAATACGCTCATTAAACGCTGATTTAACACTTTTAAAGTTTTCGTCTTTTGTAATCGCACAATTTCTCTTATGTTTATTTGTGCGTACGTGATAGTTCCAGGATTTGAATGTAACATTTTCACCACAACTGTCACAAGGTACTTTTCGGTTGAAATCAATCAACTGATTTACATTATTGTTATTATTATTATTATTATTGCTGCA
Organism: Neria commutata; assembly: GCA_963457695.1. Lineage (NCBI taxonomy): Eukaryota > Metazoa > Arthropoda > Insecta > Diptera > Micropezidae > Neria > Neria commutata. Next base: position 13,876,700 of record OY735248.1, on the reverse strand, counting down.
CGATGGCAGACAATCTTGTGGATGATGAAGATAAACTTTTAAATGATGCGACAATGCATCAGCTCGCGAAAATGTTTGTTTGCATACTTCACATGCAATATCGACTTTATTATGTTTATTTAAAATATGTCGATTTAGATTATATTTCGATGCAAATCCACATCCACACACTTCACATATAAATCCTTTCATTTTGATTTATTGTTTTTTGTTTTTTAATTTGCAATATTTTTGAGCTTCTAGACTTCACTTTGCTCCTCGATGAAAGTTGATACAGGACTATTAAAAGCTTCACATTCATTCGCCCTTTATATAAGAAGCGGCATTTATTTTAGCCTTCTGCGGTTTCTAAATTTCCGAACACAAATTAACTATATAATCAGGGCTGTCAACTGTGGGAAACTTCACCGATTTCAAGGGAATTTGAAATCTTCTTCAATATATTCTTATTAAAATGCTGATGCCTTGTGCTACAATATATAGGAACGCATTCATATTGTATTATGTATTGTTTTACGATTTTTATTACCATCATTTTTAATGAAAATGGGACTGAAGTGATAATTCCCATAATTAAATTTTCATAGGATTTGAGGGAATTGACTTTGATTGAGTTTGCACTCCTGGTACTCAAATGAGCCGAACGATCATTTTTGTGTTCGGGTTCTGTGTTGTTGTTGTTTATAATGAAGCTTCGCTCTCGGAAGCACCCGATGTGTCCGTTGTTGCTGCTGTCTATAATGAAGCTTCGCTCTCGGAAGCACCCGCTATGCCCGTCGTTGCTGCTGTTTGTTTCTGCGTAAGCAATGTCGTGTTCTCTACAAGCTGAATCCAAAGGATTAATTCCTCTATCACCTCTTGCTAAACGTTTTTCCAATTTCGGCCCCGGCCCACAAAACTGATAGCCTGGTAAATGAAGTTCCACTGCCAACGAATTTATTAGAACCTTAACAAATTTTAAACACAGGCGTTCAACGCTATAACAAATTACTAATACAATATTGGATACGGACTTCGCCTTGTGTGGGAATATTTTTGATAGAGTTTAAACAAAATGTTCTTTTAAAAATAGGTCATGTCAAATCATATAATCAACTAGGAATTATATATATATATATATATATATATATATATATATTAAACAATGAAAGTCATTTTTTGTCATTCATTTTATGATTTCCGATTTTAAAACTGTATCATCTTATCTGCTATCAGCTTATCTGCTATCATCTTATCTGCTATCATCTTATCTGCTATCAGCTTATCTGCTATCAGCTTATCTGCTATCTGCTATCAGCTTATCAGCTCTATATCAGCTCTATACCAGCTCTATACCAGCTCTAAACCAGCTCTTTATCAGCTTATCTGCTATCAGATATCAGGTATCAGATATCAGGTATCAGGTTATCAGGTATCAGGTAACAGGTTATCAGCTATCAGGTCTATCAGATGTCAGGTATTAGGTATATATCAGTTCCACTTACAACGAATTTATTATATTATTAAGTAGACTTCCTCCAACAACAAATCGATTAGGAGTGATTTGATTTTTATAGTATACTATCATATTATAATGAATAATGTTTTAACCTTTCACACGGTTCATTAAAGACTAATGTAAATCAACAAATGTATATGTTTCAAATAGATTGTCATCAGTTGCTAAGATGCGTCTAATAAAACAACACCAAAACATAATTGATAGAAATGTCTATATTTCTTCAAATAATCATCAAAAACTAAGACACAGTTCACTACTTCCTAACACCATAAGAGTCCTTATTGTTGGACCATCAAATTGCGGAAAGACCAATGTTATGATAGGTCTAATAGAAAGTCCTAATGGGCTAAAATTTGAAAATATATATTTGTATTCAAAATCTTTACATCAGCCTAAATATGAATATTTAAGACAATTGATAACACTAATTAAAGGTATGGGGTTCTATACATTTTCTGAAAATGAACACGTTATACCGCCGGACAAGGCCAAAAGAAATTCCATCATGATTTTTGATGATGTTACCTGCGAGAAACAAAATAATATTCGTGCATATTTCTGCATGGGTCGGCATAAAAATGTTGATAGCTTCTATCTGTGTCAAACATATACACGTATACCAAAGCATTTAATACGCGACAATGCTAACATGATAAATATATTTAAACAAGATGAACTGAATATGAAGTATATATATCATGATCATGTTGGTGGGGATATGTCATTTAAATCGTTTTGTCAAATGTTCACAGAATGTTGGAAGGATAAATATGGATTCCTTGGTATAAACGAAGATGACGATATTGATTCTGGACGCTATAGAAAGGGGTTCAATATTTTTATTAAACAATAAAATGTTAGATGCTGTAACTAAATGTTTAGTATGTTACCAACTATCTGCTATCAAGTAAATCAAGATGATGAATCAGTTGTAATAGCTTGAGAGCAGATAGCTGATAACCTGTTACCTGATACCTGATAACCTGATACCTGATATCTGATACCTGATATCTGATAGCAGATAAGCTGATAAAGAGCTGGTTTAGAGCTGGTATAGAGCTGGTATAGAGCTGATATAGAGCTGATAAGCTGATAGCAGATAGCAGATAAGCTGATAGCAGATAAGCTGATAGCAGATAAGATGATAGCAGATAAGATGATAGCAGATAAGCTGATAGCAGATAAGATGATACAGTTTTAAAATCGGAAATCATAAAATGAATGACAAAAAATGACTTTCATTGTTTAATATATATATATATATATATATATATATATATATATATAATTCCTAGTTGATTATATGATTTGACATGACCTATTTTTAAAAGAACATTTTGTTTAAACTCTATCAAAAATATTCCCACACAAGGCGAAGTCCGTATCCAATATTGTATTAGTAATTTGTTATAGCGTTGAACGCCTGTGTTTAAAATTTGTTAAGGTTCTAATAAATTCGTTGGCAGTGGAACTTCATTTACCAGGCTATCAGTTTTGTGGGCCGGGGCCGAAATTGGAAAAACGTTTAGCAAGAGGTGATAGAGGAATTAATCCTTTGGATTCAGCTTGTAGAGAACACGACATTGCTTACGCAGAAACAAACAGCAGCAACGACGGGCATAGCGGGTGCTTCCGAGAGCGAAGCTTCATTATAGACAGCAGCAACAACGGACACATCGGGTGCTTCCGAGAGCGAAGCTTCATTATAAACAACAACAACACAGAACCCGAACACAAAAATGATCGTTCGGCTCATTTGAGTACCAGGAGTGCAAACTCAATCAAAGTCAATTCCCTCAAATCCTATGAAAATTTAATTATGGGAATTATCACTTCAGTCCCATTTTCATTAAAAATGATGGTAATAAAAATCGTAAAACAATACATAATACAATATGAATGCGTTCCTATATATTGTAGCACAAGGCATCAGCATTTTAATAAGAATATATTGAAGAAGATTTCAAATTCCCTTGAAATCGGTGAAGTTTCCCACAGTTGACAGCCCTGATTATATAGTTAATTTGTGTTCGGAAATTTAGAAACCGCAGAAGGCTAAAATAAATGCCGCTTCTTATATAAAGGGCGAATGAATGTGAAGCTTTTAATAGTCCTGTATCAACTTTCATCGAGGAGCAAAGTGAAGTCTAGAAGCTCAAAAATATTGCAAATTAAAAAACAAAAAACAATAAATCAAAATGAAAGGATTTATATGTGAAGTGTGTGGATGTGGATTTGCATCGAAATATAATCTAAATCGACATATTTTAAATAAACATAATAAAGTCGATATTGCATGTGAAGTATGCAAACAAACATTTTCGCGAGCTGATGCATTGTCGCATCATTTAAAAGTTTATCTTCATCATCCACAAGATTGTCTGCCATCGTGCAGCAATAATAATAATAATAATAACAATAATGTAAATCAGTTGATTGATTTCAACCGAAAAGTACCTTGTGACAGTTGTGGTGAAAATGTTACATTCAAATCCTGGAACTATCACGTACGCACAAATAAACATAAGAGAAATTGTGCGATTACAAAAGACGAAAACTTTAAAAGTGTTAAATCAGCGTTTAATGAGCGTATTGAAACAGTTATATTTGAAAATAAAGATGGTTTATTAATACCTGAACAATTTTTGCAAAATGCTCAATCAATTATAATAAAAATGTTAAACGACATGCTTGAAAAACATTCAGCATTTAAATATAATATAGAACTGTTTGCTGAATTCATAAAAATGTCCAGTGATGATGAAATAGCTATTGACTTGAAATCATTTCAAACTAAAATGAGTGTAGTTCAAATTGAATCACAAGTGATTTCTAGCTATGAAGATATGTGTACGCAACTCTGTACAAAACTATCTGAATTTCAAGAAAGAGATAGCGGTTGGACATTAATAAGACTCTCTCACCTGGAAATAAACATCAATCAATATAGACCAATAAAAGGATCTACCATATGAAGTATACAAGAAGGAAACCTGTATAAACATACGAAATAGTGATGAATTCTGCTTCAAGTGGGCGATAATAACAGCATTGTATCCAATTCAAATACATCCTGAGAGATGTTCCAACTATCAAATAGCAGCCATTAAGGCCGATTTAATAACCTTACGCAACAATATAGAGCTAAATTTCAAGGATCTGACATTCCTTCTACTAATTAAAGACGCAAAAAAGTATGAGGATCAAAACAGCAGCATCAGCATTAATATATTCGGATTCGATGAAGAGCTCCATAAAGTAGTTGGTCCCTACTATAGCACTGCTGCTGAAAAGGAGCACCACATCAACCTGATGCTAATTCAGAAAGAAAAGCAGTTCCACTATGTTTGAAAATAAAGAAGTTCTCTGAATGATGAAGGACGAGAACAATGGCAATATAATGAGGGAATTCATTGGTCTTCGCTCAAAGATGTATTCTATTGATATGATTAATTGTAAACAAGTAAAGAAAGCAAAAGGAGTTAAAAAAGCTTTATTAAATAACCTTAGTATAGAAGATTATAAAGATTGTTTGTTGAGGAAGAAACAATTCTATGGTAATATGTATATATTTAGATCAAAAGCTCATCAATTGTACACACAAGAGCTCAAAAAATTAATATTAAGTTGTTCAGATGATAAGAGATGTATTCAAGAAGATGGTGTTAACACATTAGCGTGGGGGACATCATCAAATTAATTGAAAAATAATTTAGATGTTGTTCAAATTGTGTATCCATAAGTTTTTACAATAATGTCTAGATTAAGATGTAAATGTTAATTGCTTTAGGTTAAGCTTTTTCCGTTTGTTATAGTCTATAAGATTTGTAAATCAGTATACTGAAATGAATAAATAATCATTTTTTATCAATCTTTTGTTATTTTATTTAAATAAAATATTGTTAGTATAAATTCCTGTAGATTGCAGTTACTATCAATTGATATGGTGAACGCATTATGTGAAAGAATAGCGTGCCAGATAGCAAATGTTGACTATTCACTTTGTTTTGGAGAAGACTGAGACAAGTTTCAGCTAAAATATCTCAAGTCTGCACTTTGTCTGCTGCAAGCTTAAATATGAAATATATAGGATTGTATTTGTATCCTTCATTTCTTTCTTCATTTTAATAATATTTGTTTATAAAAGTTCAAGATTGAAATAAGCTATATTCAACTTGTTGTTAATTCTTAGCTGTGTTCCTACTCATAAAAATCATTAATTATATTCACACGCTAATGCATCATATACTACTATCGCCAACGAATCTTTAATGTAAACAAACAATATTCACACGCTAATGTATCATATACTACTATCGCCAACGAATCTTTAATGTAAACAAACAAAATTGATCTTCCTCTTAAAAATTCTAAGTCATACGCATCATACTGCACCCATTATCGCTCTATGGATGGTTAGCAAGAATCAACATGCTGTTAATTCTTAGCTGTGCTCCTGCTCTATTTCACAACAAACACATTGTTATGGTCAACGTTATAGCCGCTCTCGCGCTTGCCCCCGCGCTTAGGTTCTCGATCCCATATACATACATACATATATACCTATATACATACATACATACATATATACATACACATATATACATACATACATACATATATATATACATACATACATACATATATTTATTCAAATTACATCTAATTGTGAAATTCGAATTGCGAATTCAAATTTTAAAACAGGGTTGCATTTCCACTGAGACGTCATTTCCACTGATGACGTCATTTTCACAGGGTTGCATTTTCACTGATGCCGTCTGTATTCAGGAAGATGGTGTTAACACATTAGCGTGGGGACATTATCAAATTAATTGAAAAATAATTTAGATGTTGTTCAAATTGTGTATCCATAAGTTTTTACAATAATGTCTAGATTAAGATGTAAATGTTAATTGCTTTAGGTTAAGCTTTTTCCGTTTGTTATAGTCTATAAGATTTGTAAATCAGTATACTGAAATGAATAAATAATCATTTTTTTATCAATCTTTTGTTATTTTATTTAAATAAAATATTGTTAGTATAAATTCCTGTAGATTGCAGTTACTATCAATTGATATGGTGAACGCATTATGTGAAAGAATAGCGTGCCAGATAGCAAATGTTGACTATCCATTTTGTATATTCAATGCTTTGGAGAAGACTGATACAAGTTTCAGCTAAAATATCTCAAGTCTGCACTTTGTCTGCTGCAAGCTTAAATATGAAATATATAGGATTGTATTTGTATCCTTCATTTCTTTCTTCATTTTCATAATATTTGTTTATAAAAGTTCAAGATTGAAATAAGCTATAACTACGGTGACCATATTTTTTTAATGAAAATAGAGAACACACCCACCAATACCTTTTTTCTAAAAATTTAAAAAATGACAAATGACCGTTTTAAAAATGTATTTTTGATTCAAACATATGAGATCGTGTTGTAAAATAACTTAAATTTATAATAAACAAGTAAGGAAGAATCAGTCGGGTTTCACCGACAGAGTAATACCCTACACCAAGTTCCCAAGTGGGGTGATAATCCAATGAAAAAGTGGGTGCATTTAATTTACCGCCTACATAGTGGGCGGACCACGTCCATTCTTAACAGACTACAATATATCCCTAATAGGAGTATTTATACCAAAAGTTGATGCTCTGGAAGGTATACAAACGAAATGATTGATATATTTAATTCACCGCCCCATAGTGGGCGGGTCACGCCCATTTTTGGAGAATTAAAAGGTATTCTTACTAGAAATGAAGTGACCAAATATGGACGCTCTGGTGTATATCTTACTGAAGTTATGAGGATTTTTAGCTTACCGACTATATAGAGGGCGGACCACGCCCATTTTTTCGTGGGACATAGAATACCAAACCCTTAACTTGAATATCAAGTTTAATTGTTTTCCATGAGTAATTAGACAATATATATGTAGCTATTTTACCGAAAAAAAAAATCCGGGGTATTGGGACTTACAGGCCTATAGTAGGCGTGTTCTTTAACCGATTTGCCTAATCTCGGAACTTGAAGTAGTGGAAGGTTCACTGCGACTGTGTGCCAAATTTGGTATAAATCGGACAACTCCTTCTTTCTCTCCTGCGCCAACACACAGACGGACAGACAGACAGACAGACAGACAGACAGACAGACAGACAGACGGACAGACGGACAACCGGAAATCAACACAGAAAGTGATTCTAAGCATTTCTATATACTTATGTCTATACCTAGGACGTCTTCTTTAATGCGTAACAATTTTCGCACAAAGTTATTATACCCTATTACTATAGGTATAGGGTATAAAAACACACAGTTTACCCAGTAAACTGTATACAGGGTGGTACTGGGTAATGGGTTCAAAATGGACCCTATATCAAGGCAAGCTTTTTTTCAGGTTTGAATCAAGGAACTACAGGATCAGCATCCTTAATGGCAATCACCCTATATAACATAAATTCATAATATAACATACAAAACGTTTTAGTTCTAATTGCATTTTTTATTAAATTGTGGTTTTCTCTAAGTACACCTTAAATTCGAAGCAAGAAAGTGCATAATTGTATTTTGTAATTAAAATCGATTTAATTGTGTTAATATTCAATTGCTATTTTTCCGCAGTCCAAATGTTGTTCATAAGAGAGAAAACCCTTTCTGTAGGAGCATTTGACCCTGATAAGCAAAGACTGAATTTCACAATTTTTACAAAGTTTTTTATAAGGTATACTTTTTTTGTCAAAATAATTAAAAATCTCTACCCATCTTTCTTCGACTGTCGACTGACTTTCTAATCACATTTCGATCTTGCCTAAAGTCACATACTTTTTAACGTATGCTATTTCGTCAAATAGTTCGCTGTCATCAATAGTTAAATCTCTAAATCATTTTCACAAATAAGCAATAAACTTTTTTCTACTTCGTCCTAGGAAAGAGTTTCAAGAAGAAGCATCCATTTTGGTTTAATTCTTTAATGATATGCTTAATTCGATAATGCTCGTAATTCAAGGTTGATATTTATTTTTTATACGATAATAATTCGTTTTGTATTAAATATAGAACAAATATAGAACACAATTTTAAAATAGAGAACATTTCCATGTTTTTTATAACAAAATATATCATATAGACATCGGATTGAAATAGAGTACTGTTCTATATAATATAGTACGGTTGGTCCCCGTAGTTATACAGCACACATTATCGCTCTATGGATGGTTAGCAAGAATCAACATGCTGTTAATTCTTAGCTGTGCTGCTGCAAGTGGCTCATAAATTCACACACACACACACATTGTTATGGTCAACGTTAGAGCCGCTCTCGCGCTTGCCCCGCGCTTAGGTTCTCGATCCCATATACATACATACACACATACATATACACATATACATACATACATATACATACATACATACATATATACATACATATACATACGTACATACATATATACATACACATATATACATACATACATACATATATATATACATACATACATACATATATTTATTCAAATTACATCTAATTGTGAAATTCGGATTGCGAAATTCTAATTTTATCATATTGTTTACATTATCACTGATGACGTCATCATATTGTTTACATTATCACTGATGACGTCATATGGTGAGGAGAACGATGACGTCATTGAGGAATTGGGAGCAAAAAATTTGCTCCACACATACAAATTTTCACTGGTGACGTCACATTTTTGCTCCACCGTACTGAAAAAACTGCTCAAAATTGCTCCTGCGCCAGAACCATCATATTTACACTACTGTAATCAAAGCAATTCACATGCATACCCATGCACACACACTTACACACACTTACACACACACACACACACACACGAACACACACACTGATGTATGTACACACTGATTTGAGGCGGCCTGTGATAGAGCGGGTAGAGTGAACGCAGCACTATCGAGAATATTGTCCAATCTGGGCGGGCCTCGCCAAAACAGAAGAGCGCTGCTGGCAAAAGTCGTACAATCAATAATATTGTATGCAGCTCCTATATGGTGTGAAGCCCTGAAACACAAGTCGTATCAAAGGAAGTTGAACGCTGTAATCAGGCTTAGTGCGCTCCGAGTCTGCAGTGCATTTCGCACGGTATCAGTGGAGGCTGCTGCAGTAGTCGCAGGCATAATTCCACCGCAGATACTTGCATCCGAGATGCAGAGACTATACCAGAGAAGCAGGACTGAGGAAAGAAAGCTCACATTGGAGGAAAAAGTAGCTGAAAGAAGAACCAGCATCAAGGAGTGGCAGCGGGGCTGGAATGAAGCACTCAACGGGCGCTGGACGCACCGGCTGATACCGTCCATCGAAGAATGGTATAACAGGAAGCACGGCGAAACCGACTTCTATTTGACGCAGTTCCTCACAGGACATGGTTGTTTTAGATCGTACCTGCACAGGTTTGGACACGACGACAATACTATCTGCGGCAGCTGTGGACATGACTTGGAGAATGCAGAGCATATATTCTTTTATTGCCGAGGATTCGAATTCGAAAGAAGGAAAATTGCAGCAATAATGAAGGATGCACCAACGCCGGAAAATATTGTGGCGTACATGCTGAAGTCCTCTGAAGTCTGGGAGGCAGTGAAAGAAATGGCAGCATCGGTGATGAAAGACCAGAGAAGAATGGAGTGGGGCAGGCGGCAGCTAGCCAAACGAAGATAAATACGAGGTGAAACACATGGAGATAACGTAGCTCAACAGCTAAGCTCGCCTCGCGAAGGAATACCTGATGGTGGTACCGCGAGGACTAACGAGTCGAGAATCCGGAGTTGGGTTTAGTGAGTAAGAGTCTCACACTACTGAGGCGCTGGAGCTCCTCAGTGTCTTTTGAAGATTCCCAACTCCCAACGCACGCAAAAAAAAAAAAAAAAAAAAAACACTGATGTATGTATATATGAAAACTACGCGTTGTAAAAATAACAGCAACGAAATTTGGTAATGGAATTTGACGACAGCAGAAGTTAAAAGCCAATATCAACTTCCGCTTCAGCACACACGCACACACACACACACACTCACACATGCAATCTAAAAGAACAACAGCAACGAAAATTTTAAATAAAAGCGCAAACTGTACGCGCACTTAAAAGGATTTCTCAATTTCTGCCGCCTAAACTCATGAAACACAAAAAAAAAATCAGCAGCGGGCGGCAAAAATCCTGGCGGTGCCTTTGATGCCTGATATTTTGCTCGCTCCGAAATAAGGCGTACAACTTTGTTACGCATTCGCTACAAAATTCATGGCATGCTCCATTTGAGCAGTTTTATCCTTCTCTGTGCGTCCGAGACATTTCCATGCCATGTCATTAGCAGTCAAAAGATAACTAAAGAGAAGAGAACACAGCCTTGTGCAAAATAGTTTCAGCAACACGCCTTGGCGCCTCAAATTCTTGGCATGTGGCTGTGGTCAGTGGCGACGTGAGTTGCTGCGGAAACTCTGGGCGCACTCTTGCATAAAAGTTATATTAGTGCTGAGGGTGTCCTGGCTACATGGAATTTATGCCTGTTTCGCATTATTTTTATGCAAAAAATTAGTTTTGTAATACAAAATTTACGTACTGAAAACATGAATGGGAATAATCTCAGATTGTAAGGAATGTAAGAAGGTATTTTTCTAAATTTTTTTAAATAATTTCGAAATTCCGCAAGTGTAAAATTTCATTTACTATTAAGTACTACATTGACGTTTCTGCAATAAAAAAAAACGACTTGATTGCTATTTTAGCACTTCAGGACTGCTTCTGCAGCTAGGGTACTCTAGGCTGGCCCTTCCGGCACTGTCCTTTTCCATTCCTGTTTGTCTGTCTATTTTGCGCGCTTGATCTTTTGCGCTGTTACTACTTTAGTGAACTGCACTTCACCTCGCACCGCACTTCACCTCGCACCGCACTTCACCTCTCACCAATCGCTGCCGGAGTCATATCATTTTATTCCGCGTTGAATTATTTATGCCGCAAAGCATTGCGCGAGCTCACATTCACAAATTTCTCCGCTTTGAATGCCAGCAGCAGCTACTCCCACTTCTGCTGTTTTTGCCATTGCCAGGCTGCTGTTTGTGACACTGTCTGCTTTAATTGAGTAAATGTTGTGCGAAAATGCGCCTTTGATTTAATAATTTTATGCGAAGTGGTTTACTTTGAAGGCTTCTAATACAATTTCTTCGCGCTTCCCTTTCTCTCCATCGAAGTACCTACACGTTTCTATTGATTTAAATTTCTGGCGAAGTGGGGCTTTGCCCTGGAAGGCATATTTTGAAAGGCTTAATTATGCTGAAATTTAGAAGCTGAATTTCATATTTGAAGAAAACAGAAATGAAAAACGTGCTCAAATTTAAAAATGGCAAAATTTTGCATCACATTTTCAATGAAAATTAGTTATTGAATTTCCAATTAGTGTTTATGATAAAGCAGCACAATTGAGCTTAGCTGAACTGATTTACTTATATATTTTCACTTAGATACAAGCAGAGTGGATGGAGTGGGTAGAAGGCATTCAGCAGCTTAAAAGCCAAATTTGAGAATTTTTGTTTTTAGGAAATTAAATATTTTAGCAAATTTTTTCACTTTTTGAAGTGAAATTTAGAAATGATGGGCACTCATATAAACAGTTTCCTGGTTGTGCCCCTGCTCTCAGCTAAATATTATGTTGCACAAGTTCAAGGGATGTGCTTCACCAAATTTATTAATATTGGAAATACCAAGCTTTGTTTAAGCTACCTAACGAAACGCACTCCGAGCAGGTGGCAGCCCAAAATTCCAGATTTATAAGCATTTTATATGTGAAGCTGCTTGGCTTTAAAAATTCTATAAAGCAACAACACAAATATGAATTTATAATCAAAACATAGATTAATTTTAGAAACCAAAAATAATTGCGAAATAAATTTTTAAAAAGTATGTACATTGTTTATGTAGAATATTTATGTTTGTATTTAACGCATACGCTCCGTAGTCTAAAGCAATTTTAGTTCGAAGCAAAATATTCAGAGAACAAACTGCGAGATGTTGCAATAAAATTCAATATTGTGCTAGTGCTTTCATCGACTTGCTCGATTCTGCACGTATTTCTTGAATTTCTTGGGATTTGGAAAATCTGCCTGCAATTCTAATAAAAAATAACTACGTGCTGTTTGTACAATTACAAAAAAATCTAGATTGAAATCTGACGCTGGAATGGGGCGAATGAAATATGATGGTTTCGAGGAAAAGCTGAGGAACAGAGCCCGAGCAAGAGCGAGAAGAAAAGCGCGTCGTAGCAGCGATGAAGCGGAGAGTGTTAATCAAAGGCTGGCAGCCGCGAGGGTGAGCTATGCAAGAGCAGCAGCAGCACGGCGGACGAATGTAGCACGCAGCGCTGGCAGATATGAAAATGAGATTGGCAGCGGCAACTATCAATACCTGCGGAGCAGCGACAACACCAACAACAATAATAACGACGACAAGAACAGCAACAAAATTGACAAACTGATTTACGACAATCATTTCCTTGCTGCGGCTGCTTACGCGTTCGACATTGACGCTGATGCGATTCCGCTTAATGCAAGCAGACAAGAAGTCGACATAAATAACAGCAGCAGCTTCGACGAATTGGAAGACATCGGGGCGCCCAGTGAGGTGCATATGCAACTGTTCTGGGATGTGTTGACGCAAATCGATGAACGTGTGTTGGTGTTTCTCATCGTGATGACGATTTGCGTGATTGTGTACGCCTGTAAGTATGCAAAGGGTTGATTTGAAATTTTCACATTATGCTGCAAGTGATTTTATGAAGTACAAAGGTCATTTTGAAGCAGTGAAAACTTTATAATTCAGGGGTACTCTTTAATGCCTAATAGACTCAGATTAATTTCTTTATTATCACCGCATTTCAAACAGCAATATTATTATTATTATTGCTCTATTAAGAATTGACTAGAAAATCATTTATTTTAAATGTTAACATAAATGTTCAGTTTTCAAGTTGATATAAAATGTACCTCAAAATTTAACAAATATTCAGAACAATTAAAAAAAGATTGCACTCTTTTGAAGTGTTAGTAGAAACTTCTAGAAAAATTATCCCGAAGCAGAAATTCAAAATTATTCTTTTAATTATATTGAAAGATTTTAATAGTGACAGTCGCATTTTTTTGTTGAGTAGTGTAATTAATATTGTTTTTAAGCATAAACAACGAGTTCTTCTAATAATAGAGTTTATTCCCTTTCTTTTTGTCTCTCTCTCTCTCTTAAAAGTTCTATTATGCATTCTTTCGAAGCCGGCGATGAATGAAATTTTTCTGGTGCTGGTGTCGTACGTAATTGTCGGCACTTTTGTGGCCACGGAGATTGCTGTCGCTTATGCAACACGTCCCAGGTGAGAGTGCGAGCGTTCTTTTATCCTGTTTTGCCCGTATGCTGCATTATACTACCATCAGTTAATTGTGTTTGAATTGCACATATTAAGGACATGTCCTCACATACACATAAGCTCAACAAGTCCCACACATAATTATAAGTACTTATTTTAACATGCTTTCCTCGATGCCGAATATGCTTTATTTAATTGCCCTTGCCGCTTAGCTACTACCTGCCTGAAAAAGCAACCACTCTATTTGCACAAACATACACACACACATACACACTCATACATAAACTAACATTCTTTCATCTGACATTCTGTTTGTTCGTAATGTGTGTGTTTTTTCTCTTGTGCTGATCCTTCTTCACTTCCGCTCGCAGCAAATCCTTCAATGGCAGCTCCTGCTGCGTCGTCTTCATCTACATGACATACACCATGCTGCCGCTGCGTCTACGGGAGGCACTTATTGGCGGCGTCGTTTTATCCTGCACACACATTTACACCTGCCTGCGCTACGCCGAAGTGGCAATTTACTGGCAAGAGGTGAGTTCTTTACTTTTCCTCTTTATTAAATGCAGCAACACTGGCTGCTACTTCCACTCTCTTGCTGTTGTTGTTGCTTTCATCTTACTTTGTTGTTGAATTTATACTAGTAGTAATTTATTGTTGTTATTATTGTTTTTGTAGTCTTGCCAGCAGAGTGTTAAAGTAGAGTCCCTGCTGTCATTTGAATTGCTGGCACCTGCTTTGTTAATCTGTTTGTATGCAAAAGTAAAAAATTAATGGTAAAAGGAAATGCATTTTCTATAATGGTATGAAAGGGAAAAAAGTAAATTATTTTGAAAGAAGTTTTGAAGAGAAAATGTGCAAGTTCAGCTTAAAGGCAACATAAATTAAAACGGAAATTGCAAAATAAGTAAACAAAACAAGGAGCACAAAAAGAAGAAGTAGAAGAACGAAAAGAAGAACAAGAAAATAATCCACAATTTTTTAATTTTTTTAAAATTTTTTGCTTTTAGAGCTTAATTTTTTGTACTCAGAATATGAAAGTTCGGATTCGAATAATAAAACTTTATTACGGCCCTGTTGTTTCAGCTACACTTTTGTTCTTATATACATTCCGAAAAGTGTGAACTTACTTTTTATAAAAATGCATATAAGAGTTGGCACATTTCTACGACTATTTGGCATATTTTTGTATAAGGGGTGGAAAAGCCCGCGAAGAGACCGAACCTTTACTTTGACTTTTTTCTCAAGCGCGCTATTTTTTATAGCAGTTTATTTTATATATATGTACATATATATATATGAGTATATAAATATCCTGTGGGGAAAAGGTATAAAATGTAAATAACCATTCTGCTATACAAATAATGTTATTACACTCGTTATTTATTTATACTTTCAACTTTATACACAAAGGTTGTAAAAAAAAACACATTCTTTCTTGGTGCCTCCAAAGCCTAGCCATATTTAATACCAATAATTTTCAAGGCAAAATTTTCCAACAACATAGGCCTAAATTAACAGTTTATATGCTTGGCATTCAGCTAAGCCATTGAAGCAAGCGCATAAACATATTTTGTTGCTCATATGATCTGTTGAGGGCGCGTGTGTTTATGCTTCCGTGTATATAAAATATTCGGCAACGTCAAATTCACAATAACAACAACAACAAAACTTTATTGTACACAACAATTCAAGTCAGTATCAAAAAAGCTGCATGTATGTGGAATTTTTTGTGCGTATGACTTTTCACACGCACACTGTTAAAGCTGCATAAATCCAGTGCGTTAAAAGGACATTATTCATACGTCAGCGCGTACCAATTCTGCATGAATTCAATTGTTCGCTCGGCGCTTCTCACAAATACACAATTCACACGCATACAAAAGAACTTGTTACAAGCATTTTATGCGCTTATTAAATATGATTGTCGATTGTAATGGGCGGCAAATATTCACACACACACACACACACACATGCATATGCTCTCATAAACTTGACAAAAATAACAAAAAGTGACAGGACGCATGACATGGGCCACGATTACTTCGACGCCCTCGAGCGCATACTAACAAAAGGACAGACATACAAACGAGCTATGATTAAATTACACGAATACATGCACAAATTTACTAACACAAACTGCATTCTATTTATATTTCTATTAATGTAACAAACAAACAGGCGCGAGCTACAAGGCACAACACATACACATAAACATTCCAGTGTATTGCGTTGCATAATAGCGTTGCTTTTAAATGGCATTGTAGTTGTTGGGTTGTGTGTTTTTGTTTCGTTCTGTCATTTGATGCATTTTAACTACATTTATTCTATACTCTTTCTGCTTCAACAACACAAACTGATTTTGTTCATATTACTTGCTTTTCCTCACCCCGCTCAGCTGCTATGCACTCTTCTGGCGCTATTCATATCCAATCTGACTGGCATCTACACGCATTGGCCCAAGGAGAAGGCGCAGCGCAAGGCGTTCATTGAGACGCGGCAGTGCATTGAGGCGCGCTTACGTACACAGCGCGAAAATCAACAACAGGTGAGTCTGGCGATGCGTGAGTGGCTGACTGTGTGTGTTTGAAAGACTATGATTGATGTAGGTGTGTACTTCGTTACGCAACAAAAGCTGTCCTTTGCGCCTGCATTGAAAGTATTTCCCAGTGTGTCGTTTGTATCAGTGCACACACTCACACTCATACACCTACACTCAAAAAAAACACCTACACTCAATGTGCACTTTTCGACTCACTTATTTTACAGCCAACTTCAGTGGCGTCTTTAGCTTTAATTTAGAAGCTTTCGGAAAATATTTAAAATATATCCATTAAGCATTCAAACAAAACATTTTTTTCAAAATTTGACTAAATATATGATATAAAAACTTTAACTTTGATATTCTATACTTTGTTAACGAAAAACAAGTTCTTGGTTTTGTTTGACGTCTAAACAAGAAGTGTTGCTTGCCACTCTTCCATTCTATAGGATTCTTTAAGAATTTATTAAAAAAAAGGAAGTTTGCTTATTCGTAGAATGGACAAATGCTTGTTAATTTTCTAATTCCGACAAGAAAAGTTAAATTATCACATATTGTGATTTTATAGTAGCAAATATAGACCGAATTTAGCTCTCATTACTTAACTGTCAAAAACATAGTTTTCATTTGCAATATTTGCAAATTGCAATCCTGAACTTTGGCCTTTCTAGCTTCATATGTAGGGGAGAGGGGGGTACCTTCGTCCTTGGGGCACATTCGTAAAAGGCGATTTCGGTATGAAGGAGTCATCGGACATAACTGTTTATTAATAAAAACTAACCCATAACTAGCATAAATATCCCTCACAAAGTTTGCCATCTCTATCTGAACAGCTGATAAAGTTACATTTGATTTAGTGTTTTCGCGCTTCGTTCCCGAATATTCAGGTCGGTAACGTAAGAAGTTTGTGCTGTATTTATACCATTATTTCGAACAAAATTGTATTAGTATTACTCTAATACTAATTATTTAGTAAATAAAAGTGTATTAAGTGAAAATAAATCACTGAAATTAGAAGTAAAAAAATAAAAAGGAAAAAAAGTGACACCAGGGTGGACTCGTCTTTTTTTCATGGGGCACATTCGTCAATATAACTTCACACGTACTAAAAATCGAAATCGAGTTGAAGCTTCCAAGACCCTCGAACCTGGCTTAAACCTCCCGTAAACACACAAAATTAATATTAGGGTCGATCTCAGCACTTTAAACATTATATATAACATATAATTTATAAAAAAAAATTTGACAATAAGTAAATTTTTTTAAGCTCTTAAACATAATTTTTTTAAATTTTATAAGGCAAAATATAATAAATACGTGTTGTGTAACCAAAAACATGTCTTATTTAGTCTGAACAAGATTTTGTATCACCTTATGGTACTTTAAAGTGTCAATGCCGAAAGTGCCCTGCCAAATGCCGAAGCTACCCTGGCATGGGGGCACATTCAGCGAAATGACTTTTTTTACTAATCATGAAAAAAATAATACAAACGGAACTTTTTAAAGAAATTTTAGTATAACATTTTATTGTCAAATAATGAGGTATTGTAACAGTCTAATCGGTTTTTAAATATATTGATTACCTTCTGAAATATAGGCCTTCAAAAAAAAAGAGACGAAGGTACCCCCCTCTCCCCTACATAGTATAAGTGTACCTTAAAACGGCACTGCGCAACTCACATTTTAGTGCAAACATGATGTGCAGGTGTGCTCACGTGTGCGTGTATTGAATGCATGCTGCTGTGCATGCAATCGAAACTAATCCACGCTTTGTGCGCTCTGAGATTTAAAGTTTGGCATTTCTGTTTTGAAAAGCAAAGCAGAAATATTTGAAAGTAAATTCTGCTTTAGATTTAGATAGTTCAAATGAACGTGAAAGCGTTAAAGAGTAAAAGTAAATTCAAAAAATATAGTATTACTTTCAACTTTAGTGCTGAGCACAAATTGTGCTCTTAAAAGAGCAAAGTTTTCCAAGGTGTAAACTTATACTAGAGAAAAAAAACATGTCTCTTTTTCGTGAGCTGAAGGAAAACTTTAACCGTATGTGAAAAAAGTTTCTTGATTCAGACCTTTTGCCATAGAAAAAACAAGCAATGTCTATTTCTGTAGCAAAAACAACCAGATGAAAATGTAGACAAGCAAAATTAGAATTTGAATTTTTTGCTTTTACATGATTATTTTCGGTCTATTAAATAAAACAAATAAATTTGAGATCAAGTAATTTTCGTGCCCTTTCTCATAACTTGAGAACTATACATTTAGCTTTTTCGAACTCTATTAAAAATATTTGAATAAACTGAATGTACAAAAGATTAAATTATTAAATGTATTGCTGGCAGAGCATGACTTGACTCTTGACTTCGGTTTGCAAACTGATGGACGCTGGTCAGTTTTCGTGCTTGTAGTTGCTAGTTTTAGCTCGCGCTCAGTAATGTCACCTAATCCTCATCATGGTCCTTCTGCTACCAATACTACAAGCATATAGTATAATAGCCTGACTACTGCAAGAAAACACATGTTCTCACCTCATCAGCAGCGCTTTTTACAACAACTTTGCATTTTCTTTATTGACATTTTTGATATGAACGCAGAGAAAAGAAATATTAAAAATAAATCCATTAAAAGTCATGATAAACATTAAAAATGATGCAGCACAATTGAAGCGGCATCAGAGACTGCCAAAATTTCGACATTGAGATTGAAAATACATAAGCACTTACACACACACACGCAGCCTGGCACACTAGCAAAAACGAAAAAGACACACAATGAAGATGCTTATCAGCTTACGAAGGCTAACAAGTGCCACACATGCACACACACACACACACGCACAAACACACACATACAATCAAACACGGCTGCTAACACAAATACACAAACATAAATTTCCGCTTCCACTCACATTCATCTTCATATATGAAACGAGCAGAAAAGTAAAAGCAAATAAATATCACGAAAAGATCAAGTGAACGCAGAAAAAGGCGATGCGCATGCAACGAAAACTTTTTGTAATTTAAGGAATTTTCAGGGCTTTTAGCTGCACTGCCACCATATTTTATTTATTTCAATTTGCCTCATTTTCGGGCTCACATTACGCGCCACGCCGCCATCAAACGAACGACCGAAACGAACCATCATGCTGCCGCCTGCCTGCCCCAACAACAACATCACAACGACACACAAACAAAAATCAACTGCCGAGCAACAGGAGCGCTTGCTGCTGTCTGTGCTGCCGCGTCATGTTGCCATGGAAATGAAGGATGATATCGCAGGACAACCACGTGACACTCAGTTCCATAAAATTTATATACAACGGCATGAGAATGTCAGGTGAGTGTGTCGTGTCTGTGCGCGTGTGTGTGCGTTTGCGTTTGCGCTTCCCAAGTCAATAAATCGCATTTTTATTAGTACACGAGATAAAAAGGCATACGCAATGCGCCGCAGCGCACGCCACGTGGGGCAAATTCATTTCCCCTACCCCGCTCTTCAATCCGCACTCAGACACAGTTCCAAAAGTGTGCCAGATTGAAAAGAACTCGCTTTTATGCTGTGCTGACTGTGTGTCGCACACGTGAGTCTCAATGGCACCCGCCCCCCCTCCTTCTACGCCATAGTTGCGGCTGACAATTTCCATTTTCATTGCGTATTAAATTACTGCGCATTAAATTATCTCAAGCAGGATCAGCGCCATGCCGCATGCTGCCAAGTACCAAATCCCTTTATCATCGATGAGGCAACCAACATCGCTACTGTTGATGGCAGCAATTACAAGCATGTGTGAGTGTGTGTGTATCGATGTTTTCACTTTTTAATGGTGTTAGCAAGGATGCTAAAAAAATATTGGATTTCTCTGGTATTGTTGGTCTATTTGACGGCGGCTTATAATTCCACAAAAGGCTCAGCAAGGATTGTCAGTGAGTGGAGCGAGAGGGGTGAGAGCGCGTTGGTATTTGCGTGCCAAAAATCTGCAAAATTACTTTTCGTGGCAGTCTTTTATCTTGGTATTTATTAGAGCACATTTTTGTGAAAACATTTCATGATAATAATTCAGCCGAATTCTTGGCATAAAGTATTTGTAACAGATGCAAATCCCAGCAGTGTTGTAGCCCGAATTGCCATACAACGGTAAAGGCTCTAGTATTTCAAGAAAACGCTCTCAAAATCGTTGCACACAACAGCACAAACGAGACGGCGTCTATTTTTCTGCTTGAAATGTTGCTCTTAAAGGCTTACCTTAAGCGCCTGAAACGACCTTTATGGGCAACGCCGTAGAAGTGGGCGGAAATGTGAAGCATATTTTTAGGCATGGCCGGTTTGAGTTTCATTAAAATTTCTTTGTGGCTGGCGCAATTAAATTTTTGCCTTTCTCATGCAAAAATTCTACTAAGAAGAATCCTTTCGGCTATGCTGCGGTTTTCATTTCATTTCGCTTCATTGATTAATTGATTTGCTTATTTTTAATATATTTTATAGCATACTTTTTGCGGATATTTGTGGTTTTACCAGTCTGTCGGATCAGTGCACGGCAGAGGAATTGGTGCGTTTATTGAATGAGCTGTTCGCCAGGTGAGTGCGCTTCCAAAAGAACTGCCATAATTGCAATAACACGCTACTCTAGCAATAGTGACATATCACTATATCACTGTGATATATCATAGTGATAACTACACTTTATTTCGTTTTGAATCAATTTAAGCACAAATGCTTGCATCCATCTCATTTACAACATGAAATACATCAAAGAAGAATTTTTGTCTAACCGTAAAACCTCTTAATCCTTGTCAAAAGACAAGCTTTACTTAATAACTTCCTTTATAAATAAACACACTGTGCACTTTTGGGCGCCCACATACCCAATTCAGGCAACCCCTTTATCATACACTTCACTAATTTACTTACGTCTCTTTTACACATACACCTTCACCCACTGATGTTTGTTTATGCCTTTGTCGACCAGATTTGATCGATTAGCCGCCGAGCATCACTGCCTGCGCATCAAGCTGCTGGGCGACTGTTACTACTGCGTCTCGGGATTGCCCGAGCCCCGGCCGGATCATGCACACTGCGCCGTTGAGATGGGCTTGGATATGATTGATGCCATTGCGTAAGTTGAATGGGCCCTGGGCCAAGTGGGAGCAGCAGCAGGCACAAAGCCGCATTGCTTGCTTCAGTGCGTCTTTAGAAATGGCCAGCTGCCGGCTGCCAGTCGCCACACTTTGCATTTCATGCTGCTGTTCGTTCTACTAACTCCTCCTTTCCATGTCACGAACAACACCAACAACTCCATCAGGCTGGTGCGCGAGGTGATGGCGGTCAATGTGAATATGCGCGTGGGCATTCACACGGGGCGTGTGCACTGCGGCGTGCTGGGTTTGGTCAAGTGGCAATTTGATGTGTGGTCAAACGATGTGACACTAGCCAACCACATGGAGAGCGGCGGCATACCCGGGTAAGTGACACAAATGACAGTCGACCAGTAGCAAATTTAATAGTTTATCAGCAAATGTTTGACATTTTATTCGATCGATTTAATTGCTTCTTTTTTAATTTAATCAAAACTACAATTCAACGCTGATAATCGATTTTTCGCAATTCTTAAATGAAGGAAAAAGAACAACACATTTTACTCTCTAAAGCAGAAAAAAATTTGAATACCTACAAAGATGCCTTCTTTTCAAAAAGCATTGCAAAAATCTGCTGCTGTAGAAAATTAGTTAATAAAAATCACCAAGTACAAAATTCGATTAACCCTTTTGACAAGCAAAATTCAATTGACTCTGCTCGTAAGTCAAATGTTGTTGTGTGCATGTTTTTGCCTGAAAAAGGGTTTGGTCAAAAGCAATCTTAATTAGCTTCAAAAATTAACGAACAAATCAAGCAGAAATTCACTGCAATTCCTACAAGAACAACAACAAGAATTCCTTTTGATGGCTTATTGAGAATTTTCAACAAGTGCCACAAATGAGTGAGAACACTTAGGGTTAATTGGTTGGGCAGGCAGGAACAAAGGCAACTCTATAAGCGGCTCAGTGCTTGGAATTCGCTTTCCTCTCAAGTGATTTATTCATGTCCATTTTGAGTGTCGCTTTAAAGTTGCACAAAGATCGAAAGGAAGGCGAGCCTGCTGAAGGTGCTTGCCACAGGAAATATATGTATTCAACGTCCTTTTGTGGCGATTCGCAGCGAAGGGCTATTCATCATTGTTGTTATTGTGCTTGGTGACAACATTTCGCATACATATACACAAAGCAAGCATGGCGACCTCATTGAAACATGCAATCGCACACACACTGCCGCACACCTATACACCTACACACAAAATATATTGTGCACAATAAGAGGAAAATGAGAAAACGAGCTGGAAACGAAGGCAATTTTGTCTCTGTCACATTCTTATCGGCAACGGAACAAAAATAAACATGAAGACAAAAAAGATTTAGCAATCAAATGTAACTTACACACACACAAGCACACGCAGGCAACGATGCACAATAGAAAGGCGAACACAACAACAATTGTGAAGCATTTGTGAGACCGCGTGTTCCTGTGCGATTTGTGTACAAACCTCGTTTGTTGTTGGGCAGTCACAAACTATAGCTTCCGCTATCGTTAGGCTTGATCACTTGCTGCTTCCGGTCAGAGATGGTGCCATTGCCACACATACACATTTATAAATTGTATGGCAAATATTATTGGAAAGGTTGGAGCAAGTCTGATAATAGTACTGCTAAATTGCCAGCAATTCGGCATAACTCAAAATGTTCTCTCTTAACTGCAAAAGTGAACACTTAAATTTATAAACTTTTAGGCCACAAAATTAAAAGTGCGCCTCCCCTCTCCTTCTTTAAGAACGAATGCAATTTTTTGAGCTGATAAAGCCAAACAGCCCTTTAATGCACGTGCCTCAACAGCTGCCTTGCCCATGCTCGCTGCCTCGAGCTCAAGTGCTACATCAGCGCCAACAACTATAATACTAACAACAACAATAAATACGAGTAGTGCTACCCAAAGTTGAAGGACCCCTCAAGTTTTTTCACTTTCATTTTTTTCGCCGCTTTTGTTGCTTTGTTGCCTGTATTGCTTTGAAAAGTGGAACGACAACGATTAAATTCTTCAACGTCGTGCCAGGCATTTGGGCCAGTGCTGTTTGTTGTTGTTGTAGGCGCTGGCATATTTGCAGTGTTGCCAAAGAAACGAACACTTTCTAACAAATACATAAAAAAAAATTGTAAACTTATTTATTCTGAAAGGTTTTTTGGCTATTTCGTTTGTTTATAGTATAGGCCCGTTCAGAAAACCTTTTTCGGTTTTTACGAAGGATGCCTCATACCTTTTAATATTAATTTTTATAAATGTTCAAGACAACTAATTGTACGAAGTTTATGCAATCACTGCCTCATTTTTCATAAAGTGAATAGTACGCGTTTTTAAGTAAAAGTGGTTTTTGTGCCAACACTGCAGATGCCACTCACCAACACTTGTACAAGACGCTCGTGCGAATTTGTGGTTTTGTATGATTTGCATGAAACTGTAAGGACATTTTTAAATCGATTAGGCTTCAACTTGTTTCCGCTTTTAGTTGCGGTCGTTAGCGTTGTTGCTGCTGCCAGAGCTTTGATTGTTGTTTCGAGAGTTGTTGTTGCTTGTTTAGCCTTTGCATAAGTCTCGACAACAAATGCGCAGGACTTCACCATGAAACCCACAACACTTCAACATTATATGAATGTATAAATGTGTGTGTTTTGCGTTGCGGCTGCGGCGGCTTGTTGTTGGTTTGTTGTCGCCAGCGTTAGCGTGATTTGAGTGTGCCAGTGGGCGGCGCCTTGTTGTTAACTGCCGTGTTGTTCGCGCTTGTTTGTTGCTTTTGGTTGTGGCTGTTCTAGTTGTTGTTGTTGCTATTGTAATTGTGGGTGTGGCATGCAAATTGTTGTTTGTGTTAGCAATTTGCACTCTTCGCTTGAGCTGAGCTTAAATTTGCCTGAAAGCCTGAAAGACACTGCGAAAATGCCTAGCAAAATTGGAAAGACAAAGTTTCGAGCATGGCTGAAGTTAAATTCCAGGCGCGTGGGCGTATGCGCAACTTCAATTGTAGCCACTCGAATTGGAGCAACTTGTAGCTCGGCTGCATTTCGCTTGCAAGTATGCCGCTCAGACACCGTTAGAACAACTCGATTTGAGCAGCAATTTTTATTTACAGTTGGAATTGGCATGAACTCTAATAACATCAGCCGTAGGAAGAGGAAGAGAGGGCATTCTCACTGCCGCTGCAGCACTTTATACAATATTTGCCCCAAGCTGGGAATGTGCCCCGCTGGCATATTTAGAACATATTTTCCGTTTCTAAAGTTAACAGCTCAGCGCCTGCAGTGCTTTATGTTGCTACTCCCACCCCGCTTCGCCAACCTCCACGTGCACAAAACAATGCAGCGCATGAATGCGGAATTTGAGATGGAATTCGCGATATCGCACGGCAACAGCTGAAACAAAAATGCACTACAAATTCATACAGCAATCAACAATAAATATAGCCACGCCAACAGCATGCACATGCATATATAATATATTGTGCAACAGATATAGCTATGGCTGCAGCTGCAACTTCTGCTGTATTGCAGGGACGTGGCAGTTGCATGTTTCTCATTTCAATTGGCAGATAAATTCGCTTGTTTGCCTGCGCTTCTGTTGCTTGGGCAGGAGCGTTCAGAGATCCAGTGAGCCACCATGCAGCCTAATTACGGAATCGTCTATATACACCGTCCTACATGAATTAATACTCAAATGAAAGGGCCATATATTCTGAAAGACAGAAATTATCTTGTTTCCCTAGATCACTTCTAGTTTAGTTCCTTTGCTTGTTTAAAACGCAAATCCATATTAAATTTCAATTACTCTTACCAACTGCAATCCATACGATCTTTATTTTGTATATGAAGTAATGGAAAAACCACTGTTTAAAACTATTGAATAATATTTATATGCTCTGAAGAACCTATTTAGGAGTTTATGTTTATTTCCTATATTGTACGATGAACTTGAAATCGAAAAAATTTATTTTTGTTATGTAGCATTTAAAAACTAATTGATAGATATATTGGGAATAAATACCTTGAATTTTAGACTTCATCAAAAACTAAATATCTTTACCAATCGGGCAAATCAACTACAGTAAAACCCGCTTAAGTGCCTCACCTAAAAATGCCAGCATTTTGAGGTACTTAAGCGGGATGTGCACTAATGCGAACCCGCATTAGTGCCTCAGGTTGGGTACTTAAACAACCCCGCTTTAGTACCTCTTTTTGGGTAGTTAAACGAACTTCCTAGTACCTACATTAAATATCTTTAAAAATATTTAAAAAAAATTATTTAATCACTCAACTAAAACTTTATTAAACAAAATAACAAAAAATGTTATCCATATTGATAATTAAAAGCGTATTTCATATTGCTTTAAAAATTAATTTAAAAAAGGAACACTTTTGTGTACATATTTACTATATGTACTACAATGCACATATTTTATGAGACCACTAAAATTCAAGTGGATATGAAAAATATAGTTAGATAGTGCAAAAGTCAGTCATTTTCTTTTGGCGCATGGTTTTAAACATTTTTTTATAAAGCTTCTCTATTATTTCGAGTTCGTAAAAGTCAAGATTTTTGCTTTCCATATATTTTTTCACTGTGTCTAGTGCTTTCAAAGCTTCTGCAAATGAGGGTGGATTCACTTCAATAGTATTTTCCGAAGTTTCTTCAGATGCTGATTCCTCGTAAGCATTATCTTCCAAAATGCGTAACACTATTTCTTCCTCCGTAAGTGTTCCAAAGCATTATAAAGAGATGTCGTTTGAAAAAAATCAATATATTTAGAAAGGTACTTAAACGGGGGAAAACGTATGGAAAATTGTATTTAATGCACAAAAAATTGAGGTACTTAGGCGGGTTGCGTAACTAAGCGGGGAGGTACTTAAGAGGGTAAATTTCTTCGCATTTTAGCAAAAAATCCATAGTGTCAGCAATTGTTGGGTACTAAAGCGGGTTAGGCTCTAAAGCGGGGAGGTACTTAAGCGGGTTTCACTGTACTCACAAGCCAGATTGCAAAATCGGTGGAGCGCAAATAATAAGCAGCTGGTTACATTCAGGATATTGCTGGATATTACAGAGTGTGCTCATATAAGCAGAAATATGCAAAGCAAAATGTTAATGTTAATGCAACTGATTTCAAAATGAACTGAAAATCAGGCATATCAATGCATCTCTGGGTACAGAAATATGCAAAAGAGCGCCCCAGGGTGACACTCTCTCTCCACTCTGTTGGTACATACATTGCGGTAGATAAATTGTTTAGCTTAATAAGCTGCTACAGCTTTAATGTACAAAGGGCTTAGTTCAGCAAGTGCCCAGCAGCAAAGCATGCGCTATCATTCCCTCTCAGCGGACCTGACCATACGCCTCCACTCACTTCCTTTCGCGCTCATATTTTATTAACTTACTCGCTCACAGCGATAGTGTCAACGTTTATGCATGTGTGTAAATTTTATGAGCGTGAAGTGAGTAAGACAAGCAACAAGAAGAAGTGCGATAGATAACGCTATAAATATCTAGCATATAACTTCGAAATAGTGCATATTTCATCCGCGCAATTTTATACGATTTTCTGCAAATTCAGTTTTCTTATTTGATTCTTGTTTAGTATTATTTTATTATTTTTGCCCAATGTTATTGTTGTTGCAGTTGTTGTTACTGTCTACGATTCACTTTCAGGCGAGTACACATCACCAAGGAGACGCTCAAGTGCCTGGACGGTGACTACGAGGTGGAGGAGGGCAAGGGCGCCGAACGCAATACATATCTGAAGGATCATCAAATTGAGACGTACCTGATTGTGCCGGGCGACACCTACCGGCCGGTAAGTGCATATTGTTTATGGTAGGGGGAAATTATATTAGACGAGCTCATCTGTCTACACATGACATAACCTCGTATATAATAATTGAAAGCAATGTGCGCATTGCGTGTTGCTAATAAGCGTTCAGGCATTTTCCGTTAATACAGAAATAAATTCTCTTTCCGCAGCACAAAAAATCACGCAATCGTCTGCAAGTGAATGGCAACATATCCAAGGAGTTGCGCATGATGGGTCATGGCAGCGTACAGAAAAATTCCTCAAAGTGAGTATCCTTGTTACATGTTACTTTCATATTTTAAGAATATTTGCAATTTGTGCGGGGCTCAAATCGAAAATTTAATGCCGTAGATAAACTTTTTAGGCATTAAAGTAGATGGAAATTTTATGTACGGAAATCTGGTTATAAGAGTACTGCGTTGTAGCAGGTTTGACTGTCATTGGTGAAGAAAGTGGTGTCATGGTGAAGAAAGTTTGAGCCTTATGATGATGGACGCGTGAGGAGGACATAAATACATCCCTACAAGAATTAATTTCTGTCTTTGCATAAAGATTCAGGTGCTTTTAATAGGAAAATAGGATTAATACATACTTTACATCTTATACTTTCAAGAAATCTGACATAAGTATTATTTCCCACAAACCAGTAAGTGAGTAATTTGGTTCGTACTGTCAGGCATCCAGGACTATCTATTAATGACTCCATCAAGCTTTCGAATAATTTCAAAACTTGTTATCCATTTCACTGCTCACCAGTTTCAAAGCTTCGCACATTCCTTATTAATTTTTCACATTGCGAAATCATTCTCAATTTTCTTCTGTCAGATTTGGTTTCGGTGAGAGCGCGGAGAGCACCAAGGACCCTGAGGATGAGGTGAATGAGTACCTCATGCGTGCCATCGATGCGCGCAGCATAGATCACTTACGTGCCGAGCATTGTCAGTCTGTGTGGCTGTACTTCAAGGATGAGGCTCTGGAGAAGAAGGTAAGTGGCACTGCGCTGCTTTTGTTAAACGTTGTGCCGTTTATCAATGCCCTGCTACCCCCGATTTGTAGTATGCCTCGGAGCCGGATCGCATGCTCAACGTATACTTCTACTGCAGCTTCGTCGTGCTGCTGGGCACCACCGCAATGCGCATCATGATATTTCAAGCGTAAGTCTACAAGATTAAGAAATTCCTTTTGCTACCCCCCTCCCTCTCCTCCTCCCCCCCTTCCACCACACCATCGCCTACCTTACACTTCGAATGCATTCTTTTTGCATTTGCAGGAATTTGTTGAGCTTGGCCCTGGCCAGTCTGGCCATCTCACTGATGCTGCTAATAGCGCTGCTGGTGGCCTGTCATGATCTCAATGTCAAAGTAAGTGTTGCGACTGTGTCACTGTGTGGGTGTGTGTGTATGCTCTTCACTTTATACTCATTTGTTGTTAAATCCAGCGCATTTTACACAGATTTTCACAATTTATTTTCATTTCTTTTCTCTCTCCCCTCGTTTGCATCCACTTTTACGCATCGTCCCTTAACACGCCGCCATTAAAAGCTACCAATTGGCATCAAAAGGTTCTCATTACGAATTCATGGCAATCGTGTGCTCTCACAGTGCTTTGCATTTGCCACAGTCGCCCTGATTGCGCTGACAACTGTGCTGGCAATGGTGAGTGATTCTTATTTTGTTTGTTGTTGTTGTTGTTATAGAATTTATGATGTTTGCATGTTGCAGACAGACAAAAATCATAATAAATGAAGGAAGCAGAGTTCATTTATAAAGGCAGTTCGAAATTTGCGTCATTTTGTAACAGTGAAACGTCTCATAATTAATTTACGCTTTGTTTAGAGTGTAAAGTGCTTGCCACACACGCTCAACGGCGGCGCGACAGTGCCGTCTTTGGCTTTCGCCCTGATTGTTCGCCTGCTCCTAATGTGAGGAACCTCGTGGCGATTTAGCGAAACCAAAAGGCTTTAATTTTTAAGTTTACAAATAGCGTATTCAAAGTTCCCTTCTAAAGTTACCATCTGGCATCTTTAGAATGATAATAAAATAAAATTGTGAGCACTCCTACTTTAATTCCATTCTAAATTTGCCACAATCGCATTATAACTGTTTTCTAAAGCTATTATTAAAAATTTATTACGCTCGCAAAAAGCAGTATTCCATCAAAATTTAAGTAGTGTGTGAAAATTCAACAAAAAATCTGTTTCCATTTTCGCGAATAAAACGATGAGAGATGCCAGCTTAGCTTGAAAGAAAAACACGAGCCAGCGTATGGCAGTTTTAGGAACTAGTGCTATCTCTTGTTTTCGTACCAAGCAATAGCAATCGAAGTTCCCATATGGCAAAATGTTTTAAAGTTAACACACTAGAAAACACGAAAACACAGCCTAAATATAACCCGATCTTATGTACATTTCAGTTGAATTGAAAAATTTAAGAAATTAAGATATTCCAAAGGTTCCACCGGCCTCAAAGACGACTCTGTTCAGCAGCTGCAATTGAAGTTGATGCTCGGCTTCTACTCGATTTCAAAGCCGGCTTCCTGCTATTTTGAGAACATTTCCATAGAAATCTCAGCACATCAACACTTACGGCTTGCAGCAGGCGGCGGCATGCTGCCTTGACACTACTCAACCGCAGAGCAGCCGCAGAGCAACCGCACAGCGGGCACCTTCGGCAGCGTGCAATAAACTTTAAACTTTGTCGGCGCACACAATGAACTCTTATTGACGCAGAGGCGCACAGCGTGACCCCAGTTTACCCTGGCAGCATTTCGTTGTTTGTTGTTGTTGGCGTGTTTTGCTGCTTTGCTGGCGAGCGGGGGCGTGAAAGGGGCGCATATTTCAATTTGTAGCACCTTAAAATATGCACGCAATCCGCCGCACACAAATTGTAAATGTAAATAAATGCGGCGTAAGAAGAAAGTTTAGCTGCTGTGTGACGCCTCTCAGTCCAACTTGCCCCTAGCAATGGCAGCAGCAGCAACAACAACGACCAAACTTTTTCCATTTAAGTTTGACGCTGCGCATGCAAAAAAAGACAAGCCGCAATGATATTTGCTGCCGCCTACAATTCGCGTGTTTGGCACAACAACAACTTTAAGCGCGTTAACCTCGGGACGTGCGACCTTATCACAGTCGGCAGAGCCTCATCAAGCGCCAGCAGCAGTGCGAGCAACAGCGTCGACGTGGCTGTCGCCCCCGTCTGTGTTGCCGACAGCAGCTGCTGGCGATGCTGCTAGCTTGTCTGTTGTCACTTTGCCTTGCCGCACATGTTGCACTCAATTGCTGGCAGCAACAGCAGCACAAGCGTGTGCCTGAAATTCACTCCATGCTGCTGCTATTGCCGCTGTTGTTGTTGTTGCTGTTGCCGCTTTCAAAGTGCTATTAACTGTCATTAGTTGACAAGGCAGTGTCTGTTACTGCTGCTGCCTGTTGCGCCCAAGTGTAAAGGCGCAGCTCTTATTCGGCAATTTTTATTAGAAGCTTAAGTTTGCTGTATGTGTGTGTGTTCGTGTCATCAACATCTCATTTG
This sequence comes from Neria commutata, assembly GCA_963457695.1. Classification (NCBI taxonomy): domain Eukaryota; kingdom Metazoa; phylum Arthropoda; class Insecta; order Diptera; family Micropezidae; genus Neria; species Neria commutata. The sequence continues at coordinate 13,845,841 of OY735248.1, read as the reverse complement.
ATGGCAGCAACTTTGCTGCTGCTGCGACGCGAGGAAGCGAAGAAGAGAGCAGTCGAAGAAGCTTTGCAGCGCAAAATATCATCTGCGGGAAAACTTCTTCCTAAATTTTTTGCATTTTTTGCAGGAAACAAATTTCTTTTGAGACACGCACACACACACACACACACAAATACTTACTCATCACACACACGGACAAAAACTCTCAGCCACACGTGCCAAGATTGAGTTGTATATATCAGCAGTGACAGCTCAAGGACGGCGCGCCGAGACCTTTTAGTGTTGTTGCATTTTATGGAGTTTTAATGTTTGCATTTTGAGGCAGGTCCTTGTTTGCCATTTGCCCTTTGGGCACCACATTTCAGCCAAATAGCCAAAGTTAAAGGAAGAACAAATGCTTGAATTGTTGCAGCAATTACTGAAAAATTTGTCCTTCTCGGTTTTTGTTTAGAATTTTAGTTCAGCTTTAAACATGACCGTCATTAGACCGTCATGATGATGAATTAATTATATTTAACTTGCTTAGGTTCTTCTGCCTTATCCCTTTGAGCAAGTGTTGTCCTTTTAGAAATGCCATAGGAAGCCGAATTGGTTATTAAAATAGTTTATACGGAAAACCTCGAATAGAAACATTAACAATGGAATTGAGAAAACTTTTGGAAAATATCTCTCTTTTGATAGAGATGGCTCAAGTCTGGTGGAGATTGAACCTGGAACTCTTCGCATCAAAGACTGAGCACACACCCATTGAACTACGGCGGTGCCAGTTAAAATTATCGTATTAGGTGTAGTAAAAAGAAACCCATTTTTATTATGAAATGAAAGGCTTTATTTAGCATAGTAAGAATGCTACGATTTAGTCTAAAACGAGTTATAGTTTTGCTCGATAACTTGTTGCAATTTTGAAGGTAATTTCCTTATGCCTCTTTCATATTGCCAAAAAACTGGCTTCTCTTTAGGGAAATTTTTAAATAGGAACATTATTCGCCGTAGACAGGAACTTGGTACCAGGTCCAAACTAAAAGGTAAATGCATAAGATTCTCTCAATGAAGATCCAAGCTCTGCTCGCGAGTCTCTATCTATGTGTGTGCCCTAGCTTTGTCCTGAAGGAACACAATTCCTCTGCTATTGGCCAAAACTGGCTGCTTTTAGGCAATTGCTTCCTTCAGACGGTCCAATTGTTTACAGTTTAAGTTCAATGCAAAAGAAAGCTTTTTCTCAGGGCTTATTGTAATTTATTTAAATGAGAAGCCGGTTTGAAATAACTCTCTTTCTAATTGTCATTTCGTCATTTAAATAAGCACTGAGAACTTGAACCTTAGCAAAGGAAATTGCATAGGTCTATTTCGAAAATCGTCTGCCGTAAACGCACGCAGCTAAAAGTCTGCATCTAAACAGAAATTCGAAGTTTGTTTATCTTAGCGTAATTTTTACTATTCCCAATGTCGCTTGCTGCCATTTTCAATATAAGCGCGCCTGTTGCCAGCTGCCAGCTGCCTGCTGCCTACGGCCAACAACAAATCTGCATAGGTTAATTTATGCGGCAATTATGCATTGGCTTAATTTATGTGGGTTCATTTTTAGATAAGAGAGCATAGAAAAACACTTTCAAATTAATTTATGCGCATTTCTGTGTATTTGCCAGATACAGGAGGTCATCTTCTTGGAGCATTTGACGCCGAACACACGCGCCAATGCCAGCGCACTGCTGGCCACTGACTCAGCCGCCTTTCACTGTGATCACTTACTGGCGATAAATGTAAGTGGCGGCGAATAGCAGCGGACATCCGTTCACACGGCAGTTGGTTGGCCCACTTGTCAGCTGGCAATATGCAATTTCCGTTCACACTTAAAACGCATTTATATTGCACTTAATTTTTTTGCATTAATTTTCCAACATCTTTTCCGCTTTCTCTGTGCATTTTTAATAGACCTTTCTGCTGCTCACGCTGCTCTCCATGATGACCTGCGCCACGTACCAAGTGCTACGCATAATGCTCAAGCTGCTGCTGCTGCTGGCCGCGGCGAGCTTATACATGGGCTTCTCCTTGTATTTGTATGCAAAGCGGGAAATTAGATTTCTGTTGGAGTAAGTTGAGAGTGTTTTTTTTTTGTCTCATAAAATGTGGGCAAATGTGAGCAAGTTGGAGCTGGGTCTAGTAAAAATAATGCGTGCAAAAGAAATTGCCACCGCTGATTTCTGCACTCCTGCAGTGTGACCCAACAAAATGAATTATCCTTGAATGTATTGCCATTTTTATGAAATCAATGTTTTGTTCTTTATTTTCTACCTTTTCTTCTTCTTGCTCGCTTCCTTCGGCGACGTCGCAACACTTGCTAATGGACTCGTCTAACAAAAAATTGCAACAGCAACGAGGAAGCCTTCCTGCGCTATGTCATTGATTCAATTTTCCTATTTGCATTCATGCTCGCCTTGATTTTCCACAGCCATCAAACGGAGGCCACTTACCGGCTGGATTTCATTTGGAAGCTGCAAGCAACTGGTAAGCTCCTCCCCTCCCCCACCCTCTGCACCACAACTTTCCTTCTTTCATATAATGGAATTTATGAAGCAAGCACTTACCCGCAAGTTGCTGCGTCCAATGGCAAAGTTGCTTGCTTCATTTGATTGCGACAATAAGTTGTCCTCTAAGCTACGGCATACTTATTCCGCTCTGCTTCCTCATCTTCTTGCTCTTCCTGCTCTGTTTGATCTCATTTGCGGCGTACAATGAACAAACGCTTTGTGAGGCGCGTGTTCATTTCCGCACTTTAATTGAGTTGCGCAGATGAAATTATTTTTCCCTCCTCCACCCTCTCCCCACAACAAGCACAACACATATGCAACACGCACTCGTATGCTGCTATTATTGCATTCCATTCAATTTGCATCTGTTTTGCGCAAGCCCCTGCCCCTAACTCTAAACAAGCCTCAGCCCTTGTAGGCGTGGCTTCCTTTGCTTCAATCTAGTCTGCCCTCCTCTTATTTATTTTCCATTGCTATTTCATGTCGCGTAACGTCGCTTTTATCCGCCACTCCTCGCTTCAAACAGAGGAAAAAGAGGATATGGAACATCTGCAAGCTTACAACCGGAAGTTGCTGGAAAACATTTTGCCCGTGCATGTAGCGGAGCATTTCTTGAGCAGAGACAAAAACATCGACGTAAGTGAATTTGCAACATGCTAGCAACCTTCAATTCCGCTCCTGCACTCAAACCTGCCACAGCACCATTACGACTTTTAGTGTTGCCATTGCATGCCGCGGTGCAACATAGTGTTTCTCCATGCGTGGAAAACCGACAATTGATGTGCATGTGTGAGCGCCTCGTGGGTGGCATAGCGTGGAACCGCAACAGTGAATTTGCCGGTCGAATGACGTTGTAATGCGTCGGAAATGCAACGCCGCGTAGCATGAAAGGGGTGTGCTGCATCCATAGAAGCAAACAACTTATTTATGAGCTAGTTGCAGGTGTAGCGGGGGAAAAGTTAAAATGTAGGAAAACGCAGGAAATGGCTAAATTTTGCAAAAAGGAAAAGCTCGTTAGAAATAGTCACAAACTAAGTGGAAAAATCTCTGACATTTTAAAAGTTTCCAAAATGCTTTTGTGTTTTTAGAATGTGTAAATATTTCAGAGTAAGGGTAGGTTTTTTAATGCTGTAATATAAATAGTGCGAGCACAGTGTGTAAAATAGCTAAAACGTATGCATGGAAGTTAAGCAATTAGAAATTGTGTAGTTCAAGATTGGTAGGCCCTGGATAAGAAATATTGTAGGAAGATTTTGGTGAAATTTTATTTTGAAAATTTTCTACTCTGTTAATGGCAATTATTTTGAAACATTTTTCTGTTCAGTGTTGGAATAATATTTCTGAAAATATAAATCGCCTGCTTTTTACATACGAATTTGATGTTCCAAAATTAATAGTATATCAGAAAAATTAGGCTCTTTCGTCTCTAAAAAACTAAGTTGCCAAGGTACTACTCTTTCTCAAGACATAGTGACGGGATTTTGATAGAAGGTACAAGCTCATACTCAGGCAATTTGCCTTATTCAATTAATTAAAATTTGCCACTATTTCATTCCGGAAAAAAATTCAAATGAATTTCGGAAATTCATAAAAATGAAAAACAGTTCTGTTGAAATTAGTAAAATCTTTAAAATTCAATTGGTTTGTTGAAATATTTGAGTTCAAAATGCAAACTGAATATTCTCAATCAAACTGATCTGCCATGCCACTCTAAGTAATCCGCATCCTTACACTACAAAAACTGGGGAGAAGTACTCAAAGTGAAGCTACATATGCATCTCGATAACATGTTGAAGTATATTATTCCAAGCCACTCACAAATCGAATGTCGCAGCCATCGTCTTGCATATCATTTGGGGATCATTAGGCATTCCTTTGTGTGCCATCATGAAATTGCACTTCCCCGCATAAAACACTCATAAATACTTTATTCGTTTCGTTACTGCTACACTGCGGCGCCGTCAATACACATCGCACACACACACACACACACCAACACAACTCCCTGCCGGCAGGACTTGTATCATGAGCAATGCGATAGTGTTTGCATACTCTTCGCCTCCATACCGAACTTCTCGGAATTCTACGTGGAGCTGGAGGGCAACAACGAGGGTGTCGAATGTCTGCGGCTGCTCAACGAGATAATAGCCGACTTTGACGAATTACTGAGCGAGGAGCGCTTTCGGTGAGTAACGCCAAATGCAGTGGAAATGGCAGCCAGCATCAAACATCAGACTGAACAACCCATTACCGTTAATTATGTTACACTTGCATCGCATTGCAGCTACATCGAAAAGATCAAAAGCACCGGTGCTACTTACATGGCCGCTTCCGGTTTGACGGCGCAGACCTGCGACATGGTGAATTTCCGCCACATCACGGCCATGGCGGACTACGCGCTGCAGCTGTTCAACAAAATCGAAGAGGTCAACATGCATTCCTTCAACAACTTTCGACTGCGCATAGGTGAGTGGCATGGAATGGTGCTCCAGAAGAGCAGTGAACATCGCTGCTTCAACTAAAAGCGGAAATTTGAGTCGTACCTCTGTTTTCTGCCTTCTCTCTTGCTCTCTCTGCCATCTCATCTGATGACAGGCATCAATATAGGTCCCGTTGTGGCGGGCGTCATTGGCGCACGTAAACCACAGTATGATATCTGGGGCAATGCGGTAAATGTGGCCTCACGCATGGACTCCACAGGCCTGGTGGATCATATACAGGTAAGTGCCAGATTAAGAGATTAAGGCATAACTCCTGACCACAATCGTACGTCACAGAACAATTTATATATAAGGCTTAACTGAAAAGTGATACTCATTGCTGGCCACAGTGTCCATGTGCCGCTGCAGAAATCCATATTACAGATATCAATTGACATAAGACAATGGCAAGCTGAAGAAACTCAAGACAAACAGATATTTTTGTCTTAGCCAGCTGCCTGCCACCGCCCATGCAATATCCTTATGATGGCTCTTTGTTGTTTGCCGTCGACTATGGCAAGCAGTTGTTCGAGGAAGTTGTCTGCTATGATAGTGTACACTCGGCAGCAATTTCTGAACAAAACTTAATGGAATCATTTTTGAATATGAGCATTTATATTATAAGAATATTATCATCGTTCTACCTCTGACATTTTGGTTGATGCTCGAGCTCAATATGAGGGCCAGTAGAGTAAAGTAAATAACAAAAGCAGCATTAAGAGCCCAGTCGGACCTTTCAATGTGATGTAATTTGGATTTTTGCAAGTGCAACCACAGCTTAGTATAACTTTTAGAAATGACTCTAAGTCATAATATTGGCCACAGAGGCTTTGCGAGCGAATCCTCTCAAAAGGCGCGAAACGACGTCATTTTGTTATACAACAAAAGTTGGGCGCCGCTTGCTCAACGCAGGAAGTTGCGCGCTTTAAGGACTTTATTTATATTGTATTTAGAAGAGTGTTGCTGCAGGACAACAACCTTTCTGCCCTTTCTGTTCCCTGCCCTTAGCAAAACATCCGCATAATAGCAATCAAACGCCTTTTGTTTGTTTCCGTTTCCGCCACTCGCACTCTGGCCAACAGGTCACCCAGGAAACTTATCAAATACTGCAACCGCGCGGCTACGAGCTCACTTGCCGCGGCAGCGTCAATGTCAAGGGCAAGGGCAGCATGATTACATACTTTCTCAAAGGCAAATTGCCCGAAGCTGAGCTCGTGCAAGCTGCTGAAACAACAACGGCCCCAGTGGCAACCAGTTTCGGCGCCACTGAGCCTGGGAACGCTGTGTTAATTGGCGACGCCGCTGCCGTCGCTTCAGCAGCTCACACGCCTGCCGCCAGACCGGCGCCAACTTCATTGCCCCCACTCGTGAATCACGCGCAGAGCAGTGCCGGTTCGGAGGATCTCTCACCCGATGCAGATCTCAACTCGAATACGCCAAATCAGACGGCGCAGCGACGCAAGTCCCTGTGCCGCCAGCACAACATATCCTCCTCCTTCGGCACCACCAACAGCTCCACCGCCATCACGCCCAATCTCTCGAACAGCTCCAGCCTGGTGACCATCGCCACCTTCCCCAACATCGGCAAGCACAACTCGTCCTCCATGGAGAACTCTAGCGATTGTACAACGATAGCGACGCCGGTGGGCGTAGCGACGGCACCGTGCAAGCCCGGCGGCCTGCAACCACGCACTTATGTGGACGAGCTGAAAGATGAGCTGGCGAGCGAGAAATCCACACTGAAGGACTCCATCGAAAACCTCGAAATATTGCTCAAGAACAACATCAGTCTGTCGGATCTCAGCAACAAACAGCAACTAAACCTGCGCGCCAGCGAGTTGGCCGCCAAGAGCGTCAGCAAGAAGGACACCATTGTCAACTTCACGACTGAGCCGGTGAGCAAGCGCAAGCGCAAGTCGGTGACCACCATCACGACGACCACGACGCGCATGTCCTACAGCGAAAGCAGCGCCACGCCGACCGTGGAGATGCAACTCAGCGATGAGCTGGATGCCAATGCGTCCCCACAGGAGGCACACGACTGCGAAACGACACCGTGCAAAAGCATGACGCTCGAGCCGCAACGCAGTCCCATCAAAACATCCCAATCGCTGAGTCCGCTGGGCCTATCGACGGACGTGTTCGTGCTGCCGAACAGCCACAGCATGATTGTGATTGGCAGCAGCAGTACCGGCGCGAGCGCCTACGTGTTGCAGGACGTGAGCACTTAGGCTAATTGCTTTGTCTGGCTCCGCACCGGAGGACAGCTGCTGCGCTGCTCCATCTGTAAATATTAGCAGGGTGGCTGGCTGGCTAAATTTCTATGCTGTAACGAGTGGGCGTATGCTTCTGTTTTCCGTTCAGTGTTCAATGTGTGGAGTGCTGATCCAATTCGCTCTTGTTGTTATTTTTGTAATGTAAATGCAGTTAGTTAGTCTGTTCATGTAAATATATGCAACAACATTTCAAATGGCAAAAGGACATGTGCAGGTACGCTAGTTGGTAAGCAAGCTCACTTTGTAGGCGCACGTAGTTTATAAGGACCTTGTACAGTATTGTTGTATTTAATAATAAGATTTTAAAGGTTTGAACAAAGCAAATAAGTACCTTTGTACATAACGTATCTACGTATAAATATATGTAGTATGAATGTTTGTATGTGCTTGTATATTTAAATTATTTATATGTAGTATTATAGAAAATTGCTGGCAAATGTTTATCATCAAAAAGTTTTTAAGAAATGAGCACATCTATGGGTACTATATAAACACTACTGGTCCACGCATTTCTAATATGCGTCACTTTTACTGTAATTTTTGTGACTTTTTAGCTTGAGAAAAATATTACATACATATGTCACAATGATTCTAGTACGTGCTGGAACTATGTGCCTATGGATGAACTAAACATATAAATTTGAGCTAAATTTTCGATTGAGTAGTTTTTACAATATTACGTCGGCCAATTTGAACAATGCAGTTTTGAGAAAAATGCTCAGCTTACAGCACGTCTTTATCCAACAACTTGGAATATGAAAAAACCCACATGGTATAGAAACAATTTAGCAAAAGAAAATTTTATTTTTCTGACTCATCATACCAGACGAACAGACGACCGACCCTCTCAAGCAGTCAGCTGTTGAACTAAGAGATCGGTGTGGTTAGTATGTACTACGCTCCGAATTTTAAGTCATTCGGAAATGAACAAAGAGAACTATGGAATATGAAAATGGGAATACTTTCACGCATCGATATAATTCTCGGAAATTTGCCGACTACATTCGAAAGTCCATCGAATCGTATTAACTTTCGAATCGAAATACAGAGTAATCCCCTCTCCAGGCAGTTTATGAGAGAGTGTGAAAAAGCGATCGGCATTATGTTTGTTCTTTAGAGAAAGCATACAGAGTAATGTCCGTGCCCGCAGCTTGTATGATAGCTTCATGAATTCCAGTGTGCTACAAAAAATACTTTTTGCGACTTCTCTCCGGAGTATCTTTATTTTTCATTTATGCATTTGCATTGGAACTTTTTTGCTTTCGCAAATCAAAAACAAACAAACGTATTTCCTAGCAACGCTCAACTCCGGTTTCATTAGTGAAGCCAACAGCCTCGATTTGTATGCAAGTTACAAGCGCACAGAACTGCGAGCACAAAACGCGATGCTTTAAAACATGATCCCGGATAGTGTGCAAACTCCTTGGACCACTTAAGATAGTTAAGAAAATTAAGTAAAAAAAAAAACAAATAACAAAAACAACAGCAAAACTGAAATGTAATGAAAGTAAATTATTTATAAATGTAATTTATGCTTCTTTCTGAATTGAAACTGCAACTGAAACGAATTTTGTATAAGAGCGGCAAAGCTATGTGCACAAATACAGGGTACCACGCGTTCATATCAGACAAGCACACACTATTGCACGCGCATTGGTATGTATGCAAGTGTATGAACCAAGAGTTTTAAAAAATTCAGAATTTAATGAATCTAATTTAATAGAAAATTCTACAAGTACTATACCAAAGCTGTTTATGTTAAAGAAGAATTTAAGAGAGAAAGAAAAACGAAGATATTTGTTAATTGTGCAACTCTGTCAATTTAAGGCTGTTCTTCATGTAAACTATGCTACATATGTGTACAAAACTATAGATACAATTTAAGATTAACGAATACATGCGCAAATCGTTTTATTTTAATTAGCAGCTGCTATAGTAAATATAATTATTTATTAAGTTTTTATTAAAACTGTGTGAAATTTGTTATGAGGCCCTAAAAGAATGCCATGCTATATGCAGCCAAGCACTATAAAAACATTTTATCTCTGTGATTACTTGAAAATGGAATTTAATTGTTAAATGTTTGCTGTTGAATAATGCGCTCAGGCAATGCACAATTATTGGTAGCACACACGCACACGCACACGCACTGCAAGCGACATAGTTCGAATTATATGGGCGAAAGTGTTGCGATACATTTCCGGCGCTTATGTTTGCCTGCTCTTCGCAAATTAGTCAGAACTGTTTTCACACAATCTCTGCAGCTTAAAGTGCTTTAAAAGCGATTCGAAACTGCTTGCCACATACACATGTTTGAGCTGTTTTACATAACTGTAAATAAGTATGCGCGCATATGTGTATTGATGTAAGTGTATGGGTGTATTACTAGCATTACAACAAGGGGCTTAGCAGAATAATTTTGGCAAAATGAAGTTGTTACAATTTATGTTAAATATATTTAAAAAATTGTAGTTTGAAAAGGCTTCCATTTTGGAAGTGTCTAATTTACAAAGCAGTCTTGCATAATATAAGTTAAAAGCATTTTAGCATAGGTTTATGTGCAATTCGAATATATTTTAGCAATTGTAAAACGAGGCAAATGTTATGCATTCTAAGCAAAAATGTACAATTAAATGTGAGATGTATTGAAAATAAAGCCAAGCCGCATAAACGAATTGCAAATCAATTGAATGTGGTTCTTATTTCATTCGATGGTAGCATGTTCTATGAACTGGAAGAGGTAAGTTTTGGAGCGGTTTTTAAGCACATATGCTATAACCATTATTGAAATTTGAAAATATAAAAAAATTAGCCATGCTTTGTTTTATAAATCTTCCATTAGTTATGCTCAAATTATGAATATCAATTGAGAACTCGTCTCAAAAATTATATAAATTCATAAATAAGTTACCAAAAGTACCATTGCTGACCTCTAACAACCACAGCTTTCACAGAGATTTTTTCAAAGAACAAAATTTACATATTTTTTTCACTTCGTTATGAAATCACCAAATGTTTTCTAATTACTTCAATTTGGAAGAAGCATAGGAAAGTGCCATAAACAATTTCAGCATTTCTTGAACTCTCAGCAAATGAATTAAATTTGCATCATAAATTCTAACTTTTAATGGCTGCCTTAATTAGAGATAACATGAACTCATCATATACATATGTATGTATGTATATATTTCAAATTAAAGCTAACAAATATGTAAGGGGAAAATATGCAAAAAAGATAACATAAAATCTCATTAAAGCGGCAGCGGCTTCTTTACGCGCCAATTTAAAAATTCAGATTTTTCTCGCCCGGCGCCACAAACAGAAATAGCCCAGCGCATGGAAGCCAAAGTAGATGCACAGAATCGCCAGCAGATTCCAGTAGACATTGGCCTCATTAAAGCTGTACTTGTCCAGCACGTCCTGGCCCGTGTGGAAGCAGGGCAGATCGTCGCTTTCTTCGAAGCAGGCTTAAGCAGAAAAGTTAACAAAGTGGAAAACAAATTAAAATTAAAAATGGCGCATAAATTAAATGCGGGCAAGCGAGCACGTGAACGGGCCAGCCAGACATTGCGCTGTGGGCGTAAAGCAAAACTTCTTCGGAAGTGCCCACTCTAAGTGGAATGTTGCTCAGTCTGCCTGCGACTTCACTGTTTTTCGGCGATGGCAGAGTGCCTCTGCTAATGGTACTCACATATATTCTGCACGCCGGACCACTGCGCAACTGTCATAGCTTCATTAGCATACAACATCCAGGAGAGAAATTGCGTCCAATAGAAGGCCAAGGGAAGCGTGCTGTGTGTAAGTGGGAGGAGTAAAATGCGCTGTTGCAGTGCTAGAGCTGAATCACTTGCCTGATTTTAATAAATATGCCCGAAGTAATCATGAAGATGTAGTCCACCGGCACCAGATACGACATGGCCAGCGGCACCGATTCGAAAGCTGTTGAGAAGAAGAAGCCGCACGCCGTCGCCACATTCATAACGAGCACCACCGACATGGCCGTCACGCTGAAGGCGAAGAGAGTGGGACGCAAGCCGGCGATCCAGTAGCAAACGATGGCGAACAGAAACGGTTCGATGAGCATGCCCGGAAGCTGAAAGAAGCCGAGCTTTAGTTGATTCACAACACTTCATCTCTGTGCTATACCATTGCAAGTATATTGGCCACATAGTACTGTGCAGTGGAGTACATGCCGGAACGTGTCTCGCGCATGAAGAGCGGAAGTCCCTGCGGAAACACATTCAACACGGAGTACATGGGATGGTAAGTGTTCTCCGAGATCATTACGAAGAGCGTGCCCTGCACGGCCTGCACGCCCAACTGTGACAGATCTGTGGTGCCGGCGAAGCAAACGCCTATGATGACAGCCATGGCCATCTTCTGCAGGAAGCGCAGCCCCTGCACGGTGGGATCGCGCATCACAGTCAAGCTGACGCGGTACCAGATCACGTGGAATTTCTTGTACCAGGCCGCTGCCTTGAATAAGTCGCGCTCAGTGTCGAACGGATAGTCGCCCGACTGCGCCATGTGTATCTCCAGATTCACCAGCATGTCGCGCTGCTTAGCCGCAGAGCTCACAGCGAAGAGATCGCACAGATGCTGGGCCGAACGCTGCGACGCCTGCTCATAGCCGGGATCTGTAGCCAGCACGCCGATGAGAAAGTCAGCCGGATTATAAGCCTCCGGACAATGATAGCCATTTTCGGCGAAGAAGGACAACGCATTTTGCGGTGAGCCTGTGTAGGCCACACGTCCATCCGCCAACAACAGCACATTGTTGAACATGTCAAAGAGCTGACTGGAGGGCTGGTGTATGGTGCAGAGTATGGTGGTGCCCTTCTTGGCCAGCTCGTACAGCGTCTGCACCAGCTGCTGTGCGCTGAAGGAGTCCAGGCCGGTAGTGGGCTCATCGCAGAAGAGTATGACCGGATTGTTGAGCAGCTCCACCGCGAAGGCGAGCCGCTTGCGTTCGCCGCCCGAGAGCACTTTCTTATCGTCGCCCGAGCCAATGCGCGTATTGGCCGAGGAGAGCAGACCTGTGCGCTCCAACAGATCGTTTATGATCATTTTGCGCTCACAGCGACTCACGCGGCGATCCAAACGCAAATGCGCCTGTGAAGTGAGAGAGATTGTTGTTAGTTCAAGAGAGTGTTGGAAAAATAAGCGTAATTTTTAGTAACCCTATACTCCGCTCCACCCTCCCCCAAATGTAGAAAGTGAATTCATAGCGACAATCCATAAATATTTACACGCACTTTTTTATGAATTCATCTCAAATTGTATTTGAAATCATATCACAACAACAACAACTACTACATTTTTACACTCACCATAAAAGTCAAGTGCTCCAGCACCGTCAGCGCGCCAATGAACAAGTCATCCTGATAGACAAAGCCGCTGATGCGATGCATGAACGGACCGATGCGTCTGCCGTTGATCAGAATGTCGCCTTGAACCACGGTCCCAGCTGCGTACAGTTGAATAAAAGTCAATGAAAGTTATCACAGTCGCACACATACACCCACACACATTATCTTATATATGTATGTTTTGACATTCCCACGCATACCCAAATTGAAAGATAAATAAACACTAACCTGGCTGACGAAATGCAAGCGCCGACATTAGAGTTGTCTTGCCCGAACCGCTACAAGTAAGATAAGAAACGCGAGAGGGGATTATTTTTGAGCATCGTAAATTATGGGCTAAGAACTGAACTACTTGGACGTAGTGGCAACAGCAACGTGGATTCGGCGGCGTACACATTTCGGCACTATCTCAACAGCAATTAAATTTCAAAAAACGAATACACAATAAAGTAAACACAATTTTTTAAATTTACACAACGGGTTAATTTTGAAGTATGACAAACTTTGAGTTAAATAAACCGTATCTGCAACGAATTTTTTTAAAAGGAATTGGGATGAAAGTTTACCTCTTCGGCTCGCTTCATACAAAAGTGTTAGATCTTACTTTTCTTTCAAATATTTGAATGAATTTTAATGTTAATTTAAGTAGGATTAGTTGATTAAGTATCTATGCGGCATGCAAAAGACGAATGTCTTAAATGTCAAAAGCCAATAATAAACTGAATTGAAAATATTTGATAAATAACAGCAGCTTCGTAAAGCAGAACTAAGCTTATGAAGTGCCTTGCGAAGTTTAAAGATCCTCAAGTTTGTGGAAATTTTGAAATAGCTGAAGTGAGTGCCAAGTTCCATGACAAGCTCACGAATGATTTTCTTAGCAGCCTTAAAAGTGATTTCAAATATCACACATGAAAATCAATCTACTAAAAAATTTTTAAATGTATTCTTTAAGGAGCGTGGGAAAAAGCTGCATACTAAATTTTGTTCTCTTGCAAACATATGCAAATTTTGAGCCGCAGCTGGGTCTGCAGACTAGTTAATCCCATTAGGTCGCCACGCCGCCGCATGCCACTTGCAGGACGCTGCCGACCACATGCATATATAAGCCACTCCCAATCCCGCTGCACAGTGGCACACTCACCTGGATCCCATGAGCGCCATCAGATTGCCCGGCTGCACCGCGCCCGTGGAGTTGTTGATAATGCGCTTCAAGCTGTGCAGACTGCCGCCGGTGGCGCTCTGGCCGCCCGTGTAGACGCACAGGTCGCGCCACACCAGCGTGGCGCCCTGCTCGATAGGCGCCCATTTGTTGTAGCTGCGCTGCGGCAGGTTACGCTCGGAGCTGCTGCTCTTGGGGCGCACAGAAGGCGTGTCGCCAATATCCTGCGGGGTAGTGCTCGTGCTGCTGACGGCGCTCGACAGCGGCTGCATTTCGAGCTGTTGCTCGTTTGAGTTGGCCACATCGTGCTGCTGTTGCTGCTCCAAGGCGAGCGGGTTATGCGCTGACATTTTGCTGCTGCTTCTGTGACGTGGTCTGTGCGTGTGGCGCGCAACAAATGCGAAATGCAACTGCGGCTGTGCTGCTGTCAGAAATGCGAATGCGACGCTTTCCATGCTCCACGCAGCGTAAGTTGAGACAGCCACCAGAAAAGGCTTCCCATTTGGAGACGCTCACTTACATGCTGTTATTGTGTTGGTGTGTTGCTGATTAGATTTAGACAAGGTGACCAGTTGTTCGCACGGCGGAAGCGTTTTTATGACGTTGCGTTCTGAGATAATACGACGCGTTTATCTACGCAGCAGATTACTGGATGGCGCGTGGGCGTGCGGTGTTCTTCCAAAAGAAGCGTTCCCCTCAGTTGCAAGAGCCGGGTACCTAAGCAATAAAAATAGATGTGTGTACATAAATGAAGCAAGTTGTCGCCCAGCTTCCATTTGCTTAATTTGTAAATATGTACTTGAAAACTTTAAAGACTTCGAGCGTCTTGGCGGCAGTCCTCTCGAGCGTGCGGTCACCCAGCGGCCAATAGCAGCTGCATGCGTTTGAGTGCACTAGACTAAAAGACCAAAGCCCGCAAGCGGTAGCAAACTCCCGCTGAAACAACAACAAACAAGCACTCACACACACACACAGTGGCACAGCCGCAAGTCAGAAACTCGAAAGTGCAGCTAGGCATATGCTGCCCCCTCACACTGTTGCTGCTCCATGACGACGACACCGCAGCCTGGCAATAAGTCAACTCCATTCACGTGCAAATGCGAGCAGGTTCCAGAGCCCAAGCTGCAACTCCCACCGATGCCATCGCTGCCACGTCTCAAATTACATTATTTGCTGCTTGCCTGCCTGCCCGCGAGCTGTCGAGCTCCAACGGTTCTTTTGTATGCAGCACAGAACGCCAGTCCGAGGAAGCCCTGCAAAAGTACCCGTTTTGCTGTGCCGCGCTCTTGTTGTCGTCAGTCGGTTTTCTTTGTATTTGTATGGCACTTTCAGTAGCGGCAAATTTATTTGCTATGCAAATAAAACAAGAGCTTGCAAATAGCATATTTTGCTATGATGCGCCGCCAATGCACTTTCTTTTTGTTGTAGTCTGCAATGAAATTAGTTTTTGTATTAATACAACTTATCACTGCACGGATGAAAATGTTTATACAGTTAAACTTATGAAAAGTATAATATAATGGCGAAGATAGATTCACAATCGTCTCAATCTAAAAGAGGCTAACTCGGGGTTTGGCTAATTTTCAGTTTCAACTATGAGGCGTGGAGGCTCAGTAGGCAAACAAGTGCTTGGTCGCAGATGCGAGAGGCCTGGGTTCAAATCTCAGCCGACCTCACATCTAATAAAAAAAAATTAGTTTTCAACTTGTTTCTTTGCGCAGCGCCACTTCCCGCGATAAATTCTCCGAAAGTATTCTTTGCCATGAATAACTTCTCAATCTGTTCGGACACGGTCCCATTAATTTGTATGAAACATAACAAGCACACACGAGTTAGTTGGGGAAAGCTAGGTCTAAGTCCACACGAGCTTTTTTTTTTCTAGTTGAGTCCGACATATCAAAACCTACTATATTATACTAAAATTTGGGGCAGATCCATGCCCCCAATTCAAAATTACAAAGAACTATTTTTCAAATATTCAGGCTTCTTTTTGAACGAAGTCATCGACGTTTATTTGGTAAAAATCTTTAAAAATACTGCAATTCTACAGCACATTGGTTTTTACAAGCTAAAACGTAGCTTAAAAAAAATTTTTTTTGCTAGCCTCATTACTTTAAAGTAAACCATCAATGCAGCCCCAATTCCAGTCTCTCTAATTGCAACTTGGCTCGTCAGCAACAAAAGATCTACAACCCAGACGCAAACCACCGTGTGAACTGCATTATCGACGTAAATGCTGTGAACAAAGATCGCATATTCAAAGAACGTATGCATATTACAGAAAAGGAACAGGCAGAGAACGTACATGACGAGAACCCACTTGTTCGTTCGCGGATCTTGGCGCGACCAGCATAAACGCCAGTGTATCGATTACACAGTAAAAAAACTTGATTAACCCGGCAATCCAGCATGACATTTTAACAGTATTGAAAAATCTTCCCGGGTATATACTGTTCATGCGAGCAGGGCTGTAGCCAAAAAGTTACTTTTTTATATGATCCAACAAAAACTAGCGAAATTATGTAAAAGTTAGGGAGAGGAGTGTTAAAAAAAGAATTGATATAATCACGAAGAACGTGAAATGGCGGAGATACAAATGCAATACAAAAATAATTTGTTTCCTTGCTCAGCTGACCCCATCTTAAGATTTGCATCGACAACAGATCCACATACCCCGCTGCATCGCGAAGACCACTTATCAGCATAACCGCATAATCAACATCCATGGGCGGCGCAGATATTCATTTAAAATGTGACAATTTGCTGTGAAAATATTCTCACTATTAATAGAGGGAGGAATCTAATCACGTTCACACTGAAATATTTGCCAGGGTACATTTTTGCACATAGTACATAATTAATTTTTCCCCTATCTATAAGTCTTTATATTATTGAAGAATTTTCCTTGAAGTACGCCCATGCCCACAACTGTGTTCACAAGTGGCTCAAGAAGCGGTACGATCGCCAGAAGCGGCAGTGATAAGAATTTTTCGGTTTTCGATTCGAATTAAACAGCAGTGAATGGTGCAGTCAGTTTTATTTGATAACTTTGGAGGATTAGTGCGTTGCCGATTAGCCCAGCGAATGGTTCTAATATTAGTAGTCGTTGTCTGATTTTTTTAAACTTTTGATTGTCGTAGTGTTTGACATGAGTTTGCCGGAGTAGCAGGCAATATCTCACAAATCGATCGGTGTGTTTGTGTTGCGATCGAAAAAAATTTTATGAAATTGATGCAAATTGTTTTGAAAGTTAGCCGATTGTATGTGTGCATGAGACAGAAAGCAGAGTAATGTAAACGTGGTGCCATTTTTATTAACTTTAAATACGATCGTGACAATTTGATAATGAAAGCCGCGCCGCGTATCACAGACGTTTTATCAATGAAACGTGATTGGAACATTTAAAGATTAGAATAAAATGTGGTGCAAGCTGATACAAGTTGGTGGGCAACCAATTGCCTATCAGCAAAATGTAAAGTCATTCGTTTCATTGGCAAAAATAATGCCAAAAATGTTGTGATCGCCTATCCATCCCAATCTGTGCCGTCGGTAGCATTTGGTAGCAGACGTGCACGCGCCTCACTTATTAAGCACAATTATATTGGCAAATAAAGGGTATTATATATTGACATTTGTGATAATAAAATGAACGATTATTTTGCCAACACGTTGCCGGCTTTCGCTTGTATGGACTTGTGTGAGCAGCTAATTTCTAATTTCTTATCTTTTTGTTTATTTAATTCTTTAATTAGCGGTATGCTTCATTAAAATATCGATAGTTATGTGTGCACAGAAAATAATTATCTCAGGCAAATATATAGCATGACGTCGCAAAAGAAAAACAATTAAATTATAGCAAATTTCGGTTTTGAAGGCGTTATGCACGACGTTCAAATTAATATGAAATCCTCTGAAAGGGTGCAAAGCTCGTTGATTTGTGTCAAGCGGAGTTAATAATATTTAAAGGGGCTTTTAAATAAAGAGAGACTATTTCTCTTTAAATATTAGTTCTCTTTGTGCTAAGCATCATCTATCTCTCTTCGCAGTTAAGTGCGCGCAGAGCGTTAGAAACTATCATCAGGCACTACTGTCAAAATCAGCTGGAGGGTAAAAGTTACGCGGACGCGACATGAACAGCAGCGAGGTGAGCACGGCGGATTGTATATTTACCAAAAATAAATAAACACAGAAAGTATCAACCAAAGTGAAGTGAGAAAATAAATTAAATATTAAATCTCAACGAAATGTGCTATAAATTACACAAGCAGTGCCGCTGATCTTTTGTAAAATGAAGCCGAAATGTGTGTGTGCGTCTTGCTAAACTGACATAATTTGCGCACAGATGGCGAAGTGCAAAATGACGAAATTATGCTGGCCATTTTTGTTTATTGAAATCTGTGCAAGAACGTGTTTTTTCAACAAGAACAAAAATTTGCTAATGGTTTTTTGTTTTCATTGATAGAGGCAGCCTGTTTTGTTGAAATGTGCTCGTTGCCCTTGGCCGTGTTAATCAACAGAGAAGCCAGTGTCGGTGTACAAATAAAGATAAACACTACAGAAAAAAAATTGTTGCACGAACGAAATCATATAAAGTTTATTTTTTACGTAAATTTTGTTTAAGTAAATTAAGTTTAAGCATATTAAATATAAGTAAATAAATAATTGGCGCAACAGCTTGAATTAAACCAAGGCATCCCGCACCGCAGATTCAACGACCAAGAACTTTTCCCCTGAGCCACTGAAATTTCCGAAAGTTTTAGTATCAGTTACTACACAAATTAAGCCACTTGCATTCCCAGCAGATTAAGAACAAGAGCTGTGTGAATTTAGTTTCCACAAAGCAAAATTCACAAAATCTTTTTATTACAGTTAAAGAAAAATTTCATTCAGAAGTACGACTACGAAAATGTATTTACAAAAACGGAACCCTAAAAATTAACATAACAAAATAATTTAATATAAATCTGTGAAAATATTTAATGAATACAGTTTTGAAGTATTAAACCCCGCATAATCATTGAATTTTATGTGACAAATGTAATGAAGCGTGTAATTTGAAGTGAAATCGTGCAATTGTGAAACTGCTAATTTTGTTTACTATACTCTCAGCAGAACGACCCTCATTTCTAGTGATTTGTTTACTATTAAATTTTGTTATTGAAACTCATGACCGCCACTGATAACCGCAGTACCTCTCTTCGGCAAAACATTCGCACGTGTTAGCAGTGTGGCCAGATTTGTCTAAAAACAGGCCAATTTTAAATATTAATAATTATTTGATTGGCACAACAGCCCATGAGGGCTTAGGCCTAGCTTTCTCGCATTAACTTGTGTGTGCTTGTTATTTTTTTGCTCAAGTTAACATTACCGAATCCGAACGGATTTGAGAAGCTCTCCATGGCAAAGAATATTCTCGGAGAATTGCCAATTCATCGCGAGAAGTTGCGCCGCGCAGAAACAATTTGAAAACAAATTTTCTTTGAATAAGTTGTTACCAGACCGGGAGTTGAACCCAGGTCCTCCGCGTCAGCGCCCAAGCACTTAGTCCACTGAGCCACAGCAGCGCAAATAATATACCCCCCTAATTAAATAAATGAAAATCATTTTAGAAATGTTCGCACTAATTTGTTGGTTATTTATTAAATCCCATTATTTCCTGCTATATCCCGGTTATTTAATCTCCATTTACCTATAATCGTTTTTAAACAAACAAGTGCTTTGCACGTATACGGAGCATCCCCTGACCGTTACTTTATTTTAAAAAAAATTCAATCACCCAAATCGTATAGGCCAAAATGTCGCTAGGCGTTTTAGAAAATATATGCGCGCTTATCAATATAAAAAAACGCCCAGTCTGGCCACGCTGTCTTTTCGCTCTCCATTTCACCTCTCTCGCAATATTCTCACTTCACTTGTTTCTCAACTGCTCTCTGCTGCGGCACTGCCAGCTGCAATTTATAGTTACAAACACATAAAAACAGTGTCTACTTTTAGGGTGGGACTGAGACAGCACCGCCGCCCGGCGGCGACGAAAGCAAATGGGCGGAATTGAAACGGAACTGCGCGTCGCCATGGTACAGAAAGATATCTGTGGAGCCAACCATGTTCCTGTATATGTTCGCCTTTATGATAACCTCGGTGGTGGAGCAGGACTTCTTCGTGTACAAGGCATGCCGCGTAAACAACAACTTCAGCGAAGAAGTCTGCCTCAACATCCAAGCTGATGAGAATGCCGCCTACAAGAAGCAAGTGCAAGTGTGTATGCCAAATAAGATTTTGCGATTTTGATTTCAGTTGAGTACGACCGTACGTCCCATGTAGATTACCACGGCCACATTCTATCAGTGGGAGAGCATTGCGTCGCACATTTTTCCCATTGTGCTGGCGCTGTTCTTGGGTTCCTTCTCGGATCGCCGGGGTCGCAAGTTCCCGCTGCTGATGGGTCTGTTCGGCAAACTCATATACTCGCTGATGATTGTGGTCAATGCGAAAATGAAAACCTGGCCTGTGGAATATGTCATTTACACGGCCTCGCTGCCCTCTGCAATGACTGGCGCCGATGTGGCCATTTTCGCCTCCTGCTTCGCTTATATCTCTGACATTTCGACGCTCAAGAATCGCACACTGCGCGTGACCATCTTGGACGTGTGCTATCTGAGCGCCATGCCAACTGGCGTGGCCTTAGGTTAGTGTCGGCACATGCAAACAGCTATGCTGGGTCACCTTACCAGTAAATTGCAAACTTTTCAGGCTCATATCTCTTCTACAATAAGCTGAAGCAATCCTATGCGAATATGTTCGCTGTGAATGCCTCGCTGCTGGCGCTCTCAATTGTGTACACATTCTTCGTGCTGGATGTGAGTAGTTAAAAGCTTTCGAAATCGCTTCATATTTCTATCAACCCCAAATTTAACTTGTTATAGTGGCAAACCACTCCCAAACAAAGACCTTTGAGTGACGTGGGCTGTTGTGGCTTCTTCGGCGACTTCTTCGACAGACAGCATGTGAAGGACTCAATCCATGTGCTGGCGAAAAAGCGACAAGGACATCGACGAGCTTTTCTCCTCATGCTGCTCGCAGCGATGGCACTGTACACATTCCAACGTGACGAGGGGCAGTATTTGTACATCTACACCAAGTTCAACTTCAGCTGGAACGTCGACATATACAGCACATTCAAGACGTTCAAGTCGTCGGCGTATGTCTTGGCCATGTTGATCGCGGTGCCGATCATGAACAAATGCTTTCACTGGCGGGACACGGTGGGTGATGTGGCTTGAGAGTTGCACGCAGCAGACGTAATATAACCTCTCATTTTAGACTATCGTATTCATTGGCGCCTGGGCGCACACCTTGGCACGTTTCTTCTACTACTTCGCCGAAACGGGCAAGATCTTTTACGTGGGTGCGATCATTTGCAGTTTGGGTCCCATAGTTGGTCCCATGATACGCGCAATGGCATCGAAGATTGTGCCCCAGTCCGAACGTGGCAAAGTGTTTGCGCTGCTGTCCGTATGCGACAACTCCGTGCCATTCATCAGTGGTGTCTGCTACTCACAAGTTTATCGCGCCACGCTGAACGACGATGGCACCGGCGGCGAAGGTGTCTTCCTGCTGACCATAGCCACACAATTGGCTGTGTTCGTGCTGACGCTGTACGTTCTACCTCAATACGAAGAAGTGATACAGTTCCTCATGTTCTTCCTCTATTTTCAGCTGCATACACGTCGTGCTGGGCAACAATTCTTTATCAGTGCCGGAAATAAGCGAAAATGAGAGTAGTCTCATACAAGCTGCCGTCAGCGTCGAAGCTCAAGACACCGAAGCATCAGGCAGTACAGAGAAGACTCCACAACCTCTGCAACATAATTAAGCGCTAAAGACAGCAACACGTAGTTTATAGACTGACCATAAGACATTTTAAAGTAATATATGATTAATATTAAGAATCGATATTTTTTGCATTTCGTGTCTTTTTATAAAAACAACAAATATTTTCTGAGCATTTACAAAATTTTTACAAATACAAGACTAAACAATACAAGATTTTCAAAAAAAGCGCAAGGATTTTATTTTTTTCTGGATAGAGTGCGTTGCTTCTCGGCATGTTCCACCACCTTATCGTCCACATACAGGCCCTTGCGACGTCTCACGCCGTCCATGTACAGCTTAGCGCGGTTGGCGGAATCGGCCTTCTCGCCGAAATGCGTGATCTCCTCCTCAGTTGTAGGCACCCAGAAGGGATCGATATCGATGATCTGTAACGGCGAAAAAGAATAGAATGCATTAATTTCGTGCACTCGAGCACAAAGACTAGGTACACTTTTTTCCGCAAGTGGCGTTAACACGCCGCAACACTCAAGTGCCCGACGCAGCCGGCGTGCAGCGCTGAATAGACTCAATCAGGAAGGTGTGCGCACCAGCGCTGCATTCCCAGAAAGCATTTCACAAAATTCAATGAATTCTCAATTGTTTCCGAGTGAGCGGAACAAAGGACTCGTCCGCTACGAATAGAAGGATGTGCCGCACATTGTGCTTTGCATTGTTTGTGGCTCATTTGAGTGCACCTTGTGCGCCTGCCTGGCTGCCTGTCGGTTGTCCTTTTTTGCGACAATCTCAAGTGTTTTCCATTGAATTTACGTGATTTTATGATTTTTATGGATTTCACAGGGTTTTCCAACGAGCGACCGCGCCGCGTCCATTGTTCGACGTGGCGTTAAGATTGTTGAAATGCGTTGCATGACGAAAGCAATTGAAAAACGATTTTGATGTCCTTCAGCCGTGCTGGAGAGTGTGCGAAAATGACAGTTTCCGATTCAGCAAAGACAGGCGCAAAGGGAACTCAAATAAAAGCGGCCTGGTGCAATGTTTCCATATCGATGGAGTTTAGAAAGTTTCCAAAGATTTCTTTTCGCATCAAAAAAAGGGAAGGCTGAAGGTGCAACAGCAGCAGCGCCGTGCGGCAACTTTTTCAGATAAAGCACGCTGCGTTTGCAATTGAACACTGCTGCTGCTGTTAATTGATGAGTTTCGTTGGTGAGCAGCACGAACCTGTGAAAGGACCTCTTGAGAAACAGCAGGACATCGCACTCGAACGCACGGCGGAACATGCAGGAGGTGTTGTAAATTTGCTGCTGCGTAATTTCTGCGAAGGCTGCCGTCTCATTCTCCTCGTCCGCCACTCAAAAAAAAAACAAAAAACCAACGACTTGGAGGAGATCATTATCATTTCGCTTGTTTACCACAAACAAAACAGAAATCGCTGTCATGCGCACACAAAAGGATCAAATTCAAGATGAAGACGCGCACACACACGCATACGCACAAATCTTTAAGCATTTGCTCTTGGCAGAAATGGCCAGCGCAGCGCGATGTTGCGAACCTGCTGAACTAGAGCCACAAAAACAACAACAAGAACAACAGCGATGGCCAACGAAAGAGCCAAGTGTGCTACACCACTTTTGCACCTGAAGACGCGCCGACCTGACCGCGCGTTGCAGGCTCACATGTTTTGAATGCGAAGTGCCCTGCGCGCAGTTGATAGCCAACACACGTTCCAAAGTGCGAAGGCAACCGCGCAAAACCCAGAAATAATAACAAAAGGCGAAACAGAAGAAACAGGAGCAGCGGCATAAAAGCAGCTCCAGAAAGCAAACAAAACAGCAGCAGGAACAGCAAACACAGCAACACACAACAACAGAAAAAAGGCGCAACACAAAAAATAAAAGCGACGTGACATAAACAGATTAAGCAACGTCGTCGGCTGTGATATGAAGCGGTAATTTACGCAGCCGCGGCAGCTACCGAAATACGCCGAGATTATTATCGCGCCGGGCTCAAGAGTGAGCGAACGTCATTTTGACAGCAGCAGACTGCACAATGCACGAACTACTCAAGTGCCACTTGAACGACTTGGGACCGATGGACGGACGGACGGACGGACGAACGGACGTGCCGATGGACAGAGGCGCAAGCAAGCTGGAGAGGCAGGCGATTGTGCTATAGACCAGTGGCCCTCAATCTTATTGTCGCCGCGGACCGGTCAACGGGCTTTTCTTTGCCCGTCTGTCCTTTTACTTGGTTTTCCATTTGCTCCGCGGACCAGGGCCCTGGACCATGCGTTGAAGGCCACTGTTATAGACAGACAGATAACTGGGTGTATACAGGGTGTTTGTAGTACAGGAGACAATCAAAGAACAGAGTAAAATCGGTGGATGGTACTCAAAGAATTTAACAATGAACTGTAGCAATTTAGCAAAAAGAATCATGCTCTTCTTGATAATAAGTCACAAAACTCAGAATTTAATACACTTGATACAATTCTGTCTCATGAATAACCAAAGATGAGCTAACAGAGCTCTATATATGAAGCAATCCATACATAGCGAAGCTACTAAATCATTGATCAAGCAAATAATAATCTGTGTAGTCTCGATTTTGCTTTTTGAATCGGAAGACTTATAATCTATATAATATGAATCTTTCGAGTGTAATATTCTCATGGTTCGGTCAATCATGACATTGCCGTAACGTAAACAAACTTGGATCGATCTGCCATACGCAAAATCTGTGCATGCGATTACTCAAGACGAGACTTAACATAGAATGCTCTGACGGCATTTTGCTTTTGCGCAACTAAGTTAAGTCATGAACTACCAGACCTTGACTTTTAGGGAGGTAAAATTTATTTATTAAAATGAGAAAACACTCAGATCGAGTCAGTTGGAATTTCAAAATTATGATAACTGGATTTTAAGAGTTACGTTTTTTTTGCGAATTCGTAACATTTCGGTAGAATGGTAAATAGTGAAAGACCAAGAAAAGTTGCTCCGGGACTTTAGCAAAGGGCTACAAAAATGATTTCACATCCTGCACAAGAAGTATACATCGTAAGCTCAAATTTTCAAAATTGAGTGGGTCAAAACTATACATGCCTCCAAGCCGATCCCCGCACTACGTTCTCTGCGTACTTATGTACGTGCGTACGAGTGTGTGCGCGTGTGTGTCTGCCACACTTCTTGCACGTACGTGAAAAGGGCCCAGAGGCTTATAACTCCATCGGTAATATTAGGAGGAAAGGTACAAAACGAGTTATCAGATTATTATTATATTTTTGTTTAAGGCTGTTTGTATTTTTTTTAGCTTTTTCTTGTTGGCGTTATATTTGTTTGTATTTTGTTTTGCTCGGCAGTGCCTGCGATATGAGTTGAATAATGCAAAGCACACAAGACTGCGAACACTCACACGAAATGCAGCGCGATAATAAACACGGAGCGGCGACGCGCTGCGGCCGTGCCACAAGAAGCAATCCAACGTGAGGCAGGCAATCGCCGAGGAGCCGCGCCACGACGAGAAGTAACACCAGTAGCCACAGGTGAGTGAAACCACAAATGCTGCAACAATCACAATCACAACAACAATAACCAACCAACCACACGGCCGAGTGACGGCAATCATCGTGCTTCCTTCATAATCATAAGCAAGCAGAGACCGCCGTCTCAGCAATGGCGGGAAACGGCAGCGGCAGCGGCTGTGCGCAGTGCAGTAGCCAAATCAAATCAAACAACAGATGCAACAACAACAGCTACAAAAGGTAGCAAAGTTTTAACGAAAAAATTGTTTTTCATGTGAAGCACACACACACAGCAACAACAAACATCAAGCCGAAGGTAAGACACTACTTTGGAAGAAAAAGCAGCCGCAGATAAGAGGTCGTCAGCAAGCATTTCGAAGCTGGGGTGTTCTGCAGCCGCTCTGATTGTTTGGGGCTGCTGTCCGCAGGCTGTTGCCTTCGTTGCTGCGGTCAGGAGTGATAATAACGAAAGATTGCCTGCAGTCTGGGTTGAAAAAGCGTAGCCAAACACGCCCAATAAGAAAGTGTTCAACATATTGCCACATAGTGAGGAGGAAGAAGCAAGCGCAGACCGTTAGCAGGAAGTACAGCTTAACATTTCAGCTAAACATCATCAGCTCCTTCGACTTCTATGCAAAAAGGATCGTTTACAATAAGCCTTTAATTTCAGAGATACTATAATAACGCACTAATTTTGTTGAATGCTGAGTAGTGAGTAGTGCTATTGGAAAATGACTTTAAAAAGCTTCCAAACTAAATTCAAATTAAAAAAACAACTCTTAATTTTGTAGCTAAAGGACGAAGGTAGCTACTTGAAAGGCAGGTGGCCAAAGTTGATGACAACAAAGAAAGGCGCCATTGAGCAATTCCTGCAAAGCAAACAACACTGAAATACGACCAATGAGTAGAGAAAGTCAGCTGCGTAGCCTCAAGTTCCGAATAGCCGCAAGCAGAAGTCTTTGATTGTCTGCTGCCCGTGCAGGCGGCTGCTGTCTGCGTAAAAGATGACGCGCCTTCAATTTGTTTTATGGCTGCTGCGGCTACTGGAACTGAAAATGCGGTCGCCGTTGCTGCTGCTGAAGGCTGCCAATGATGCCAATTGCTACCGTTGTCGAAGCTAGGAGCGCACGCGATAGAAAGCGGGGCGCAAACTCTAACCCAACCAAAACCCATTTGGCATTTTGACGATGCCGCCTCTGCGTGCGGCTAATTCAAGCTTGCCTTGGAGCTACAAATAACAACAGCAACAACACGCCTCGCTGTAAGTCTTTTCTGCCAACAAGAGTATCCAAAAGATTCAACATAACGACGACAGAAGACAAAGTCAAGCCAGAACACAGCACTGCAGAACGGACTAGACCAGACCAGGGGTCGAATCGTCTGTTACGTGAACGGAGCCGCGTTCGTACGAAACATAATTACGTGATACGTTCAACGTATACATCGAATGGGATGATGGTTTACGAAAACGAACGGAACGTAATTTGCGCAATGTTATTGTGGATTTTCTTCCTCTTCTTCTTTTTAGCAGTTCACAATAGCTTTCAAATGTCAAAAAATTTTAAAAATTAATCAAAAATTTCTGGCAAAAAAGGAAAAATGGACTCAACGATTCTATTTTACTTAAGTTCTTCCAGCGACGAGGACAATTTCGAGGAAAGAGTTGCAAGAAGACGATTAAGAGATAAAAGTGATCCACTGGCATTACCAAACACAGCGTAAGTCGTGAAGAAACATAAAATTCCATTTAATGAAGTTTGTTTTTGTGCAGATTCATCAAGAGGTTTCGCCTGAATAAAGAAGCCTTTCAGCACGTTCTTGACCAAATAAGCTTCAATTGCCACCAGTCTACAGCAGTTCCGCCAGTGCTGCAACTGGCCGCAACCCTTTCGTTACTTGGATGTGGTAGTTATCAGCACTCAATCGGAAGCGACTACTTAATAGGCATGTGCCAAAGTAGTGTGTCAAAAATAACTTCACATGTTCTCAAGGAAATGGAGAGCAAATTATGTCCACAATACATAAATTTTGATCCGGAGAATTCGTCAAGCTGTAAGGAGTGGTTTGTGGAGAACTATAAAATACCTGGAGGTGAGATAAATGGATATTTTTCATTAAATACATACTAACAAAACCTCTTTGTTTAGTTATTGGATGTGTCGATGGCACGCATATTGGGCTACAAAAACCCCCAAAAAATGAGCATATGTATTTCAATCGAAAGGGGTTCCATAGTCTTAATGCCATGATAGTAAGTTTATTTGCAAATATTATACAAAATATGAATTAATAATCCTTTCTACAGATGTGCAATCATGAATACAAGATAACTGCAATCAACTGCCAATATGGAGGTGCAGCTCATGATTCGTTTGTTTGGAAGCATTGTGACCAGAGAATGATCCTCGAGGAGCAATTTCAAGCTAATCGAAACAAAAATGCATGGGTTTTAGGTAAATTTGTGATTTTTAGAGATAATTTCATATAACTAAACGTTTTTGCCTATTTAGCGGACTCCGGCTATCCACTTGAGCCATGGTGCATTACGCCTTATAGAAACCCACAAGACAATTCAAGCCAAACAATTTTCAACGATGTCCACTCAAAGGCAAGATGTATTGTTGAAAGGACTATTGGAATTCTAAAAGGCCGCTGGAAGATTTTGGGATATGAAAAACGTGGAAGATATGACCCCGTAAAAGTGGCAAGATTTGCAAATGTGTGTGCAGCGCTGCATAACATATGCATCAAATTCAAAATAGACTACAACCCCCAAAATATTGCGTTGGAAAGAACATCTGAAATCGATGTCGGAATGGAAACACATATCACAAAAATTGGAGCCACAATTAGGGATAAAATTAAACATTCTCTTTGTTATTAATGCCGATATGTGAAGATATATTTGTAGTTATAAATAAATTCATTTATTTTTAAAACAGAAAAGGTATTCAATTCACTGAGATCACTTGCTTAAAACATAAACTTAAAAAAAGGAATATTAGCATCTCAAAAGTTTCTTTGTATAGTTTTTGTACTCATTTAGCAGCACGTTGCTTCAGCATTTCTAGCTCCAATGTTTTTATCTGCAATTTTACTTCAATTATGGCCATATAACAGCTGTGTTTTTCTTCTTTAATTCGAAGCAGCCTCTCTTGAATTTCCACCAGTCGTCCAAACTTGGTGTCCATGTTTTGCTGCATGTCATTTGACGCTTTAATATTTTGTTGGAGCAACAACAATTTTGGGCCAGCATTCATTTTCTGCGGTGTTTTATTTGATTCGTCGCCGTTGCCATCTGTGACGAAGTGGACACCCGAATAATTTGGCTTCTTTTTCTCACTGGTATCGCTGTCACTGCCATCTTGGTGTATCGCTGTCACTGGTGAAGAATGTGGCCGTTTGCTGCCAAACGCTGGAACTTCTTTATTGCCCTCAACACATATTTCCAGCCCAGCTGCTTCTATAAGGCGTTCTTCGGTTAGCGTGATAAGTTTTTCCTCGTAGAGGCCTCCACCCGTTTTCTTCCTCGAAGCCTTATTGAAGGATAGCTTCTTTTTAGCTTGATATTTTTGGTCAGCATAAGCCTAAGAGGAGGACAAATTAATCACATCAATTTGATGATAAAATGTCAAAATGTACCTTCTTCCACATCTTGGCATTCTTTATTGGTGGTCCTACAGCATTCAACTTCTTCGCCAACTCTTCCCAAAGCTTATTCGAAGTGGCTTTTCCTTGCCCGCAGTTTGGGAGCAAATTTTTGGCCAAGTTTGGATGTTCACCCATGAACTCGGCCATTACGTCCTTTTGAACTTGGCTCAACTTGTTGTAATTTGCCCTAAATTATTATTTTAAGTTAGATTAGTATATTTAAAACACCAAAATAAAAATTTACTCACATTTGCCAAAATTTTCTCCAACTTTTGCGCGCGTACGTTTGACTTTTTGTGAACGTATGACAGTTCGTGAAAAAATTACGTTCACGTATACGTTCACGGATGACATAGTACCGAATTCACAATAATACGTGTAGAAGCTACGTTCACGTAACAGACGATTCGACCCCAGACCAGGCCAGGCCCAGAGACAGCGAAAGGCAACAGACACAACAAATCATGCGCGAGACTGTAACTGAAGCGCGTCAAGTGCAGGGGGCGGGCTGCAGTCGAGTCGAGTCGATCACATGTCAACTGCTCTTCAGTTGCACTCGTCGCGCACGTGACAACTCCACCCACGCGCACTCAACACGATGGCCCCAACAACAACAAAAGCGGCGTGCCCACAACAAGCGCAATTTAAAAATGCTTAACTGTTTTAACTGACAAAAGTGACAGCTGTTGCTTTTGTCTGGCTGCTGTCAGGTTCTTCTTGCCGTCGCAGCAGGTGGAGTGGGGTGCACTCAATAATGTAAGTGCATGTGCATGCGAATGCGCATGCGCGTGTGTGGGTTTGATTATTGCCGCCATAATGCAGGCCAAATCGTAAAGCCATAAATCAGCTGACATGGCAGCGCAAAGTGGTCACATTGTGGCAGCCTTTGGAGCTCATGCGCCTGTACGATCTCAACCAGAATTGATATGCCTGTAATTGGACAATGAGGAGGAAATGAAAAAATTGGCAATTGCATAGAAAATACTCAGTGACTAAACTAGTTTAAGCGGTTTTTCTTTTTGTTGTCGCTGTTGCTGTTGTTTTTGTAATGGTTGTAACAACTTGTATAACAACGTGTTAGCTGATCAAGTCAGAGTGCTGAGAAAAAGATTGCCGGAAGTGATGCCACAAGAGCTGTCATTTATTACTGGCTTGCCACCTGCTGACGCCATTTCTAAGCGCTGTCACGGAAATGACATGTTTCTGTTCCCTTTTTTCTTTTGGTTCAGTTCAAAAGAGATATGTATGTAGGTCTAATGCCGGTATCACACTGCTTCCGATTCTTGTCGGCGACACGCTTCCGACTCTTGCTAACTGTCGTCGGCAGTGTGATAGTGCTACCGACTGTAGTCGCCGACATTTGTCGACGACAGTCGAAAGCAATGAGTCGTCGACAAAAATCGGAAGCAGTGTGATACCGGCATATGAAAGCAAAGTTCCGGCCAAGCAGATTGAATCTTATAAAAGAATTATTGGTTTCAAGCAGCGAGGCTCGAAAAAGTTGCTCAAGTATTCTTTTGAATTATGTAGGCACTTTTTCGCTTGTTGGCGTTCCAAGCTGTAATTGAACTTCAGAATTTAAGTCACTTGACTTTAAATTGCAAAAATTCGAAATATTGTTATTCTTTTTGGCCTTAAATTTTCGAATTCAATAGATATTACTTCAAGGTAATGTTTTGTACGACAACTTTATTAGGTCCCATTAAGGATAAAGATAAAATTGATATAAACGCATAGAGGAACTTTACTATACCTTGAAAAAGAATATATTTAAAATTGAACAATGTCAAAGCAAAGCAAAAAAATCGCTAATGAAAAGTGAAGTTTCCGTTTGTTGCTGTCATCTTCTAAAAATAGAAGAGCCTTCAATAAACACAACTGCCCAGTCAGAAAAAACAATACTCAAGATGAGGTCCACGAGTCGAGCAGCAAAAGGGCATACTTGATAAGCCAAAAAGGAAGACAAATTCTTGTGCAGCTGCACAAAATTCTCTTTGCCGCCAAGTTACCAAAAAACCACTTCAGAGTCTCAAGTTGAGACACGCACCAACACAAAAAAAGGAGTGACCCGAACAGGCAGCCAAATGCCAACAGCACCAAAATGTTGAAATTGGAATAAGGAAGGTAAAAAAGAGCAAGCAGCTCCTTGCAGAGGGTCAAGGAATCTCAGCACAACTGTTGCTAACAATGTTGTTATAAGACTTCCCCCAAAAATTAACTTTCAAGTCAAAAGGGCGTATTAAAAAAGTGCACACGAGAAGACAACAACAAGAGCAACAGCAGCTGCGAGGGCAGCAACGGCCACAGCAATCGAGATTTCTGGCTAAAAACCGCAACAGCCCGACACGGCAAACCAATGCAACAACTGCTGTTGCTGCGGCTGCTGCTACTGCTGCTGCCAGATTGCAGTTGTTGTTGTCTTTTGATGTTATAGTGTGGCTGCTTTTGCTTGACTGGGTTTAATTTTTTTGTGTTGCTTTTTAGGGCTTGTTTGTGTGGTTGCTTTAAGTTTGATTGAGGTTGAGCTGCCTCGGAGTGGCCTCCTCAGCTGCTGGTGCTCGTTTGCCGGGCTAGATTTTGGTTCGGCGTTCTTAGTCTGTGTCGCGTTTGGTGTCTGTACGTCTTCGGGTCTGCCGCTGCCGCTGCTGCTGCTCCAGCTGCTGCTGCTCCAGCTGCTGCTGCTCCAGCTGCTGATGAGACGTGACACGTGAGACTTACCTCCCAATGGCTGAACATCAACTGCGGATAGGCCAGGCCAGATGTTTGCTTGCGTATCTCCTGCGCAAAGTTGAACGATTCGATAACGGGCAGTATTGCCATCACGGAAAAATAGCCACTTCCTTGCGTCAGATCGCCAGACAGAATTTTGCCATGTCGGCGTCCAATCACGGCATACATTTTACCTATAAAAAAATAAAAGAGAAATTGGATTAAAAAAGAACATTTGCAAAAATATAGCTCAACAACAACAATAACTTTCCAAGTGGAGCCTAACTCAGAATTCGCTCACTAACGTGGCTGTTGCCAAGCTTTTAAGTAATTGTTCGGCTCTTTTGGAATCAGTTTGAGGTTATGTTCACATTCGAACAGCTATGCTCTTTAGCAAATTTAGAAATTACTAAAAAATATACAAAAGATTTCGTAATGGATTGCATAAATTTGTTCTTTCTGAGCTATTGAAAATTTATAGGACTAAAGAATGATTTTAAAGATGCTCTTTATATCAATATGTATGTATGTATGTATATGTATCTTCAATTCGATGATCACAAACAGCTCGTCACATACACTTGTAAACTCACAAGGCTACGCGGCAAATTTGGCGCGCATTTTAACTCTTCTACATGCACAAAGAAGCACACACACGCACACATGTAGGCACATTTAAGGCATTTTAAACGGAACGTTGTTAAAGCCGAGATGAATACGAAAGCTTTTGAACACGCGTTCGTAACGACATTTAAAAAAATAATAAACTTTTTTGGCATGCGCGTAAAATGCGAAAATTTAACAGAAAAACAACAACAAAAACAACATGGAGCATGGTTCCATGGCAGCGAAGAGCGAAAGATAAGAATTTCATTTTTTTACAAATAATATGAAGGCGCATGCGCGACAACAACAACAACAACAAAACAACAGCAAAGCCCCACAGCCAAGATATTACTTTGAGCAACAGGTAAATGCTCATTTATAGCGAAATAAAGCGCAATAAGAACGAAAGGGCTGAGATAAAAAACAACAACAACAAATAAATTACCACTAACAGAGAGCAAGAAAAAGAAAAACAAGAAAGCACAACAGGAATTAGTTTCCGGTCGTAGTAAAAATGACACAAGAGCCAAGGAGAGAAACGGTCAAGAAAAAGCCAACGGATAAACTAAGAATAAAACCGAAATAAAGTGAAATGGAATAAAGTAAAAAAAAAATCGGGTAAGCGACAAATGGCTGGACGGACGGACGCAGAGACGAAGACAAATAACAAATAAACAAAAAGCGAGTCAATAATAAAAACGACAGAGCAACAAAACCAACAACAACAAGCAGAATGGCAAAAATGCGCGATAAGATACTTTTCAACCAAACAAACAAACTGGGATAGATGAAGGAACGTAGCAAGGAACGAACGTACGTTTGTATGTAGGTATGTATGTACATATGTATGGATGGTTGGTTGGATGAATGGATCGCTGGCTGGCTGGCTGAGCAGCGACGTACCGACGAACGGAAGGACGGCTTGGACAGTGCACGCGAGTCAGGCAGATTTGTAACGTGTACGGCGCAAGAGCAAAAATCCGCACTAACAACAACAACACGCTAAAAAACTGTTCAATGACGACGAAGAAGAAAATATTCGAAAGATGCTGCTTGCAGAAAAACAACAACACCAGAGAGTCAAAGCCAAAGCCTAAAGATTGACCATTATCAACTGAAGAAGCAACAACAACAACAACAAAGAACGAGCACACCAACACACAGGTAGACGTGTTTGAGCACACCTTACAGCAGCAAGAACAAGAGCGCATATGAAGCGAAAAAACAGCAATAGCAGCAGCCAACAACAACAACAACCGGCATAAGAATAGCTCAACTTCAACGATTTCAACTGACTGTAGGCATAAGATGCACAGAGATACACACGCATACTCTAGCAGACGACAATCAACATGTGTGTGTGTGTGTGTGTGTGATGTTGTTGTCAGCCTAAAGATGCTGTGCTGTGGCGACGGAGCAGCAGCAGCAGCGCAAAGGCTTCGATTTCATTCATAAACATCAGCAGCTGCTGCTGCACATGCGTGTGTATGTGAGTCGAGTATCACGCATACTAATGCACACGCTGCGTCGCACACAGTCACCACTTGTTCGCTCACATTTAGCAGCAGCAGCAGCACCAACAACAACAGCACTGCGACGTACCTGTGTGTATTTGCTGCTTTGAGTGTGTGTGCCAGTGTTGGTGCATATCTGTGTGCCATTCTGCGCTTGCCTGTGTTAGTGTTCATTCAAGTTTCATGCGGCCGCCGCCGCAGAGACACACTCGCCACGGCACTGAGCGCACGCGGCCGTCTCAGTTTATTTGATCAGTTCGAAAAGTGAAGTTGAATCGAATCGAGTCGAGTCGTATCGAAGCGAAGCGAAAACAATTCAATTGTGTGTATTTAAACGACGTGTTTTTCAAGCGTTTCAGCTATTTTCCTTGCGCTTTAATAAAAGAAGTACTTTAGTAAACTATTTACATTAAAAATATCGATTTGCCTTAACTCAAATTCGAAAAAAAACGAAAATTAACCAAATTGCACTAAAAAAATTGCCTGAGGCAAGCCACGAAAAAAGTTCTTCAATGAAATTTCATGAATGAAAAGCAACGCAGCAGCAGCTAACCAGCACAACAGCAACAACGACTGAGCGGACAGCAGCAAAAACAAGTTGTAATCGCTGTGGATCAATGAAACCTGATCAAGCGCGGCCGATCAGAGTGAAGCTGACTTCGTTGGCGTGCAAAAGCGCATTTCAAGCCACGCTACAAAAATAAAAAATTATAATTTGAACAAATATTTTTCATGAAATTTTTGTGCTGCACATTAGATGCGCCCGTGTATTGAGATAGCTCGAAATTGGACCGAAAGTGATCAAGGTCGCGCATGTGAGAAATCGCGTGGAACTGAGTGCGAGTAGCGAGCGATACAGCTGACAAGTATGAGAGTAATTTTCAGGCTGTCCAAATTTTAAATTGAAAGTT
The DNA here is from genome assembly GCA_963457695.1 of Neria commutata. Lineage (NCBI taxonomy): Eukaryota > Metazoa > Arthropoda > Insecta > Diptera > Micropezidae > Neria > Neria commutata. The sequence continues at coordinate 13,811,288 of OY735248.1, read as the reverse complement.
ATCAAATTCAGAGCGTGTAGCAGAAATTATTGACAACCAAATTTTTTGAAACGATGCTGCCGGCATTTCTATAACTAGCGACTAGTGAATATAAGAGAAAACTATATTGAAAAGATAGCAATTTCAACAGCAACAAAATATAATTAACTATTTTAACATTTATGCAGCTTAAGCAAGAACCAAAGAGTTACAAAAACAACTTCATGCATAAATGAATACACGCGCAAATGATCGAGTCAGGTGACAAGCGCGCGCAGGGACCAACGAAATGAAAACAAGTCAAATTGTAGAAAAAAAAGTTCAAGGTGTACCACTCTGAAAAACTAAAGTGTCAATTACACACAAGCACAAAGAGACTTACACACACACATACACATACACGCAGACACCAATCAAGTAGAATTAACTATCAACCGATCGCCGATCGCGCCGCAAAGCCACAAAATGTTGCTGATCATTTTAGGGCTACTCGTTTGCCAACACATGAGCGCATCTTGGAGCACGCGACTGCCGCTCGAGGTGTACGAGCTGACGCCAGTGGCCGCCTCAGCAGCGGCAACAACAACAGCCGCTGATGGCGGCAGCGGCCAGGCCACGCATGAATTAAACTATCTGAAGCACAAAAGCTTGGAGTATGCCACGGTGCATGCGAAAACGCTAACAGTAAATGCAGCCGGAGCGACCACAGAAGCAGCAACGATTGCCGCAGCAGCAGCAGCAACAACAACCAGTGACGTTGCTAACGAAGCTGATCCAACAGTAATTGCTGCCAATGCAAATGCACATAGTGCACAACAACAACGCCAATTGGATCGCAGACGATCGCGCCAAATGTTGCACATCTTGGAGCAGCAGCAACAGCATCGCTACGCCCATGATGGCTTGCATCTGCAAAAGTTGCACACACCACAGAGACAACAGTTGCTGAAGCACGCTCATGTGAAGGATGTGCGCATACTCTATCAAGTTGGGGTAAGATCGATCAATTCTGCAGATTATTCCCTTTCAGCTGTCACCAGGCTTCCTTCACCACACCAGAGACGAGTGCTCTCTTGAAAGAGTCACCGAGCTCAAAAAACCAAAGTTTCCACTTGAATAGGCCCACTTTAATTAGTCATTCTCTTCTTAGCGAGATCAGAGCAAATTCAACGAACGAAAAATTGCTTGAACTCTGATCCTGGCAGTAATTGATGAAACCAAAAGGTACACCCCGAGAGTGCCCCCTCCCGTTTAAATTAAAGCTCTAATTTAGCAGGCAGCGCAAAGCAGAGCGGAGCAGAGCCAGCGGCACTGAACAAGTACTTTCAGTTTCTTGCAGCGACGCCGCTTTGTAATGCCACTGACGTTTGTAGGCGCGCAATCGACTGATCGTGACTTGGTTTGAGGCGCGCTTGTAGGTGGCAGAGGGCGCGGATGAGGGGTGCAACGAGTTCGCTGTAAGCTAATGTGTAATTTAGCACACTTGTGGGGCAACCGACGATGAGGCAGCGGCCGCTGCTTTAGATCTTGGCGGCGATTAAGCAAAAGCGCGAGGGCAAGAGTGAGAGCGATCGCGAGCGGGTGTAACATGCGCTGTAAAATGCTTGACATGTGCACATGCTGTAGCTGCTTAAGGCGATGATGGCGCAGTGGTGACGATCAGGCTGACGCTGATGGCATGATGATATGGAAATATGAGGCATTTTCGGGTTGAGTGCTATAAATGGCTTTCCGTATAAGTGTCGGCATCTTAACAAACGATTATTCGGCACACATGAAGCCTCGCGCTCAAGGTTAAGTGCAAGATCAGATCAATTAGAGCGGAAGTAAAATTAATTTGGGCTAGCAGCGGAAGAAATTTTAGATTTTCCTTTTGGAAAGAGGGCAATTTCAGCCATTGGCCAGCAACTTGCATGATCATCGCCAGCAAGATATATTATTAGACATGCTTTATAAGCAAGAAAAAAATGTTTAAGCTGTGCCAGGCAATTATTTGCTTTAGTGCTAGCATTCTAACAGCAAAGTTAAAGTTCAACTGGTAAAATTTTTGTACACTGATTTGATCGAAGATCGCAACGGAGTCGATTGATTTTTTTGCTGCGAATTTGTTTATCTGAGCCTCATGTAATTTATGCCTCGTGTTCCATATGCTTATTTATTTAGACAGCATTCCAATTCAGCTGGTGTTGGTGTTGGCGCTGGCACCGACGCGCACCCAGCTCATTTATGTGGCGCGTCTAAGCGTGGGCAGCGGCAGCGACAGCCAGCCACACGTTGGCCGCGTCAGCGCCTGTCCCAGTGCCAGCGCGAGTGAATAGATAAAGTAATCTTTGCAGGTGTAGCCAAGCTTCACAGCAGTAGCCGGCTTGCAGCTGGCTGCTAGCTTGCATCGGCGTCATTATGCAATCTCTTGACGCGCCTGTGTTTCATGAAAGGTTTCAAAATAAACAACTAACGTGTTTACATTCGACAAGCGGCAATTATCGCTTTGGCAAGCGTTTACAAAGCGTTGCGCCTGAATTGCTGGCTGGCAAAAGCTACAACAAAACACACCAAAAACAACATCAACAAGAAGTCACGTTTAGTATAAATTTGCACTCGCCTGCGCTGTGTGTGTGTGTGTCTTAATGTTATCATAGTAAATTACTATTCTCGTAAATTAATAATGTGCAAAGCGCGTGTTTCATTTAACACGAACCGCAGAGGTGAAAACGTTAATTGCCGCACATTAATCATGGCTGCAGTTATAAAACGTTGCAAATAGTACATGAGCACATGAGCAGATATCTGAGTTGCATCGAAAGCGGAATATATTTAAAGTGAGTACAGTAACACCTCGATTTAAGTCGTAAAGGCCAAGGCTAAGACTTGGACCAATTTGCCGAAATCTCAGGAAACGCTGGATCATATATGTACTCACTACTGAAACTTTCAAGGATCACTGCAGAAAACGCCATTTTTTCAGTACTCAAATTGTAGAGCAGCGCAACTTTGCGATGCAATCTTTTAAACGTTCTGCTCTCTCTCGTAGCCCAAGTAGCCCCAGCAACAAGAGAAACAACTCGAAATTAGTACAACTAAAATACCAACAAACGGGAAATTCCCATGCTTAAAAGCGCTAAACATTCAGTTCCGGTATTTAAAATATTTTTACAAACAAGCACACACAAAAAAACGAAGCCAACTTCAAACAAGAAATTGACGGGGAGGGGGGAAAGTATGAAAGAAAAAGCAGTCAGCAGCATGAATGAAAATTTCATGAATGAAATGTTCAGATGAATGGATGAGTGAATTCCATAGATACAGCAACAGACAGCCGACAGACTGACAGATAGACAGACAGACAGACAGACAGGCCGAGATGCACACATATGCATACGCCGCTAAACTTATGCATGTATGGGTGTGTATGTGCCAAAGATAGACAACGGCAACTTTGACTTTGGTGAGGAAAAAACTTAAGCATACGAAGAAGAATAAGCAGAACAAAAACACAAGCCTGGGCAGCAACAGATCAAGTTGAAGTTGCAGATGAAGATGAAGACGAAAACGACGAAGACGAAGACATTGGAAATGATTCCATCATTTTGAAACGCGTGGCATGGCCTTATATGAAATTCCAATTGACTGAAATGGTATAAACAACAAATGTAAACAAAAATAATATGGAGAAAATATGTCGGCGGGCATGCCAACAACAACAACAACACGAACCAACATGCCACAAGCTCTTAATAAGTTGTACGCGCAATGGCAACAACAAAACATGTTGCCCGCGATCTCGCAATGGCTGGTTGTTGGCTTAAGGCAAGTCAGTGCAGTTGTTGTTGCTATTGTTGTTCGTATTGTTTGTTATGGATAGTAGCGTAGATGATGATGCTGTAGATTGCCTGCAAATATATGTACATACACACACACACACACACATACAAACATACATGTGCATATGAGCGTGCCATTGTGTAAGTTCATGTATAAAAAACAAGTGAATAATTTTCTTAAATCACTTCGTAGAAGGAATCGTTCTACAAAATTAAACACTTTGGCAAAGCTCTTCTTGGCCGCTGAGGCCTAAGGAAACCAAAGCTAATGGCACTTCCTTCCTCATATACTAAATGCAACTAGAAATTCTCAACACGTCTGTTGTATGTAAGTGACTTCAATTCTATGAGTCCCTCTAAAGCTGTAAAAAGTTGCAGCTGCATCTGCTTGTCAGTTAACGCAAGCTGAATGCAGGCAGGTGCTGCATGTGGGCGTGTGGGAGGCTACACGCTCGTTGCAGTGTTGGCTGATCGCGCCGATCGCGTTGTTTACGTGACCAAGTTGCATGTGGCGAAGAAGCCACTCCCTCTGCCATTCACTGCAGCACATTCACACTAGTTACAAATCAATCTAAATATAAACATTTCATCACTTCTTGCCTTCTCCTTATGCTGCTCCAACGAGGCCGCTGAGGATTTCCCACTAATTTGTTTACTTAAACTTGCCTTTTCGAAGGCAACATGTTATTGCTAATTAATAACAATTCAACCATAAAAAGTGTCAGCCATAAATTATGCTAGCAAAATAAAACCATTAGAAGGCCATAAAAACGTAGCAGCGTACAGCTTCATCTTGGCTAAATTTAGAAATTAGGCAATGTCTGCCTGCTGTCTCAAATGAACAGTTAAAGCCACAACAGCAAAAAACTATAAAGGCAGCAAAGTATTTATGCTATAGTTTAGTTAAGCGAATTTGCTAAAACACGCACAAAATCGAATGCAAAAAAAACAATTCAAAAAGTTGTGTACAAATAGTACAGTATCTCAGCAAGGTAGAAATTGTGCTAAATCTTGAATTGACTTGGTCAAAACAAAAACAAAAACCAAGGTGAAAAAAAGAGTCAGCCCAACGAAATATCGCCGCGGCCAGTCAAATGTGCTCGTACCTTCGATCTCATTCAGAAAAACGACATTCAGTTCAGTTCAGATACGCGAGATACAAAGCAACAACAAATTTAACTCAAAGTTATAAACAAAATAGCACGAGTAAAGCAACGTATTCAACGGATGTTCATAAAATTTCGCAGAACTAGTTTCGCCACTTGTGAGCGAGCAACCCGCCCGGCAGGAAGGGGGAGAACAGGGCCGACGCAAGCGCGCGCGTACGCCAAACGCTAGCGTTCAAGATGCACACAGGCTTATGCCACTCGCAACTGAGCTGAAGGTAGAAATAGAGAAAAAAAACTGAACGATAAAAACTCGATAGATTTATCCCGGTTGTTGCCAATGCTGTTCGCTTGCTATACTCGGCGTTGTTGTTGTCATCGTTGCTAGTATGACAAAAGTGTAGAAATTACTATGAAAATACACAACTTTTTGCTGCAATGCCTTTTTACTACTACCAATACCACTTTTTCCAACAACAATAATAGCAAACACAAAAACTTGCAACGGAAACGAGCGGAAACGATCGCGCCAGTTAAGTAGTTAAGTGGTCAATCGGCGAAAATTATGCTGCCTGATTTGGTGGCGAATGGCGTTGTAGAGAGCGAAGGGGCGTTGAGAATGGCAAAGCTGCCAACAATTAAGGTGTGTGCCTTCGAGGTATCGACTTCAATTGCCAGTCTATGCACCGGTCTAGCTATTTGTCTGTCAGTTTGTCTGATCGTTATTTTGAGAATCCGCTCTATTCGTGTTCCTTTTTTGCATAGAAGCAAAGCATCAAAATCCTAGATTGTGCGGGACTTCAAACCACTTAACTTTTCTCTCTTCTACACGTGTAGTACTTCTTCTGGAATCAGTTAGTGGGATAGCATATTGGAAGGCCGCTTCGATCGTCTGTCTATTGTTCTATTCGAATACCGTTCTTTTTATTTTCGTTAGCAGACATTTGTTGCGTTCTTTCTATCTGCTTGTCTGTCTGTCAGTTTCTATCTGCTTCTCGGCCCAATTTGTTTATTCGTTCGTCCCGTTCCGCCGGCTCCTACGTTTGTCAGTATGTCAGTCACTGCTGTGTGAGCAGGTGAGGTAGACGCGCGTGCAAGTCATCTGGAAAAGTTTGCACAAATCGCAGACCAACAAAGCGTAATCAAGCGTAAAGAAGAAAACAGACAATTAAGCTCTCGACGGAAGCTGTAAATGCAGACTGAGGGAAGCGCAAAAGAAATCACAAGCCAAAAAGGCACGTGCAGAAACTTTAACGATTTTAGCATATGAATTGGCTGCGCAGAAAGCTGCTGCCGGTTTGACAATTAAGAATGATTCTTTTCAATTAATAATGCCGATAATTTCGTTAATGCCGAGTTAAATATGCCAATCTACGCCGTTAATTACACATCAACTGCAAAGGGGGGCACACCGAAATGCAACAAAAACAGCAATTTACACATACATTCATAACAACTTTACGCATACAGGCGACGGGCGCCTGCATTCTCTTTCAGAGAAGAAGAAGAGCGTGGAGCGGCAGATACTTAATGACCGCTGCTCATAAAAATAGCGCATAAATAATGCGTGCGCTTCTTCTCGGCGTGGCAGCTGGCCGTCAGTCGGCGCTTACTACCTCCTTCGTTTCAATCCTTCACTTTACACACCGATCGATCCATCGATACAGCCATCCAATCATCTATCAGGCTGCCAACCAACGAAGCAAGCCACCATCCATCTATCCATCCATCCATCCATTCGTTCGTCCATTCATTCATGGAAGCACTCATTCATTGATTCGTTGCTGTTGTCCGTCGCTTATAGTTTTCATTCTTTCACACATTTTTCATTCATAAAAATGTTGCGAAACGCGTTCACTACAGCAGCAACAACAACAACGACTATGTTCATCAGCACCACCACAACAACCACTTTCAAGTAGCAAATAAAAACGGCATTAATACAATGACAAAATTTGTCACTCACTGTATGTATGAATGTGTGTGCGTGCGCACTAATACTATGCCATGCAACGCTTGGCAACAAATACAAAATAGTATCTCATGGTGTGCTTTTAGTGTTTGTTATAGCAAAACAATTACACGCAGCGCGATTGTTGTTGTTGTTGTTGCTGTTGTCTGTTTTTCTGTCTTTTGCCATGCTGTTGTTGTTTTTGCTGGTACGCGTACTCGTATTTAACTGCTGGCTAAATTGTATTTGTTGAATTGTCTGCAGTTTTTGTTGCCTGTTGCTCGCTATTGCTGCTGCTGCTGTACAGCAAATGTGTTGCTTTAGGACATGCTGCTAAAGTGCTGCGCAATTTACGTTTATTCAAACGTATAATTGTGAATGAAACGACAGCGACAACAACAACAACAACAGCAATAACACCAAGCTATCAACTGCAGCCAGCGACGAACATTGTTTGTTTACTTTGACAGCGGCAGGCAGCAACAAGCAAGCAGCCGCTACGACAAGGCAACAACAACAAAAACAAGAATCGATAACAACAAACAACAACAACAAAACGAAGCCACACTTACGTGCATTGCTGACATAGCAATATCAGCCAGCTGCAGTGTGTATTTTTGCGGTATAATGGCGTATGCAACAACAACAGCCAACAACAATCAACAACAACAAAAGAAATTGCAGTTTACTACAAGCCTTCCCGATCGAGCAACACGCCGCAAACTCGTCTGCAATTCAAGTCGCCACTGCCTTGCCCCTTCACTCCACTGCACTGCACTGCACTGCCACCGACCAGCATGGACCCACTCCACTCTTGAATGGTATCAATGAATTGCTTCTTTCCGTTGAGGATGTGGCAAGCTCATTAATTGTGACGATCAACAAGCTTCGCAAATAAACGTTTCGTTCGCTCATTTCTGGCGCGCTTAAATCGCTTCGCACACACACACACACACACATACGTACATATACTATGTGGTTACTGTTTGTGTGTGTGTGCGTGCGTGTGCGTGTGGCTGCAGTGAGCCCTGACATATTGGAATGCTGGCAGCAGCAGTTGTTGGTAAATTGTTGCTGTTGCCGTTGTTGGCCGCAATTGGCCATGCCGTGTCGTTATGGGGGCACGAGCAGTTCCCAACCAGTTTCCACTTTTATGAATGGATTTGATTTTGCACTCTTGTATGGCTACAGCGCTACAGCTACGGATGCGGGTACGGGTTTGAGTTTGGTTGCGAGTGCGAGTGCACTTTTGCATGTGGTTTGGCGTGTTTCCGCTCAGAAACAAAGAAGAAGAAAAATCACACGAAAATTAAAGTCGAACATTACAAAAGTGCAACATGCAACAGGTATTTGCTTTTACATAATGAAAGTGTCAAGTACTATTCCATAAGCAGCTAACGAGATGCCTAAGCCTATAGTAACACGACCTATAATGAATAAAATTTGGCTCCGTTTATTTTATAACATCCAGAGCTCTCCCAGCTACTGTGCCCTGAAAGGCCTATGGTAACAGTTCTCAGATTTAAAAAGATTCTCATTCATGTGTAGCTTGCTTCTAAAGCTATGAAGAAATTTCCTTTGGTATATACCTACATATGTATGTCAGAAGCCTGGTCCTTACTGACCCAGTACAATGAAACAGGAGGTGTACTGCTGCTTCTGGATTTTCTTTATTATACTCTACATTATTTATTGGCTATTAGAGAGAAAGACTTAATCATTCGAAGCACAGTACTTTGGCGTAGAGTAGCTGCAACTGCCAGGCTTTACGCAGGCTTTGAAGTCATCTTGCTACACGCACACAAACTAAGCTATTCAATTTAAATAGCAGACACGCCTTGTTTATTTAATCACTTCCATGCATACTACACTTTCAAATCTACTCCAGCAATACACACACACACATGCGCATAATTTTGTATATAATAAATTAAGATTTTAAGTCAAAGTCCATATAAAGAATTTCTCACGAATTACTACGAATTTCTCAAATCGAAGCAGCAAAAAGCCATAAAAAGCATCGAGGCAAGCGGCGACGACGCTCAACAATAAATTTGTAATATGTAAGAAGAAATATAGAACAACAACAACAACAAAAGTCAAGGCAGCAGCCGGCAGCCAGCCGCCAGCATAGAACAAATAAATGATGTGGCAGCCAAGAGTCGGGAAAATAGTTTTATAACTACTTCCGCAACACTTCCGATTTTGGACATGAAAATCAACATTTGAAAAAGCACAGACACACATTTACACACACACACATATATGTACATATACATGTACCAAGTGCTGCCATAAAACGTGTGGAGAAAGCAGCAGCGACTGAAGCTGTGGCTGCGGCTGCGGCTGTAGTACGGGCCGGGGCGGCAGGCAGGCAGACAGGCAAGCAAAGATCAAATGCCAACACGTCGCAGTGTGGCAGTAAAGCAAGCAGACAAGCCACACGTCCGCACGGCAACAAGCGTGCTGAGCACACGGAGCAGAGAGAATTAAGCAGCTAGAAACAGCAGCGGGGTGGCGCGAAGAGCGCGGGAACAAAAGAGTTCCGTTCTTTGCCACAAGAAGCTGTCGCCAGTCAGCCGAGGTGTTGCGGCTGCCGATCGATGCCCCTTGGCAGCTCACTTCCGGCACTTCCGCTGCTTGACAGTGTTGCTGCTGCGGCAGTGGCGGCTTTTCGGAGCGAGATTTGTTGTAATGATATTGCGGGATCGCGTGCATATGCATAGATGCATATGTACCTGCATTTGGAAATTGTAATGCGAAAGGTTTGTTAGTATTCGGTTTTTTGGGCATGGCAAAATTATTGGATTATTATTTCTGGAATCTCAGCCATGTTCCACGTTTCATTTTTTGCAATCGAACCAGTTTATTATCTATTGCATAAATGAATGTATGAATGTATATACGCGGCATGCAAAAGACTATGTCTTAAATGCCAACAGCCAATAATAAATGGAATTGAAAATTGAATTGAAATCGAGCAAAATTCAAAGCTTAACCGAACTCGACTCTGCTTTGATAAGTTTTATTTACGTTTTGCATCGGAAGTCAAGTTTGAGGCTCACATACACAGGCTTTCAAGACTCAACACAGCTGTTGGGGCAGGGTGGCAGGAGGCAAGTGCCTAACGTGCACATGCCGCAGGCGAAATTATTGTCAGGCGGCCATAAATTAATTAAATTGAGTATAAACAATTAAAATTTTTGTTTTCAATAAGACTGATTTGAGCACTTGCTACAGTTTGTGGCAGGCTGATCGAGGGAGAATAATGATCGCGCACATGACACTCGCTCATACATGCCCACACACACACACGTCAAGGTTGTGCGCCTACGCCTGCGCACAAGCAAAGCGCGCGTCTGTCCGCCTGCGTTCGACTCATCATTCGTTCAATCGATCGATCGATCGATGGTTCCACTGCGCGATCGCTGCACGATCGAAACGTGTGCAACGCATGTGCAGCACAAATCAGTTCTTCTTTGTCGGATTTTTTGCGTCAACGCCCTCATGGGAATGTTTATTTCGGGTTTGTTTTTTCGTTTGTCTGTGCGTGGCTCTGGTTCATGTTAGTGTTGTTGTTGTTAGTGAGATGTTATGTTGTCGTGTTGTTGCATTTCTTTGCTATGCCAGCCAGTCAGCCAGTCAGCCAGCCAGCCTCAAAGAGCGATAATCACTTGTGGCACAGATCTCAGATCGACGACGCCAACTGTTAGTGCCATATTTTGTGGAGCTGTCAGTCCGTTCATGCGTTCGTCGCCTGCATTGTTGTTGCTACTTCATTCACCTATGTACATGTTGTTGGTATATTTTTTTTATTGACAACATTGCCGCCAGCTGTTTGGCTAGTTCCGGTTAACGTTTAAAATAGATTTTCACTGAGTTGCTTTGTTGTCAATGTTGTTTTTGTTGTAGCTGTTGTTGTGTAGAATTTATGTTACTGATATGTCATGTCGTTGGCTATTGATATGCAATTCCAAAGACGCATCGACTCGAACAGGTGGTTGCATCTGCTGTTCTGCTGTCTGCGCCGGCAACAAACAATTCAAATCATTTTTGAATTTTTCTACAACTATGCCGCCCCTGGCAGCCAGCAGTCAGCAGTCACATGCACGGATTTCTGTTGCTGCTTCATTTCCAACGTTTGCGATGCTCTTTAATTTTGTTGTTGTTGTTGTTTTTAAGAAAACTTTTAAACATTTCATTTTAACCACATTCCATTGGTGTGTGCTCATCAATTTCAATATCTGTTGCCTGTTGTCCATTGTACATATGTATATAAACATATGTATATAGTATGTGTATGTATGCATATAGCTGTGGTGCCGCCACTGACAACAACAGCAACAACAACAACATAATCGTGTCCAAATGTAAATAAGCATCTTTCAAAGAAAACACGGCACAAACTTAAACGCGTGTTCGATCATTAAGAATGCTACCAAAGCGGACGCACACACACATACGCACATGCATACATACATACATACATGCGCGCACTCATATACACATGGAAAGCAGCGCTTGCATACGCAAGAACAGTCGCAGATACTTTCACACATCTTCCGTTTGCCGCTTGTATACTTAGCAACAACAACCACAACAACAACAAGAGCGCGCAACACGGCACGCACATTCCAGCACATTCCGCAGCGCCAAAAGCTGCACGGCATAGCAGGCAAGCAGGCAAGCGGCACGCACCAGCAGCAGAAGAAAACAACAAACGCACACCGGATATCCGGTTTGCCAAGCGGCAAGCACAGCCACCGCAGCACGTTTAAGGCAAAATGTTGAGAATTTTGTGCGCTCGCTGCTCTGCACTAATTTGCAAAAGATGCACACGAGCAAGGCAGCAGTGGGGAATGGAGCAAGACAAATGCAAAGCAGCAATGCTTCCAGTGGCAGCAGAGCAGCATAGCAGCAGACCAGGAGCAGCGAACGTGCTGCTACAAGCAAATGCAAACTTTTCGACTTTTTGATTCTACGCGTCAAGCGGAAATGTGAATAAAAGCACGCCATGTTACAGCACTTTAAGTCACTTAAGAGCAGCGTGCCCCCCTTGCTGCGCCGCCAGACAAAAGCGTCATTATAAGTCAAAGCGCCCGTTGCCCCAAGGCTCTTGCTTTGCTCCCGCATACTCATTCGACCCGCAGATATGGCCCAGCACACACACACTCACGCACACTCTCCTACACTTTTTAATTCTATGCATTTCAAGGCACGCTGCCTCACGGACAAACACACACACACACGCATGCAGCGGAAGTAAGCGCGGCTACGAGCTTAGGCGCAGCAGCGAATCAGCGCAGTGCAGGAAGGCTGCTTCAATTGGCCTCGACTGTTGCTAAGTGCAATTTTACGCTGCTGGTAGCCCGCTTGCATGCCTGTGCGCCCAACCAACCAACCGCCCGCCCGGCCGCCTCCCGAGGTGCGCTGGAATCACACAGCAGAGCGCATACCTTTCCTTGCTCCTCGGTTTGGGTTCTTTCAGTGGTAAATTGTAATACGAGCTTTATTACAGCAGCAGCGGCAGCAGCAGCAGCAGCCTGAGGTTTATGACATGGAAAAATGTTTGCGTTCGCCAGCAACCAGAGTTAACATATCAAATTCTTGACGTTGCATTGCTGGAATTCCATTAATTTTGCTTGCTTGCATTGCGAAAGAAAGCAAGCGAGACAAAAGATTAGTAGGTATGAGGGAGGGGGGTATTGCCATATTACCACTTGGAGACATATTGTTTTAATGTGAGTTTCTTTAAACTTTATGCTTTTGTGTATGTATATTCAATTCTTTTACGTCTGGCCATACTTCGAGTGTAGCATGGGCAATGCTCGAAAAGAAGCCAACAGCAGGCTAAGGCTAAGCTCGTTGGGTACTCTCAGTCATCCCAGTCAGCCTTCCATCCAACCCTTTAAAGGCGGCACTGCATACAAGACTGCAGCCCTAATTCCTGCAGACTTTCCCACGCTTCTTACATGAACGCATGTTTCTAAAGCGGCAAGCACTCGAGCATGTGATAATATCCTTACATATCCTGTTTTGAAACGAAACGCACAAGCACTCAAGATCAGACAAATGCATGACAAGCAAGCCGCCGAGGGTTTTAATTTGGTATGCAAACCCTTGCGGCGTATTACATGAAAACCGATACACACACACACACACACACACATGCACATAATCACAGTCCCACAAGAAAAACAACAACAATAAAATACTGTCAACATATACGCCAAGGGGTGGGTAAAGAAAGGGGTGATTAGCATCACTAAGGCTTGCCAGAGAACTCATCGTCTGCTCGAGCATAGCTGTACGAGGTGTGGCGGCGACGGTGACGGCAGGTGTGGCAAATGCAACCCTGTGCTGCTGCTGCTGTGATTGCAAGAATTTAGGTCAACAGGAACAACAACAACAACAACAGCTCGAGAGCGAGCAGCGAAGCGAACAGAGCAGGTCATATATAACCTCAATATGCTGAATGTGTATGGCTTTCAGGTTTACAAGTGCAAATTATTCAATTTTCTACGCCAACAGCAGCAGTCTCGGTTGGCAGCTGCAATGCCATGCCACGGAGCCACGGAGCAGCAATAGTCACTCATAAATCCGGAAGTAACAGCATGAAGCAGCGATGATGACAATGACGACGACAACGATGGTGCGACCGGCCGGCCGGTGACAGCAGCGGTAACAAAGGTGCACACAAATCGGAAGTAAATAAAGCCATGCAAGGAAGCAAGCATTTACGAGCGCAAATCCGGAAGTGCAGGGGCACAGATAAAAACTACTTCCGCACTAAGCACAAAATCTAAACTGAAAAAAATGCCATAAACACACGCACACACACATACACAATTAAAGACTACCAGACGGACGGACGCGCTAATGCGCAATTGAGCAAAAGGCCGGGCCTGAATTGTTAGCATATGCGAGCGAGCTGCTTTCCATGCTAATCCCTTTTAGGGACTCTGACGCACTTATTTACTTCCGTGCCCTGCACTAAATCACTTCCGGACTTCCGGTTTGACGGCGCACAATGTGCACGGCCTGTGTGCCGCTGCCTTCGAATTCCTTACGTGGCTGTTGCCTGCTGACACACACTCTCACACATACACGCATGAAAATACCGTAGCGAATTGAATACAAAAAAGTGCACACGCGCAGGTGTAAGCAGCTCAAGGATATGCCTGCGTGTGCGTGTGTGTGTGTGTGAGTGCGGAAGTACGGAAGTAGTGATTTTACCTATTGTTTGATGGAAGTGAAAGGCAGCTACAAAACAACAACAAAAAGAAGCAACAAATGCCCAGCTCAGCCGTAGTAAAGAGAACAAAGAAACTAACAGCAGGTTGCTAATGGCATTGGCAAGCACATACAAACACTTGCACACACACACACATGTGTGAGCGGAAGCACACAAATATATCGAAATGATTAACAGCAAGCTGCGACAATAAAGGTTGGGTTCTTAGAGCATAATTTATAGGATAGCAGCAGGGATGGACAAGTAAGGGCAGCCAAAGCAAGCGTTCGAAACGAGTGCTGATTTTTAATTGCTGATTTTATATTAAACAAATTGTTATATCAACCAAAACCAAGTTTTTTGAATCCAATAAAATCGCCAAGAACATGAGCGAAGTTCGCAGGAAATCTAATAAAAATCGCTGGCTGGCTGATTTTGCTATTCTTTGGCATTTCTACATTCGGCTAGAAACTACTTAGTGGAAGGAGATTAAAGAAGAGTAAAACACATGCCAATAAAAGACACAGTCAGCAAATTACATAACTCTAAAGTACATACACTTACACACACATATTCTGTATAACAATATAATATGAGAAGAACAACAAAAAATTACTCAGCATATGCAAAGAGCAACAGAAAGGAAAAAAAATACAAAATGCCCACTTAAAATTGATTGGGTCAATAAATGTGCTGGGGGTTTCCTGGCAATGCTCGGCACACAGCAGCGAACCCAACTCCGTCCACACCTTAACAACACATACATACACACCAACGTACACATTTGAGCACTTAATGCGCGCTTAGCACATTCAAAGAACACTCGTGAGCAGTTCCAGAGCTAAACTCGCACAAAGGATTACAATAATGCCAACAATAAGAACAACTAAACTGGTGTGTGTGTGTGAGTGTGTGAATGTGTGCCAGGATATGGCATTATGTAAACAGCAACATTTCAATAAATTTTAATAGCAACACTTTGAGAAACTAGCAACAGTTTGCTGAGGGAAGCGGCAACAGCTGCATTAAAAAATATAGCGACAGCGGGGAGAAAACTATTTTCGAATGCCCAGCAGTATTCGGGGCACTAAGCTGCTCGAAGAAGGTGCTTCTAAAATGCGTTCAAAGTGCAGAGGGGAAGATCGAAAGGCTGCAGGCAGACAATGAAAATGAGGTTAAAACTGTTGAATAATAACCCGCTCGAAAATAAAGAATGCATAACAATAAGCAGCGACATTAAACCGGAGCAAGACAGCAACACCAACAACAACAATAGCGAGAAAACAAGACAGCGAAACAGCAGCATCATTCAGCAGCAACTCCAGCTCGAGCACATCGAGCGGCAAGCGGGAAGCAACAGGCAATGAATGGCATTGCCAACTCCAGCGCCTTCGACATTGCCAGCCAGCTGCGCACAATGTATCGCTTCAAGTGATTTTCTTTTTTATTTTTTTATAAGTTTTTTCGAATTTTTGGTGTGCTCAACACTCCACTTCACACAACTCCAGCACAATCCAGACCAGACCAGACCAGTCCAGCACGTCTCGGCTCAATTTGACTGGAGTGGTGGTGTGCTGATGCTGGTTTTACAATATTTTAGTTCTGGTTTTGGTGCCTTGAATGCAGGCAGCAGAATATGTTAATAATGGTCATTACGTTGCGCGGCAGTAACACCGGTAGCTGTTTACGTTTGTCTCTGAGACGGAGACGGCGACTGCGACTGCGATACCGACAGCGGCAAGGCTCATACAAGCTCTCAAGTTGGGACCGTGCCCGTGCCATGTGATGACGGTGTGCTGGACTGTCTGTTCTGTTCTGCGCTGCGCTGCGATGTGGTGTGGTATTTGTATTAATTCCATGAATGGCACTTAAGTGTCTTGCCCTGAGTATGTGTGAAAGGAAAGAATTCCATTCAAATTTCAATTATTTTAGGGTTCTTTCGTTCATTCTTTGCGTTATCGGAAGGTGTCATAAGAGGTACGCATTTTTGGTATGTCTCTTTGTCGAACCTATTTAGACGATGTATGTATATGTGTGTGTGTGTGTGTTGGTCTAAGCGGATGCGGCACTCCAAGTTAGTGCGCATCTAATTTAGACAAAATTGTAGAACCGAGCGATTAAATACGCAGCGAAGAAATTTTATTTTGAGCATTTTCAAATCATTAAATTTCTTCAATTCAAATTCTTGCTTGCGAAAAATTCCCTAATCCATTTTCACTCTTGCATCTTGCAGGAATCGGAGGACGATCTGCCGATTTGCGCAGCCAACGCCGTCTGCTCTAAGATAGACCTGTATGAGACGCCCTGGATCGAGCGCCAGTGTCGCTGTCCGGAGCTGAACCGTCTGCCCAACATAGTGATACACCATCACCACCAGAGCAGCTCAGCCAACACAGCACATTCCGCGGATAAGTACCACAGCTACTTGGAGCAGGAGAAAGTGTTGCAACATCAACGCCTGCTCGGCAGCGACTACGCGGACAATAAAATCGAGAAGCTCATGCAGAAATTGGGTGCGGTGCACGAGGACGATCTGCAGCTGTATGCCAGTGATTTTGTGGCGCATGGTGCAGATAATGAGGCCGTGCGCTCGCTGGAGGACTTGGGCAAGCTAAGCGACAATGAGTTTCCACATAGTCCGCGTCGTGGCGCATACACGGGCGCGCACATGCGTCACTCCGGGCACATGGGCCACAACAAGGCCAAGGAAATCTCCTACACAGGTGGCTGTCCCAGCAGCTTGGGCATCGAGGATGGCCATACCATTGCGGACAAGACGCGCCACTACAAACTGTGCCAGCCCGTGCACAAGCTGCCCGTCTGCAAGTGAGTAATCGGCTGGAGGAGACCGAGGGAGCGGCAAATAAACATGTTGATTTCTCTTGCAGACACTTTCGCGATTACACCTGGACACTAACCACGGCGCCCGAGCTCAATGTCACCGAGCAGATTGTGCACTGCCGCTGCCCCAAGAATTCAGTGACTTATCTGACGAAGCGGGAGCCCGCGGCGAATGGCTCCAACGGATACACGTATCTGTTTGCATGTTCGCCTTTGACAGTAAGTTTTAAATAAATTAGTGTCTCCCTCTAACCAACAACCGAGGAGTCGAGCCTCAAAGAGTAGTGTAGTTAATTAACTAAACTTAACTTCGACTTCATAGTCCAGCGAATCTTACGAATCCAGCTCGGGGTTTTTTTTTTTTGGTCGGAATATGAAAAACCTACCAGCACGCAGACAAGTATTTGTCCATTGTACTGGTAAGCGAATTCCTTTTACTGAAATCTTCCTGAGATTTTAATAAAGCGGAGGATTTTCGATGGTGGCAAAAAGCTCGGGTTACTGGCAATTACAACAAATTTACGACTTAACTCCTTCAAAGCCTTGCATTAGAAACCGATTTCCAACAGCTCACATTTTCCGACTCACATAAATTTCATTAAACTCCATCTTCGTCGGACTTCATTCGAAAAACGATTTTTCAAGCTCAGCCCAAAACTATGCCACACTTTATGCTAATGCAATTCGTTTTCTGCCATTTTCAGCGCATACGTTGCCAACGCAAGCAGCCTTGCAAACTGTTCACCGTGCGCAAACGTCAAGAATTCCTCGATGAGGTCAACATCAACGCGCTGTGCCAGTGCCCCAAGGCGCACCACTGCCCCAGCCATCACACGCAGGCGGGCGTCATAACCGGCGAAAGCTTTCTCGAGGACAACATTCAGACCTACTCCGGCTACTGCATGGTCAACGACTGAGGGCCACGGGCGCTCAACAGTGCAGACCCGGCAACGGCAACGAAGGCAACTGGGCACGTTCAAGTTGGAGAGGGCGGTGTAAAAATGTTGACTGAGCAAATTGAGTCTCGTGCTAAAATATACAAACTACTATACTTGTTTAGAGTTACCAAATCATGGATATTTCATAAATATTACAATTAAGTTCGGTGCAGGAGGAGCAGCTATGCTAAGGAATGCGGCAGCCGGCGCGCGCCAGCATCGGCTGCCACAAAACGCTGCAATCGCCAGCCAAGTCGAGTAGTATTTAATAAATATTTATTACAAATTAACATAGAACATAGAATAGAGCAGTAGAAACAAGCACAGGCACACACACACACAAACAAACAAACAGGTCGCACACAAAAATCCAATATGCAACTGTCGTAGTGTTAGTGTAGATATGCATGTAAACTATTATCATATAAATTGTAAATAATAGCGTACGCAACGAATCGAACGAGCATTGTATAAATAACACAGAGCAGAGCAAAGTAGTAGCATTTAAGTTCCCAGTAGAAATCTGACAGCAACAAACACTAAATACTTTTCCACGAGTGCCAATTTAGGGTGCAGATGGTCGAGCAACGGCTACCAATAATGCTAAATATTCTACAATTTAAGCTGTCACTTGTCAGTTGACATTTAGCCGTTATAATTGTAAGTTATATGAAACTGAGTAACCGAGGAATCGAACAACCGAGAACCAACAAATATAATTTTGTACCTGAGTGCAAAGAGTCTGCCAGAGCAGAGAGTGCTCCCCTAACCCAGACAAAGTGTAAATTGCGAAATTCCACAATGTGTATGTAATAGAACTCGTGGCTGCTTACAATTACAACTAATTACAGTTTTGTATTCTACATTATAAGTCAAATTTCGGTTTCAAACTGTAGCAAATAAATTGAAAGAACAAAGAAAAATGTAGTTTTTGTGCAATTACAAAACACTTGAAATATGCTTACATTTTTATAACTACCCGTACATTTAGTACTGTAAAATACACATAGATACATACATACATAGATGTTTAAAAATGGCCCTCTATATTTAATGCTACGTTCATGCTCAACAATTAATGCACATTTAGGGCATTAAGCTGCATCTAAATGTGCTTAAATGCTCAGCATAAAGGCAGCATTACACACACTATCGTAGTTTGTAATAATTTATTCCATTTTTTCCTTGCTTTAAAACGATTTCTTTAAGAGCAAACATACACATTTTTATTTCGAATGTAATAAAACGGCTTTAATGCGAATATTTGTATAAATCATAAGTTTCCTTCTCGAGTGCTTGAGTTTGTATAAAGTATATTTATGTACCACGAAGCAACAACAGCAAATGGTTTACTACTTTTGCGAAATAAAATTATTAAACTTTATCACAAGTATTTATTTGACTATTGTTTTTGAGAGTATGTAAATAGGAGTTTGAAGTTTGTGGGCAGGCTCTGAAGAATTTTGCTAGGACAAGTGGTTTTTAACATGTTGGCTTTAGTATTACAAAGTTCATATTAATAGCTCCATTCTGGCAAAAGTCACGTAAATCAAAGTTTGAAATTTTTTATAGACCGATGCCCTTGCTCCAATTGAAAATTAACGACTGCAAATGGCACCACTTGTCACTTGGCTGTAAACAATATAAACTAATTTCTCTGCTTTGGCAATACTTTTTACAACAGTATTTCTCTTCCAGAAAAAGTTAAGAGGCGCGCAAGTGTCAAATTTGTCAGCTGTCTGCGATCGAACTCGGAAAAAATTTAATCGCATTTAATTTCAACACAGCCTAAAAGTAGGCCAATCGAGGTTGCTACCCGTGCTATCACGCCAAACGTAAGCGGAAAACGGAAAATCGCAATTTTTGCCGCAAATCCTTGAAAATTTTGCATTTTTTCTGCTCTACGCGACGGCCGAAGGGTTAAGGAATGCAGCGAATCACATTCCGGGCAATTTGCATGCCATTTCAGGCATTTTGGACGCAAAAACTTCTTTTCACGCATGCGATAAATTTATCCCATGCGATTCCGTCCGTTACGTTTTTCGAAAATTCCGAAATCGCATGCGATTTTTGCCAATTTTATATGCAAAAATGTTTCCGTTTAAATTTTTTTTCGCGTTTTTCGTTACGTCATTTCATCTGCATTACGTAGTAACGACCAGGATACTCGCTGCCCGAGTATTGTTTATTGTAGTAAAAAAAAGCTGTTGCTGTTCAATTTCTGCAAGTAAATTTGTTTTCCTGGTTCGAATAGTTGAAAATATTGTCCTTATAAAAAATGACAGATCGATCGTGTTAAGGAACGGGCAACAAGGCCGCCCAGATCTTTCTACGAATTTTTATCGCATTTTTTTGCAAAAAAGGTTTAAATTAGTTTCTTTATGATTTTTCGATTTTCATCAGGCAAAACATGATTATTTTTTTCCATACAAATTAAGGTAATTAGTACCTATTTGCAGAGCGTAAGTCAGTCTTTCGCGAATTGAAGCGAATGACAAAATTCCATAACATCAATTAACAAGAGTCAAACAAAAAAAGGATTAATGGTAAAATTAAGTATGTATGCAAAAATTCGGTAATTACTTTTACCAGCAAAACAAAGAACTGACCCAGAAAAAGCAGCAGGCGCGTAACCAAGCGGAAGAAGGAAAAGCGTAAAAGAATTTTTGTGCCTTGAAATTTTTCTGGTGCGTGGAAAGAAAGCACAAGCCAAAATAACAGCAGAGAAAATTGCAAATCATTGTAACCGATGAAAAAAGTAGAGGCCAAAAAGGTAATTAAAGAAATATCAAAATTAGTTACAGCAAACCAGCAGCAACAAAAAATTGCAACTTCATGTTGCTGCCTCTTGTGGCTGCAGCAGCAGCAGCAACTAAAGCTTAAATTAAAACTGTCAAATCTGATGTGCCCCTTAAAAGAAATGCTAATGTATGCTCGGTGCTCAGCGCTTAACGCCAAAATATGCCACAGACAAAAGCAGCACAAATCCGACAGATGCCAAACACAAAATCCGAACCGGAAAATGCCGAAGCATACGCCCAAAGAGCGCCGGTCTGCTCTTGCGATAGATGCCACGGTATGATAAAAACTCAGACCGCAACAGGGGCACACTGGCAGCCGCAGCGGGCAGGCCAGAAGGCAGTGTAAGGTAATTAGTACCAGGAAGCGTAAAAGGTAAGCCACCGTCACATAAAGTAAACGGACAATCCGACGGATGGCTGAGACTCCATTAATTTAATTACTCAAACATTTTGTTTGGTTTCAAGTACAAGTGCAACTAATTGTGGCACGGCAACGGAACAGCAGGGCGGTAGAGTGTGCGAGGAAGCTGCTCTGGTCAATGGGCACAGTTGAGAAAAGAATATTAATTCTGGAGGCAACTAGCTAGAGGGGGCTTAGTAGGCGCGAGGCGGAAGGCAGCGAGTTGAGTGGCATTATGACAACGTCAAGCCACGCCAATGGACGGCGGACGGACGTATGGCGTGACAGCTTGACAGAACAGGCACGCTTACGGCGCTCGTCCGATTCGTTCTAGGCAGCCACAGCGGAACGATACCATGCCGAGTGGTGTGATGTGATGTGTCCAGCAGGCAACACCGGCGGCACAGAAGCCCTCGCGCAACTCTGACAGTGGCGTTAATTATTACAGCACAGAAGTAATTACCTGAAAATAAACTGACGAACAGCAGCGGAGAGAGCAACGGAGAAATGCAGCAGCAAGGAATATGTGTAAATTATATCTACAAATAATCATCGCTGTTTTTTTTAGGAAAAAACCTAATGCATTTCCGTCGATTGGGTTCTTTAACTGGCGACATGCAAATTTCGCAGTTCGCTTTCTTCAGGCTTCGACTGTGGGATCAGCGTGAAAAAGTCCAATCAAATCCAACCAGATTACTTATATCTAATAAAACGCGAAACAAGTAAGGCTGCGAAGTTGCCACTGCGGAAAGAGGTCACATTAAAGGCAAGAGAGATGCCACGCTAATCAGTATGCCGTAAACTCGAGACGAATTAAGCGAATTTCAATTATAAAATCATAAAAAAAAGTTTAAAAAGACATATGAAAATATACATATAAACCAAGGACTACAAATGTGCGATACTACGAATATAATGGTCAAAAAGTAAAACATTTTTTTCACAATGTTTTTGACGAATTCAATTTCTAGCAAAATTTTGATAAATTAATTTATTTAAATTGCTCCTTAGAATATATGCCTGGCGATAACAAAATTTAAAAAATTATTGCGCTCAGTTCTACGAGTATATTGAATATCGTTTTCGCACGTTTTTCGCAGCATCCTCACAGTGGAAGCAACACACGATAAAAAATGCTATCCCATAATTCTAAATTCCAAAACTTTGAAGTGAACGATTTGGAAAATAGTGAAATTTAAAAATCCCCTGCGGTGCAAATTTTTCCATTTGATGGTAATTTGATCACAATTATACAAAGAGCTTGTATGCCAAATTTATTATCAATTAAATTCACCACGGTCGGAATTTTGGTCATTGCGCGACGCAGCGTAAATCAATTAGAATAAAATGAGCATAAATTTGCATCAAAATTTGCAAAACCGAAATAAAATTAAAATAAACAGCCAAATATATTCAAATGAAAAACGAAACAAAAACGACGTATTTTAATGAGTGAAATGAAATGAAAGCAAAAGAAAAGGAAAGGAAGGCACAACAATTTTGCGAAGAAAGTGGCAACAAGATTTATGTGGCATGTTGCAGCTGAGGTCCCAGTGAGATAATTGAAAAAGCCAGTCCATTTGCAAAAGTTTAAGTATGCATGTCATAAACTTGGAGCCAAATAAATGCAGACTTAAGATTTTACCATTTACTATAGAGTTTATAATTAATTTGAATATCTTTGGAATGGAAATGACCAGCGTGGGATGTAACTAAAATTGCTTTAGAGAGCCAAATGCTATCATAGAAAGGGAAACACCTCCACATAATGTTTAAATTAGCATATAAACACAAAAAAGAAGTAAGCGACATATTTGGCGAAGCTTTAAGCTGTTTGAGAGCAGCTCATATCATGAATATCAATATATATATATAATTTATATTAGAAGAACTCGTTTATAAGATAACAAAGAAGAACGATTAACATGTATTTCGTTAATTTCTTCGCACGAGAGTCGTCAATGTAACTAGTTTACTCTGTAGCAACAGCATCTTCATGGCCCTACAACGCTGAGTTATCGAAAAATCTTCGAATTGCCTACTTACATACAAGTGTAGGTATCTAAAGATCTCAGCATGCGAAAGAAAAGACGATAAACGAAACTATGGAATTTTTTTGTTTAAAAACAGTTAATCAAAAAAGTGCACAAACTCTTTTGTAGCTAAAATGCATATCGTGCGGATAAGCGGGGAGGGCAGGCACCACAGCTCACATTGATTTTGAACGAATTTTTAAGTACTCGAAGCGAATCGCACGACAACAATACCAACAAAAACAACACAACAAGCATCTAACAAACGCATAAACAATAGAAAATAAAAGTTTAAACATGAAAAGCAGCAAAAAGTCATAAGTCAGTCATCGGCTTGTTGCACGAAGCACTGCAGCGGACATGCACTACAACAATGTATCTAGTATCTATCAATGCAGCAATTGAGGGTCAGGTCAGCAGGAGCAACAACAACAACGCAAATCAAATCAAAAAATAAACTGGTTATTAATCACTTGAATTGGTACAAAAGTCTTGCCGGCTCATGTAGCCTACATACAAAAGTAGGCACAGCGGCGGATGGGCGGAGAGGATTGCTGCATATGTACATATGTATGTAGATACATATGAAAAGTAACACTCGAATGAAAATCTCAAACAAATGAAATTGAAAGTTGGAGCATTCAAATTAAAAAAGCAAACAATAAAACAAAAACACTTGAGCTAAGGCAGATGGCAGCAGGAGAGCAGAGAAGTGGTGAGCAGGAAAGGAAAAAGAGGTGGAACGGCGCGGTTAGAAGCAGGCAAGTTGAACGAGCTGACGTAGTAGAGTGGAGTATGGAACGGATGAGTTCGAGATTTATGTTTGAAATTTGTGAGTAAAAGTTCAAAATATTGCCCCTCCTCCCCCTCCCCCACTCACCCTATCCAACAACAAACCAAATTGAAAAAGCAACACACGAGAGCAAAATAAAAAAGTGAGCAATCGAAATCGAAAATAGTGTGGAATACGAAAGTAGGTGTTAAATATGCAAATGCACTAGAAGAAGTTCAACAGCGGAGGAGGAGGCGGCGGTATATAGTGGCGTTGAGCGGCAGTGAAAATAAAAGTGTAGCGCTGAGGCACGCGCACAGGAAACACTGCGCCTGCGGTCGCTGCAGCCCGCGGTAATGCTGCTTGCATGCATGCTAGTGTGTGTGTGTGTGTGTGAACGATGGAGTGTTTTAGTGTGTGTTGTAATATTTACACTTGAACTTAGGGTGGCCAGCAAGTAAGCACATGCAACTCAATAGTAAGAAGAAGCATTGCGTAGGCGCATAAATTTTGCCACATTTGACACCACACGCATTCACATCCACCCACACACACACAAAAAATGCCACATAAGCCACAAACTTCATCAGTGGAAATTTGCAGTTTCGCGTTGTGGCTTTTTTCGTACTTTCTCTTCTTATATTATCTGGTATTGGTGTCTGTGTGAGTGTGTACCTTGCCTTGTTTGTGTGCTAGCGTCAGTGTTGTTGTGCTCGTGCCATTTTGCACATATTTTGGAAATTTTTGCATTAAAAGTGCAAAAACGTATTTAAAGAGAATCAAAATAAAATTATATAAAAAAAAACTTTTTAAAAATAAGCTTTAATTTATTTAATGTACTAAAAAGTAGAAAATAAATTGTTTCCAAGTCACCTGTATCTTAGTATCCATAAAAGCTTGGGGCGCTCATGTGTTCAATATTTGTCAACCAGTTACCACAATATCTTATTTAAATAATTTTTTGCAAATAGATTCTAGTAATGAAAGATATTTTGAATATGGATATTGAGCGCACAAGCTTTTATTAATAGTAAGATACAGGTGACTTGGAAACAATTTATTTTCTACTTTTTAGTACATTAAATAAATTAAAGCTTATTTTTAAAAAGTTTTTTTTTATATAATTTTATTTTCTACTTTTTAGTCTTCCATAAATTCAATTTTAGAGCTCTGAAATTTTTCGCAAAAAGAATTTAAAACTTGCAGAGCAGTACACAATATTTAGGGTACTCACAGTGTTTCCTATCGTCATATGTCATATCCTCAATTTAACAAATAATACGGCTGTGATCGACCCTAATATTCGTGGCATATTTGTGGCGCGATGAGTTGTTGTTGTTTTGCTTGCAAGGCGCGGCGAGTAAGTTCCTATCGTTTTTCATTGATGTGTGGTGTACCTATAGTTATAAACTGAAGCCCAAGTGTGTAGTTGCTTGAAAAGTGCCACGCCCCTTGTCCTACGCCCATAAAATTTTACCAGTGGGACGAAGCATCCAAGAGGGACCTGTATACGGAATTTCAATGCTGCACGACCTTTAGTTCCAAAGCTAATCGAGATCAAAAATTTTGTTTGTATGGGCGGTGCCACGCCCCCTTATCCAGTGTCCGCCTTATTTTCTCAGTAGAAGGATATGGATTTGTAGTAAGTTCCTACCGAGTTTCATTGATGTGTGATTTGTAGTTCTAAAGTTATACACAAATCTGGAGTTGATAAAAAAAGTGCCACGCCCCTTATCCTACGCCCATACAATTTTACCAGTGGGACGACACATCCAAGAGGCGACTGCATACGAAATTTCAATGCTGCAGGACCTTTAGTTCCAAAGCTAATCGAGATCAAAAATTTTATTTGTATGGGCGGTGCCACGCCCCCTTATCCAGTGTCCGCCTTATTTTCTCAGTAGTAGGATATGGATATGTAGTAAGTTCCTACCGACTTTCATTGATGTGTAGTTCTAAAGTTATACACAAATCTGGAGTTGATAAAAACGAAATTCTATTATATATGCATGTGTATTTGCATACACAATACACATATGTGTCAATTCGCCCTTTGCAAACATATGTACATGTATATTTTTGACTATTTCTAAAATTTTGTCAGTACATATTTTACTGTTTGATTAATATGAATGCCTTTGTTGAAGAGCAATTTTCTTGTAAAGCAATGCTACAAGTAAAACAATATACCTCCTCATCGCGGGTGCAGAAATACATACTTCATTTTGCAATGAAAGTAAATGAAGACTGACTACAGATTGATCCTATGAAGTATAGTCTTAACTTGAACACAAGAAAGTAGGGTGTAATCACCGTCCAACTATAAAGCAAACGAGAATTACAAACCACCATCTGCAATGAAAGTAAATGAAGACTGACTACAGAACTGTATAAAGCAAACGAGAATTACAAACCACCATCAACCAAACAACTACGTCTGTCCCTACGTGCTTCTTCTTCTATCTGTGCTCTGATTGGCTATTGCAGTTTCGCTAATAACTTTGTTTAAAGTTATAATTTTTATATTTTTATGATTGATTCATGTATTGTCATCGTGTTTACGTATGTATGCAAAGTTTCAGATCTGTAAGTAGTCGGGAAGTGGGTGAAAAATTGATTACTAGATTCCACTACATACCTGAAGTGAAGTTAATATAAAGCTTATAAAAAGGCTGATAGAAAACGAATTCAATGAAATTCTTAATGAAAACCACAAAACTAGAAATAATCTATGATATTCTAGAGAACATCGTTATTTTGTTTGAAATCGCAACATTCTTCATCTTCTTCTTGGTTGGTCAGAACAACCCGATACCGAGCCACGACGTAGGGCTTCTCTCCAAAGCCTTTCGAAAAACGATATAGCAGTATATCAATTTGGATTGAAATTCCGACTCCGACGGACTCTATAATAGCCATGGATAGTATCATTTGCATTTCTCTTGTATAGTTTTTAGCTTAAAAATCAAAATTTCAAACTACTCAAATTGCGAAATTCCGATATCGATGGCTCTCGCATAGCCTAGAATAATATCGATAATAAATTTGAAGCTTCCACTTTATATTGAGCCCCATGGCTGAGCTGCTATTTTTTAGTTTTGCAGAAATGGTTTAAATCGGAAATTTTCTTCTTCAACTATATTTGCGATTTTTTATGAAAATAAGCTGGCAACACTGAATTGCAACAGCGAATTTGCATCAGCAGCAAACTTCTTTCCTCGAAGTTGCTTGTTTTCCTTTTAGCAGCACAGCGCCAAATTGGCCAGCGGCAGCGCAGCGCAGATAGGCTAGTCCGCTGACACGGCCAATAGGCAGCCTTTTTCACTCGCTTCTACGGGTATGCTTAGTTTTATTTGCTCAGCGGCGTAATTAACTTTCTTTGATACCTTTTGTTTTTCAATTGCTCTGCGGCAGTGCGCTTCTTTAGTTTTTCATGCCTTCGCGTTGATTTTATTTTTTACACAGAGCATCACAAGCAACAGCAGCAGCAACAACAACAACAACAACAACAGCCAAGTTAATAATTGCTGAGCGCGCGTTGGCCATGCGCAAGCATCGCAGCCGCTGCCTGCCTAAGTGAGACCTCATTTCCGACGCTTGCCACTTGCGACTCCCTCCTTTCGAATGTTGTTGTGGTTATTGTTTTTTCTTTCTCCTTTTCCACTTTTTTTTAATATCGCACTCTGGGTCATCATTTTCGTTCGCAATTGCTTCTGCATTGTTATTTGCTGTTGTAGTTATAAGGCCGTAATTGTGTTATTAGCAGATTTTAGTCAAAGATAAGGCACCTGGAACACTTTGGGCAGAAGCAGCAAGATCAAATGCCGTAAATAAAGCGCAAATTAAGCTATAAAATTATGCTTGAAATTTTTGTTAAATGAGCTGAAAAAGGGGGAAGTCTAAGCTTGCGCTATTGTTACCTGCAACGCTGTAAGAAATTGCATGCCTTCCATGCTACACTTCAGAGCTATGTAAGTACAGAGAAGAGGCAAAATTCATTCCACAGCGCCAAGTGACAGAAGAGAACATCAATTGCAGCTAAAAAACAGTCACAAAAGCAGCAATGCATAAAACATTTTAAAGCTTGTAAAAATAGTCTTTGAAAGATTTGCTCCACTTTTGAAGGTGTCCACATTTATAAGCCCCATAGAATGCACATCTTAGAAGAGAGGTTTAAATTGTTGAAAATTTTAAGAAATTTAAGCACAAACAAATTTCCAAAAAGTTAAATAATTTATGTTGCCCAAGAGAAATGGACTTAAGTCGGCTTAGTGTGCACTAATGCCACTGAGCTACTTTAATCTCTGCTTATGTTAAGTGTATGCTAATAACCTGCCTCGCTTCCCCCAACCATTAAATCTTTCTACCGGACAAATTGTGCCTGTTGTTTTGCATGCATCTCATATGTCAGACTGATTTGATTAATTGCCAAGCTCAAAAATTAATACCCTGATTTACAACTAATAATTAAGCATATGCCCCAACAGCGAAATTGCTCATTTCGAATACTTAAAAGTTACACTTTCTTTTGCATGCGTATTTGTAGCGAAGCGAGGGCTCTACAAAATCATGTAACTACATTCGAAAAAAAACTCAATAATTGTGATAAAAATTTCACTTCCTGTTGGCGTTCAAAGAATTGAAGTGAACGACGGGCCGCGAATGACACCAGCGGCAATTGATAACTCTATTGCGCATAATCGTGGCCAATAAAACAGCCGTTGGCAGTGGCCACAAGCTGCACGAGATACTGTAATTTAAGCCAACAGTTGTAGTAACCCTAATTATGCAGACGAGCGACAGTCGGCTGAACGCACCGACAGACAGACTGACAAATAAAGAGACGGCGCAACGCTGGGCTGAAATTGAGCCAAGCTGCGTCGCGAGCTGAGCAGCCTCACAGCGACTAGAATTGAAATGGAGAAAGGAAAAGTTTAGTTATGCTTTAAGACAAAAGCTAATGAATGGCCGAAAATGAAAATTACAGCCGAATGTCTGAATGTCTGGCAACAAGCATTGTATATGGCCAAATTGCTGAATTATGCCAAAGCGCTTTCCTAAAAGACAGTTTCTGGGAGCAACCAATTTGGTCAGCATACGAACGACATGGACAAGTTGAGCGGAACCGAGCCAACGTGCAGTGGACGAGGAAGCGTTGTAAATTCTGGTGGGAGCTTGGCAAAAATATTGGCCATAATCATAAACTTGTTATGGCAACGAAAATACCAAAAGCAGCAACTATGAGGCAAAATGGAAAAATAAGAAAGATCTGAAGCCAAAACAGAAGTATGTATAAATAAAATAAAACATGTTATCTATGGGTAAGATACGTGAGATGTAGCACAAGTTCGAGTCGCGTAGTGGCTGCTGATATAGTTTGTAACAGTGAAGCAAAAATAGCGCAAGAGTTAGTGGACAACAGCAGGGGAAGCGCTGCAGCAGCAGCAGATCAAGTAAAAACGCGCAGCGTCATATATCAAATTAATATAAATTAAACAACGCTAATAAAGGGTTTCCGATTACCAGCAAAATTTGTACAAAACACCAGGCGGCTCACACACACACACACACACACATACTAAGATAACTGCCATATTTTGTTTAAAGAAAGTTTCGATGTTCGCCTAATGACCGCACATAAATAAAAAGGTTTCATCTGTCGCAGCCAAAATAACGAAAGTGGAGATTTAATACCCCGCCGCAGCCACCCCGCCGCATGCACCGTCTTGGGAAAGGAGCGTATTTGCGCAGCAGCGGAAAATAGCCAAAGACAAATTGTTAATTTTATTTAACCAAAAACAAAAAGAGTTTGCTTTTGTTTTTTGCTCATGACCGGCAGAGATTCCACTCAAGCGCGAAATGGTGTGAAAATTACACAGACACATGAGATTAGCGAATGGGCAGGTAAGCAGTGCAATTAGTTGCACACACACACACATGTAAGCATGCAAACAATTTGGCAAATATCAAAGCCGGTAAACAAACAAATACAAACACTTACAGGTTGTTTCAATAATTTGGCATTTAAGCAAACTTAAACTGTTCAACAAAATTGACTTTTTCCATTCAGTTGCAAAAAATAAGAAATTGTTTTAACATAACTTACATGATTTCGAACAAATTACATTGCTGTATCTTAATAGTCTCTCTGATGCCCAACTCAATTGGCTTTCTTTTAGCATAGCTCTCTCACATAGACTGGTGTGTGCTTTAGCATAAGTTAATGGGACCTACAAATTTCTTCTATAGCCGCGTCCCAACTCAATTGAAACATCAGACAAAACAACAATTAACCTTCCGGGCATAAGTAAAAACATTTTCTAAAGTATTATTTGTTTTCGTAAAGCTTGTTATCTCTTTAGGATGCGCCAATTAAATAATTATAGCACCTAGAGTGCGAATATTCCAACTGCACTGTCATTTTCACAGAAAAATCATTCGATGTTATGACAAAATCCTATATTGGAAAGAAGAAAGTGCACGTTTCCTCTGAACAGAGAAATCGTCTAAGACTTTCTTAGTTTTACTTTATATGAAAGCGAGTTATATTGTTCTTGTAACGAAATTCTTGTTGGCCAGTGTTGTTAGAAATAAAGGCAAGGCGCGTAGATAGAGAGAGTAGCAGCCAGGCAAATGCAGGGAATCTAACGTGCTCGTCGCTTTGTGGGAATGAGCCCACCCAGAGAAAACCGTGCGCAAACGCGGCTTGGCATTTCCGACTGATTCACATGGCGAAATTTCGGCGCAGCCGCTTAGAAAGTCCAGCCCCACTTCACTTCACTTCAATTCACTTCACTTCACTTACGCGCAATTACGGTCCGAGTGCTTGGTCCGGTCCGGCCTTTCGGACAGCAGCGACGGTAGCTGGCCGCACGAAGCGCACTCTCCAGCTGAAGCGGCTTAATTAACGCCCTGCAACAATTTATCAAACTTACAAAGAGACGCCAGCAGCGCAGCAATAACAACAACGACAACAGCAGAAGGGAAAGAGCTGCCGACTCCCAGCCGCTGTCTGACTCACTGAAAGTTAATTAATTTTTGCAGTTTTTAACAATTTTAAGCAGCTCGCCTGCAGCGCATGAGAAATTTGTGTATTTTAGCCTGCGGACAGTTTCTTCTTTTGTCGCCAGTGGCTGCCAACTTTTGTGGCACTGCACTGCAGCAGAGTTGGAACTGCAGTCCGTTGCGTAGCTCATTTAGGCAAACTCCATTGAATGAGACTGCACGTTTTATTTTTGGCCCAGAGTGGCGGCTCTAGAAAAGCATCATTTTAAAAAATGCTAATAAAGTAATTAAAATTTAATGGGCTCACATCAAATACCAAAGCAAAGTACGTGCCGCAGTTCGCCGTCTTCGGGGCAGATTGCAGTGCTGCTCATCCGTCTCATGCAAATGGTGGGAGCGCGTCTTTTTCCTCATTTTCATTTTTCGTTTGTTTGCAGCGAAAGAAGTTGAAATTTTCAATGTTGTGGCGGAAAACTTTCATTTTCCATTAGCATCGAAACTGCAGAGAGCATCAGAGAAATTCAGATCAACCTCAAAAGCGTAGCAGGCGAGACAGCGGGTAGCGGGGAAGAGTGGAATGCAGAACGAAATACATCTCCGCAGGGCAAACAACAACGTTTTCTAGCAATTTTTGCGGCTATTAGGAAGAAAAAAGAAAAAATCAGCCAGCAACAATTGCGAATGCTGAAGCTGAGCTGTAAATTTTGGTTTGGTGTAATAAAGCACTTTGTGAGAAAAAATACGATTATTTCTCGAAGGCACAAAGACAACAACCGATGAAAATGTTTTATTTGCTTGCGGTCAACAAAGAGCAACAACAGCAACAAATTGTCATTAATTCATGCTTACACTTGAGCTGGCGGCGGCCTCCTTTTAATAGTTGGCCTCGACGCGCAAGCGCTCATAAAAAAAGGAAGACTTGGTGCTAGAAACTGGCTCTCAGTTTATTCAAGACATTCATCCTTGAGGAAATAGGCAACTATATTTCAATTCAGAGCATAGGATCTATGTGTAAAAAAATCAAATAAGTTCTGTAGCCTATGAAGAAAATGTAGACTATGCTGAATATTGAAATTTTGTTCAGTTATTGTTCAGTATAAACAAATAAGCCAGTTCATCAGAAAGCGACTTAAAACATATTTAATGGTAAATTTAAATATTTAAAAAGAAAAATTATGAAATTTTTTAACATACTCGTGTTTGCAGATAAATTAAGTTTCATGTGAATAAAAAGTAAATGCTTTTAAAGCGGTGCGCCATAGAAAGAAATGAACAAAAGAACTAGAAGGCTCCAAATAATTCTAGTTATAAAATGGAATTTTCTACTACTGAAAGAGAGGCGGAAACTCTAGTGAGTGCGTGCCGCAAGTGCCCATTAGTTAGCAGGTTCGCCCACTTAGGAGCGTAGCTAGTGCCTTCTTCAGAATGTGGAACATCGAACCCCAGCGAGTGCATAAACTTACTAAGGGGTTATACGCTGTTAGAAGACCGTAAGAAGTTATTTTTCAAGAAATTTAAATATTCAATGCAATGAAGGCAAACATTTTTACTAAATTATTGCACAAAGTCAATTTAAAAGCCTCAAAGAACTGTTGACTAATTAGAAGAGAAACAAGAGAAGAAGCTGCACAAGCTCGAACAATTTATTTTTATAATCATTTAACTGCGTCTTAAAAAGTGACCGTTAAAATACAACTGGAAGCAGAAGAAAAAGGAGGAGACCAACTGCTGGTTAAAAGGGTTAAAAATGCTTGTTAACACAGCGTGCAGCGACGCGTCTTTGTTGTTGTCTTTTAGAAATGCCAAATATCAACTTAATTTTTTTTTCGGAGCGCAGGGAAAAGAGTTCTGAACTAGGAAATGCAGCGGCGGCAGTCAGAATAATACTGCCAGCAACACAAACAACCACAAGAAGAAGAAGAAGAAGAGGAATATTAACGAGCAGTTAAGAGGTAATTAAGAACGTGGGTACCGGCACAGCAAAAAGTGCTCAGCATGTGAAAACTGAAACCAAAAAAAACAACCTGAACACGGAAAATGTTGAAAAATAGTAATAATCATGCAACCATAAAAGTTTTAGAGTACACCGGCGGCAAGAAGCAGCAGCAGCAGCAGCTGAGTTGGGTGTTGCAGGTAGGCCTGGCGGCAGGCAGCATGCAAGCGGCATCATCATTTAGAAAATGGTGTGCCGAGAAAAACACTTTCATTTATCTCACACACCTTGGCTGTCGCGTTGCCGCGCGGCTGATAAGCGCGAATGGCGACATTAAAAGTCAAAATTGCAGCGTGAGTAATGATGCAAAGGAAATGCGCATGTCGCATGCGAATTACCGCTGCATGGTGTGAAGTCGTTCGTGGATGTGGCATGAACGAAGAACTTCGTCAAAATCTTCAGAATAATAGCCAAATTAAAAGAGTTTTACGAATAATTAAAAATTATATGTGAGTAGTGGCAGCGGAGCTGAGGCGGAGGCGGAGGCAGCTGAACGCTCGCTACGAAAGTGTGACATTATTCTCATGAAAAGTTTTTCTGTTTGATTTTCTTTTTTACCCGTCTTGCTGTTCTTGTTGTTGTTGGCTGCTATAGAAAAGAGACGCACATTTCAGGCTTTTCAAATGCAAATTAATAGCAAAATAAAATATTGCATGGGAAAATTGAAGCAGCGCAAAACCAAAGTAAAAGTAACAGATACGCGCGACGCAACCATAGAAGAAGAAGCAGCTTACACGATGCGATCAATGCGATCAATTGGTGCTTGCAGTCTGCTGCTTCTTTAACTTTAGGTGCACACTGCCTCGAGCCCAGAATCCAATAATAAGAGAGATCAGGCAAACAAGTCAAGAAAAATTTACTAATACATATGTATGTACATTTATAATTTGTTGTTGTACACTAAAATCTGTTTAGTTTTATACGACAATAGACTGCTGTTGTCTTTTCTTTAGAGCAGAAGAAAGTTCAAGAGATTTTTTTTTATAAATGTAGTAATGGCAATAATTTGTTATGAAAAAAGTTGTACTCAGAAAAACTTTAACTTTTAGCAGCTTGAAATTTCTTAAATTTTATTGAATTTTCCATATTTTTTTTCTCGATATTTGCAAGTTTTAAATATTCTATTTTATAAAGCTGGGTATTTACAAACAATCAGAATACGACACAGAATTATAAACAGCTTACAAATCACTGTATTATGAAACCTTTGGAATACAACCCTGAAACAACGATGGATATCGCAAAAGATGAAAAGCTTAGTAATGTTTTTCTGGTCAAAAAAGGTGGCGCGTGCGCTCACGATCCACCAGCAAACCTTTCATTGCTCTCTTTATATAATTTGAATAGCCTTATTGCCATATTGGAAGCTGTTTTTATAGTCGGCTAAACAGCAGAGCAGGCACGATGCCGCTTGGAATTTAGCTTTGGATCTTTGGTACATTTATTTTATGTACTTTAAACAGAAATGGCAGACTTTTCGAATTACAGATTATAGACACCCTAATTAAGAGTTGTCGAAAGCAACATCTTCAGTATCGTAAATTTTTGTTTTTTTACAATAGAGTTTTCTATAAAGATAATATCGTGCGGGCTCTACAGCTATTGAAGGCGACACTGACAGCATTTGTATTGCCGCATCGGCAGATGTGGCTGCAAACTTAACAGTCTTAATACAAACGCGTGGCCTATTAATGAAATTATGGTGTGTGCGCAACAATGCCGCGCCGCAAATTCTGACAGTGGGTCACACTGCAGCGCAGTTCCTGCCACAGCTTCTTCAGCTTGGAAAGGAGGCCCATTCAAGCCAAGCCCAAATCGCACACGCAATAAAAGCGAAATTTACAGCAAAAATGCATTCACTGATTTCGCTGCGAATATTGCCACAAGTTTCTATGGAATAGCTCACCAATTGAAAGTAGCCCACTCACCACTCACAGTCATTCCCGCAATTTGTGCTAAAACTCACAAATATGAATTTTTTATAGCCTCACACTTTGCTGAAATATTTAGGTTGCAGTTGAATAGCGGTGAGAGGTATTTATGTGGCCAAAAAGTCTTGCCAGTTCTGCCAACAATTTGCCTGTTTTTTTTCGAGCAGCAAACACAGCAGCAGTAGCAACAGCAGCAACAAGCATCGCCACATATTTTACATAATAAATATGCGAGCGCACACACATAACTGCCAGCTGTCAACATTGTATTTGTTGTTGTTGTTGTTGTTATTTGTGTGTTGGTGTTGCGCGACAGTTGCTGTCGCTGTCAAAGGTAGTTGACACTTTCATAAAAACCAGAAAACTTTATGCTACAGCACTTCTTTTTTATTACAACGAAGTTTTCAAAGTCACTGCGAACACTGACGAGTGCCCCAGGGAGGGCGAGTGTCACTTTGGTTGATACCCGTAAAATGTGTGTGGCCACTGGACAAGTCTGTGAAATGATTGCATGGCGGCAATGCCAGTGGAACGAGTATAACCTGTCGAAGGTCGAAATTCTGTGGACCAGCAGCAGCAGCCATGACCGCAGTTGGGAAGCGCTACAAAGCGGAAGGCAGCGTTTGTTATAATTTGAAAAGAGCACTTCTTATTAAGTATTAATACTCAGTTGGCAAATTTTATTAAAGCTACGTTGCTAAAATGTTAAGTTTTAACCCTCATTGGTCCTGTTGTCACAATTGAAACTTTTTCTGAAGCGACCTTAAATCAAAGGCATGTGTCACTTCCTTGAATGAAAATTTGTGATATCTGCTGATGGCAACATTTAGGGAACTTACAGCAACAGCATTGTTTTCATAACTTTGCAGATATCAGTCAAATGTATCTGTGTTTCTAGTGTTTCAGACTTTTAGTGAATAATGAGGCTTAAAATTTTAATCAATCCTATCAAAGGCTGCTAAATTATAAAGATTTTTTCAAACTCTGTTTTTTTTGCTTTCAGATTTATGATTTATTTTTAAGTTGCTATATTTGAATTTCCAGCTATCAAAATTATATCCGCTAAAAACCTGAAGCCTGCAACAACAAAAATCAAATTATAAAATCGAGGTTGTAAAATCTTAAAAATAGATTATTTACATCTCTATAAGCATATATAAGTTTGTCTGCAAGCACAAAAAATGCTTTGAGCTCAGTTAGTAACGGCAACTTGAAAGAATTAACACACAAGCTAATTAAATCAACGCTTTTAGTATATCGCTCTAAAATGTGTCACCCTGTCAAAGTGTCACAGTTTCGTCGAACAACATAAATCAAAATTACGATTCACCAAGAATTATTCTAATACATATGCTAAAAATACATATGCTAAATAAGGTAATGATACCTAATCAATCTGGCTATAATGAATTTCAGCCAACTCATTATAAAATCATGGCCGACAGCAAACAGACAACAGACAGCCAGACAACAGCAAAAGTTGAAACACCTTACAGCAATGTGTCACCGTGACATCACATGTCTTCGCCGACAACAAAAGTAGCAACAACAACAACAACAGTATGACACCTTAACTCAACTCAACTCACATAGCATGATATTTTATTCAGTTTAATCGTCAAAACATTTAATTAAGTAAAATGACAATACCGTAAGCTATTACGGAATGTGCTACCACATTACTATATACATATATACATACATATGTATATACCTGAAGTATAGCAACAAACAACAACAAATATATGTATGTATATTCTAAATTCTTTAATAATGTACAAAAAGCGGCGAAAGGCAACAGAAATAGAAACTCAGTGAATGATGGAATTGATTTGGCGTTGTCACTGCTTCATAGTGGCAACGGGCCAAGCAACATTGTCATTGTCACTAGCACAAGCAATACAACAACAACGCTGACAGTGAGCAACAACATTAAGAAAAAGCCAATTAAATGGCAGCGCTGCTTTTCTACAAGCCATTCCCATGATGACAACCAGAAGAAGAGAAAGAGGAGTTTTCATGGAAGATGCGTAACCCTTAGGGGCAGATTTTTGCGGCATCATCAACACATATGCTGTCGCGACGCTAGGACTGCTGTTGTTGTTGCTGTTCATGTTGCTGCGGCTGATGAAGTTGAGAATAAGCTGGAGTATGATGTGTGTGCGGTTTTGTTATATGATAAAAGACGATTTCGCGCAAAAAGTGGGTCAACAATAGCTTAATTGCTGTTGGCATCGGGCCAAGAGGGAAGCGGGGGGGATGGCGATCAATGTCTCACAGTCAGAACAGGCGTAAAAGAAAAAAACCAGAGAAAAGAGTGCGCTATAGGGACAATGCACAATGCACAAATCCCAGGCGACATTTGATCGCAAATGCAACAGCAACAACAACAACAAGCAATGCAACATTTTGCTGCCTGATTAATTTCAATAAGCGCTGCTGTCAATTTAGCATTCGACACTGCTGGCACTGCTTACGTATGTGCAATACACACTCACACATGCCACATGTTGCAACCCGGCCAGCACACAAGCCGCAACATGCGCTGCGGAGTAGCAGTAAAAATTATTTATGAAGTGTTGGCTGCGCGAACAGTAAATGCAAATGTGCAACCGCAGTCTGTTGCCTGCCGCATCTCGCTTGCCGGCTGTATGTAGGTATGCCTCATCATTGAGACGTAGAAGACAATTTGTCCAATGTGCCACTTCTACGAAAGCCATCAAGTCAACTTGAGCAGCCTCCAACACCAACACCGCCTCCAGCAGCAGCAGCAGCAGCAGCAGCAGCAGCAGCACCAACCGGCAACCGCAAGACAATCGCTAGCTATCGCAGTAGGCCGCTGTGGGAGCCGCGAGAGTTGAGTATCAGTGACATTGCTGCGGGACCTTTTGTGTGTCCCATTTTCCATTGAGATATTTTTTCACGATTTCAATTGCTATTAAACATGAAGGCAGCAACAATTGCAATTTTTTTCATTCAATTTTTTAAAATTTTCCATAGCACTACCGCTGCCGCCACAAAAGGTGACCGCAAAAAATTAACCCTTCTTTTTCCAAATGAATGCCGTGTGCAAATGTTGAACTGTTGCTTGTTATATTGGTGCATTTGACTACATTTTGCAGCAACAACAACAATAACAACTCTTATATTCCCATTTCTTCATTAAGTTCCCACCATTTCACCAATTTAACGCCGTCGATACCGTCGAAAGTTATCAGCTCAGCGCAATATAGACAGTTGTAATATAACAAACAGGCGAAAGACGGGGAGTCCTGGAGCTCCATCAAAGGTTGTCATCTCTTCATTAGAGGTGCGGACAGGATATCAGGGCGGAACCACAGAAACAGGATTAGACAACAGAAATAGGATTGGGCAACAGCTCTATGAACAGCAACCAGAATAGAACAGGATAACAGATATAGAACTCGGAACAAGATTTAGAACTCGAAACAAGATTTAGAATGCGAAAAAAGCAGCAACTTCGGCATAACGGGATCAGGTCTATGTATGATGAGAAACTAGGTGCTCTTTGATGAACTTCAAGAATTCTTGAAATGAAAAAAAAATATATCAAACAATTTTTATATTTTCCAGATGGGAAAAAATAGGCACTTGCTGCACCCACCCCCTCTGAGTAAAAGTTCCGCATTTCTTTGCACATTAATACGCATTGCAATGTTGCCATTGTTGATTATGATTACTGCTGCTGCAGTTGTTGCCATTGATGAAAATACTGGCAACTGTTGTTGTTGCCAAATGTCTGCTTATTGGTTTACTGCCTCACTGCCTCCGTGCTGATTTAAGAAAGTGGCAATAATTCATAATCTCTCCTTCTCTCCGCTTCCAGAATTCGGTGTAGCTGCAATGCGACTGCGGCTGGCTCAAGTTGAACAAATAATCGTGCTCAAATGCAAATTCGTTCAACTTTTGCCTCCTCCTCTCACAATTCTGGCAGTGATGCCGCAGCATTTTCTGAATCTCTCCTCCCCCCTGCTCTCTCTCTTTCACACGCTCAATTGCATTTGCCTTGGAAGTGAGCAAATTTCGAGCTGCACAAAAATTTATTGAAAATTTCTCACGCGTTGCAACTGCGCTGCAACGTGAAAGTCGCTGCTGGGAAATGTTGCAAATTACATGCGGCAAATGGTGCATGCCAGCACATGCTTCTCTTGTGTGTGGGTGTGCGTGGTGTGGCACACTTGCCACTGCCACTTGGAAGCACGCTTAATTGCAAGTGCCGTCATTTCACAGCATTTCAAAGCGTTCAAATGCATTATTACACTTTAAAGTCACGCTGCACCGTGCAACACTTCATTTGTAGCTCGCACGCATGCGCTCGAAGGCGGCAGTCCGTCCGTGACACACTTCACTGCTGCCTGTGTGAATTCGCGATTGTTAACTGAGTCACTTGAAAACGCTTAACATTGCTGCAGGGTTTTCCCAAGCGTGCCACACATGAGCGCAGCTTAAAAACTGCTCTTCTGCCTTAGTGGATGAAGCAATTCCGGGTACACATGCAGCGGCACACATCTGCCAAGTGTCTGAGAAATAGAAGTGGCAATGTTTTATAGCTGCACTTCAAATGCATTCCCAAGTGAAGGGAAATGTCAGAAAGATACTCTGAATTTGGACATAAAAGATATCATGAGGCGCTACAGAGATTTGCAATTCCACCCAATGATGATTGATGCACTTCGGCAATGCCAGCATAAATTACACATACATAACTCGAGCATAAATGTCGGCTATCTTGGGCTATAAGCTTTAGCTGTCGCCTCAAGGTCATGGCAACATTTCGAGCAACAAACTGTAACTGCTTTGCAACGTGATCTTTCATAGTAAAGCCCATTCAAATTTAAATATTTTAAAAAAATTCCTTAAAATAGTTTAGCAAAAATTTTACACAAATTCTACTATCACAAATCACAACAGAGAAATATTTTATTGTGTCCACTCACTTCGATGCAATTTTTCCAGAAGAGCACTTTAAATATTCAAATTTTCACTATGACAGTTGGACCAATACTAAAGTGGACTTGATCCCTTGATTTGATTTGAGAAATAAATATGTATGCACCTTTATCTAAGTGATCTAATGAGATATGCTTAGAGAAACTTTAAAAACCTATGTTATTAACTCAACTGCTTGTTATTCTTATAAATTTATTGTAGTGCAATGTAATGTTAAACTCAATAATAAGCATTTCAATAAACAAAAAATATATGCAAAAGCTAAAAGGTTTTTGATAGATAATTGCCGTTGAAAAAAATATACAAACATGCAAATTTGATAGCATATAGATTTGGACTTAGATCAGTCAATTATTATAGATTTGGACGCGCTGAACAATATGGCATTAAAAATTTAATTTTGTTCTAACTCGATTTAAGCTGTTATGGTTTGTGGCTATTGATATGTATGTATGTGTACATTTACCATTCATGCCACAAATCACCAAAAGTATTACGCTTAGATACATATCCTACGCGAATGACTTCAAGTTTGTTTGCTCCCTTCCTCTGCACATTTCCTAGAACTCATACTAAGAGAAAGAAAAGCCACTAAAACACGTTAACTTCTTATTATAAGCCCACATTAAAACGATTTCTCGTTCTGAATTCCAAATTGATTTTAAGTTAGTATGTGGGTTTGATGCCAATTACAAACGGTATATTAACCCAATTAAGGCTGTTGTGGAACGACCACTTTCCAAGTCATTAATATTGCAGGAAAATGTGGAAAAATTCTATTAGACATGCGGCATGCCACATGCACCGCAGGCGATAAAGGGTAGCGCTAATTGCTAACGCACACATAGGTACTCATACAGACACACACCGACAAATAGTCACATTCAGTCACACACTGTGACTGCCCGGGGGTGCACAGGAAACTCAAATTGACCAAGGCAACTCAGCACTAACACACTCACACACATACTCCACATGGCATGTGCAGGCACCAATTACGCTCAAGATTTATGAACGCTTCAAACTCGTTGCTTGTTATTTCAGTGTTGTTGTTGTTGTAGTTCTTTTTCACTCATTTCGAAATCAAAACTGCGATTTTTTGGTTCAACACTGACAAACCCAACAACAACAACACCGAGGCCTAATTAGCTTGTGGGTACCAGCACAAAATGCAACAACAATATCAGCTCAATTTGTAGGTATGCGACGTGTATAAGTGATAATTGTGGCTATTGCAGCGCCACGGGCGTCTGGAATCGAGGAACGCGTCGAGGTGATAAATGGAATTCGTTCAACATAGTGCTCCGATCATCATACAAGAGTAACAAAGACTCTCGTGTGTGTTTTATACGCATGCGCGCGCATCTCACTGCCACCAGCCACTAGCAATAACAATTAGTAACTGTATGCCGCAGACACATGCAGTGATCGCAATCGCGATCACCTTGGCCATGGCCATGGCCGCTGCCGCCAGCTCACCTGCCACTCGCGCAAATGACAAATTACAAATGTTAGCGCCACCTTGCGACATTAGCCGCCATCGACGAAAGGATGCCATGCTTCGCTGATTTTCTAACCCGTCCCGGCCAGCGGCTTGGCCGCACCACAAGGCGAGCTCACACTGTTCTAAGTGCGCTCTTCGTAGGGTTGTCAATGCCGCAATTTTCCAAATCGAAATTAACAGTGCTCAAATTTTGTACTATTTGGAATTGCAAAAAAATTCAAACATTTGGTTTTATTAAAAAAAAATACCAATTTGAATTCAAAATGTTAAAGAACGATTACGGCATTCGAAAATGGCGGCACTCGGAATACCTGTATTGCCAATCCTAGTATTGATGTAATTGTTATATGTGGCAGGCAGCATGAGTGGCGTAGTGGCTACACTTTGAACGTTGCTGTTGCTGCCGCCGATGTTGCTATACAGAATTGACCCGTTTTGTTTGCGTTGCATGTTGCCGCTGCTGTGCGCCGTTATCCTTTCAGCGGCGGCGTGTTGGCGCACATTTCATTAGATTCAAATCGCAAGTCGGCTGCCAGTGTGCCAGTGTGGCTGATAATGCTCTTTTGCGCCGCAGATTGACCATCTTAATGTAACGCCTGCCAGCGCGATTGCTCGTTGCCGCCAGCAACACCGACAATGCCGCAGCTGCGACTGCGTTGATGGAGTAGCAACTATCGCTTCACTTATCACAGAAATTGTGTGCGATTAGACTGCATTAGTTTGTGGTCGCTCAAGCTGCACATACACACACACACACACATCTACATAAGCTTATATATTGATGCACACATGCCACATTTTCTTGTTTGAAATTCCCTGCGACCACGCTGCCGCCATTCTGCCGCGCGCTTGTGGCGCTGCCTTATTTATTATTTTAATTCAATTTGCTGTGCGCATTTCCGTGAATGCCTCTTGTACGGGTTTTTGCAGAAAACACACCTGCATTTTCCAGCGCCGTATATGCATTTGACCTTGCTTGACCTTTGCTGCATTCGTGCAACAAGCAAGCCTCTATTGAAATTATTTCTAAGAAATATCTGCTGGCTGAAATTCTTCTTCTTTTTTTTTCTTCTTCTTCTTCTTGAAACCCTCATCGTGTTGCCAAAAATTGTTACAGAGTGGTTCTTGTATGGATTGATCTGCATTCCAGAGTTGACTTATAGTGTCCTCCAATGAAAAGCGCTGCCAAACTAACATTTTTGCTATGGGGAAGTCATGCAAGACTCGGTAGAGAGGCAAGTGACAATGAAAGTACCCTACAAAAAATCAACAAACAGAAATTTTTAGCAATTCAAGAAGAATTCATTGTAGAAGCAGTGCCTTTCATTTGAGGAATGCATAGCCGAACAAATTTCGAAGCACACATATATATGCCCATAAGCGAAGGAATCAGTGAGATAAAATTGCACAAGGCCAAGTACACTCTTGCAAAGTTGTCAATTTATCGCTAGAGATGCCGCAGCTCAAAGAAGCATATGCAAATTATTATTTTATTAAATATGAGTCTACCAGGGATTGTATCTGTGACCCATACAACTTACAGCTTTTTTTCACTTTGGAAATATGCACGTTTTTTTATGAAAAGTCAACAAATCTCTTGAAACAAACTAA
The DNA here is from genome assembly GCA_963457695.1 of Neria commutata. Taxonomy (NCBI): domain Eukaryota; kingdom Metazoa; phylum Arthropoda; class Insecta; order Diptera; family Micropezidae; genus Neria; species Neria commutata. The sequence goes on along the minus strand of OY735248.1, from coordinate 13,768,397 downwards.
ATTGTAATTTCAGATTCTCAGATATTTTTAATCATGTCATGTCTCTAGCCAAAAAAAAGCTTAAGATATAGAAACAGATCTTCTAGATCGATAGAAAGGCAAAGGCAGAAAGGACCGCCAAAGTGGAAGAAGAACCTTCTAAAGATAGTTTTCCATACGTCAGATATGTCGCTGATATACTGTCGACCAGAAAAAATACGGGCGATTTTGAGCAAGTCGACTCAGCCAAATGGTGTAGCGCCGTAGAAGCACAGCAACTGCCCAGACGCGCTGCACACTGAGCACGCGGCCAACAGCCGCAGCACGGCATCAGGGCGAAATCTAAGTACAATGCAATTTGCAATAGAAGAGTCATTTGCACCGTTGAAAATAAAGACAAAATCCCCAAGCAGCGCCGGCCGGCCGGCCACTCGGAGCCAACGGCATTGGCAGCCAAGCGCGAAAGATGCCACAGCAGCAGCAGCAGCAGCAGCAGCGGCGGCAGCCACGACAACGGCAACAACAAGTAATGCAACAGCAAAATTATCGCCAAGACTAAGAGATCAAGCTACAGAAATAAACAACAGCAGCGCGGATAGGGAAAATGCCATTGGCACTCGCGAGCCGAGCTTTGTGGGCAACTAGCAGGCAGTCGACGTAAGTACAAAGGTAGGTACATACATATATATATGTGTATGTATATATATGTGTGTGTGTGTGTGTGTATTGCAGCAGGAAGTATTCGCAAAAAGAGCGAACAATGACTTTGAATCAATGTTTTAATGATATGGCAACGGCGACCAAGTACATGAAGAGCATGTCTGCCTGTGTGTGTGTGTGTCTGCGTGTATTCTTTGAGTGAGCATGTGTATGTGTGTGTGTGCATGCAAAGGAAGCTGCACCAAAATGCAGCAATGTAGCAAACGACCGCGACTTGACGTGGCTAAAAGAAACTGGCAGCAAAACATATTCAACAGCAAATAGTGAGAACTACAGCAACAACAAAAAACAATAAGAATGCAGCAACAAGGCAAGCCAAGGGTTCACTCTGAAAAAAAAAAATGCAAAAAATATTGCACGAAACTTCATGCAAAGCAGAAGGGAAAAGCTGAAGAGAAAAACAACTACTTTCAAAGCAAGTAAAGTTCAAGTTCGATATTCCGCCGCGCATTTTCTTATCGAAAGGTACCTACTACGAGGAACGTGGCGGCAATGAGGAGCTGCTTTGCATGCGGCTATTGGCTGCCTGCTGCCTGCACGTAAATGATGATAATTCTTATTGCAGCTCGGAGCGCAGACAAAAGGCGCTGAAAAACTAAACAATTCCATAGAAAGAGAGGGCTGGCTGACACAAAAGCCAAAAGCGCAAGCCAAAGAAGAAAGTTCGCTTAGTGCAGCATCATGATCGTCATCAGCAGCAGGCAGCTAGGCAGCAGGCAGCTAGGCAGCAACAGCGTTAAGCATCGCAGTCGACATTATCATAGAAAACTTTCCTCTCGATCAATGAAGAATACAAGAGCAGCAGCTACAGCCGGAAGAAAGGCATGCAAAAGAAGCCCCCAAGTGCCACACAGCAGCAGCAACCACAACAACAACAACAACGAGAGTTCAACTTTGAAAGCAGCAGCAAAAAAGACAACGCCGTGGCTTACAATGTTAATAATATTGCAGCAAGACAACCTCTGATCCACATCGCCGGCGTTTAGGTTTTTGCCGCTGCGATGTTGGCTCGAAAGATCAGCGATCAACGACTGCTATCCCTCATCAGCATCAAATTTCAGCGCTGCAAATGCCATATGTGTGTCATCGTGCTGTGCTGCTGCTGGTGCCTCTGCCACTTCGCGTCTTCAAAATATGTACCAAATTTTGAAAAATAAACATATGTAAATTAAGTGCCGCTTCTTTGTTGGTAGCTGCCGCCACTAACACACACACACACACACACAGCGAATGAATGCAGTCAGCCAGTGCAGCGTCCAAATTCGACTTTCTCGCACGCTTTTCAAATAAAGCTCATACAAAGCAGCTGCAGCAAGAAATCGCAGTTCTCGAGGCAAGTTGGAGCGCGTTTTCAAGCTCAATATTGTTAAAAATGCTTTATCTGTGCATGACCTTAAAGGGCTATGGAATTAGTAACTGGTTAGTTGACTCACAGTCAGCTCAAGCAGCTTATTTAAGCTTGCCACATGCAACACCATGAAGAGCAGCAAACAATCAGAGCTCTTGGCACACAGACAGACAGACAGATGGATCAACTTCTAGGCTAATGCTTCGCAATGCGCTTTCAACTAAACGCTTTGGGCTGTTTGTGGGCATGCATGCAAATGCTAGCGTGCAACACGAGGCAGCAAGGCTACGTATCACATGCAGTGATCTCTCAAGCTTCCACGGGGTTTATTTGCTTCTCATTAACGTTAAATAGCGTTTATTACATTCTAGTGGGAATCTTCCGAAAAGCGTGCAGCGATCTGTCAGCTTTCAAATGATGTTTGTTCGTCTGTCTGTCCTGTTTGCAGTTCCTTTCGATCATTCGTGTAGTTATCTAGCTGTCCGTTTGTTTGCTTGTTGTGTATGCATTTTTGTTCTTCTCTTTATCCATTCTGTCCGTCTGAATGTCTACTTGTTCGTCTATAATGTCTGCATACCATTCATTTACTTAAATACCTATCTATCTGTTCGTCCCTTTGCAGGTGGTGGTGTTTGTTGTTCTATCCACCCGTCCAAACAACTTGTCCGTGTTCAATGTCTGCTATATCGTTCATCAATCCACGTATTGATTTATCTCTATGTCAGATCTGCTATATGTATGTATGTATCTTTGCCTGTGCCCGTTCGTCTTTATGTCCGATCTTTTGTCTGTCTGTGCTTTGTGTTTTGCATTCCGCCTGTTCAAAAGAACTACATCTAATTATTGTCCTTTTTTCTTCACGCCTGTCTGACTTTTTGTCTGTCTATATACAGAACTTCAGATGGTTCCTTCGGTACGTAGATGCTGTATATCTGTCTGTATCTCAGTCTATCCACCTGTTCGTTCATCCGTCTGTCTCTGCTGTGCTGTGCCTGTTCGTCTATCTATATGCAAAAACCCCAGCTGGGTGCGCCACACTGACACTGCAATCAGCTGTGGCACTGGTAAAGCAATAAAGCGGTAAGCATGCGTGCAGCTTTTGACAGCTTCATGCCGAAATGCGCGTACGCACTGCTGCCAGGAAACTGCCTTCCAAAGTGGCAAGCCTTGAGTTTCACCGGCGGTTGTCTTCCTTGCTTTGTTCAAATGCGAATTTGCACAATAGTGGACGCCTCTACGCCTTGGAATGCAAGTGCAGCCATGGATTAGCGTCTGTCAGCTGTCGCTGAGCAGACTACGTCGACTACGTTCACTACGGGTACGTGGCAGATTCGAGCAGCCGATAAAGCCCAAGCAAGCAAGCAACGCGGCAAGATTTTGGTCAGTAAGTCAGTGAAATCAAATGGACTTCTCTTTGCACTAAGGACAGCTGCACAGTTACTTAAATGCTAAGCAAGGCCGGCATGGTCACACAGAGCAGCCGAGCAATCTGTCGCAGCGCAAAAGCAATTCATCGTGGCAACTGCAGACGACCGTAGAACGATTATGACAAAATCGATAACAAAAAACATGCACTTTCTTCTGCTTCCTGTCGTCCCGCTTGCTTGCCGCTCTACAAGAGCAGAGCCTGACATTGCAACAACGTGCAAAAAACGAAGAATGCAGCAGCTGAACTCAACTGCCAAAAGGTGGCATAAATACTGCTGAACTTGGTTCTCACAGCTCGACTGCAGCAGCTCATTGCTTGTTGCACCCAAGACGACTTCAAGTTGCAAGCACTATACAAGTTTGCTGCTGATCATGAACAGCACTGCCGAGGCAATAACAACAACAATTACGGCCCCAGTGCGAGTGCGCACACGAAGTCGGTCCAAGCATATTGTTCAAATGCCAGACTACGGCGAAAGGCAGCCGAGAGAGTGCGAAGAGAAAGATCAACATGGCCAGGTGAGCGCGTCTGCTCGGTTCGATCGCCACAAAGCAGCAAGATCGAAAAGAGAAATGTGTTGGCTTCGAACCAGTTACAAGTTGCAGCTGAACGGGTGAAAGAGCTGCGCCTGCGCGTTCGGGCCGCCGCATAATAGTAAAAGAACTTGGCTAGTTTGGAAAAGTTGCTCATGTTGCATGCTACGATGTGTATGAGAGTGGGTTGAGTGTCTGTGTGTGTGTGTGTTGGCTGTTGCCGTCTCAGGTTACGCTGATTGCAGTGCAGAAGAAAATTTTTAAAAGACGCTGCAAAATCGTGTCGTGGAACATTTGTACCGCTGCGGTGCTACTAGTTAGAGGTCTAGTTTTGGCACAAGAGCCAAGTCGAGTTGAGTTGAGTCGAGTAGTCGAGTTAATACCAAGCACTGGCAAGGCCAAAAATCGCCACAGTGTATGAGAAGCTACGCAGAAACCGAAATAAATCGTAAAAAAGTACAAACGCTGAACTAAATCGCGCGCTGGACTGCCACCGCTTTTTCTTCATCGCTCCGGACCGTAGAACCGTCTTGCAGTCGGCTCGCATTCAGTGATAGACGTGTGGTAGTGCAGAACAGTTAGCTGACACTAATACGCTAGCTGCTGCGCGACACGCTAGCATTTCGTCTTGGGACTAATTAAGCGTCCTAACGCTGGCGATAGAAAAAACGAGAATAGTTCAAAACGTTTAAGCGCGAAAAAACCAAAAAAAAAAGATAAAAATTTATAGATCTTCTTTTGTAAAAATAACGAGTGCGTGTGTGTGTTTTTGTGCTGCTGCTAAATTGGAACATATTGGACTATCAAGATGGCGCCCACGCTTTTGTCCTGTCTGGGACTACTGCTGCTTGTCAGTCTGTTGGGATTAATAGATTTACCAGCGACGCGCGCCGAATATCCTGGCGTCATAGAGCTCGTGGGCTACAGCAATCGGCGCGCAAGGACCCACTTCATGCCAGTCGCCAGCGGACGCCAACTGGAGAGTGCTACGCTGGCGCCGCCAGCGGCCAAAATGCAGGCCGACATGGAGACCGTACGGCAGAACATTGAAAAGTACAACAAATTGTTGACGCTGGACACGAAGAACCTGCCCGAGTCGCAGAAGGATATGCTGGAGCGCATTGTGGAGCGTGTGGCGCGTCTGAAGGAGACGCTCGAGGACAACGCTGAAAATCGCACCAGCACACCGCTCAGCAGCGAGGATTCAGCGTTGAGCACCGCTGCCACCACGGAAGCCTCCACCGTGGTAAACGCCGAGACAGATCCCACTTTAGTGCTGGACGAGACAACATTGCTGCAGCTGCAGACGTCCATGAATGAATTGGCGGCTGCGCAGGCCGCTGTGACGGCGCAAACCACGAGCATGCGTGAGCCGCCCACGACCACAGAGTTCAGCCTCGATGCAGCATCGGCCGCCGATTCCACTATGGCCGTCTCCGCAGAGACCACGGCCGAGATGGCTGCCGACACTACTGACATTGTGTCTACCACATTGGATCCACTCGACGATGCCACCGATGCCGATGATCAATTTGTGGCCGCGCGCTCCAATAATATCGGCATCACGGCAGCCGATGCAGACTCCAGCGCCACACTCACCACCATGGCCGGCAGTCAGCGCACGCTCACCACCAGCGGCAAGCTGTCCAAGACGCGCGCCACCAAACGCCCCTCCTCCAGCTCCACGAAGGCCTCTGGTGCGGCGACAATAGCCTCGAAGCGCGGTCAAAGGCCAGCGCAGGCTGCAACCACGGCCGGACTCCACAAGCAGACCACGATCAAGCAAAAGCTGCCCGCCACCGCCTCAATTACCACCATACAGCCGCTGCAATACCAGAAGCTGCCGCTGAAACCGCAACTGCAGCTGCCGAGCTACCAGCACAAGGTTTCGTTGGCGACCGCGGCTAGTCCTGCCACAGCAGCAACGCCAGCAGAAAAACGCACTCCCCCACAAGTTGGCACGCCAACGAGTGGCAGCAGTCCGACGGCCAACTATGGCAACAGCAACAATAGTCCCAGCAACAACAACAGCAACGACCTAGTCTACGATGCGCACGTCAATACGTCGGCCATAATCGATAGCTTGAACCAGGCACGTGAGGAATTCTATCAGCAGAAACTAACCGTTAACCAAAAGGATAAGGTAAGCAAGCCAGAGGGCACAACAAATTGTGGGGGGCAGTGACCCCTATATAAAAGCACGTAATATGCAATGCAGCGTATTGTTGTTGTTGTGCATTAATGCATCTAGGCGAAAATAGGTTCAGAGAAAGAGGAAGAATAGCTCTATTAGATTCTCCGGAATTTCTGAGATTTCAAAAAAAATTCTTTTCTCGAATTTAAATACAAAATGTTGGAATGAGAAATGAGTAATTTCCTTAAAAACCATTTGTGGTGCCTTAACCTGTGAAGATAGCAAGCAGCGTTGGAAGCGCTCGAAAGCAAGCAGGGCATTTTGTGGTGGCTTATGCTGCTGTTGCATGTCATCAGTTCCAAATTAAGGCTTCAAAGCGAACAAAGAATTTTAATTGAAAAAGATTGCTGTTACTTTAGACGAGTTCGACTTGGCAATAAACAATTTTAAACTGCGGCAAAAGTTGGTGGCGAAATGTGGCATGCAACGCAATTTGTTGCAGTTATAAATTGCAATAACTTTATTATGAAAAATATGAAAAAAGTTCTTCCGCTATCATTCCATCGCTCGAGCATTGAGAAAAAAGCCAGCTAACAAGCGATTAACTCTACGCCACGTTACATCGCTGCACGGTCTTAGGTCCAAACCCAGCCGCACTTAACCACATTCGTGCCACAAACCCAACCGAAAACAACCAACATTCAATTACAATCAACCGAAAACATGCCAAAGCGTTGAATGTCGCCCTAAATTATTTAATTGCCAAGTTTAGCCAACAACAAAGTACCAGCGCTGTGGCAAACCTGAAGCCGCTGGTCCACAGCCTGTGTAGCCGAGCAACAACAGTTGTTGTACGAGCAAATGAAGCTGCTAGCGCTTTCATTGCAAATCGATTGTCATAAGTCTTGACTTCTTCTGGCGACAGCGGCAGCAACATCCAGCAACAAGAATATAACATGACAGCAACCACGAATGGCGCTTGTTCTACGTAGAAGCAGCAATCTATCAAGCGGCCAGAAATTCTTTGGCGTTGCTTCTCGTTCTGCTGACGTGTTGCTGTGGTGGTTGTTGCTGGCTGACGTTCTTGTTCGTACTGTGGTTGTTGTTATTGTCTTGCTAGTGGCTGCCGTAGCTGCCGCTGTAGAGCGTCGTCTTACATTGTTCAAAACGATTCCGTTGCAATTTCGTCGCGCAGTTTCACAGTGTTCCAGGCTACGTTGACATGCTGACACGCTCTGGAGACGCTTGAGCGCCATCATTAATTTGCACATTTTGCACGCTGCTCCAGCCGAGATTGGCGACTGCGGTTTTAGGTTCTATTAAATTTGTGCTCTCTTTTTCCTGCTTCGGTGTCGCCATCGGACCATGGGAAAACCGTGGAAAATTTTGTGGCAATTTGTATGTGAGATTTTTCAATGAAATTACCAAAGCCAGCAGCGGCAGCAGCTTCTCGCAGGTGAAGTGCTCCTCTGCCATGCCAACAAACTGTGCCGGAACGCCTGGCGATTTTAGTTATGCTTAATTTTTCAGCGTCTAACAGCTTTTCTGTTGCAACTTGTAACTGCTGACCTATAAATTGGTATGCGCCTTGCGGCTTTTGTGGCTAAGCTGCTTGCCGCAACAACTCAATTTTTGCATTCTGCCACAAACACAAATAAATGGCAATCGCGAGAACTTTAATGCGGCACAACAACAACAAACGCCAGCCTCTCCACAGAGCCACAGAGTCATTTCGGAATGTTTGCCACACGATATGCAACCAACACTAATGGGGCATATCAATTGATTGTGTGTGTGTGTGTGTGTGTGTGTGTAGTGCGTATAAAATCGAGTTAACAGGTTCTGTCCGACGAGTCTAGCAATTGGCGCAAAGCGCTCTTAGCCTGGCTCAAAGACGGCTTGGCCTGGCCGGACTCTCTCGCCATTGACACACAAATCGACAACTTGCGAGTAACTGGCAACAAAAAATAAACGGCACAAAAGTAACAGAATAGCAACAGAGCCAAATAGCATAAATAGAACAGCGTATAACAGAACGGCAAGAATAAAATGTTAATTAAATTAGCAGTCATGGCTCTACTGGAGGGCAACTCCAACTTCACTGGAAAGCAACTCCAAGTCGTTATGCAGCTACATACAATTAAGAAACGTTATGCCACAAAGAATTTAGCACATCATTTTATGTTAACAGCTGACGGAATTGAGTGCGGGAATTCTTTTCGAAAGAGACACAAAAGTGACAATGTATCCGAAATTGCCGAGTGGAAATTCGCAATGAAATGAGATATTGAGGAGCCAGCAAGCTATGGGATATTCATAGGCCAATTATAACTAGAAATGGGTTGCTTTCTCCTCTTCGCTTCAAACTGCTGGCCGGCATTGTTTGGCAAGCTCATAGCAATGCCAGTCCATTCAACACCATCGACAGCTAATAAATATCGCATAGAAGCCATTTATGGGAGAAATGGATGCGTGCTGATTTTGCATGTCAAAGTCGAATGCTAAAACGAGTTAATAAATTAATCTGCGTTTATGCGAAACTTGACGTTTGCTAGAAAGACAAGTCTTGCTCTCAAGTTGTAATTTTTTAATACCAACGGAATTGCAGCTGCTGTTAAAATTGATGAAATCTTAAGTAGATTTTTTTTTGGAAGCGATTTTAATGTAGCATAAAACAGGAAATTCTATAGAGAATTCAGTCATTTTGTAAAGCATATTTCAAATCGTTTTCAAACTAGCAAAATGTGCAGAATGTAACCCTAGAAGGGTAATCAGTGGGTTCTAGGTAATTTTTGTCGAATCGACGGTCATTTTTTAAAGGCGTTTTTTGAAAAAAAAAACCATATATGCTTCGATTGTGCCTATTTATTTTAAGCAAAGCAACTTATATTCAAAAGACAAAATTTTGAGAAATGCAAATATTTTTCTCCGAATCAAGAGATTTCGTAGAAAGAGATAAGAGAATGATGCTGACCATTTTTGCAGTAGGTACCTATTTAGCATAGTTTATTAGAAATCAATTAAGCTAAAAGTGAGTAGACATTTTTGTGAAATTCTAAAGCAATTCACATGCCAAGGTATGCTGTTGGCCATTCTTCATGGAGTCTTTAGAAGAGCTTGTTCAAAAATATTATCAGCTTAGCACAAAACATTTAACAGATTTGCATAGATATTCTCACATGATAAATAGTCGCTGAATATTTTTCAAAAGTCTTTAATAAAGCTATTGACATATTGTAGAGGTCAAACGCTGTGCACAAAAGCGGCAAGGCAGCCCAATTACACGAATACCCAAGATCTAAAATTTCTTTATGGATGCAGCACAAAAGCATATATCAGTTTATCAGCGGCAGCTGTCTTTTGTATGCGATCGAATTGTCACTACAATCAACGCTTCACTTCACATTGATGTGTGCTGATATGCCTCAACGATGCAGCTAGCTTTCCCCGCAACCCGCACTTTCTATTCTCACTTTAAAAAAAGCAAAAAAAAACAATTTAATAAAAATATAGCCAAATTAGTAGCAGCCAAGAATTTATGGCGCATAATAAAGAGCGACCGGCTCGGCTGTGTTAGCAACATGCAATATGCAACAAAGGGCGGCAGCGCCAACAGAGACGCATTAACAACACAATAAGTGGCAGTAAAATGTTGCTGCCACTGCTGAGATTGCAGCGATTGTTGCGCTGAGACCAAATTTTTAAAAACTTTTACAAATTGTAACAATTAAGTTGCAAGAAAATACACCAAATCAAAGCCGTACAAAGCAACCATGTCAACAGCAGTGAACAGTGAACAATGATTCGAAATTATGAGCCGTAAAGTGGACTGTTTGACTGCCCAGTGATGGCAGCAATAATAGACAGGCCGCGTCGGTTCGGTTCGGGTCGGGCAGAATGCAGAAGAATGCGTAGCATTTGCATAATTATTATGAAGCAGAAATAAACAACAATGATTAGCATAAAATGCGACCAATGGAAATGACAGCAACTAGCAACATGCAGGCATGCAACAGCAACAGCGGCTCAGCTTAGTGCAAGTGTTTGTCCTGGCGGATTTTTGCGCCTGTACGCTTTTTCCTTAAAAATAACACGCAGACGCCAGCAGCTTAGAAGGGTTTGAGACTCAATATTGCTTGCAGCCGCAGGCAACAGATTGCAGCGTTCCTGCAACGCGACATGCCAATTGTGCAACTTCAATGCCACTTACACTGCACTGCACTTATACAGTCTGTCGTGCTTTAGCTCAAGCCTTTGCCTACCTACCTCCCCGTCCGTCCGTCCTTCCATCTCTGTTGGCTGTAAAAATAAACAACTTTAGCAGTTTTCTGCTTCGCTTTTTGCCCATTTAATTACCACTTATGGAATTTCATACTTGACAAAATGTCATACTGCACTCACATGCGCAGTCAGCAGCAGATCTATACGCGCATGTATGTGTTTTGACAGCAGCAACAGCAGGCAGAACTAATTACACGTTGGCATTTCATAGAAAATTTCACTGCCGCTTTCTGTTTCTTACGACTTCTTTTTTTTCGTTGCTAAGAAGAAGCTGCGCTACGCTTTGACAGACAGCACATTCTTTTGCTGTCATTGTTGTTGTTGTTGTTGTTTTCTAGCATGTTTGTGAGATATTAGCAAGCTGCTGTCTGTCGGCAAGTCACTTGTAAAAATGCCAAATGAGCGTAACCTTTGCAGAAATGCAAGTTAATTAAAGTTTATGCCACGAATTCTTAGTCGTTGCAACTCGCCGCATTTGTTGCAACTATCTACTACAAAGATACATGCATATACACAATTGGCATAAGTCAATTATGATATTATTTCAATAATTAAACTCTCAACTGTCATTTTGTTTTTGCACTGAAATTTATGCCCATCTTTCGAAAAATTTCCTTTGTAGGCATAAGAATTTTTTTAAGATTCTTTCAAAATTGATTGCACTCAAGGTTTTGGAATAAATATGATCCCTCAAAGAACTAACAAGACATTTGCTTTAAAGCATATACTCCTGTTATAGCTACGAGCTGATTTTTAATTAAATACATAAATACGTAAAATCATGGGCTTTGAAGATTGCAAACTTTTTCACTGAACCATGCAAAATTTACGACCATAGAAAATTTAGCGATTTCAAATTGGAAAGCGTGAACTGAAAATAGACTCGATCGAGCATGACAGCTGATCTGCGGACTGCGCGAAATATGCTTTCTTTTGGTTGGCGGTAACGTTGCATTGACGAACCGAACGATGCCATAAAGCCAAAGTTACCTATTTTATGAATTTTTTTAATATCCTGCAGTTCATTTTATTTTTGGCAGCATTTCATTTTATGAGCTGACAGTGAATGCGGCATGTTGTTGTTGTTGCTGCCATACACACATATGTACACACAAAACACACTCATATGCAAAACTAAAACAAGCTGGCTTTCGTCATCGCTATCGCACTCAATAGATATTGTTACAATCTCTTGCTTTCCATTGTGTCTGCCAGACCAAACCAAACCCAACCAAAGCAAACCATCTCCTCCGCCCGCTTATCCTACTCGAACGCCGCGCGCGTCTGCACTTTCGGTTTATGGTGTTGTGACTTTCTAGGTTGTTTTGTGGTAAATAATTGTACCACATTCACAATTGCATTCAAATAGCATGCGAACGCTGTATTGCTGTATCTTGTATCTTATAGATACACTTTTATGTAGCACTAGTATGACTGCTGAAATTTCCATTTCTAGGCACCAAGCGTGTCAGAGCGCTCTCCATCATATGCATAGATACATACATATACATACATATGCATATTGTTTGATTTTGTGTTGTTGAGTGTTTCAATGTTGTTGTTGCTATTGTTATAAGCGTGATAAGGCCGCTTCTACTCACTCTCATTGAAATTTCTTGCTTGCAGCCGGCATAAAATTGAATGCGTAGCTACTTTGTGTGTGTTTGTGTTTGTTGGTATTTGCTTTATTTATTTGTACCTAAATTGATAAGCAATTTCTACTACGCAACAACAACAACAACAACAAACACAGCGTCATAGCTTTTTAGTTATGGTCTAATAAGTTTACTTTCTACTATACCTCATCGCAGAGCGCGCATCTATACTTTTCTAAATGTGCTTGTATCTTTATTCAACTTTATGCCATCAAGATTTTTAATTGAAGCTGGAAAAGGGCAACGACAGGCATTGGCAAAACTGAAGATATCGCATCGCATAGCGGCTGCTCAGCTTCTTGGCAAAATATTCTATGCAGCTAACAAGATTTCTCTTTTTCCAACAACAACAACATTTCCTTTCGAACGACCTGCAGTGCTCTTTTATTGGCAATTTCCAACGCTGCACTGCGGCAACTACATCCACGACTATAGCAAAAAATGAAAGCCCAACCTTTAACCCGTAGGCTCATTATTATTAACAATAGCAGCAGCTTGGTTCGTCCATCAGCGGCCGCACTAATCACTCAGCCTCATCTCAAATCGCAACTGCTGCGGCGTCTACCTAATTTTGCTTGCCTGCCTGTTCATCATCAACTGCTGCTGCCCGCTCGCCTCTGCCGTACTCGCTGTGGTTTGTGTTTCCATGCTTTTGCAACTTTAAAACTCACAAAGACTTCCTACCGATTTCATTTCTTTGCTAGCTTTTTCTTTGATTTTTCTACTCGGAAATACAATTAAATCTGTTAGCTCGTCATTGCTGAAAATCTGTCAAAGATTTTTGAGATGCGTGCCAGTGACTTTTATAGAAAGTTTGCGATTTTTTATATGAAGAATTAAAGAATTTATAATTCCATAAAATCGATGCACTTTTCTGTTGCATGTAGTAAAAGCAAGCGAATAAAAAGCACTCAAGAAATGAAGGAAATGGGAAATTAAAATAAGTTTTGGCGAAATTTGGCGAGTCTCGAGCCAGATACAAATTTAGATCGAAATATGTCAGCTATTTAGCTAACACAGAAATCATCAAAAATTAAAATATATATATTAATTTTGTAGGGCTTGATGTTAGTGTTATCTCATATACAAAGAAACTGTTCTCGAAATAATAAGAATGTTTTGGATGTAAGCTAAAACTAAACTACAATGGATCCAACATTCGATTTTAGTCAAAAGGGGGTACCAAAAGCCGACATTGCTGCTGCTTATAATGAGAGAATAGGCTACCAAAGTTGCCGCCCAGCCGCTGACAGGCAGCAGAAAAGCACAAAATCGCCTAACAAAAGGGCATCGCTCAAGCACAACTGAACTTGACAACCACAACAAGAAGTTCAATACTTGCTGCTGCCAAGGCCAAGTGCCACACGCTTATTGCAAGATGTGCTGCAGAAATGGTAGCAGCTGCAAATTACAACGCAAAGAGAAAAATGAGCGAATCAACTTCTTGGCAATGGCACAACAACAATGCCAATTAATATAGAAATGAGCAAAAAAAATGAACTCAACAAAGCTGAATGTGTTACCTCCTAAAAATCGATTAAGTCCATTGCAACAAATTACACGGCGCACCGCCAGGAAACTGCAAAGCATTCGTTTTGGCTGCAATCCTTTCTTCTGTGGAAGTCTAGCGAGAAGTGCAAACAATTCATAGAACTGTGCGAACGGACGACCGATGGACCGATGGACAGACGGACAGACGCAGCGACCAACAGATTTATTAACCTTTTAATCAATATACTAGCTAAAGCGACTTGAAAGTCATTTCCGTAAATTGGTAAAGCGAAATAAATGACTGCAGATAGCGTAGAAGAGCTGGTAGCAACAACAACAACAACAATAGTAATAACAGCAATTGCTGCTGCTTTTGCTACCAGCAAGAGCCAAGGCTGCAGAAGGCACTCAAATTGAAATGAAATCTTTTATTAACTGCCCCAAAGATAGATACAGATACAGAAAGCCCAGAGCTCAAACTGCAGCTACAAGCACAACAACACTTTTCTTAATTGAAAACAGCGGCGGCAATGGCCGCAGCATACAAATTGCCCAGCACACACACACACACACACACACAAACATAGAAAGCCAGAAATTGATCAATGTCGAGAGGCAAAAAAGAATTGTGGCCATGATTATTGCCGCTTTTTCACTCTTCCGGGCTTGTTTTTTTTTTTGCTCATGAGAATGGCGAAAAGAAGTAGTTTCACTTTTTACTTAACATTCGGAACAATACAAAAGAGACAAACGAAAAAAATCAGCGCTAAATTTTTCCCATATAAAGGGGAATTTTACACGCATTAGACTTTTATACATAAATTCATTTGTGGGTCGGTGGCGAATAAAATTCGCAGCTACGGAGAATGGCCTCACACAAAGGCACCCGTTGATGGGGTTTCATTACTTATTTACATTTTATGGTAGAATCGAAAGTGTGTCAAATTCATTCTGTGCGGCATAAAGTGAGCAACAACAAAGAGCGATGCCCACCAATTTGGCTCGAGCCATGACCACGACCACTGCGCCACTGCCAAGATGTCATCATGGTGGCTAGCAAAGCTTAGTTAATATCTTTTGATGAATGGCAATGGGGAATGTTATAGCCAATGCTGCCAGATTCACAATTTCGCGATAGATTTATGGTGATTTTGCTTTCTTCTAAAGTTAAGGGCGGCACTCATAAAATATTTTATAGAAATTAATGTTGAAGTTTGATTTTTTGGAGTTTTAAGATTTTGTTCGTTTAAATTTTGATTTCTTCTAAAAAGATAAGAGGAAAGCGTTTTTAAGGCCTCTTCCTGACCAATTCTTTACAAGAGCGTACTTAATAGTGAATATTGCTGTTTGAAGTTCCCCAACTATGCAAAAAAATTTTACCGGAGAATAGTTATATTTATTATTTTTTTCGAAAATCATAACACTATCTCGAGTATTGTTCAACTCAAGGGGATATTAACACTATTTGATGGGAGATTTTCTTTAACTTGGCAAAACTCCAACTTTTGAACTCCTTTTGACTGTTGTGGCTACAAATATCTTCCGATTTCTTGGGTTTTTAAAATTTGACTGAAGGGAAATTTATGTGCAATTCTATTTCCCAGAGATATTTTTATTTTTGAAGAATTCTTCGATTTGTTTCGAAAGAATTGTTTAATTTGTTTTGTAGAGGAACGTAGGCATTTTTGTGAGCTGTCAGTTGAAATAATTTTGCGCCAATGCGATAAAGTCGCCGGTGGAGCTGCTGACCTAAGCCAACAGCGCCGGAGTACAGCAGCATTCGACCAGCTAACGTTGCGGCTATATGAAGTGCATGCAAAAACGGCATTAGCAATTTAAAATAGCCAAGGAAAAGCAGCCAAGCCCCAAAAAAACGAAAGACCAAGACCAGATAGCGGCTTAAACTATGCGCATGCGCAAACTTTAACATGTGCCAGTCGACAGCTCCACCACAAACATTTCGATATGAGTGTGTGCGTGTGAATGTTGGCAACAAGTGAATTTCTAATCAGCAACAAATCACAAAAATTCCGGCGCTTCGCTTCTTATTTTTTGCCTAATGTCAGAATAAGTAAAAGTTGCCAGCGCTTTTTGTTGCACATGGCCAGCAGCAACAGCAACGGCGACTGCGGCACAAATCGCTATAAACCATACATACATGCAATACTCGTATTAGGCTCTTCTTAATTCTGCTTCTTATTGTTGTTGCTGATTTATTGTGGCAAAGCTTTGCAGCAATAAAAAACGTTGCCAACAAAAAATTTACAAATGCAAGAAAAAGGCTTTTATCGCGCTTAACCCATAAAAATGTGTGTCAATATCGCAGAAGTGATAGCTTGGCACGAATGAACCGCCCACTGCTATGAGCGGCTGAGCGACCCCGCCCACTGCGAGTAGAATGCGCAGCCGCTTCGAGGCAATTCTGCGCAGCTCACTTTCTTTATGGCGATTATAAAACGCAAAAAAGCCATCATTATCAAAAGCATAGAATTTAGAAACAGGCACGTAGTGGCTAATATTATGGTACAGGTTTGCAGGTGGCATACGAAGCCGACGATACCCGATTCATCAATTGAGGCTAGAAATATTTGTGTTCACGGCGTCATCTCTCGCGACGATTTTACATTTCCGAAAGCGAATTCCTTGCGCTGACAAAGCTTCGCAGACTCAGTGCAAATCCCAAAGTTATATAATATATAGTATATAACATATACGAGCAAGATTGGGGTTACTTGGAAAAGTAAAATGGTTTATTATAAGGGGGGAGGGGAGTAGCCCGTTAACTACGCTGCTGCCTGGCAGTGAAATAAGAAATAAGCGAACATTTGATTGCCGCACTTCGGGCGCTGATCGCTGTTGCTAGCTATTAAAGTTACGATGCCGCCATTCATTTGACAAATGCTTAAGGCCTTCTACTAGTATAGACACTTTAAAACTTGGGAAAGTGTTGTATTTATGATTTAAGTACGCCGCGGAGGGAGGCAGGTAACTTTTTAGAAACTGCAACTGTAAGCAAAAGTTCAAGAATTTAATTGCAAATAAAAGTCAAAGCCTCTCTTCATGACACTTTTTCTGTCGCTTTAGAAACATTGTCAAAGAACGTGAATTAAAGAAAGATATCTTAAAAATTTCGAGCTATCTGAAAATTGCTGCTGAGTGGCAAATTGTGGTTTCGAACCCAAAGGTGTGCGAATTTAAAAAAATCTCTGCTTTCTCTTTTGGTAGCAAACAGTAAAATGTATTCTTCTTTTTATTTCGTATAGAAAAAAATTTTTTTTTATCTAGATAAACTTTTCCAACTCAACTGATCATTGCGATGCCAAGGAGTGTGGTTTCAATATAAGGCTTTTATGCACTAACTAATTTATAGATAAAAGCTTGATACTGTAAAAGAAATGTTTGAATATATTGAAGGAGGCAGTAAATGGGGCTCGATTGCATCTTTATCGCATGCGATTAATTTATAAGATAAAACTTTGATAAGCCTTTTTGACATTTGGTTTAAATATTTAAAAGGCATTGCCACATACCGCAGGCGCCAGTATTTATACGCCGACACTGGACTCAAACACACACATGTGCACAAGCACGAGCGAATAGGCGCGAATCATGCAGGTGAAAGGTGCTTATAAAAATGTAAATTCGTATCTACAAATCGAAGAGATTGCAATAGCTGATGCTGTTTTAATTGCTACAACGCTGTCCCTCTAATCGAGAGTGCAGTTTCAAAATTGGCAGTAGGCTTCATGTCAGCCTCGGTTTATGTGCAAAATAAAAATGGAGGCTGGCTGGCAAAAATAAGTACCCCTCACGCAGCCATTTAATATCGTAAGATAATTATGTATTCGTATGGATTTATGCTGCCTGGTTGCAACTGTTGCTGTTGCTTGGCGCCGGCGCAGGCCGTCGACGTGAAGCAAGTGCAAATTGTGTTAAATATGCAATAGCCATATAATTTTTATGCCAAAATAATATTGTTGACTCTCCTCTTCTTTGTTCCTATACCAAAAGACAAACACTTGATGCTAAAAAAAAAGCTGAACAATTTTGAAATTCGCAAAATCGAGGTCAAGCTGATATTACGGAAATTATGGCCACAATCAGCGCAAAATCCCAAATGCCAAGTGCGCACAGTTATGAGCCACCGGCAGGGCCATGAATCCCAATAAGGCAAAAATTTTTTTTATTTTTTTATTATTACATGGTAACTTATAATTAAAATTATTAGCTACATAAGTATAAAAACAGCTATAGCAGCAATGGCCCTCAGCTGCAGGCAAAATTAAATTTATAAAAAAAACATAAAAATATTGTTCACTGAATTCTTTGCGAAATTTCACGCAGGAGTGGCCAACATTGAGGGCTGTTGCTGGCAGCAACTCAAAGCTCACGCTGTACGATGTGGCCTCAAAAGGAAACAAGAAATCTGCAACATGCTGCCGCACATTTATTAAAGGAAAAGCGTAAACAGAAGCGAAGCCAAGGTGTTGCATGTCCCATTTTCCACACTCGCAATGAGACGCTATTATTCTGCTGTGTGCGGCAGGCAAACCTGGCCACTGGCAGCTGCTCCGAGCGAGGGGCAAGGTGAGCCAAATGGCCACTTTGTGTGTGTGGTAGGCCTTGGAAACACACTTTCGAGTGCAGGAGCAGACAAATTGTTTACGCTTGCAACGCGCAGGGAAAGCCGCAGAAAATCAGGGATGACCGTTGCAAAAAATTCAGCGGGTCACTGGGGAGTGCAAACATTTTGAATTAATTTTTAATCAAAAATTGCGTACTTTTTGCACAAACGAAAGTCAATTTGAGTGACCTGTAAGGCAGAAGAAAAAGATTATGCAAACAATTAAAATTTTTCTTGCCAAATAAAAAAAACATACATATGTACATATCGTTAAATGATTTTTTAGCTTCAGAGAAAGTTTCAAATAATTTAGAAAAAACTGTTTAGTATTTCGCTTTGAATTGCAAAAAAAACCTGCATCTTATTGTAATAAGCCATTGTGAGTTGCTTGATATTTTGGCTATAAATTTCCATTACCACTGTTCCAGTGCCATTTTTTTCTTTCTTAAAGACCCTGTATATGCAATTGATATTGGCAATTTTTAATTGCTATAAATTTCTAGCGCATGTAAAATGAACGCGCAGCCAAGATGCCACAAAACCAACTTTCTAAAGGCCTTTCCGGCCACCACACAAGCGTCTCCGGAGAGGCTGCGCTTGGTTCTAACTCACTGCGCCGCAGCAGCAGCAGCAGCAGCAGATTGTTCACATTTTCCCAACCAATGAAAAGCGTAATTTGATATTCAACTTAGCGCTACACGCATGCATGTATCCAACTGAGTAGCGCTGCATGCAACGGGAAACGGCTGCCTTTTGCCTTTTTCCTCTGGCCACTATTAGAGATAGCACGAGTGCCTTTGGGATTCCGCCGAATATTTTCGCTTCAAATGCTGTTGACTGTTGTTGTTTTAAAAGCCGCTACTGCATCTGCCACAGCACAGCTATCGGCTTAGTATAATTTATTCGCTTGAAGGTAGCATTCATTGGCTGCGCGTTTTTCTGCCTTCAGCTTGCAACGATTTTTCTGCTCATTTAAATGCGCTTTGCGGCTAACGGTAGCTCGCGGCTTAGCATAAATGCTCAATGTGTGCGTGTATCTGTGATATGCAACTGTCATTTATTAGATTCGCTTATGCGCTCGTCGCTGCGCGTTCAACAGCTGCCTCCATATCTAGTCACTATCTGCCGGATCGCATCGTATTAATGTGTATCTCCGTTGTATCTATAACTTTATAATTGACTCGATGTTGTTGTGCTAGTTGTTCTTGTTATTGTAATTTTGTTCAGCATGCTGATGTGAGCTGATTAGCTTTGGGTTTTGGAACTGTTAGCATGACCTGCATTTCCCTGCATCTCTCTCTCTCTCACACTCTCTTTATCTCTCCCTCTTTTTGTGTGTACCGTTTCTTCGTTGTTGTTGTTGTTGCATTATTAATGGCTCTTAAATAATTATGCCTATTTCTGTATCATTGTGTGCGTGTAACTATGATTGATAGCTGTAAAATGTATTTATCTGCTAAATCGGCTTCCAGCGCGCGCACACGCACAGATACACCCATAAAGCCACAGCTCATGTCCATTGTCCATGCACTTATAAATTTCGTGTTGATTGATTTGTTACGCTGCTGCAGCAAGTGCCATGATGCCGTAATGCCACTCTGCCACTGCTATTTTATATTATCTGCCTTGCAGCCGACGTCGAGCGAAATTACACTTTAATGAATAGTTTCGAGTTGGCAGGCTTGCTCCTGGCACACAAATCAAATCTTTATTCATTATTTCACTATTTAAGTACTGTCATAAAATATAAATATAAAATTTTAATAAAAAAAATAGGAAAAGAGGCTGCCGCAGCTACGCAAAGCATAAAATTAAGTATCAGCTTCATTGTGCCACGAGCACGTAGCTATAATGCTTACGCAAAAATATATGTCTTAACGGGACCTACAAATTTCTTCTATAGTCGTGTCCGAACGAAATTGAATATCTACTACTAAAACGTTAATTTAAATTTTAAAACTTGCTTCAAATAAAAATTCCGAATTATGCCTGATTTTCATATTGATAAAATGTCACAATTTTACTAGGTAAGTCTGACCATAGTGTAATAATATAATTACAGTATGAGTCTGACTGTTTTCTCAGCTTGCAATATTTGAAAATACGTAGTTAAAATTTTTTTATACTTTCCAACATTCGCTAAAATTGTTGTCAAATTTTTAAATACATATATCACATATGACAGATATCAAATCAAAGTAAACAAAAAAGCAAAAACAACGTACATGCGATTGCAAAATTATTTGATAGTTGAGGAATAAAAATCGCATAGCTTTGCGAAATAGGTTAATAAATGCAGCAGCAAAATATGTGGGAATCGTCAGGAAAAATCTTCAGTGAGAAAAATTACCAACGAGGCCATGCCTCGCGAAATTCAGCGCTGTTTGGTAAGTCAATTAAAAGCGTGGAAATTTAATTTCCCAGACTTCAGCCGCGAGAAAAATGAGTGGAAGCATAAGAAAAATTGTGGCAAACGTTCTCAGCACACACACACACATACATACACATGAAATTCTGTGCGCGCTGAAAAATTGCAAATTGCTCGAGTTTGGTGCGTGCAAAAAAAACAGACACCCAGCGGCAAAAGGTATTGGCGCAATGCAGATGCAAATAGCAACAAAAAGATCGACAACGACGTGGGCTGAACGTGCTTGAGCCGAAGTCCAATTTGCAGAGTAAAGCACCCTTGCTCGAGGCGGCGACGGCAACACCAGTCAGACCCACTTCGCCACTTCACCACTTGCAACAGCAACGCTGCATTTTTGCCCATTTCCGTTGATGTGTTCATTTCGTTTTTGGCCATAAATTTTTGATTGCGCTCGATTCTGTGCTAAAATCTTATGGAGCAAATGAAATGGGATTTTCTGATTTCTGCATTTTCTTTGGTGTCTCACTTACAAATAGGCACAAATCTTTTTGCCACAGAAAAGAAGAGAAGAAAGAAGTGTAAAAAACTGCATTTTACGGCTGGAAAGTCAAAAGTGGCAACAACAGGTTTGAAAAGGTGTTTCACAAATTGACTGGAATCAAAGGCGGCGCTCCATTGCGAAATTCAGCAACATAATTGCAGAGTGAAATTCTGAGAGCTAGAGTTAGAGCTGTGAGCTGTCCATGTGGCTAGCGTGCACATGTGAACACATTTTGACACGCTGAATTAACACATACACAGCTCAGCACATACACAGGCGCAGTTGAGTGGTGAGCGCTATAATTTGCATGCAAAAATTGCATAGAGTTAGTTCGGAAGTGGCAGCAATGCAAAGAGTGCGTATTAAGACGTAAAACTGCAACTATGAATTAATCTTAAAGACAGCTAAACTGGCAGATGGCCGGACGGCCGGACAGTTGGACGCAACAATCCAGCTACCAATCGGCCAAGTGCCGCAAGGAATTTGTCTTAATGGGGATGGCATTTGCAATTGGCAGTGGCACATACTGGCGTTCAAAGCAACGGCAATGTGCCACAGAAAGCGGAAGTAATGTTATTATTAAGGCCAGAGAATGCGAACATCAGTTACAAATGAGTGACGGTTTGTCATTTTTGCTAAAAGTGATTGTCAGTTTTTATGAAGAAAAATGCAATAAAATGTTCGAATGGAATTCCTGCTATCTGCAGCCGATAGCGACTGGCGGCAATATCAATTTGTATTTTCTGCTTTGTGTCCCAATACGCTTTCATGATTTTTAAGAATTTGAAAGCCATTTCATTGCAACTGTTTAACATCGAAAGATTTTTACATAGGCCTCCCAAGTGAGCACACAAGTGCCCCACAATGAATCTTCATATTAGCGAAATTAGGGGTACGTTCTAAAAAAGCTCATTCGGTCTAGCCCAGTCTTAGATTTTATACCTAGCAGATCGAACTTTTAAATCTTCGTAAAAATATGCTTTTCAATGGAATTGTCTGCTGTTGTTGGCTCATATATCTAGTATATATTTTGGTCCTCTCGCAGTGTTGGTTACTCATACGTTGCAGATGCCTATGCATTAATTAAGTTATGGCAGTTGATTCAATCAACGACAGCGCAAATGCATTGTTTACATTTTTGAGCGTTTCACAAGAGTTCTCCGAAGAGGCTTCTCCCTCAGGCAAACGCGTAGAATTCAGCGGCAAGTCGGGCGCTGCTCACTTGCAATTTGCCGCACGCAAAAGAAAGCGCTGCTCTGCTGCAATTTCACTGCCAGCACAAAAGCATTAGTAATATGATAATATGGAAAATATTAAAGGCGGTTTGCCTGGTCTTGTCCGGGCCCGTTCTTTGCGCTTCTCGAGATTAAGCGGAAAATCATAATTAACCCGAAGCAAAGCAAAGCGAAACAACAAAACAAAGAATAAAAAACCGGAAAAAACGCAAGAGCAGATTTTACGGTTAAACGCTTTCTTACCAGCGGGCAATGCTCGTGCTTCGTATCTTGCAAGTTGCAACTGAAACACAGCTGCGTGCGGCAGCGCTCAATGGAGCGCGAACTCGCGGAATGCGGCTTGCGAAGTCCGGAGGCTGCAGCACAGCAGCATCGAGCCGCCACTAACTGACTAAGCGCAGCCGCTTGGCGGGGCAGGCAGGCGGAATGGAAAGTTTTGCATTGCGGCAAAAGTAGTAGCACTAAAATTTTCCTTAAGCGCACATCTTTTTTTATTGTCGTTTTTATATTTTTATTTTTACGCAGTTTTGCAGTGATTTTACTACAAAAGATCATAATTAAGCAAATATACTTTATTTGCAACAAAATGCTGCAAATGAAACAGCCAGCAGTGAAATAGACACTGGTCAGCCGCCAGCGGGCCGCAACGCTGGGGCGCAGAGCGGTCTTGACTGGTTTTTTATTATGACAGTTCAAATTACCGACGATTACTTTCCAAAGACAATTGCCGTGCCACTGGCAAATGCGAGTGGTGAGTGGCAGGTGGCAAGCGGCGAGCAGCGAGCTTGTGGCAAGAATAACAAACGCAACCAGCAGCCATGAATGCTAGCGCGCGCCGACAGCAATTTCAGCAAATTTATGCAGATTACATCTTTGGCTTCCGCCAAAAGAATTTCGAAGTCATTCGAGACGAAATTGAGATGGCAAAGGCACA
The DNA here is from genome assembly GCA_963457695.1 of Neria commutata. Taxonomy (NCBI): domain Eukaryota; kingdom Metazoa; phylum Arthropoda; class Insecta; order Diptera; family Micropezidae; genus Neria; species Neria commutata. Next base: position 13,745,125 of record OY735248.1, on the reverse strand, counting down.
AAGTCAACGCGCAAAAGTGTGCCTAAAATCTAAATAATGGCAAAAGATTGTAGCAGAATATAATTGTACTTATGTCTGACATATACAATATGTATTTTATTTGTGACCAAAGAAAATTGCAAGAATCGTTTGAAGCAAAAAATTCTTCGCATTGCATAGAAACATGACCTTTGTATAAAGTAAAATTGGAATTTAAAATTTTATGAGTTGAACAAATTTTAATATTTTCTCTTCTCCGCTCTTTCATTGCAGGTAAGACGACAATCAACCACTTTTGCTGTGTTGTGAGTAAGCGAAATAGATTTATGTGCACTTCAAAATAAATAAACATCATACACAATGCAGTTGGGCAGTTGGGCAGTCACTTAGAATAGCGAAACTGGCACAACAGAAATATCTATCTTAAAAGAAAAGTCACTCTTTTTGGGCTCGTCAGCTGAGCCGCTTATACCTTATCAGCAATTATAGTTATCAAGTAATAATTTTTTTTGTGGCAATAAACGCTTGCAAGCCCGACATAGTGGGGGGTCAGATATGCACAAATAAAGCCGTTAACAAATGAAGTTAATTGCAGTTGAACAGCACTACGAAATTTTGAACAAATTTTATGGCATATTGCGTTTCCATGTGTGTAATAATTAAGCGAAAAGCATGAAAATTTCCAAGTAAGATGAGAACAAATCGATTAGCTAATATCTGAATTTTAAATGAAAAATAATAACAGTAAACAGCTTCAAAGACACTTTCCTATGAATAAATGTATCTATAATGTAAAACGTTTTTACACGAATAACAAAACGCAAAGTTGATAAAGTTGAAATAAGTCAAAACAAAAATTGAACGTACGAGAACCTCGCTGCCGAGTTGCGGCCTGACGTAGGGTTACTCTGCAAGCAAAGCCGAACGTTTCAAGTGCGCTTTAAACTTGGTATTTCCACCGAAGGCACAAAGAAGAATCCGGGATATATAAGTTCATTCCCAACGAGCACGGTCAACTGCCAGCAATTGGGACGGAGATTCAGCATATATGTATTTACATACTTCCATAAAAATTAGCCTAAGTTATGTTCTTTAAAATACCCTTTGCTGACCTTTTTGTTCGAAGTAAAATTATTGAAAATGAGCTAAACCAAATGCTAAAGAACTGCTATGACCTCTTGAAGATTTGAAAACCATGCGCTTAAATTTCTGGACAAAGTCTCGCCTGGCAATCGTACCATGTAAAGGGTCAAAGTGCAGTGACCGCTTGCTTTTGTGCACAGGCACACACCTTCAAAACAACAACAATAAGCTGAGTTTGCCAAATTGTAGTTGTGTTGTTGTAGTAACAGCAGTTTGTGGCATGGCATGTCGACAAACAAACAATTCCGCAAGATAAACAAACAAACATGTTTAGACTAGTTGAACGGTATAATAATCACACACACACACACATAAAAACAACAGTAACATGCACGCACATTAACACATTTTTAAGAAATAATATTGGCTAAGAGAAACAGTTAAAAAGACCGGCCACAGCTGCCAAAACATGTGCAGCAACCAACAACGCACAAAAGCGCCAAACAACTGCTCATTGTTGTTGCTCTCATACGCACACACGCAGACAGGCTTGGCGGGCAGACAAAGGGCGGTCATTAGCGCGGCAAGCGTGAAGAACGGCCGGTGGTAACGGTGCCGCTGACAGTGGCGACATGCCACGCTCAACATAAATCATGGCATAACTAATTCCATTACGAAAAATGAGCGGCGCGTTATGCCATCGCAGAGTGGCAGAGTTTCTAGGCATTGCCCCCATGCCGCAGTCGCCACCCATGGCGGTGCGGTGGCATTGGCAATGGCCGGCTAAATGGCTAAGTGAATTCTGGCTTGCGTGGCGTATCGCAACTGCACGCCTTTCTTCTGAATTGTGGCAATAAAATGCGTGCGATCACTTGTAGTCCCAGCCCGGCGCTGGCGTTGCATGCAACACGCTGCGCGGTGGCCGGTGGCAGTTGATCTCGTTTGTTTGCTAGTTTTAAGCTCGAACGCGTAAAAGCCGGCTTTAGTTGCCGCTTGTCACTATTTTTTGTTGCTGCCGCACTTCCTCGACACTGCGCGCTCTTCTTTGGGTGTTGCATGACACACATTAGAGGCATTTGGCATTGCTGTGGCAGCGACTCGTTTGTGGCTACCATTTGTAATCTACTTTCTGCCACCCCTTCACCTCTCCGCGCCCTGTCAGTGTGTGAATTAAGAAGTGCGGCTCGTAAATATGGCGAAATTGCCATGCTCGTTCCCACGCCGTCCTGTTGGCATGTTGTTTGCGGCATGCCACTTGCACACGCCTTGTCCGTTACCATTTTAGTGGCACTTGCATCACACAGCACAATTAATGAGCGGACAGCGCGATGTCATATACTAGTATTTCATAATGCGCGCAGTCCGAGAATCTGCCATCAATGTCGATTAACTTGTCAGTCCACAGATTATTTAATGCCGCAGCTGAGCGAGTGCATTATGACATTTGCGGGCTTATGTGGCAGCTGTTGTGGATCATGGCAGAAATGTTCTACGCTTAACCTTTTTATTCTAACATAAAAGTCAGTTTCTACGAAGTCTTTGGGAAAACCTGAGCAAAAGCCATATGATTATATGAAGCTTTAAGTGTATAAAAAATCCCTGCTTTTTGTCCCGGAACCTGAATTATAGCAACTTTCGAATATTACAACTCAATACACACACACACACACACCTTCTCCCCTCAGAAAATACCAAACATAAACATTTATATATATAAGTATATATATACTATTAGATATATTGACTTTCCAAGGCTTGATAGATCCTAGGCAGCAGACAAAGCTGTAGAATTCTAAACGAGAAATATCTGTTAATTCTGTTATTTAAATCATGTTCTAATTAATTGCGAAAATCCAAAACGAAATGAGAACAATCAAAATTATTTGCAAACATGCCACAAAGTGGACATAGTGGGACAGCGGAAGATCAAAGTTAAAGTGGCGCTTCACAGCTCAACAAAAAAAACGGCACTTGAGCGCCGCATGCTTCCCACTTCAGTGGCGCCTCGCACAGCAATTATGCAGATTCTGATTTCTGGCATTTCGCAGCGACTCACACCAATGAAGATGGCACAGGCCTGCGGGCCAAAAATTTCTCAACAATATTGGCAAGTACTCTGCGGCTTTGTAATGAGGCAAAGTGGCATTATGATTAAGTGCAATATTTGAAGTGGCTTCAAATATTTCCTGTGGCACATCATTCCGATTTGTATTTCATTTTGGAGTGGCCAAACATAGGAACTACAACAAAAAGGCGCATGGCAGCATTAAGCCGCAAGTGCTATCAATTTCGCGCTGATTCTAGTCGTTCCAGCGCCGCTCCCTGCGCTTTCCTATCTTCTAATCATGGCAAGTACAAATTGGTTTTGCATGAGCAATTTCACTTAATAATTATAATATTTAAGCTTTGGCTAAAACACAAGCCGCCACTTTTAGTGTGGCTCGAAATAGGAGCAGCAGAAGAGGAGGCTGTAGTTCAGGCTGAGACTGAGACCCGCACTCGAGGCGTCAGGCACTGAAGAGAGTGTAATGAAATTTCACGGCATATTAAATTTCAACGCTCACAGTCAGATTTCATTTTCACTCGGCGCATAAAATGAAGCCATCCTCGGATAATAAGCGCATGAGCCACACTCCGGGCGAGTGCTAAGAGCAGCCAAGCAATGCAGCAGCTGCAAACAATCGCCAACAATAATGACAGCCTTTTTTGTGGCGGCGCGGCACTCAGCGAGTACAGCGAGTACCGGGAGAAAAGCTGAAATTGACGTTCTCGACTCTGCTGCTGTGCGATTTGCCACTCACAACTCGCACACTTTCACGTAATTAGGCTGCATTAAAATGAAATGGAAATTAATTACTAATTGCGCGCATATTCGTGCAGACGGCAGCTACACCACAAGGCGACGCCACTGCACGCCATATACAAATGAATGTGGCGTTGGCGGGGCGTGGTTGCGGAACGAGCTGAAAATTGCTATGCCAGATTTAAACACTTTTTTCTGCCTTTATGGCGAAGAAATTTATGAAGAAATTTCAACCAGAAATAGGAGACAGGCAGCCACATCGAGACCAGCGAAGAATGAAGTTGCTCAGCATTTCGCTGCAGGCCCTGTTTCCCATTCATTGCCCCCCAACAATCAAATGTAAATTAAGCGAGCGCGGAGCAGAGCAGAGAAGATGCCGGGCAAAAATTGCATTGTTATTGCAATTATTTTTTGATAAATGTAAAATAATTGTTCAAAAAAGAGCAAGGCATTATAACGGCATTCAGTGTGCGCAAAAAGTGCGAACTTATTGAAGCAACTATTTAAGGCAAATAAAGACTGGAGTTTTTCGAAATTGTACTCAGATATATCTGATCATTATTCTGCTTTTTCTGTTTCAAAATCTTTTGACGCCGATTTTGAGCGAACTACATAAAATGACAGCGCTTTTACCCTCGTTGCTGGAAGCTGACAAGGTTGGTGAACCACTGACAGTGACACAAGCTCATTAATGCGACGCCAAGAAACAAAATAGAATATGTGCTATTCATTATGATAGCCTATGAAATATTTGCATTCAAAGTGTGTGCATGTGTGTGTATGGGTCATGTGATTAAGTTTGTCCAGCTTGACATGCCAGCAAACCAACTCTCAGACGCTTAGCCGCTTGCTGATAAGCAAACAAACTGAAGGGCGGAGAAATTGCATAAATTTAAATGGCAAAGAGCAGCGTGCAAATCAGCTTAGTGTGCCAGAGCTGCCAGAGAAATGCGGGATGTTGCTGTTGCTGCTTCCTCACCCTCTGCCGAGACGCACAATGCGAAATTTCGTCAATGCGCTGAGCTGCACAGCAAATGCCGCCACACCAATTACAACGGTTTAGCCGTGAAAGTTCCGGCTTCTTTTCAGCTACCATCACAATTGCTTGGCAACTTGAGCGGCTTTAAAGCGACTTGTGATTTTAAGCACTTTCTAGCGAGCGCCGACACAAAAGTGCCGCCCGGCGAACCGGAAGTGCGGCTCAAATTCACCAACTTACGCAAGCGGCTTTGACAGAGCGTAACGGCGGCGGGAGTGATATGTGTAAGATGAAATTGAACAACAACAAAATGACAATTGAAAAGGCAACGGAAATCTGCAACATTGAGGCTCCTGAATATTTCCAATTCCAATTGTGCAGGCATTTCATATGTGGCACAATAAAGCGTTGCTGTAAGGCTGGCATTTAGGATTTCACTACGTAGACGCGGAGAGAGGCTCAAGCAAAAATAAACAAAACTTTAAAAAAGTTTTGAAATATTGCGACGGTCAATATTAAGAATGTATAGCATCAATTGTCAAAAGAAAAAGTCTGCTGCGATACATATTGGCATTTTAGCAAAAAAAAATTCACACAAGTTTTTGTCTTGAAAATTTTATATTTTCTTTCAATTATTTTTACAACAAATGCATGAAGATTTCTACTTTTAAGAATTGAAGCCAATATATCATTTTCTGCATTACAGTGACTAGTTTTATAGAGATAAGTAGCTCTAGCAAAATTTTTCAAATTTAACGATTTTAGACTGTTTTAAATTTTAGTAGCGTAAAAATTTATATAGATTTGGCAACACTGACCTAAACTGCCTTTGCGCTTCGGTCTTTGGGAGCGCCGATCGATAATCGATAAATTTGCAGCTCAAGTGGCAAGCAAAGGCACTAACAGATTTCAGCGGAAATGTCACTTTCTTTTCAATTTCTTCGCAATTCATGCCACTCACACAAAGGCCACAACAACAACAATAACAACAGTAAACTAAAGCAGTAGCAGCAAAACCAACAAATAAAGCAGCAAAAACCTTTAAAACTGAAGGAGAGAGAAAACTCCGGCAGCTTCCATCCAGCCGCAGTCGCAGTCGCAGCTCGAAACTTCAACGCTTCATCAAGAGCTGCAAAGCAGCAGCAGCCATGTTAACACGCTTACTGTGAATTGCTTGTTGATTGTTGCGCCACGCTGTTGTCAGCACGATTTCGAGCAGTTCAAGTTAAAAAATATTGTAAAAAAAAATGGGTAAAGAAGAAAAAGCAGCAGCCACGCTTTTACTTCCCTTCACTGCACTAAAGGAAAATCTTGAGGGAATGCACTTTAACCCCAACAAGAATGTCACTGCCATACAGAGCACATGTGTGTGTGTGTGTATGTATGTGTGTGAGTTGATGCCAGCAAAAGGCGCAATTTGCAATAGACAATTCGTGCGGCGCTCCTGCGACTTTGCTGCTGCGCCTGGCCATTAAATTCATTTGGAAATTGTGCTTAACCACGTTGCAGTGGCACGTAAGTGGCTGCCGCTGCTGTTCCCGCACTGACACTGACAATGAGTAGGGCAAGCAGTCGGCTGTTCGTGCGCATGCGTACAAGCCTCCGCGCGCCCCTGCAGTTTCAAATGTGTAAATAACAGCTGCAAAATGGCGGCAACCAAATGAGAAGATGGCTGTGTGAGTAGCAAGAGGCGGCGGAGGAGTAGACGCTGTCGGAAGAAGTGCAGTCGCAGAAGAGGAATGCAGTGGCGGACTGGGCAAATGCACATGCAAATGAAGTGCCGATTTAGAGGCAGCGGTCGGGCCTACAAGACTTACGCGGTTGATTGGCAGCAGCGCTCATTTCTTGTGCTGAGTATATGCGCTGATGATGAGACTGCATGTCTGGGAATCGTGTTGCTTCAGAAGCAACTCCCACGCCCCGTGCCAACCTGCTCAGCTTTTGAGATGCAAGCCATACTTTTCGCTACTTAAATTGTTGACCATTAAGCGAGCTGCGCACACACACAAACACAATTATGGCATGCCCCTCACACACACACACATACATACATACATATATACAAACACACGTTCTCACACAAATGCTGCGTTTTTCGATAACAAGTGTACAAAAACGGTGCTTGCCTGCGGGAATATTGTTGGATTAATTCCCTGCCGTTGCTCTCTTCCACTCTTATAAGGAATTAAGCTCGCGACTATCAATTGTAATGTATGTATGTGTTAGTGTGCGCGCGCTGAACTTAACCATATTTCCTTTAAAGGTGCATGCACGCTTCGACCCCGAAGGGTAACACGCTTACACACATGAGTGCCCAGCGCTTGCAACCTGCAACTGCTGGTGGCACACACAATCAGCTCATAATGCACACACACACACACATTAATGGCATTTTTCATCAAAAAGTGAAATTGGAAAGAATAGTTTTTTTTTTATTCGGACTTACTTGCCAAAGAGAAATGACAATACTTAGTTGTCTATTTCTGTTCTGAAACAAAGCAATTTTTTTTTTTTTTAAAGTGTACAACAACAAAGAATTAGAATTATTGCTCACATGGGCAGGTCATATAGCTATTTCGGTTTTTGCCAGAAAACCTCATCAGTGACTTTTAATGTGAATTCTAATAATTTCTAAACGACTAATTACTCGAAATAGAAGCATTAATGGTAAAGTCTGTGAAACGTAGGAGTTGAACCATGAACCTATGACGTAGTAAGCGAATGCGCTAACCATCACACCATCGGACTGGACGACTCTGCGCTGGCAAACATCCCAGTTACCTGCTGTCTATATCAAACGCATAGTGTTTGTTGCTATTGTACACTGTCTAATGCAATTGTTTTTGCCTTACTTGAATCTTTCTAACATTCAAGCTGCCGAATAAACATAAACTCGTATAATATGATAGGGAGGACACACCCAAAATCAGAAAGTAAACATAATGTAAAAACGAAGAAATGTTCTTACAGAAACAAAAACTGATACATTCATTTGCCTCAAGTATGTGCTCCGATGGAGCTCTCAAGTAAGGCAAAAACAATTGCATTAGACAGTGTACAATAGCAACAAACACTATGCGTTTGATATAGACAGCAGGTAACTGGGATGTTTGCCAGCGCAGAGTCGTCCAGTCCGATGGTGTGATGGTTAGCGCATTCGCTTACTACGTCATAGGTTCATGGTTCAACTCCTACGTTTCACAGACTTTACCATTAATGCTTCTATTTCGAGTAATTAGTCGTTTAGAAATTATTAGAATTCACATTAAAAGTCACTGATGAGGTTTTCTGGCAAAAACCGAAATAGCTATATGACCTGCCCATGTGAGCAATAATTCTAATTCTTTGTTGTTGTACACTTAAAAAAAAAAAAAAAAAAAAATTGCTTTGTTTCAGAACAGAAATAGACAACTAAGTATTGTCATTTCTCTTTGGCAAGTAAGTCCGAATAAAAAAAAACTATTCTTTCTAACATTCAAGCTGCCGAATAAACATAAACTCGTATAATATGATAGGGAGGACACACCCAAAATCAGAAAGTAAACATAATGTAAAAACGAAGAAATGTTCTTACAGAAACAAAAACTGATACATTCATTTGCCTCAAGTATGTGCTCCGATGGAGCTCTCAAGTAAGGCAAAAACAATTGCATTAGACAGTGTACAATAGCAACAAACACTATGCGTTTGATATAGACAGCAGGTAACTGGGATGTTTGCCAGCGCAGAGTCGTCCAGTCCGATGGTGTGATGGTTAGCGCATTCGCTTACTACGTCATAGGTTCATGGTTCAACTCCTACGTTTCACAGACTTTACCATTAATGCTTCTATTTCGAGTAATTAGTCGTTTAGAAATTATTAGAATTCACATTAAAAGTCACTGATGAGGTTTTCTGGCAAAAACCGAAATAGCTATATGACCTGCCCATGTGAGCAATAATTCTAATTCTTTGTTGTTGTACACTTAAAAAATTGCTTTGTTTCAGAACAGAAATAGACAACTAAGTATTGTCATTTCTCTTTGGCAAGTAAGTCCGAATAAAAAAAACTATTCTTTCTAACATTCAAGCTGCCGAATAAACATAAACTCGTATAAAAAGTGAAATTTGCATTCTTTTAGATTTTTCTTCCTAATACGGCAAACCTTTCAATCTATTGCCTTATTGCCACATGCATATATGTACATACATATGTACATATTATATATGTGTATGTACATTTGTCTGCAAAATAATAGCATTTCCAATATGCAATAGTTTTGCAATATATTTATCTTAAAATTTTTTTAGTAATGTTGTAAAACGCCGTCTAATATTCCATCTGCCAATACACTTCAAACTGGAGTTAGCATACTTTACAAAACCACATAACTTAGATCAAACCTACATAACGCAGAAATCTTATTTCATTCCACAATGACGCGTTTAATTTTAAAAGAATGAATGGATACGATTTCATGTTAGGCAGATTTCAGAAATTGTTAGATTTCCAAAGCAACTTTCCTTCTACTTATAACTTTTTAATTTTACAAAGTCCTGAATGACGATTATCGTATTTTGATCATTTAATAAAAATAAACTGCTATTATTTTTGTACTTTGAACCAGAAAAATTTTATTCAAGCCCAAACATATCTTCTTGAGATAGAATTTCTCTTTTCGTTTGGCTTTCTGAGATAAGGTAAACCTTTCATTCATTTTCAATAAACATAAATTTTTTTATAGTAGCCCAATTCACAATCTTGTGCAAATGGTCTGGGATTTTTGCAATTGACAGTTTTGTAGCAAACTACTGTCAAAAACTACTGTAGTTTTGCTACAAAACTGTCAATTGCGAAAATCCCAGACCATTTGCACAAGATTGTGAATTGGGCTATTATGTATAAGTAATATTTTCGCAAATATATTTTTATACTAAATTTTTTAATAAAACAAAGCACTGCTATTATTTTGTACGCAATTGTAGATGTGCGTTTCGTGCGGATCAGTTGCTCGTACTTCAGTTCACATGTAAAATTTCAATTATTCAATTGTGAAGAATGGCGCTTTTATTAGCTTCTTTTTGTTGTTCACACTTTCCCCACACACATACGAACATAGTCTCACATTCGGTTACACATGCAATTGGCTTAGATTCTAAGGCTTAGAATCTCTTCAATGTATATTTGTATGTATACTTATAGATATGTGCATATAACGTTGTATAATCCTTGCGTGTGTGAACATCGAAGACAATGTAATTGAGCTGTGCATGTGTGCAGGTCTTGATTTGTATTAACCTCGTTTTTATACCGCAAGCGGGTCTGCCACCGCCGCAGTCGCTGCGCTGTATGCACATCTTCGTGCCGCCGCTCGTCCATAAAACATTGCCTGTTCCATTAGATATGCTATTTTTACACTCCTCTTCTGCTTCTACCCATATTTCTCTCATTTTTTTTAGCAATTCTAATTTCAAATACGAAAGCCTGCATGCATGCGAGAAGGTAGTAAAATCCCGTACCGGAAAGAGTAGCACTATCATGTGGCAAGCTTCTGCTGTTTTTTACTTGCTTCTGGTGCAACAAAATTGCTATAGAAATTACGGTTCAGCGCTGCGGCCGCATTGGCAGGTGCACGCCCGAATGGCGGCATATATTGCTGAATTTATTACGCTGCCAGTGTTGTTGATGGGCGGCGGAAATAGCAGCCGTCAAGCATTTCGGCCAATTTACAATCCTTTCTCACAGTCACGGCGCTTGGCGTTAAGAGTTAGAATTTGGTAACAAAATGTGGAAACTTAGAAGCAATTATTACCAGTAGGCAGACATGCTTCAATAGAATGTACAAGATATTTGAACCGTGCAATGAGGCGCTCAGAGTGCAGGGGGACGCGCCAGCATAACGGTGCATATGCTTCGTAAACCAGACACCGAAAAATCACCACATTCCTGAGACAGTTTCATATCTGGAAACACTTTTAAAGTAATTGGATTGAAGTGACTTTTATATAGGCGTGTAATAAAATGAATTGGAATTTGTAACGTCGGATTAGTGAAAAGGCATGGAACTGAATCTAATTTGTTCTTTAATTTAATTGCTATTCTGCTTGAAAGCCGTTTGAAAAGTTCTAGTTCGTTGTCCTTTTTTCGCTTGGTGAAAATAAAAATCATTGAGATGAAATGTTGGCAGACGCCAGTGGCGCGCTGCCTCTTTGGCGCAAAGCCGCAAATATTTTCATAGTTAAATGCGTAAATATTTGCAGATGCACGCGTCGCCTCACACGCACACGCAAACTTCAAGACGCCGAAATGATCATTAACTCCGGCCAAGGCATGGTGTAAGTGAGCGCAGGTGGAATGGTGCCAGCTCGGATAGAGCGAGATTTACTCCCAGCGCAATGCAATGCTGGCCATGATTATACTAAAAATCCGCTTTTAGCGGGCACACAAAGCTTGAAAGAATCGATAGAGAAGACATAAAAACGAGAGATACAGGCTAATATGCCAGTTGAGGAAGTGAGAAATTATAGTTTTGTAATAAAGAAAATTCTAGACAGCTAAGAAAAGCTGGAAGCAAAGAGAGGTATTGTATATGAAGAGAATTTTGAAGGAAAAAAGGATGTGCGTTTGAAGTAGCCAATGCAATCTTTAATATCATAATTACATGATCAAATATTAATATTAATTATCGTTTATGTGTTATTTTACCATTTGCAGAAACCATCGGCGACCGCCAAACCTACCAAATATCACTACTACCCGCACAACCAGCACATCTACTTGCTGCCCGAGTGCGCGATCCAGCAGGTCTGCAATGCAGTCTATGTGCGTCTCAACTATACGCAGCCGCTGTGTGCCTGTCCATCAAGGTGGGTTGTGGGATGAGCAATCATTAAATAAAGTAATACAGATGGGCAAACAGAATCAGAGAGAGAGGGACAGACAGACAAACAGACAGACAGACAGGCAATCATGGGAAAGAAGAAAAACACTGTCGGTCCATCAAGTAGATGAACCAAGCGACAGCTCCCGCTGTTGGACAGTGAACGTTTCCCAAGTTGCATGCAGCGAATTAAGTTCATTCCGAATTGATTGTTTTACTCATTTCGTTTTATCGTTTGCCTTGACAGATACCGCGATCCCTGCTCCGCCAGCTTGAATGAGGATGATCAGCACACGACGAAGTTGATCGGTGATGGCAAGAAGAAGGTAAGTGGTGTGCGATCTAGGAGGAGGTTGGCTAGGCGAATCGACATGCTTGAAGAGCAGTGCCAAACGTAGAAAATTTAATTAAATGAAACGAAACCCCAGAAGAGAAGAAATTATATGATCACGCTGCGTGCCGCTGCAAATGCAGAAAACTTTATCGAATGAGTGATTCCAGCTGCGGCAGCAGGCGCATCTGATTGCTGTCCGTATGGCGAAGCAGAAGGGACCAATGGCGGCACGCTGCGGCCAACGGCCACTTGAAGCAACTGCTCTTGCAGTGCGCAATCAAACTGACTGATGTGCTCGTGTAGCTAGGGGCGGGAAGCGCAAGCATAACAAGCGCAAACAGCTTCACATTGCATGTGTGCAGCAGTGGGGAATTAGGTTCGCCGCTTGCTACTGCGAGATACTTCGTCTACCAACAGCAGACAATTACGAAATTTAGCACTCGCTGGCGTAATTGAATAATCAAAGGAAATTACATAAGAGAATTGCGAGCGGTTAGCCGCTAGCAGAAAGTGGCCAACAGCGTGCGAGGCTCATCTTTTGCTAGAAGCACTGCAGTTGCGAAAGGATCTATTTTAAAAATATTTGTTTTTCCCACTAAGCCACCACACGCCCGCCTGCCGTACGCGCAAACAGCGAGCGGCTTATTATCAGACAAATGATATTTTCCTGTCAGACATAAAAGCAAGCAAACACTTCACGGCAACGGCAACGGCATAGCTATGTACAAAACATCAACAACAAATGCAGCTATCGACAGCAGTTGCCATTAACCTCATTGGCAAGACGTCAATGAGTGCAGTAATAAATGCGCATAATGGCCGCAATATGGCCCCGGGCGAACGAGAACGTGCGCAGACATAAACGGACAGCGCTTGGCTGCCGTTAGTCAATCAAAGCTATTGACAGGATCAGTGGATCAGTTGCCAGAGCAGCAACAGTAGTGGCAGCTTTAGGACATTTCCTGTCAGCAATTGAAAGTGCTCCATGCATGCAACTCCTGTCAGCGCTCATCGATGGAAGTTAGCGCCCTGCCACTTGAAATGACCACTCTGAATTATAACTCGTTCTAAGTAAGGAGAGCAAAAAACAGAGTCTCTTTTTTGATTCCTTATGAATAATGAAAAGAAGGGAATAAAAGCGACTTTATCCAGCAGGAATGGCTTTCCTCCAAACTAACTTAATTATTCGGCTTGGGCCAAAATGGTCGAATGAAATGAAATTTTTCTAAATCGTGAAAAATCACGATTTCGTCTTAATAAAATACTGAACTAAGCTTCCCCCCGGGGGTCAGAGAATTTGCGCTGTCAACTTGATATACTCTGAGTGCAACAAAGCTGCACATCCACAAGCGCCTTTCCATTGACAAGTAGAAACAGCAGCAGGCGGCAGCATACGGAAAGCGTGATTAGCGGTTTCAGCTGCTTGAGCATTCTAATGGCTTATAAATAAGCATGGACAATTGTAGGGCACCAGAGCTGGGACTAGGCTAGACAATGAGATGAAAATATCGCACTTGAACTGATAAACTTTTTCGCCACACTGCGTCGCAGGCGACCACACACACGTTTGAAAGCGCCGTTACTCGCTGGTTTTTTTCTGTTTTGTTGTAGTTTTTCCCCATTCAATCTTAAATCGTTTTTAATGTTGGCCATGTAAATTTTAAACGCTTTTCAACTCGTCGCCGTCTTTTCATCATTTTATTCTTCTACTTCTTGCTCTGCCGCTTCATTTCATGATCTTCGCATGCCGCAGGCAATTACCTTGGCAAAAACCTGCGAGGCCACAACGGAAATGCGTGAGTGTCGCTCACCCAAGGATTGGTCGCTGCTGGCGCTGCAGAACACACGCACCGGCAAGTCGCATTATCTGGTCATTTGCAGGTGTCCGGATCACTTCAAAATGGGTAAGATCGCAATTAAGCGTTTTTCTTATGCTCGTGTGTAAAGACCGCTTAACTCTCGACTTATCGCCTTCTCTTTCTACTCGCTCCATTCGCAGAGGGACCCATGGCGCACGATCAGCCCACATACGCAAGTGTGCCCGGCATACGCGTCTTCGGCATGATGTGCGTCAAGCCGGGCTACTCCGTGCGCAAGCCGTCGGTGCAGCCGCCCAAGCGCTACCAGCTGCAGAAGCCTTTCTACCGACCCGGCAGCCAGAGCAGTTACGTGAACAATAATCAATATGGCGGCGGCAGCAGCAGTAGCAACAAGGACACCTACGGCCGACCCACGTACGGCTCGTCAGCGGGCTCCAGCGACAACTACCAGCCGCAGAGCACTTACCAGAGCCAGCAGCAGTCCAACTATCAATACCTAAACCGACCCGAAAGCTCTCACAGCACGCTGAGCATCAACAACCACAATAACAATTATCGCCCGGACACACTGACGTCCATCAACAACTTCCCCAGCAGCAGCATCTACGGCAGAAACAATGAGCGCAAAGGGGACGTGCCAATAGAGGCGGCCACGGAGGAGGAGGGCAGCAAGCTGCTGGTGAGCACCAGCACACAACCCACGGAGGAGACGCAAACGACGCTGACCAGCGACGAGAAGAGCGCCTTTGACAGTGCCGCTGAGACTACGGCGGCTGCGGCGCCAGCTAGCGAGGAGGAAAGCAAGCGCGAGCGACGCTCACTCATCACAGAAGATGCCAACGACCTGGAAAGCGATGATGTGCCCGAATTTCCCTGGGACCGCGTGATCGAGTTTCAGCAGTCGATCGTCTGGGACTGAGCACGGTCCGTAGGCGTATGAGCGACCATTGATGTTGCTCTAAATTACTCTAAATTAATTAGAAAAGCTAACAAACAGGGAGATTCGAAACCTATTCGAAACGAACAAGGAGCCACACTCAAGCTACAATAAAACTAGCGCAACTAATGGAAAAGCAACCTACTGTGACTGAGAGCGAAATAAGCAAATTAAGCGAGTTATTTAAAAAATCGACTTTATATGTATGAACCCTGCAGCTAGGCATCTTGAAGCCAAGCAGCAGCATGGCTACAAATTCGGTGTTTCGTCGACAGAGGGGCCACAAGGGCAAGGCTACAACTAAAATCTAAATTTAATTTATATTTTAATCATAAGTTTTCTACTCATTATTTTGTACTTTAGGCGAGAGCACTGTGTCACAGCCAGAGACGCTGACGCGAAAGCATTTAAACAATTTTCAGCATTTTCTACTTTTGTAAAATGCGTACTTTTAAGAGCCAGCAGGAGAATAACGAATTAATTAAATAATAGAAAATTGTTTAATTAATTTGTTTGGTATTGCGGTACAGCGAATTCCAGCTGATTGCATTTAATTATAATTACTTAGTTAAAATTTAAAACGTATAACGAGAACTAAAAATAAAATGAAAACACTTTAAAAACTACACACACCGATGCATAGTAAGAGAAAGGGAGAATCTAAAAGAATCCATAGCTATATTATTTATTGTATGTTTAAAATTAAGCTGCATTTACTAGTACTATAGTGAAAGTGGAGAGCATTTAAAATTTTGCATTCGCGCTAATTTAATAAATTATCTTTATTCATAAAGACCCACAACAAAACAAGAACAACATAGCGTCATACAGTTGCGATAAATTATTTCTGATATTTTTGTGCCGACGCTATTTTATTGTTCAGCCTTAAAAGCGTCTTTTTCTAATGACGGGGATTTCCGGAAACCTCTGTGGTTTTCCGTGTAGCTAGACGTGTCATTTTTAAGAGCGGAAACGGCACAGAAAGTGAAAACAAACGAGGTAATTTTAATGACTTACCCAGCATTTCCGCGTCCACCACAACATTACAGCTGTACATGGGACTAACTAAACGCTGCGGCTGATGCTGAAAGGCCTGTCGGCAAGCCTCCTTAGCGGCGTTTAGCACTTGACCTGCAATGCAAGTAACATAGAGCATTTATAGAGAATGTATCATATTCCATATTGTGATATAGTTCGCTAGTGGCGAAAACACTCACCCGAGAAGGGTCCATGTGACTTGGAATTTAAATCACTACTCGCTTCTACTGACCACTCCAGCACAACGAAGCAAACGCCCTGCATGGGTTCTTCGCAGAGCGGTCCGGCCACAGTAGTCAATTGGAAGCCATTCACGAAGGAACTGTTGTAATCACGACGCACATCCGTCGCGTGCTTGACATCATTCTCCACTTCCGCTTGTCTCGCCATCGCGCACCAAAAATTCGGCTGTTCGTAATCGCTGAGATTAAGTAGAATATTTGTTCCACAATTGCGAGGCCCTAGCGCCCAAATACGCTCCACCAGCTGCGCACTGTTTGGCATAGCCGTGTGTGCAGTAAGAGCTTTCAGTTGAAACTCCTGCAGCGCAGTTGCTAACTGCGACTTTATTGTTGTCAAAAGGGCAGAGTATTTCTCCGACATGATCGTTGCTTTTGAGGCAGATGCAAGCTCCTGTGAAAATTCGAATTGTAAATCTCTTTAAAGCACATAAAGTGTTCGCACCTTGAAGAAATTCGTGTGTTTCTCCAGCAAGTCGACAACACTCTGCGGCAGCGGCAGCGCTATTATGCGGAGCGTACCCAATTTGTTTGCCGTTTGCTGTTGCACTATTTTATTGGCGATGTCCTTGTCGGTGGCGCTTTTCACAATAGCCTCATTCACCATGTCTACGGTAGCCTCAGGCACGATGGTTTCACGGAAGGACACGATCGGTTCAGATACATTCACTTTCACCTTGGCATAGCTCTGCTCCAAATCGCGCACACACTTCTCTACATGCACTTCGCCTAAGGTCGTGATGACGTGCTCGCCCGTAGATTCCACAGATACTTGCACACACGCATCAGCCTGCCAGAAGAAGATGAGAAGTAAAGTTTGATTCAAATTTAATTTTAATTGGCATTTATGCCAATCGTAGTCTCACCTGATTTAATAGTTTCAACCCCTTCACCAATTTCGGCATATCTAATGGATTCACTGTCTCCAGAGCAACACGCAAAATCGGTGTCGCCATTATACTCAGCTCGCTGAATGAGGTACAGTACATGGTGCTACTCAGCGTGGCTGTTTTAACAATGTCGCCCTCCAAGCCGCCAATGCCTACAATATTGCCTGCGTGCGCCTCGTCCAACAGCTGTAATTCGCCGCCCATGAATAAGTATAATTCCCCTACGGTTATTTCGCTGATGTACGGCGATTCGAGGTTCAAATTTCTGTTGCAAAGAAAAATATCAATGTTGCACATTCATCTGCATAACAGAACTCACTCTTTCTGCCTGGGATCGTGCTTGGGTGCTAGGTTGTACAGCTTCATGCCTCGCCTTAATGTGCCACTGAAGATTCGCGCAAATGCCACAAATACAAAGTCAGATTTTTCCTCTTCTACTGCCTTTTCTTCAATCTTGGAGTGCAACACACCATGTGTGTCCAACTGCTCCATGCCGCTTCGCAGTTGATCTATTTCTGTTGCAGTAGTGCCTTCTGCTTCCAATTTCTTGCGCTCCGCTATGCGCTTACGCACCTCGTCACGGCGAGCCTGTAACTCCTGCTCGCTCATGCGCTTGGGTTTGTTTTGTGGCAATTGTGAAACGGGCACGGGAGACATCTGACAAAGAAAAGTTCCATTTAATTTGGCTATTTGGTATTTTTTAAGTCTTCAAACCCACTTTTGATACAAAAACAATAATATTATTGCTTTTATCATCGCAGCGTTTGAAGTCGTCTTTAAGGCCCAGCGTCTCGGCAGGATATGTGTGCAAATCCGCATTGGCGGGATAGAGCAGACGTTGTGCGCGCTCATCCGAAATAACGTTCGGTGGCGGTATGTGACGCACTACCATTTCAAGCACGGTGCGGTCAATAGGTAGCCACTGTCCAAGCACGGCTTTTATCTGCGCCTTTGGATCGGTCACTCGCAGATCACGGGGCAAAAGACTTAAACCTAGTTTCTCAGCAATAACTAAGATTTATCGAAAATAAATAATGATTTCAAAAGCAAAAAATGCACACTAGCTTACCCGGAAGTTTCTCCTTGTCTTTGCGAACTATAATGGTATCGTAAAGTGTCCAAATATTCTCCAAAACGAACTGCACAAACATTGGCTTTTTAGCCTTCTCCTGTGCGCCCGTAACGACGCATTTCTTCTTGGCATTATAGTAGAAATCTCCCCAAAGCACCTTCTCCAAAGCGGACGGTGTCATTTCTAATCGCTCAGCATACGTAGTTGCGAAATCACTTACAGAGAACGCCCAACCATCAAGAGCAGAGCAGAAAATCACATTGCCAGCCTCTGGGGAAAAGTAAAGACTGGAGTCATCCACTTCTTCCAGCGCAGATTCGTAATTGTCCTGAATTATTTAAAAAGATGTCAAATAGATACAGTTGTCACCCAACAAAATAAACCTTTTTTGTTATATCCTCTTTGGCCAAGACATCTGAAGCAAATATGCTGCCTAGTGCTGCATTGACTTGTTCCAGCACTTGCGAAATATGGAAGTAGGCGTCCAGCGGAGTTAACTGCTTCTCCAAGATCAAGCGATCGATTTTATTCAGCACTAATACTGGTTTCAGTTGCTCAGTGTACGTCTGTTGCAAACAAGCTCGCGTCTGTGGACACACACCTTCCAGCACATCCACCTAGAAGCATCGTACATTTGAAGCAATGTTAGAAACATCTCAAACGACCACTCCTACCACCACGATCGCACCATCACAAAGTCGCACGGCCGTCGACACTTCACTGGAAAAATCAACATGTCCGGGAGAGTCGATTAAGTTTATCAAATAATCGTCTTGTGCGATGCCGCCTTTGTAATACAAGGAAATGCTGCTGCTCTTCATTGTAATGCCGCGCTCCTGCTCGTCCTGTCGATTGTCCAAATAGCGCAACTTCCCGGCCATGCGCTGCGAAATGATGCCGTTGCTGGCCACAAGCGAGTCGGCCAGTGTGGTCTTGCCATGATCCACATGAGCCAAAATGCATATGTTGCGCACGCGCTCCTTGTCCTTTTGCAATTGCGCTAAATCACTCGAGTCTATCACTGGCATTTTTTAATATATTCAAAAAATTGTAACGTAATTACTTTAACCTGTCGATGAAGACGAAGACCTGAGCCCAATTGCCAAGTTTGGATGAGAAAGGAACACGCTCTTTTATTTACGTTGCCTCGTTGCCTCAACTGGTGAAATTTGCGTAAAATTGGAGGCGGCCAGCTGTTTTTTGTTTTCAATTCCTTTCACAGCAGGGTTGTGGATTGGGCTTGGAAAACAGTATCAATGCACATAACAGAAAGTTGTTTTTTAAAATAAGGCACTTTGCCTTTACTTATTAAAAAAATATATAAAATAAATTTTGATTTTATAATAAATGTATATTCAGAAAAATTTGAAAGTTATATACATATATAGGGATTAAAGACTGATTTCGTATGCAAGAGATAATAATTGCGTTGCGATTGTACTTCGGTACTTTTTAAATTAAAAGGTACTTAAAAGTAAATATTCATATTTTCTCAGCCCTGGCCCTCGCTATTTCTCTCTCATTTGTATAAGTCAGCTGTTGTTAAGTGTGAACAGTTTGCTGTTGGATCTGCATTTGATGACGTTCCTTTCTTTGAGAATTTGGCCGTGTATGGAGCGAGCGGAGTGTTAAGAAACGAATCAGTTATAAGTTTATTTAATCAAAATAATACTAAAAAAGAGTTCGAAATTATGGCACTAACGCTGGAAGAGAAAAAGCAGTTTATAACGCGGAACCTGCAAGAAGTGCTGGGTGAGGAAAAATTAGATGTCATACTGAAGGAGCGCGACCTAAAAATCTACTGGGGAACTGCGACCACAGGCAGACCACATGTGGCTTACTTTGTACCCATGTCAAAAATAGCGGACTTCCTCAAGGCAGGCTGTGAAGTAAGGCGACCTACGTCAATGATTGCTAATGTCAAGAGAATGAGTCATTCACCCTTCACTTGCCTCGGTAGGTAACCATACTCTTTGCTGACCTACACGCCTACTTAGACAACATGAAGGCGCCCTGGTCATTGCTGCAACTGCGTACTCAGTACTACGAGGCGGTTATTAAAGCCATGCTGAATTCTATTGGTGTACCGCTGGACAAACTGAATTTCGTCAAGGGCACAGAGTACCAACTCTCCAAGGAGTACACACTGGATGTATACAAGCTGAGCTCGGTGGTGACGCAGCATGATGCGAAAAAGGCTGGTGCGGAGGTGGTGAAGCAGGTAGAGTATCCACTACTTTCGGGGCTGTTGTACCCAGGATTGCAAGCGCTGGATGAACAGTATTTGGGCGTAGACGCGCAATTTGGCGGAGTGGATCAACGTAAGATTTTCACCTTCTCAGAAAAGTACTTGCCACAGCTGGGTTATGAGAAACGCATACACTTCATGAATCCCATGGGTAAGAAGAAAAGAGTATTTTGAATTTTACATTCCTAGAAATTCTGGTTTTTGTTATTCCAGTGCCCGGTTTGGCTGGTGGAAAAATGTCTTCCTCGGAGGAGGATTCCAAAATCGATTTGCTAGATTCTCCAGCAAACGTTAAGAAGAAGCTGAAGAGGGCCTTTTGTGAACCTGGCAACATCGTAGACAATGGTCTATTGTCGTTCGTGAAGCATGTCCTGTTCTCGCTCTTTAAGGAGGGAGAAGGTAAGTAAAAGAACCCAACTCACAATATAGAAATTATTGTATGGAACGTCTATATCTACCAATCGACAGGATTTGTTGTTAATCGCAGCTCAGAAAATGGCGGGGATATAACCTTCTACAACTACACTAATTTGGAAAATTATTTTGCCGACAGAAAACTGCATCCAGGTGATTTAAAGTTAACTGTTGAGAAATACATAAACAAACTTCTGGAGCCCATCAGAAATTCATTTGGAAGTCCAGAATTGCAGTAAGTATTCCCCTACTTCATTTGTTCTTCTCATAAATAGCTGAGTGTTGAAATATTGCAGAAAATTGACCGCCGCAGCTTATCCGCCGCCAGCCAAATTAAAAGGTAACGCTCCTTCTGCTGCAGCTGATGAGGAAGATAGTCCTCATCGTCTGGACATACGCGTTGGAAGAGTGGTCGAAGTGATTCGTCATCCTGAAGCCGACACTTTGTATGTGCTTAAAATCGATCTGGGCGAGGCTCAGCCACGCACGATAATAAGTGGTCTGGTTAAATTTGTAAAAATTGAAGAATTGGATCAACGTCTTGTTGCCGTGCTATGTAATCTAAAGCCATCGAAAATGCGAGGCATACTTTCCGAGGGCATGGTCCTATGCACTTCAAAGTGAGCATTCTCATTAAGTTTAATAACTTTGCTCAAAATATCGCCTTTTTAGTGAACATCATACTGAAGTGGAGCCCATCATAGTACCAGGTAACGCCGCAGCCGGCGGTCGTTTATCATTTGAAGGATACAATGGTACTCCTGATGAACAGCTCAATCCCAAGAAAAAGGTAGCATTACTCTTTTCTATCATATATCTTCTCTCATTACACGATTTTTAACATGACATTTAAGGTTTGGGAAAAACTCTCTGTAGATTTCAAAACAAATTCCGAAGGTGTTGCAGTTTGGAAGGACAACTTCTTACTAACATCCGATGGCGAGAAATTAAGCAGCAAGTTGGCAAACTGCAGCATTAAGTAGTATTGCTTTGATAAACGATCAAAGGCAGTTTAAATTGCTCAGCACATCATTTCCTTTTTAATTTTTGTCTCTATAACAACTTCGAAATTTTTGTATTACATTTTTGGTTTTATAAAACAAATATAATTTTTGTCCACCAAATAAAATTGCATTCATGCTTGAAAATACTTATTGGAGTTATTTTATTTGAGTATTGAAGAGATTTTTAAAACAATAACTGAAAATATCAGAAATTTGTTTTTGAAGTATGGGTCCGTTAAGGCACCAAATATCTATCAATACGTACTTGGTAATTTTCTGTATGCATACTTATGTCGAAAATACTTGCACCAAAAAGTACCCAAATATACTTAAAAATTGCCAACAACTGCAATCCAAGCTCAATTTTATGGTCTAATTAGTCCAGCGGTGTCGGATTCAATCGTGCCGGATAGCAATTTGCCCAGTTACTCTAACAGCTAACCGGATTGCAGCTGTCAGTCTATTCTTTTTGCTAGTGCTGCCGTATAGTTTTGTGCACAAAAGAAACACACTGTTTATTTTCTTCTGAGATGAAATTTTACATTCTTTATTAAATTTATGGCACTGAATTATCATAATTGTTACATCTCTATATTGTGTACTACTTTTTTTAACTAATTTCGGCAAAAACAATCACTTCTTTTGTTGAACTAAAATCGAAGGTCACTGGCAACACTTTTCTGCAACAGAGTTCACAAACAAAATATATCGTGAAAAATGAATTCAAACGACGAAATAGTTGACTCAATTTGTTGAGTGTTGTGTAAAATGTACGATGTGTACAAATTAAAAGCAAAAGAAAGCGCAGGTGGACTGTATTTCCAATAAATATTCGCTTGTTTTAACCAGTGTTGCCGTTTAAATTCTTGCATAGGAAAAGCATTATTGCTATTTCATTTTCAAGTGAATTTTTTGTGTGGCAACATTCTTTTCACAGCTGACACGACTTTTGCGGTAGTTTTTTAATCGACGCAGAAATTTCTACTACTCAATCCGGCCAGAGTAATAGCGAACATTGTGTTCGGGTAAGATAGATTTTGTCAGCTGACACGATTTCTAACCTTACCGCTAGAGTAATTCTACCATTAGCCTTGAGTGCGTAACAATTTAATCGGTTGGTGGTTTCCTGCACATTATCCTGTATCAGCCATTCACAAATTCCCGTATTTGGCTTGCCTATTACAATTGGCGCACGCTCTGCGCAGGTCTGAAATTGAAATTTATTGCTTGATAAATTAATTTTCGTAGCGATGCAGAAGATGCAGATGTACAGATGTCAGATGTCACGGCGGTGTGGAAGCAACATGCAACATATTTTAATATGCACAGAATTTTGCGTGCGCAACATGCAACATATTTTAATATGCACAGAATTTTGCGTGCGCAACATGCAACATATTTTTTGGTTTGACGCAACCGTTCAAAACATAGTTCGATCAAGTCATCAAACTGTTCTCAAACCAATGAAAAAACTGTTTAATGTGCCTTGGGTCAGAGCTAGCTGGCTCAGCTGTTTTGGTCGATGTTGTAGAGTTTCGGTTTTGCAGATGCATTCTCCATTCTCATTCAGTTGTTCTACGGAAAACACTGCTAAAATATACTGTTTACTGGTTACTTTGAAACATTTCGGTTTCATCATAGCAAGGATTTGACAAACAAAAGACCTTATTCTGTAAACAATTGGTGTCGGACCTGTTTTGGTTAGATCTGGGACAAATCGCTGCTTCGCATTATGTCAAATCAAAATATGTAAAGCAATTTGCAAGTGCAGATACCAAAGAAAGCAGTCCGTGGGTTCGCGCGTTATTCCAAAGGATCCAATCTTACAATCGCATTTGAGGTTGGACTTTTCACTGATCGCTGTTGAGTTGTTTAGGGGATTGTCAGTACATTCAACTATGGCTCTGTATTCCCTCGCTATTAAAGTGATTCCGCGGCAGCACACCCACATACTGAAGCGTTTTGCGCACGAGGTGCGTGTGCGTTTTGCGCCGAGTCCAACAGGTAGGGAGTTAGTAATCCTTAAATGTGTGCACTTTCAGAATTGTCGGTTCCATCACAGGTCATTTGCATTTGGGAGGTCTACGCACAGCGCTGTACAATTACCTCTTTGCCAGGCATAATGGCGGCAAGTTCCTGCTACGAATCGAAGACACAGATCAAACGCGCTTGGTACCCGGTGCAACTGAAAGCCTCATTGATGACCTACTGTGGGCTGGCATACAAATCGATGAAGGGCCCGGCTTTGGTGGAACGTGTGGTCCATATGTGCAAAGTGAACGCACTGGCATATACAAGTAAGTTACCTACTATGCTGCCACCTTTCGAATATTGCTCTAAGGTTCCGTATTTGTAGCGATGCTATGCAAACACTGCTCGATAACGGCACCGCCTACCGCTGTTTCTGCACCGAGCGCCGCTTGGACTTACTGCGGAAAGAAGCGGCCCGCACACGGCAAGTGCCACGCTACGACAATAAGTGTCGCCATCTTACACCAGCACAAGTTGATGAGTTGCTGGACAAGCAGACGCCATACTGCATACGTTTTAAGCTGACGGAACACACGGACCCTATAAATGATATTATCTACGGCCCCGTACAGCATAACGTCAGCGACAACGAGGGCGACCCTGTAATTATGAAAAGTGACCATTTTCCAACTTACCACTTTGCCAATGTGGTCGACGACCATGTTATGGGCGTGTCGCATGTGTTCCGTGGCGTGGAGTGGCAGATCTCAACAACCAAGCATCTACTTTTATACAAGTTTGTGTTGCTAGTTTTTAGTTGTTTTCAATTAGTTCACTTTAAAATTTTTCACTTTTTGCAGGGCTTTCGGCTGGCAACCTCCACAATTTGGCCATTTGCCCCTCTTAGTGAATGCAGATGGCAGCAAGTTGAGCAAGCGGCAGGGCGATATTGGCATTAAACACTTTAGGTAAATATGCAGATGAGTGAATAAACCACTTCCATCTAATACTGCGATATTCGTACTTCAGAGATAAGGGCTACTTTCCCAAAGCGCTATTGAATTATGTAATCTCCGCAGGCGGCGGCTTCCAGCGGGAGCAAACAGTGAAACCGCAAATCTATTCTATAAACGAGTTGGTGCAGCAGGCAAGAACAGCTGAAATAAATTAGAGCTTTTCCATTGGCTAATAAGCTCTTTTTTAATTGCAGTTCAATATAAAAAAGGTCAACTCCCACCCTAGCCGGCTTAATCCAGAACTACTCAACGACTTCAATCGTTTAGAAATAGCAAAATTGTTGGGTAACAAGCAATCCACACTTACACTAGTACAAAAAGTGCAGTCTCTAGTCAAACTCACCTATCCGAAGGAGTATGTTAACCTTCTCGCTGTTCTCGAAAATCATTCTTGACCTATTTTATAATAACAGGACAAATTTGGATTTGAATCCGGTACACGTAGAGAATGTGTTGCACTGGTCGGCGAACCGTTTGACATGCTTGCAGGACTTAACTTCGAATCAATTGAGTTTTTTGTGGGTGAAACCTGCAAACTTTCAACTGCAAGACATTACAGCAGGTATTCATTGCCAGGATTCGTATGTGGTTAAAATTACTAGCTTTTTTCATTTCAGAGCAATTGCAAAGGATAAACCAATTGCTGGAGGAGTGTGACTTCTCCAAGGATAAATTAAATGAAGCGCTTAAGGTATTTGCCCAAAAGGAACAGCTTAAATTTGCGTTGCTTATGAGAGCATTGCGTGCAGCTTTGAGTGGTCTCAAGGAGGGGCCAGGTGTAGCTGAGATGATGGAAATTTTGGGCAAGACAGCCGTGTTGCAACGTCTGGGAAGCGTGTTGAAAAGTGCGAGTACAGCACCTACAAAAAAAACCGCTGAGACAGCCACTTAACCTTTTCTATAAGTTATTTGATGTTTATTTGAATATAGTAAGTTAAATACATAAATTGAGATATTATGCAATGTTCCACATTCCACTTTCGAACGAAATCGTTTGAGTAATACGCTTTTAATTGTAATCGACTTCAATTTTATCAATAAAATGTGGAACATAGTTTATTGAGATATTTTCACAACATAGAAATGTAATTATTAGACTTCTCTTCAACAGAAAATTCCTCATTCTCTTTGAAGATTAATTACTGCTACTCCACTTTTGCTGCTTTTTATTCTTGTTATAATCGAAAACTTTGATGTTATTTGGTAGATGGGAACGTAGTCTGCGCGGTCTGCGCGTACGTTTCGTTTATATTTGTTTAGTTAATACTTCTTCAAGCAGCACCAATTTTTTTACGTGCTTCACATTATCTGCTCACGTCCCACTTAAACAATTTAGCTAAAATCGCGATTACTCAATACGATAGGAGCAACCAGAGACCAGCCATATATGCAGACACCCATCCAGCTGGATATAACCTTAATCCACATGGAAGCGGCGTTGGCGTTGAAGAGTTCAATATCAGAATTTGGTCTGAGGAGAAGTACAAAAATATATATTTGACTTTTAAAAATGTTTAGATTTGTTTACTTACTTATACCAGTTTGTCAGGGTCATCATAACATACAAGGACGCGCATACAAACACTATGTGGAACATGGACCAAGAATAAGTGACGGCCTCTGTTTCATTGTCTGCGCTTTTGCCATCGGCTGCACCTGACTCTGCGTCTGAGAGAGGTTCTGTTAAAACTGCGTTAGTGATTCATTTCAAGGATTTTGTGGTGGTTAGTAGTTCAAGGAAAACGCAATAAAGTAAAATCCAAAAAGGCCAAAACACCAAAACGTCGGCAATTGCATATAAATTCAGTTATTTACATAAAAGTAAAAAATAAAGAGGAATGTGTTAGTTCGTGAATTTAAAATGGGGATTAAAAAGAATGAAAGAAAAATGCTTTGTAATAAACGAGTAAATAGTGTGGAAAAAGAGATAACTAATTAATTGATGTTTAATGAAGATATATATACAATTGCTTATGAGACTCCTCGAAAGAGCAACCTTACCACGCTTCTCGACATCATTGTTGATTTTGGAAACTTCTACAGCGGAGCTGATACAGTTGTACAAAATGCAAAGCATCCAAACGACCAGGCCGATAATATTTGTGGTGTCGAAAGTCACCTTTGAACTGGGTGTGGTTGATGCATTAGTGGCATTACCATCGATGATGCCAAACATGCCCGGATTGCAAGCCTTCTCTGAAAACCAGAAATCGAGAAATCGGTTTAATGGAATAGATCAAATGCAACAGTTGAAATTCCAACCTGGATTGTTAGCGACAGCGGACCAAGTCAAGTAGATGGTGTAAAGTGTGACCAACGAGCTTTGCAGGAGGCCAGAGTGGGGCAACTTATCCTGCACCGCGGGAACAATCGACAACGCACTGACCAGCAAGCAGAGTATGAGGTTGAACGAGATGAAGAACTTATTAAGACCGCAGCTAGAAGACTAGAAGGAAGCATTGCATATACATATAAGAATCGCCGTCAACATCTTCCGCATGTAACTTACGTTGGTAAAGTAAACAAAGAGCAAGGAAATACCAACAATCGAGAGCACATAACTGCATAAGGTGACAAAAATCAGAGCGTAGTAATAGCCACGATTGTTTTCAGCACTTTCTGCAATATAATACTTTCACTAAAATATTAATAACATGAATTTGTTTAGACAAACCAATCCAATTCTCAGCGACTGTGTGTGCGAAGTCTACGATGATAACAAGTTGCACCAGAATGAATGCCAATCCACCAAAGAGACCAACCCACATCATCGCCGGCCCGAAAGAGCCGTCCGGGATAAATATGGCGCCGATCGCAGCGCCAAAGCAGATAATAAATTTCAGGCCCCAGAACTCGTTTTGTATGTGTGAGCGCGGATCGCGTGAGCTTCTCACACCAATCATTATAAGAGCCATTAGTGCGAAGAAGCAGGCCAGTCCGAAGCATATGCGGTAAACGGCCATGTAACCGAGCGCGTACTCGCAGTCCACTTGCAAAGAACTGCCCGCTAAAGTATCCAAGGCTTTTGACGTCGTTGACGTAGAGTTAATACAGAAGGGTAGCTTTTTCAGCGTGCCCTGTAGACCCGGTGAGAGCGCGATGGCGCCAAGGATGACGCCCACCAACAACATGAAAGCATACATGAAGCGGGACGAGGTGGAGTTCTTGCAGGAGGGGCAAGCACTGCAGCACATGCTGGCCGCGGTACCAGTGCAACACAGGGCGCACTTGCGTTTTTGTGGCAGGGTGAATCGCAAATGGTAGGCCGAAACAATAGGGACGGGGTAATGTGAAGTGAAGAACAAAGGAATTATTAATCAGCCATATGACAAAATAAACATATTTTAAGATGCAATTGGCTGACTCTCAATATACACATAAGTTAAAACAATTTTAAAATATTTTTTAATTTCAATGCTTCAAGACGATTTTGAAAAAAGCTGCGTTCAATTTTCTCTTTACTCATATTAACTTTTGCAAAAACACTTTTAACAATTTTAAGCTAGCGTATTGATTTGTTTATTTTGCAGTATGAATCAGTAATTTTTACGATAAACAAGTTCCATATTGCAATACAATATTGATAACATTTACTTACCTGAGCCGCAGAACATAATCCTAACACTGCTCCCATGCTAATCTAATGCTTTTTATTTTATTTTAATATTATCAAACAATATACACAAATTTTTAGGAATAACAATTTTGCCACTTTTTGCTTTTTGCGCAGTTTCCAGTTTCCTCGCATATAATAGATTTTTCAATGGCGTTGCCAAACTCCTTCGAAACAAATGTCAATTGACAAGTGCTACCAATTTGAAAACCAACAATCACTGCCAACTTCTCTCGATACGAACTGTCAATGAAAGAAGAGGAAAAAAGCCAACCACATCAATACATCTCTTTCTTTTTCCGGTCGCCAAAATGGTAAGAGCCTTTCAAAATTACACCAATCTATTTAATTCAATGGCATCTGAAAAATGTGAAGAAAAATCTTTTGTTCGACGTATTCGAATACAGCGATATTTTGAGAGGAAGTTGATTTAATTGATATGTGTGTTCTTTGCAGGGTATTGATATCAGCCATAAATACGATCGCAAAGTTCGCAGAACCGAACCAAAATCGCAGGATGTCTACTTGCGGCTTCTTGTTAAGGTAAGTTTTGCTAGTGCCTAGTGCTAGGCCTGAAAACTTGTTTACTAAGGAGACCATATCCAGTATTTTGATGCATTTTGAAAAAGTACATATAAACAAAACTATAAAGTAACTACATACTAGGTAGTGCTCTTGTAAGAGTAAACTGACAATAAATCCTTGAGAACTGTATTGATCTTTGTTTTTCTTTCAGTTGTACCGCTTCCTGCAGCGCCGTACCAACAAGAAGTTCAACCGCATCGTCCTGAAGCGTTTGTTCATGAGCAAAACTAACCGACCACCAATGTCACTGCAGCGTGTGTCTCGTTTCTTCAACAAGGCCAAGCAGCCAGAAGCGACCGTGGTTGTTGTTGGTACAGTGACCAACGATCTTCGTTTGTTGACTGTGCCCAAGATGACTGTGTGCGCCCTGCACGTTACAGAAAAGGCGCGCGAACGCATCTTGAAAGCCGGTGGCGAAATCTTGACTTTTGATCAATTGGCTCTTAAGGCGCCTACTGGCAAGCACACCCTCCTCTTGCAGGGCAAGCGTACCGCACGCACGGCCTGCAAGCACTTCGGCAAAGCACCTGGTGTACCGCACTCCCACACCCGCCCGTATGTGCGCTCTAAGGGACGCAAATTCGAACGTGCTCGTGGTCGTCGTTCCAGCTGCGGTTACAAGAAGTAAACTAAGCACATATATTATCTTTGAATTATATGTCATTGTGAGCTAAGACGAGTGAACACCGTCGTCCTGCGAATAAATTCTTATTTTTTATGTTTCCTAAACCAAGTCGCGACTTTTGGTTTGCGAAGCGTTAATTAAAAACATAATTCGTTTTGCCAATGCTTTTATTTCTGGATATACGCTAAATCTACAAATACTAGATTTTTTGTCTATGTATCACTGGAGGTGTGCGGTCCAGTAGTTAATTATTGGCTGGTCCTGCGTTTGCACTTCAAGCACCCTTCTAAGCTTGGTCTGTCCACTGGAAGATTTGGCGCGACTTAAACAAATTACTTTACTAAAAAGGAAAATACGTTCATGGATGAACTGGAGGTGTAATACTATCGCATTCCATTACTCACTTTTTCCACTCTTCGATAAGCACTCTTGTGTGTTTATTCAGTACCAATTCTGTGAAGCATTTCTCGTCAACCGCCTTAATCAGCTTAACCAATAAATCTGGCCCTGGAATACACCTAAGTAAGTATCATTTACTATACTAATATTTACGGGTTCACAAGCATTTGGTGGGCAGCTCTCCAGGCCATTTGACAGCAACATCATGTCCATCCACGGGCTGATCAAGGAAGTCGATACGGAAGACTGAACTGCTTGCGATGGGCACGGCAATATCATTCGACACCGATATTATCTTGTAATCGGAGCTGATGGAGTGCTGGTGTTGCGCATCAATGCGCATGAGGTTGTACATCTGTATAGGCAGAAGTTTCTTCAGACATAGCATAAAATTAAACGTACGCTCCGGCGGCCCGCGTACAATTATCTTCACTCCAGTGAGTGCGCAATAGCAAACAGCAGTAAACTCATCTCGCACAATCTGTTTGATGTGGCGCAACGAGAAAGACTCTTCCTGTTCTCGGTCGTCTAGATGCTTCTCGTACTTCTCTATCATGGGCAGTGTGGTCAAGTTGTAGGTGAGGCGTTCTTGCGGGGGACGTCCACTGCTTTGTGGCGGCAACCAAGGCAGGTTACCGAACGTAACATGTTCTGTAAGGAATCTTGAGCCTGCCAGCAAAAGCCAGGCAAAGTGTGAATGCAATATTGGAAATATATGCTCTTCCCCGGTCAACTCCACTAGAGATCTAGATGTTTGCATCGGCGCTTGCGTGTTTGACAATCGGCGCTGGCGTGGAGAGCCTTTCGCCTCCTCGCTTTCTTTAATCTTCAACGCCGAGGCTTTGATTTCGTTTGAGATTCGAAGTAAATGTTCCGCGAGGAACGGTTTTGTATTCAACAAAAAGTATTTGTCCTTCATGAGAATTATGATGGAAAATAGTTGATAAAATCCCCGTGCCTGCAAGCAAATATTATAAGGGCAGGGCGCACTGTCATTAATTACATTAATACCGCTCACTTACCTGCAAATCGCTCACATGGAAGGTGTGACTTAATACATGTCCGCGAGCTGAATCGCCAAAGAACACAAATCCACCATCCTTGTTACAATTGATTTCGCAACTTAGACTTCGCACTGCAGCCTGTCGCACTAATGCATTTACCTCGGGCAACGCCGGCGTCTGTGTGCTAAAAAATATGGCCCCGCTCTCGGTGTCCTCACTGTAAATGGCATGCGCCTGCCCTAATGAATTGCAGGCGGCGCACATTCTGTTCGCCACTTGCTGGTCCAGTTCCAAATTCTCCAATTTTGTATCACGCAATGTTTGCGTCGAGAAGATCGAGGATGGTCCATGTGCCTCGCAAAAGTGACACAGGGCAATAACTGCATTCATTTGGTCGATACAATTTCTAAACAATTCCTAAAATTCGTTGTTTGTTTTGTTATTACGTCATTTCACTACCACCGCATACAAGCAACAAAAGAAAATCAGCTGATTAAACTCTGTTGATACGATTATGACGTTCACGATTTAAATATACATATATTTATTATTAATTACTATTTTATTTACAATCTATGTTTTGTCTTTCTTCGCGTTAACTCCCACTCAAAAGAACATTTGTAAAATATTACGTTTTGTTTTCAAAAATTTAAATTCCCAACACTTTTTATTTTTCGTTTTTGAAAAGGCGTTTTTCCTAATTGATTTTCAAATATTTTATAAGGCCGACGAATCAGTATATTTGAAAACCATCACACTATCTTATCACACATGTTGTATCGTTTCATTTGACTCTTGGGTAAATACGTATGTTAAAATACCCACCAGAATCATTTGATACATAGTGTGGAAGTAGCCTACCAGTACAATGGACAAATACTTGTCTGCGTGCTGGTAGGTTTTTCATATTCCGACAACAAAAAAAAAAAAAAAAAAAAAGCCTAGCAGCATGGAACAGTCAACAGATCATATATGTATATGTATAAGATTACGCACCTTGAATGTAGCCAAAGAAAAACATATAGCATCGCACCATCGCACCCACTCTGATAGATTCGTTGGAGAACTTCTCTTACTATTTCCCACTTCGACAATTGGAATAACAGTCCTGGATAAGCCCCTCTATCTTACGCCGGGTGGCAACGCTACACATGAATATTTTTTCATTTCATTGACGCGTACGAACAAATAATTGAGATTGCGACGACTCTTGTAAAGATTAATGTGGAAAAATTAAGCAAACACTGCAAAAATGGATGGTGGGAGTCAGTACAGCATACACTCCATTTGTCGAATTTGCTTGGAGTACTTACAAAATGAGAACTCGTATGACCTTTTCATGATACCGGGGCTGGCGAAGAAGTTGTGCGTCTGTACATCGCTTTCGGTGGAGCCGCAAGATGGGTTTCCGAAGAATGTTTGCGGTGTGTGTTATACGCGCCTTAACGATCTGCACGACTTCCAAAAGTTGTGCGTAGACTCGGTGCAAAAATTTCAGGAAATGGTGGCAAACAACACTTTCAGCGTTGGCCCGAGCAATTTTGATGTACTGGACGCAAATGTTGCCGTGGAAAATGAGGATGCTGGAAACATTGGGGCCGATGATGATGAACGGCTAAATTTTGATCCTCTTTTGAATCACAAGTTGGAACTGATGGACAACGAGGAGGATGTATTCAAAATGCTGGAACACGTTGACAAGGAGGTAGAAGAGGCTGAAAATCGTGAAACTAAGAAGGAGGAGGATGCGAAGCCGTTCGATGAAAAGGGGTTTTTCAGCAGTGACTCCTCGAGTGAGTCGGGGGACGACGACGACGCCGATTTCGAACCAAATACAGCGAACGTGGAGGAAAGTAGCGAAAGTGACGACGATAAGCCACTGGCCATGCGTTTGCGCAACATGCGAAGAAAGGCAGTGAAAAAAAACGGCGCTGGTGATGCGGAAAGCGGTGACGATGATGAGGAGCTGCCGAAAGCGAAACCAAAGCGCAAACGAATTCCGGCCGCCGAACGCCACTTACACCGCATCATTGAGTGTCACATTTGCCACCAAAAATTTAAAAAGGCAATTCGATACCAGGAGCACATGAGATATCATAACGACAAGCTGCCATATCAGTGCACCTTGGAAACTTGCCGCAAAGGTTTCACAACCGCCAACAGTCTACGTCTTCATGTCGAACATTGCCACGCGGAAACGCTAACCGCTCTGCCGTGCCCGGAGGAGGGATGCGGTCGCACTTTTCCACGCAGCCGTCTGCTCAACTGGCATCTGAAACGGGTGCACCATGTTGTTAGGGAACCCAATGAACCAAAATGCTATCCATGTCCTGAATGCGAAAAGGTATTCCGCTGTCCCATGGCGCTTAAAAAACATATGTACAAGCATGATGGAAAAGAGTTGCCATTCCCCTGCAATATCTGTGGCAAACGCTTCGTGATAAACAGTGCTCTGAAAGATCATTTGATGCGGCACGCAGGCATTAAGAACTACGTCTGTCCATACTGCGGCGTCGGCAAGACAACTCGGCAGGAATGGAATACTCACATCAACACACACACCCAAGAAAAGAAATTCAAGTGCAATCTCTGCCCTCACGCCTCGCACAACAAGCAGAATCTCCGCATGCACATCAAGATCGTACATGAAAAGATCAAGGATTACGCCTGTCAGTACTGCGGAAAAACCTTTGGCAAGTCGAATGCTTGCAAAATGCATGAGATGACACACACTGGCGAGAAACGATGCGAGTGCAAGGTTTGCGGCAAGCGATTCCTGTACGCCAAAGGCCTCACGAAACATCTGAAGACACATGAAAAGCGCGTGCTGCGAGCCATCGAGGTATACCGTAAGCGACAAATTGAGAACGGCGAGGCGCCAGGCAACGACGCAGTATCTCTGCCGGATCTACCTGCACCGTCAAACCACTCTACAGAAACACATCAGAAGGTGGCAGCAGAAATCCTAAAAGTGTGTGCCGAATCTGCAGCCAACATACCGAAGGATCCACGGCGCGTAGAGCGCGTTGATATAGAGCAACTGGCTGGTACAGCCGTTAACCCCATACCTTCAGTGGCGGTACCCTCCTGGTCGCCGCAGATCAATTTCATGATGAAAGAAGGCCCGCACATCTGTCCTGATTGTGGACAAGGCTTCAATGGGCCAGGTAATCTAAAGCGCCATCACCGCATTGTGCACGAGGGTGTAAAGGACTTCGCCTGTCGCTTCTGCCATCGTCGCTTTGCGAAAGCTCAGACACTCAAACATCACGAAATGACGCACACAGGAGAGAAACCACACGAGTGCAACCAATGCGGCAAGGCATTCATACAGTACGTTGCACTCAAGCGCCACATGAAGGTACACATCAACAGACCGCCGGTGATCCCATCGACGGTGTACGCTGCCAGAGAGGAGCTGGCTCTACAAGAACGCCAAAAGAGTGAAGCCAAGCGGAAGGCTGAACAAGATCGCGCTGTAATAGCCGAAGCAGCCAAGGAACAACTGAGTGAGATCCAACGCCAAGAAGCGGAGCTACAGAAACTGCAACGGGGACTCACCGAAATTCCAGATGAAATCATCGACCCAAGAGTGACGGGTGAATTTCCACACGTCAACACAAGCACAGTCACCAACGATGAATAAATTGTCAACATCGGCCTTGCACATACGATTCAAGATTCAAACGTTTCTCTTTTTGTTTTATGTCGATTTAAAAAACTTTTCAACAATTGAAAAATAATTTCTCCGGCGCAAAGCTTTCTGACCATGATTTTTTGTTTATATTTCGAATGTGTATTTTAGGTATCTTTTTGCTGGAAATATTAAGCTTTTTTATGGGTGTCAGCATTTGAAAACCTCTATTCGATCCGTTTAGTAATAAGATATTGAATTAAATGTAACATAACTCTGTGAATAATGAATAAACACCATATACAACATAATCGAGTAGATTAATTTTTTTAAATCCTTAAAGTGAAAAATCAGGATAGCAAACTAGCAAGTGTTCTTTTTTCATTTATTAGCTTGTTATTCTTGATGAGATATGATGATGGTGAGTGATGATGGTTTATGAAAGCAACCGCATATCCAATTTAATGCAGTAATTAAGACAGCCGGAAATGGTGGCTGCTGCTATGACTGCACAATTGTATTAGTTGTCATCAGTGATGATAATGATTTCATGATAATTCAGATGAGTGAAAGCGATTACAAAAATAGTACAGAAAAGATATACTACACTTTCAGAAAGTATTTTAGAAATCAAAAGTAGAAGAAAAATCCAAAATAGTTGAAGCGGAAGAACGGATCCATCTATTATCTGATACAACATTCCCCCACTCCCTTCCGTAGAACTTTAACAGGCATGCTATGGTGCTTCAGGTGTTTTTAAGTTGTATTTGGATTTAATGTTGTTGAGCTCCTCCTGCTTCTTGTCCACATCCAGTCGCTTGAACGCTTTATTCGATTGATAATACAAAACTACGAGATAGCGATTACAAACGTTGAATCCAGACAAATGATCACATGCATTCTTCGCATCGAAAATATCCTCGTAAACTACAAAAGCTGTGCCGCGTGTTTCAGGTGTGTTGCCACTGCATGGAAGAAAACAAAAGTACATATTTCCGAGACATTTCCATATTTTCAAAATAAAACTATCTCAAGGCTCAATGACTTACACTCTAATTTGTCGTATAGCTCCGAACTTTCCAAAGATATCGTACATTTCATCGGAAGTAATTTTATACGGCAGATTGCGTATATACAAAAGGCGATTAACCTCCGGCGGCAAGCGTATCTAAATTATGTGCCACGAAGTTTTTTTATTTACTAATTTGCAAACGTACGTTTGTGGAAAAGTGTGCTTACATTATTCCGCTTGTTCATTGCTGCAAAAATGTATCCTTTCTCCAAACGAATGTAAGTAGAAACTGTTTGAATTCTTTTAAAGCTGCCCTTTGTCTGACTCCGGGATGAATGGCCTTACTAAGACGATGTCTTAGAACAATGGTTTTTTGGGGTTTTGAAGGAAATGAGAAGAATCGTATTAACCTCCTTCTAAATTATTTGCACGAAGTTTGTTTTGTGGGGACAAAGTTGCCAGACGCAATTTATACATAAGGGTTTTACGGGGATATTTCACCAGCGGCTTAAAATTAGTCCGGATATACAGCGGCTTATGCCAACAAATATTTGATTTGTTAATAAACAAATTCTAGTTTTTATTAATAATAGTATTA
The DNA here is from genome assembly GCA_963457695.1 of Neria commutata. Lineage (NCBI taxonomy): Eukaryota > Metazoa > Arthropoda > Insecta > Diptera > Micropezidae > Neria > Neria commutata. Next base: position 13,708,968 of record OY735248.1, on the reverse strand, counting down.
TGAGATGTATTTGTTTAGCGCCATTTAGAGCAGAGCAATCGAGTTTAAATCCACAATCTGTCGAAACATCTTTTAAAATAGTTATAAAATTATAACAAAAGAATATTTCTGTCATCGTATTGTGTATTAATATTTTGATAACTACATGGCATTTTGTGAGACCGAGGTCTCCATTTAAATTTACAGCGTTTAATTTACAAGCAAATTAGTGCTTAGTCACACTACTTATTTTGTAATAAATAAATACAAAACTGAATTAATACCATTTATGTATGTATAGACCGTTGATCAATTGATCAAAGTATCACACATGTATTTGTGGCTCTCAATTCATGATAAGAACTCTCTTGGGAGGCTGGGGGTTATCAGGCATTGACTTGGTAAATATTGTTTGGCTGGTAAGATTTTGTCAAGCAGTTTGTATATGCTTTATTAACAGTATACTTAAATTAAAAGTGATGACATTTAAATAAAATACATAAACAACGAAGAGATTATTTTGTGGATTAGTGCATTTCCCTAACGTTCAAGAGTCGTCGTTGTCATGGCGTGTGGAATGTATATGCCTGCTGAATTTATTCGGCTTCGACTTTTGTAATGGAATCCTTTGTGATCAACTGCAACAGAGATCCACTTTTGGGACGCTCGACTCCATTAGTCCATTTATTAAATAGTCTATAGAAGGGAAATAAAATACGTTTAGATATCCAATTTAGTCAATGCAATTAAAAAATCGTCAGTCAATTAATTAATTAATTAATTAAAAAATCGTACTCTGCCACTTCAGCTAAAGGAGTCCATGTGGTGAAGTCAGCTTTCGGCATCCATTTACGATTCATTGGAGTGTCTAAGGTTACGGGTAAAATGGACACAACCAGTGATCCTTCTGGAAGTCCCGATCCCTCTCCGGCCAGTCTAATTGTAAAATAAACGACCAACTGTGAAAATCTTTGGTCCCAAGTACACATAATAGAAGTATACGCACGAACTGCAAAGCTGATGCACTGCCGCCTTGGCCATGCCATAACCAATCATTCCGGGTGTAGAACCCGTGGCTGGCTTGGCGCCGGTCAAAGCCAGCAGACCACCCTCTTTCAGATAATGTGCGGCTACCGCTGCGGATATGGTAGATGTCCAAACACTTTGACGCCACATCAAGTCCGAATTTTTTGCCAAATCTGTACAAAAAACAATCAAAATTACTTTTTCATATCAAAGTGTGCATGTATTTTAATGGCAAACCTTTCTTCGCGTTACCGCCCGCCCAACCACCAGCCACACAGATCACAGCATCTAGTTTCTCACCCTTCAATGCGTCGCCTACCTTTGAGATTACCTCCGACTCCTGATCCGTCCATGTAGCTTCTCGTGGCAGCACAATGCTCACATCGGCCTGCTCGTTGTCAGTCAGGTCTATGCTGCCAACCCACTGCAAGTGCAAAAAAATGGAAAAGTCAAGCCAATCATTGCCAAGAAGTGAAAGTAATTTTAGCATTCCATTGCCACATACACAAAACACTTACGAAATTGTTGGCTTTAAAATGTGATACACAAGCAGTTCCCAAGGCTCCTTTGCCTCCGTAGACGAGAACACGGCCGACAGACATTATGAGATTCTTGGTCGCGGTTGTTGTTGGGCAAGCCAGTTTAACCGAACTCCACAAAAATTCAAATACGACTGAATACTTTTGAATGCGCGACCGTGAAGCCAAGTGAATGAGACGGTGCAAAGCTTTTTCTCGCTAAGCGTCGAAGCAAAACAGGCCACAGATACGTTGCTCCAATGCCGGTTTGTGATTAATGCCTTAATGCCGCTCACTCGTGCTTATTTTTGAATCGAAAGTGAACGACTCTGTAACGATATGCAATATTTATGTACATGCAACAATATTTAGTTCTTGACTCGTAATCTTTAATTTAGAATTTATATTAAAACCTTGAACTCGATATTTGAAGAACAAATTAGATTTGTAATGATGTATGTATGTAAATACTTCCAGCTAATGGTGTATCTTTTAAGATCTTTTTAAAACCAAAATTTTTAACAATAAGATCCATGATTCACCACATAAACAGGTTTAATTCTATCGAAGTTTTCATGCATTGGTATTCCTCTTTTCCCATTAAATAGTAATATACCAATCAAATTTTTTTTCTTAATTTCTGAACAATTTACAAACTTACGCTATGATATATCAATCAGATGTGTATGAAAAATACGAATTAACACTTTTAACAGCAATTTGATTAGTATGTTATGTACTTTGATTTATTTAATCGCTCATATCTCCCTTAGATTTGTGTTTATAGTAAAATGCATTGATCAAATTATTTCTCCCATAGTGTAATAATATCAAGTGAACCAGCTTGAAGTACCCTAGCTTGTCAAAAAATTTTTTGATTTTTCTTTTCTCCTTCTTCGTTATATGTCTTAACCCATCCGAGACATTAGTACAAAAAAGTTACTCAACATTTTTACCATGCAATTTTTATTTTCAGCAATGAAAGTATTAATAACCAGCAATTGTTTTGAGGGAACCGCAAATGGTCCCAATCGCCTTTTCTTACTGCCTAAGATCTCCTTCTCCTCAAAATGGTTAGCGCAAACACGCGCTGAGGATGAAAAAGTGGTATTGCATACTCTTAACCACTTTCGTCGCAATCTTCATCCTTTGGCAGCGAAAACATCGGCACCGCTGCATCGTAAGTGCTTTTGCACAAATAGCAAGAGTTCGGCATTGATATATTTTTCTTTTTACTTTTTTCTTCAAACGCAAACTCAAAACACAAACTGAAAACGGGTTAATATTTTTGACAACGCAACTGACAAGCTAGGGTACGAGAATAGAATGTCATTGCTATCTGGTTCACTCAGGGTTGGATTGGGGAAAAATAAAAACGTACCCCATTTTTAAAAAAAACGTACCTTTTCCATAAATGTCGTACCTTCAAAATAAAAAAAAATTTTCTATTCCAATAGGTTCGTCCGTGTGAAAAGCAAAAAAAAAAAAGGTCATTTGAGAATAAAAAAATATTTCATATTTCCTCATTTTTAAGTGACTATCACAGTTCAATACAACCATGCACTTTCATTCATTCCACTTTCCCACAGTTTTCTTTGCTGGCAGTACCTTGAATTACAGCCGTTCCAGAAGCTGGAATTTGTCAAAATTGTAAATGGGTACCATTCACGTGAGAGGAAAAGAGATAAGATATTTGGAGGCATGACTATTCATATGTTAAACAGAAACAACTAGTGTTTCATGAAGAATCTTGCAGTCAAAGAACAAAATCTCGGGCCGCGCGCAGCTAAAATTTTTCTATCGGGTACGAAGTGGTACGTTTTCGAATAGTTAAACACTCCGAAAGTGTCATGCGATGAAATTCCGGGGAAGTGAAGTTATATATCTATATTTTGTGTGTGTGCCTTTTATTTTATACGAAAATTCTGCAATATGCAGTAAATATTAACACAAAGTTGTGCTCTTTTTGGCGCAATTATTTCAAGCGCATATAATTTGTTATGAAAGTAATGTCATGCATACCTTTTTTCTTATTTATAATGCCAAATGTGGTCACTACAAATGTATAACTAAAGATATGTGTATTTAGTGTTTTTATCAATAAAGATTTAACTTTGAAATTCGTTTTGGTTTTAATTTAATGGAAATGCAAGGGCAGAAGTTGACATCTGCAAGACTTTATGCAGTTTTATTAGGTTTATTCATCTGAATGCAAATGCATTTCAAATTCCACAAAAATCGTTCATTTTCATATAAAAATGATATTTGACTCATTCTGAAATGTAAACAATAACAGTACGGGTACCAAAATTTTCGTACTCTTGTATCATATTTTCTATGGAGTTTTGTATGGAAAATCGAGTACGATGGTACCAAAATAATTTTCGTACCCGCCACTTCGTATTCCTCACTATTTGTTTTTGTCTCGTTGTTCGCGTGCTCATTTCACAAGATTCGTTGCCTCCTCGCATTCGCCCTACAGTGTTGATATCTCAACGTACCCTGAGAAATGAAAAGCGTACCCAAAAAATAAAACGTACTCTGGGGCAATAAAACGCGTACCCAAAAAATAAAAATGTACCCAAATCAGTACGAAAGTACGGGGATTTCCTACCCTGGGTTCACTTGATATTATTACACTATGATTTCTACAAGCTTTCAGATTTAAGCAAATCAATAGCAGCACTGCCAGCTTAAAATAATACTTCCAGAATTCAGATTTCCCTCTCTAGCACAAATTAACTTTTCTTGTTAAGCTCCGTTCGGCTTTTATATGAATATGTAGTATACTAAAATTTCTTATATAATTGATACAATAATAATAGCCCCCAAAATTGAAATATTCGGCTAAAATTCGGTCTTCGACTTCCGCTTTAGGCGGAAACAAAATTGATAAAGATAAGTGAAGAAGAAGTCGCAATTAATCAATAAATCCTGCAGTGCTGCTCAAACCAGCTTAGCAGAGAACCAAACTCTGCCAACTATTGTTAATTGCCGAAATGACAATTTGACAATTTGCAAGGCACAACACCAGAGGGGCCATAATAAAAGAATGCTGAATAACAAACGTATGAAAGTAATTGAATGTATTTCGTTTCAACGCTCAATGCCGGCTCAATAAATGCATTTCAAAAGTTATATAATGGGCCGCAGAGTGAACAGTCTACATGCATGGAGGCACTGGATCAGTCTTCCCTCAAAAAAGGGGGCAAGCATTTTAAGATAAGTCGGGTCTTGGGTGGATCAGCTGTTTTTTGACGTTGCGGAGTTCGAGTGGAAACATTCTCTGCGCCAACACAGCTGCTTTTCGGCAAATATTGCCGAAACATTCGAGTTTACAGTTCGCCCAATTCCGATTGCTTTTGTTGCGGCGAATTAGAAGCGAACTTGACACCGCCATATTGTAACTGTTGACCGAAACAGTGTGACCGTATCGGATAGAAACAGCTAGATTCCCTGATGCAAATTTTATAATTTTTGTTAGTATGCCATATATTAAAAATGTTTATTGGATACTTTACTGGTACATTTTCGTCGTTTGAATATATCTAGCGTCGGGAATATATTTAAATGAGTTCAATTAAAAAGGAGATTACCAGCGGAAAAATTGGTTTTGAGATACAAAGGTTACAGGTAGCAGTCTTATGCGGCCCCGAGACGGTCAAATGGTTTGAGTCAAATGTGAGCATGTGTTGGAGAATATTTGTATGTATGGTAACACAGACAATGTTTGACCAAATATCAAAGTGGTTTAGATATTTGTGATGCACTGCAGGGGCCAAAGCAAAATTGCCATTTCGTTTTGTTCGTCGTGATGTTAACATCGTGCGCATGTCGGCAAACCAAACAAGCGACGCGGAAAAACAATTTTTGTCGCGAAATTTATGCGATAACTGACTTCTTTTTCTTAAGCACTGTTTAATCCGAGTGCTCTTCTCTTTATTTTTTCACTTTTAAACACACTTTGCCAGTGCAAAATATGCGATACAATCGTCCGTGTCATTCATAGTATGTCTGCACACCACAAAGAGTCGGAAATTATGAAGATTTGATGGCAATGTTTGTTTTGTGTAAGGGATAAACATCAGTTTACACGGACACATGTTTGACTCAAACCATTTGACCGTCTCGGGGCCGCATTAGAGAAGTTTTTAAAAATATGAAAGCAAGCGATAACGCGGCATAGGCAGTAGATGAAGTTACTCTAAACTAAATAAAATTAAATAAAAAAAAGTTTTTAAAAATAAGCTTTAATGTACTAAAAAGTAGAAAATAAGTTGTTTCCAAGTCACCTGTATCTTACTATCCATAAAAGCTTGGGGCGCTCATGTGTTCAATATTTGTCAAACAGTTACCACAATATTTTATTTAAATAATTTTTTGCAAATAGATTCTAGTAATGAAAGATATTTTGAATATGGATATTGAGCGCACAAGCTTTTATTAATAGTAAGATACAGGTGACTTGGAAACAACTTATTTTCTACTTTTTAGTACATTAAAGCTTATTTTTAAAAAGTTTTTTTTTATATAATTTTATTTTCTACATTTTAGTCTTCCATAAATTCAATTTTAGAGCTCTGAAATTTTTCGCAAAAAGAATTTTAAACTTGCAGAGCAGTACACAATATTTAGGGTATTCACAGTGTTTCCTATCGTCATATGTCATATCCTCAATTTAACAAATAATACGGCAGTGATCGACCCTAATATTCGTGGCATATTTGTGACGCGGTGAGTTGTTGCTATTTTGCCAGCAGGGCGCGGCAAGTAAGTTCCTATCGTTTTTCATTCATGTGTGGTGTACCTATAATTATAAACTGAAGCCCAAGTGTGTAGTTGCTTGAAAAGTGCCACGCCCCTTGTCCTACGCCCATAAAATTTTACCAGTGGGACGACACATCCAAGAGGCGACTGCATACGAAATTTCAATGCTGCACGACCTTTAGTTCCAAAGCTAATCGAGATCAAAAATTTGGTTTGTATGGGCGGTGCCACGCCCCCTTATCCAGTGCACGCCTTATTTTCTCAGTAGAAGGATATGGATATGTAGTAAGTTCCTACCGAGTTTCATTGATGTGATCAAAAATTTTGTTTGTATGGGGGGTGCCACGCCCCCTTATCCAGTGTCCCCCTTATTTTCTCAGTAGAAGGATATTGATATGTAGTAAGTTCCTACCGAGTTTCATTGATGTGTGATGTGTAGTTCTAAAGTTATACACAAATCTGGAGTTTATAAAAAAGTGCCACGCCCCTTATCCTACGCCCATAAAATTTATTGATTCATGTATTGGGCTCTAGATTAGGCATGTATGCAAAGTTTCAGATCTCTAAGTAGTCGGGAAGTGGGTGAAAAATTGATTACTAGATTTGACGACATACATACCTGATTTGAAGTTAATATAAAGCTTATAAAATTAGAGCCCGACCGAACGCTCGGTCTCGGTTACCGAACAGTGCGGCCAAAAGGTTCGGGTTCGGTCTCGGTTCGGTTACAAAAGGCCGAGTATTTAGCCGAACAGTTGAGGAACAAATTGTATAGATTTAAACAAAATTTAAATTTTTTAATAATACTTTTTATTGATTTTTCATACATCAGATGCTTAATGTAGGTATTTATACCTCAAAAGAATTGGTTTTTATAATAAAATGTATTTTTTCCTAAAAATTTTTTTCATTAAAATTCTTCTTCTTTTTTTTGCATATGTATTTGAAAGGTTCGGTCTCGGTCTCGGCCGAACATTAAAAAAGGCCGAACGCTCGGTCTCGGCCAAAATTTCGGGTTCGGTCGGGCTCTACTAAAATGCAAAAAATATTAAACAATTTAAAGATACCACTTCTATAGTGGAGGAATGCGGGATTGCTCAACTGTTGAGCAAAATTGGAGGTCTCGAGAATAATCAAAAGACTTCGAATACAAAAACATATACATAACTAATAAATAAAAATGTGCTATGTTTCTTAAATAAATAAATGAATTCAACACTTCTAGTGTGAGCAAATTTAATTTATTTAAATCAGTAATATCGTTTTCATCAGCTATATCAGAAATTGTTATATTTGAATTTAAAGTAGAAACAATCGGCTTATGGTATGAAAAATAAAAGCATATGTCTTTGAATATAAATTTTCAAAATACCGCGAGAAAACTGCATCGGATGCATTGTTTGAAAGTAGCCTAATTATAGCGACGATTGGAAGAGTTTTTTAATCCGTAATTATCCGCAACGTGCTCGCCAGCTTACCTCGAATAAATTCTAATATGACGCAGGTATGTGGGCGCAAATAATCCCTTTCCTTTTTTCTACTATCGCTTTCTCGCTCTTAGACCATTGTTCGCAAAAGGATGATTTATGATATAAGTATATAAAAATATAAAATTTAGGAAATATTTTTGTCAGAAAAAATATAAAAATTTAAAAACTGAAAAAAATAACAAAAAAAATTTAAAACAGTCCTACTCCGGGATCGCACTCGCACCCCACGACTTAAAGCGACTTTGGACGTATTCCTTTGCTTTCGCTTGGACAGAAAAGAATAGTTAAGTGTCTTTTTATTGGTATAATCTTTTATGAAAACGCCATAACGACTGAGATCCCTTTTTTAAAATTACTATCATTATATTATTATGGATGAGACTGGATTGTCTAAAACCAAATAAAGTCATACTATATAAAATGTTATGTAAATATTAATTTAATAAATGTACTAATGTAAATGTATGTTCCAACTTATTTAAACTTCTTTCTTTTCCATGAATTGCTAAAAAAATCAAGATTTTTTTATTAATTGCTCGAAAAAACCGGAAAAATAGTATAGTTAATTTTTAGAACTATTTCATATATTTTACTTTTCAACCCTGCTTCTGGTATAAATTCACTTTGGGAAAACGGTCACACTGTTTCACTGCTTTAACACTTCATATTTCGTGTCACCGTTTAGTAAATTTCTTTTATTATTTATATTTTAGCAATAAATAACTGCAATTATGTTTGTAAAGTAGCTGTATAGTAAAATATTGAGTTGTGACACAGTGCAAAGGAAAGCGAGAATATTTGTGAGGAGTGTGAGCGCAGTTTGTGCGGCGAATTAGCGGCGATACTGAAAGTTTCCGAAGTCAGTCGACACCGCCATATTCACAACACCCAACAGTATTCTCAGGTGCAATGCTTGCTGGAAGCACACTTCATCAAATGAACTACTATGGAGCGACGCGTTAAATTGAAAACAATAAACCCGCACATAACGTGCAAAATCTGCGGGGGATACTTCATAGATGCCACGACGGTCACGGAGTGTCTGCATACATGTGAGTAATGGTTTATTGGCCAGAGTGTATTGTAAAATAATACTTTTGTTATATATATGTGACGCTGTGCCGTGCAGTTTGCAAGAGTTGCTTGGTCAAGCACTTGGAAGAGAAAAAGACCTGCCCCACCTGTGACAATGTAATACACCAGTCACATCCTCTGCAGTACATAAGCTTCGACCGCACGATGCAAGACATTGTTTACAAATTAGTGCCGAATTTGCAAGAAGGTGAGGAATACTTAATGCGAAGCAGCTGAAATGTGGATTGACGCGAATGTTTTATTTGCAGATGAAACACGGCGTGAGCGCGAATTCTATAAGAGTCGCAATATGCCGTGTCCCAAAGATATGCCACAAAACCATGAAGAAGACAACGAAAAAGTAATGGAAGCGCATGCTGAATCCGATTTTCATCGCCTGGACGAGCAGGTTAATGTTTGCCTGGAGTGTATGAGCAATAACTTCAAAAATTTGCAGAGACGCTTCATCAGATGCAGTTCACAAGCAACTATTACACATTTGAAGAAATTGGTTGCCAAGAAAATTCTCAACGGCATCGACAAATACAGAGAGGCAAGTAGCAATGTGATTTATATGCATTTTGAAAGCCCGATTTTGAGAATTCGAATTGTTTTCATTTGTGCAGATTGACATCTTGTGCAATGAAGAGTTGCTGGGCAAGGATCATACGCTGAAATTCGTGTATGTGACACGTTGGCGTTTCAGGGACCCGCCATTACGCTTGCAGTTTCGACCTAGAGTCGAGCTGTAACATTTAAGCCTCCGGCCGCCGTGCCTGGAGTGGAATGCTGGTAATCAAAAGCGTGGCAATTCAAGCAGACGAACACGATGTACTTTAACTCATTAAGAAACAACCACAAAAGCATAGTTTTATATCTTCAATTGTAGATACCAAGAGCGAGCGACAAAGTTTGATATAATTTATTAACATATAAAACTAAGCTAAGTAGGATTTTAGGCTAAGCTAAATGTAAGTGTAGTTTGCTAATTTCAAAACTGAGTTGTACAGTGTAAGGTCGAGTATCTTAAACATTGTTTAAAATTTTCTCCCATTTAAAAGTTAAAATTTGACCGTTGGTAATGTTATAAAATTAATATAACTTCTGCTGTTTCGCCTGCCAAGTGAAATAGTCCAAAATTTTTTCCTCGATATTTTGCACTGATAGTCACTTTCTTTTTTTTTCGGAAGAGAGTAAATAGTAGCATTCTTGAAATTATTAGATAGTTGCATTTACAGCTGTATCCAAGCGAAAGTAGCCCTTCTTTGTTTCATTTATATAAGTAAATCATCACACTTCTACTTCCTATTTTTTTAATTTTAGTTGAAAATCTTCCCGATAAACAATATTCAACAGATATTCCGAGAATAGCAGTTTTTTATTTATACAATTCTTGCTTTATTTTGCATTTCTTGTGTAATTTAGATTTTATGTGTGTATTTAATTGTTTTGAAACAATTTAACATGACCCCATTGTAAATATAAAAAAGTATTGTATTTGGAAAGTGAAGTTTGAATGAAAAGGAGTTTTCGGAAAAGAGCAGACTAAAGTCGTAGTTCACATTTAGTATTTTAAAAGAATCAGAGTAAAGATTCCAAAGGACCTAAATTAGCTGTTCCCAAATGAACAAAACATTTCCTTGCCAAAATTTCCTTGAGAATTGATTAAAACAGCTGTGTATGGTAATGTTTTAAATTTTTCACTGTTAAAATTCGACTTAAAAATGTGAAATACAGAGCTTAGTAATCTAAGCGTTTCTTGGGCGGTAATTAGGTCTATTCGACCGAGTCGCGTAGTGGCGAAAGTTATATCGCGGTTGCTGCGGCCGAAACATACGTACGTTATAGGGCGGCATGCCATAAATTATTGGAGGTGGTCGTAAAGGCGGCATCACGCTGCCAGGCAGCATTGGCCCCATGGGATGATATGGCGCAAAGCGCGGTGTGGGTAATGCTGGTGCGCCCCATGTATGCTGCGGTGGCCAAGAAGGCTGCAAAATTAAGTAACACAAATGTAAGATTGTTTAGCTGTACAATTATGGTTTAGGAACATAAGCATCTGACAAAGCTATGGACAAGTTATTTGGTTGCTTTTACTGTTTTGATTACTTGTCCATAGATTTGTCTGTGTATATAAAATCTAATGTTTTTTACGAACATAAGCATAAGGGTAGTCGGGCACGGGCACAGGAATTGTTATAATTTGTGTCGCCGGCACTGCTCTCGCCTCATGTTCATTGGTACTGTGATTATTTTCATGGCTGTTGCTACGACGTCGGCGCCCTTGACGGGATTGTGATCCAGAAGAGGAAGCTGCATTGGCTGGTCGTCCGCCACTCAATGATCGTCCTTCCCGGGTGTTACGTTCCCTGGAACGTGGGGACCTGCGGCCAGTGCGCGACGTCTTTTCACGTCCTCCTATTAAACAGTAATGGTGGCGGGTGACTAAGTGAGTGGTAGTCAGTGATTGTTTAGCAAGTGGTGTTCGTGATCTCGATTTTGAGCGGTTTCGTTCCGATTTCCTTTGTGCTGTAGACGACGAAGGGGGCGTTAAATCGCCGTAGCGGCGACGTAAACGGTCCTTTTCACGTTTATCATCTAAAAAATAGGGCACCTTTTCAGATGTTGCGTTCCGTTTACTACTAGACGAAGTAGCAGCTGGGGGTGGGGATCGTGCAGATGGACGATTCCTTGTGGTGGAACGCGTTGTATTGGAATTGATGGTGGACGATCCGGAATGCACTGTACGAGTGTTGCGTGGATAGCGTTTAGCACTATTTGATTCCTTTTTGTATCAACAATTATTTACAGAATATTATATTATTATAAATATATTTAATAAAAAAAACTAACCGTTGATGAGCTGCGTTTTCTCGAACGATAATTTGCGCTCTTGCTTTTGCTGTGCACCGGGGAGCACTTATCCGATGAAACGCCTCGGTTTATGGCAATGTCATCGCGTTCAAAAAGTGGCTTCGAACCCTCACCTGCAGAAATGTTTTAAAATATTTAATAAGCTTGTATTTACAAGTGGATACTTTTTTTCGTTGAATTTGAGGTGATCGGCTTTAACTTTAAGCCGTACTTCTAGAAATCATTAGTTCTGCTTGACGATTGGACAAATTAACACTAACTGCAAACAGTGATAAAAACGACAAGTTTACATTTGTTTAAAGTATGAAAACAAATAGACAGATCTCTAGTTAACCAATATTAACAAAATGTTAACATTTATCACGTAACTAAAACTATAATCAATTTAGCTGTTGTAAATATCACATTTAACGAGCCATTTAGTTTATTATTTTGGTTAATTTTGTTTGCCGATTTCAAAACGTAATTACGCGTTTGAAGTGTTGATTGGAGCGCCGCCCTCACTGGTGGAGGAATATATGATGTGCCGATCGAGGCTTCTAAGCCGGCGTACAGTTTTTTAGTTCTTGGGTATGTTGATTGTTGACTAACCTTTTAGGGCAATATTCAACTGAATGTTGATTGAAGAAGAATCATTGAGAGCTTCTTTGATGTGTTGATTGGAATCAAATGTCGTTGGTAGCTGCAAAGAAACTTGCCCTCATTCTAAACAATGTGGGCATATTATTATTATGGTCATATGGGTTTTCAACTTTCAGATACTCCATCGGTTCGCCAAAGCCAATGTAGGATGTTACATCTCCTTATCTATTTTGATAGGATGTTACTAGCATATTTGATTTAATCAATACTTACAATTAGATACTCCCCACTCGATACAAACAGTTCATTAAACCTTGGCACGTTCAAGATGTAACAAAGTTGCTTGTATACTCCCATATCCGTGTGTTGATTGCTGTTTTGAAATTAGTTATTTGTTCTTTTACGACTTAACTATTCATAAACTTTGAGTGATTTCCATAAATAACCGAGTATTTAAAATATATCATTTATGGTTAGAAAGCCTCTACCCTACTATGTCAATTACCGAATCTGCGCTTTATAACCACAGAATTGGGATCCACAGTTCGCTCAATCGCATAAGGACCCCTCCTTGCGGATCCACCAGCCACTTTTTGTTCAACTTTAAATTTTGTTCCTTTCGCAGAAGTAGAAGAAGTTACTGCTTGTTGTGTATTCGCCATTGGTAGTTCTTTTGGTTTGTTGGTTAGATGCCGAGGCACAGGTAGCGAATCTGCGGGTCGAAGTTGCAAAATGCAAAATTGAATGGAATCAATAAGTTTTCAAAATGTACACGCACACGATTTCTACTAGATATTACAACTCCATAAAAAATAAAACGAGCATAGTGTAATAATATCAAGTGAACCAGATAGCAATGACATTCTATTCTCGTACCCTTGCTTGTCAGTTGCGTTGTCAAAAATATTAACCCGTTTTCAGTTTGTGTTTTGAGTTTGCGTTTGAAGAAAAAAGTAAAAAGAAAAAATATCAATGCCGAACTCTTGCTATTTGTGCAAAAGCACTGACGATGCAGCGGTGCCGATGTTTTCGCTGCCAAAGGATGAAGATTTGCGACGAAAGTGGTTAAGAGTATGCAATACCACTTTTTCATCCTCAGCGCGTGTTTGCGCTAACCATTTTGAGGAGAAGGAGATCTTAGGTAGTAAGAAAAGGCGATTGGGACCATTTGCGGTTCCCTCAAAACAATTGCTGGTTATTAATACTTTCATTACTGAAAATAAAAATTGCATGGTAAAAATGTTGAGTAACTTTTTTGTACTAATGTCTCGGATGGGTTAAGACATATAACGAAGAAGGAGAAAAGAAAAATCAAAAAATTTTTTGACAAGCTAGGATACTTCATCTGGTTCACTTGATATTATTACACTATGAAAACGAGTAACTGTCAAATCGACCAGTGTTACCAATCTTTCGGAATAAAACGGACTGGGCAGCACTCCCATAGTGTAACTTAGCTTTTAGCACATGTATCAACTGCAACAACCAAATACCAATTTTGTTCCTGTTGTAACTTAGCTTTTAGCACATGTATCAACTGCAACAACCAAATACCACTCATTTTCCGTTTTCTTGATAATTTATTTTTGAAAGTTTGAAATAAAAATATTTCGAGCAATTACAGTAGATATGGGGGCACGGAGGGTGACGCTTGCCTTTTATGTATATGAATGATATGTGAAAATTAACGATTATTGTGCAATTTGCAAACCATAATGAATGTAAATCTTTTAGATTAATAAAACTGCACAAAATGTTACAGTTGTCAACTTCTGCCCTTACATTTCCATCCAAATAAAACCAAAAGGAATTCCAAAGTTAAATCTTTATTGATAATAAAAATATTAAATACACATATCTTTAGTTATGCATTTGTAGTGACCACATTTGACATAATAAATAAGCAAAAAGATGTGCATGACATTACTTTAATAACAAATTATATGCGCCAAAAAGATACTCCCCCCCCAAATAATTGCGCCAAAAAGAGCACAACTTTGCGTTAATATTTACTACATATTGCAGAAATTTCACACAAAATAAAAGCCACACACATAAAATATAGATATATAACTTCACTTCCCCGGAATTTCATCGCATGACACTTTCGGATTGTTTAATTATTTGAAAACGTACCATTTCGTACCAATATGAAACATTTTAGCGGGCACGAGACTTTGTTCTTCGACTGAAAGATTCTGCATGAAACACTACTTGTTTCTGTTTAGCATATGAATAGTTATGCCTCCAAATATCTTATCTCTTTTCCTCTCACGTGAACATGGTACCCATTTACAATTTTGACAAATTGTGGAAAAGTGGATGATTGAAAGTGCAGGGTTGTATTGAGCGGGTAAAAACTGTGGTAGTAACTTAAACATGAATAATGGGCAGAAAATTGTATAATTTATAAATAAAATAAAATAGATTATTCACCGAAGGAGGGAAGAACTCACCCGTAAAAGCTTTTTATGCTCAGGGAGTACCTTTTTTTTTTGTTCATCAGATCGAACTAGAAGACGAACTTATCCCTATCATAACAAATTTTTATTTTCAAGGTACGAAATTTATGGAAAAGGTACGTTTTTAAAAAATGGGCTACGTTTTTATTTTGGCCCAGTCCAACTCTGGCTGTCACTATCGATAGCTTTACCGTTACCGTTAGGGGGATTTTGAACCTGGTAAGTATTATTTTGAAGGCGAAAATGGAAAATACTCAAGAGAACAACAAAGTAAAATTGTTCTAAAATTTACACGCAAAGAGGAAACGTAATAAAATGTGCGAAAATCCGGATCCGAATGCATATCCTTTTCCTAATAAAAATTTAGGAGACATGAATAACTGTTTCGGCTACTTTTTACCGATCGTGGAAGTAAACGTAAATGACGAAATACATGTGGTGCCAATCGAGCAGGAGTTGGGGGAGGCTACTACAAATCAAAATCAGGTGTGTAGAACGATTTGTACCATCTGTACGTAAAGGACTTAGAAATGTAACCCTTTTCGACAGCGCATCGATAAATCTCACTGGGTCTGCGACTATTCGGATGATATTTTCGAGACTCTGCGGGAAACAGAACTAAAACGGCGGCTTATATGCTTCCGTTCGCAGCAATGTGGATATCATCGGCCGATATTGTTGCATCTGCTGAAAGTGGCAACAGAGAAACACAACTTGGCTAGGACCACGTTGCATTTGGCGATTTACCTGCTCGATTGCTTCATGGACAATTACACAATACGCGCGGATAAGTTAAATTTGACGGCTATTACTTGTCTTATCGTGGCAGCGAAGATCGAAGAAGCTGACATGAATATGCCGAAATTTGCGGATCTCAATAAACTGGTTGGCGATACTTACCTACTACTGGAATTCAAAAATGTGGAATTCAAAGTGCTTGGGACCTTCAATTTCGATCTGATACGGCCGACAGTTGCTACATTCGCAGAGTACTTTGCCCACAGCTTCGTAACGATTGAGGATTACCATGAATACGTACGCAACTGGCACAACGATTACGGTTTTCAGAAGTCTACAATAATATATCCGGGTCAAGAACAAACTAAACTGCCATTATATGTCAATTACGAAGAAATGCTCTCGGACTTGAATAAAACTCTCTTCGAGTTTGTCGACGTTTCGATAAGTTGTGAGACATTCTTTTCACTGAACTAAGTTGTAACTTATTTTACATTCGTTATTGTATTGCAGATATGAAATTCGCAAACGCACGTCCGTCCATTATAGCTTCAGCCTGCATTGCTGCAGTGCGGCAAGTGCAACACGTACTACCCATTTGGACCCCATATTTAATCAAGCTTACCCAGTGTACGGATCTGGTGATAGTGCCTTTTGTAGATGCTTTGATTGCATTGTATGGAATGCACGTTAACAAGGAAATCACGCGAACCAACTCCTCTTTATCACAAAGCCACACAACGAGTAACAGCGTGTTATGTGATAGTCCGGACTCGGGAATTGTATCTGCTGATGCCAAATCTGAGTCATCCGGCGACGAAGATGACTTTGACAGCTATCTCGACAACACTGATGAAGTCGAGGACGAGTCCTACCACTGCTTGGAATATCCTCTTATGCCAAAGAGGAGAAGGCTATTTTAGAACAAGTTAATTTTCCTCGCTTAGTAGTCACATCTTTGTTTTAAGTTAGTGCACCTCGCTGAAGCTTGAAGATCCTTGTATTGTTACATTGAATGTATTTTTTTTTGTAGTGCCTACTGAATTGTTTCTTTCCTCTAAAAACCAAATCTACTTAGTTTAGCTGCAGGTAATAAAACTGTTTTCGCTTGTTAAAATACCAAATCGGTGTTTATAATTTTCTTTGATTAAATAACCGTAAGTCATATCAAGGTACAGCTTAAAAAATAGTTTCGACGATTATATATATTTCAAGATGTGGCATGGTTTATATATTTTTGGGTCAATGCAGATTTAGGGATTCTCTTGAAAACGTCATGTACGAATACACTTCGTTATGTATTCGTCAAACACACAAATTTTTAAGTAGACAGACATAGGGAGACAAGGCTCCCACTTTCACAAAGTGCTTCAATTAACTACAAATTCAACTATAAATAAATAGTTTAAAGCCATACAAAATGTAATAACAAAACATTTATAACAAAAGCTAACTATCTACATAAATGCGCCCTCTGATCGAATTCATTAGTCGTATTTAAAAAAGGAAAACAGCGAAAATCGGAAATTATATCCATGTATAAGCGAGAACAATTCGCTTCAGTGGTACAAGTGGTACAGTACCCAGTACAGTCGTCAAAAGTCTTGCACTTATGTTATATACAGCGAAAGACTTAATGTATAGCAGCAACTAATAAGTATACAATATTGTAGAAATATCTAAAAGAGTAAGTGGTATTTATAGCATAAACTTAATGTGATTCGCACTTGCACTCTAGCCGGAGAAATCATCGTTGTATGTCTCGCCTCTTCAGCACGTCAAAAATTACATCTGATGCATTCTGGTCGTTCGCACCTGTTGAATCATCGGAATCGGTTTGGTCCAACAGGGGAACCGTTTGTGCGGAATGTGTTTTTGGAAGGGCGGTAGCGACCAGCGAATTGTTTCCTCCACCAGCAGCATGCGATCCTATATTCGTCTCTTCATAATGTGAGTCGTCATCGAGCGTGTTTAGTTCTTCGCGGTGGGTCAGTATGGAGTACTTATGAATCAAATGACAGCAAATGCCAGCGAGGCAGACAATCAGACCCATCACGTTCACCAAGCTTAGTTGATCATTGTTGATTTCGACGGCAAGCACCAATTGACAAATATCCTAAACGAAATTATGGTCAACGGACTAACATCTAGACAATTCAACACAGCAGTCACCTTGAAAATGCCAGCAATTGAGAGTGTCAAACTGGAGGTTTGTGCCAGCACTAGGAACTCAGTGACTTCCATGAAGAAAGCCAACACTGCACCAAAACTGACCTTTAGTAGAACCATGTTCACTACATCGCTCGGAATGTCGGACAGAACACGCAGAATATCATAAAGTTTTTGGCCTGCAACGAAAGCACGAAAAATAAGGATGTTTGCCTGCGGAGGTATGTTATTAGCATGCGGAGGTATGTTATTAGCATTTGATTAAGAGCATTCTTTCAAAGTCGCTTCCAGAAGCAGAAGCTGTTGCTCGGCTTTACCTTCGATTGTGATTAGGAAGGGCACTAACGATGCAATCATCCAAGGCTGCATGTGGTAGATCATGTCGATGGGATTGTGCAGACCCAGTTTGGTTTTCTGCATGACAAACTGAGCAAAACTCCAACGTATGCCGCTGCTCAGACTGGCCACTAGAATGAAGATAAATCCCAAAGCGTCGAATTGCGTTGACTTGTAGGTGAACATGAAAAGGCCAATCGCAATGAGACCAACTGTAAAGACCAGCAACCAACTCTGCGCGGGAAGGGGAATGTCAATTGAAATTGTTGTTATTTTTGTTTTTGCTTGGTTTACAAAACATGTGAAAATTGGCCCTAATCTTATCAATTGTTGCTCATACCTTCTTTTCTAGCCCCAGCAGTATGGCGAAAAAAAGAATAAAGACAATAGTTGACGATTTGGTCATGGTGTACAGCGAAATGGGCACCAGTTCCAATCCCCAATTGGAGAATCCAATATCAATCCCGCTCGCAATGCCAGTGGGCGCCATCTTCCGCACCGAAGTACGCCAATCCAGCTGCACACGCGACTTGCCCTTGCGGCATTTGTAAACGGCACGCACACATGCTGCCAACATATATTTGATGATAAGATGATAGGTAACAATGGTAAATGGGAATCTGAGTTTCTGCAAATATATCAAGTTTTGGCTTGCGGAAATAGTATTTTATATGGACTAGAGGGTTTACCTTAATAAGAGTTTTCTGGTAAAACGTTAAACCTATTGATAACGTCAAGTATAGAAGCATTGTAGCCAGCGTTCCGATTGCCATTTGCATGAGACGCGAACCGGGCAAATGAGACGTCACTGTCGTTCCTCCCACAACACCCGCCTCAACAGTACCTGCGCGCAAGCTGCCCGCATGCCCATTAACATAGTGATTGTCCAGCTCATTGTCGCGGTCGTCCTCATCTAAGTCTTCGAAATGTAGTCTATGTTCATTCCCAAGTTCAATTTCCTCGTTATCGTCGTCATCGTAGCGTGCAGGGAAACCGGATCGGTTGTCGTCTTGACTGCTGCTCAGCCGCTCATAGCGTGTTTGGGACATCTTATATTCCGCCCTGCTGTAGGTCTGAATGGAATGGGTAACGGCGAAGAAATTGGCTACAAGTTGGAAAATTTTATTAATAATAAGTCCATATTGCAATCACAACGTTTACCTCAAATTCCTTCCGTACTTGCACGTTCTTTTGACGTTACAGGTATGTAGCAAGTTCAGCCGGCCTTTGAGTGGTTCCCCATTTGCCATATGTTTACCCGTTTAACCAAATGCCCTCTGCAGTCTGCAGTGCTATATTTTTACTTGCTATTGTTTCATCTACCCTAAATAGTTTGCTTTCAACATTAAAACGTCGTAAACAATTTTTGTTGGGTTGAATTTGCAAATTTGTGTTGTGGTGGCCTTTCCCGTCTGTGGTTCTGCTGTCGCCGCCCGCTCAGTACCAATTCGATTCCGATATATTATTTCACTGTTGCTTCTACTTTCTGCGCCTGCGAATTGGTCATTTCCGTTCTTCCTTTACCTTTTTGAAATTTCCTTGCTAGTTCGTATTTTTCGTTTTTTGTTGACGTTGCCAAGGTGTTCATTCTCACCTTTGTGAGTTCATTTCAAAGATCAGCTGTGATTGCTTTCGTTTCTTGTGTGGCGTTGCCAGACCTAGCTTTCAGGCATTAACGAGGTATTTTAATTGGAATGGACTTTCCCCGTTTACCCCACGACGGCAAGCGCAAACAATTTTCTGAAAGCTTGAAATTTTCACCAAATGAGAATGCAATAGCTTTAAATTTCCAATAAAAAATTATGGCAAATGGTAGCAAATAGGTTCGTTGTTTTACAGCAAGGAAAAGAAAATGAGGAAAGAAACAAGTCCCATGTACTTTCTTATGAGATAAATTGCATGAGAGTGGAAATTTGCAATCAGTTTGAAGAAATGTATTTCATAAATTAAGCCCATGCAAAACTAAATTTTGCTAGCCAATACACTTCAAGTGCCTCCAACTTCACTGCACATCCTTTTCTGAGCCTGCGCACTCTGAGATCGCCAGCAGACAGCGACATCAGCTTTTTCAACTGTCACTTCCAGAATACACACAAGGCAGCATACAAACGCACATATCCCACATATCCTTGCAATCATAAGCGAACGGGAAAATTCATCAGGATGAAAAGTTTCGCCCAAGCGAAACGTCGTTTCGCACCCGAACTCGGAAAAGTCTGGTAGTCATAGTAGTAGCGGCAGCGTTTTTTTTATGTGTTGAGTGATAGGAAAATACTAGATGGACATGAAACAGTGAAAAAACCTGAAATTTGTACGTTAACCAAACCGAAAAGAAATTAAAGGCCGCCAGTGTAGTGTTCATAAACCCGTCTCAAAACAATCGCGCAAAATCATAGCATACAAGCAAAGTCGCTTGAAGCTGCAGCTTCTGCAGCGTATAAGGATTTGAAGGAGAATTTCCTGATTTGACTTCCTGAGGCGTAGCAGACGAAAAATATTGAAAGTTGAAAATGTCTTTAACCTCAGCGGAACAAGTATGTAAAACCATTCTTTACGTAATTTATATGTAAAAGTTGGGTGTCCGTGAGGAATTTAAGAAGCCTTCATAAATTTAACTGACAAGAAAATTGCGAAAATTATATTCGAGCGGCTAGGGAAAGGAACACCTGCTTCAGCGTTGCCATTATTCTTGCCATTTTGCTTTTTATGTTGAGCAAATTGTGAGCTTGTAGTTGTTTTGGAGTTATGTATTTGTTGTGAGTGTGTGCGAGTTGTCGGAAATGGTTTTAAAGGAATTGAATGAGCGGAAAGAATGAATATTCTGTTTTTTGTTTGTAATTAAGGTGCTTAACAACTATAACTACAAAGAGATATAAAATGCTTACTTCATATTTTTAAACAAAATGTTTGTCTTTTATTCACTTTACAATTGAGCCTACAGTTTGTTGTTAAACAATTCTGTTTATGCTTATTTTCTCTGTTTTCCCCGGCGACTGTGTTGCAAGGCCGCAAGGCAATTCGACCCACAAAACAGCAAGTGAGCACCATTCAGACTAGACTTCCGGCAGCCAGACATGCACTTTATGACTAGAGGCTATGCAGGAGCATGGGAAGACAATTGTGCAATCTGCCAACCCCTTACAAATGCCAAGTCGCAGAAGGACGAAATGAGCTCTGACATCACACTGCGTTTGTTGTCGTTGAAAAAATTTAGTTTTTCTTTTCTTGCGCTCTGCTTTTCGCACACTTTCGGCATTTTTTCACATTGTATTTTGTCTGTAAATTCTTTGTGCGCACTCTGCTGCGTTCTACACGCCAAAACAAAGGGCATATGCATTAAAGAGTATTTAAAAGTTTTTGTATATGCTTTAAAAAACTACTGTTTGCCACCTTTCGAGCTCATTTTCGCATAACTGCATTTCAAAATGACCTTGTCCAAAGCAGGCCGCATGTAAAGCACCCACATTTGTAACGAAATGGAATGAAATCTCCAAAGCAGTGTTTTTTTAAATCCTCGGAAGTTGAAATGTGTACAGCGTTGCCCTAAGCAAGGTATAATAATGTCTTTTAAGTAAAGTTCAATATAGTAGATAAGATACCGCATTTTACATCTGCTTGGAGATACGCGATTTTTCCGCATTTCACTTGGTCTGACAGGAGCAAGCTTCCCCTGTAACACAGACCTGTAGCAAGTTGTTGCAGCAAGGAGGAAGGAAGAAAGAGCATTGTAGTGAGAGTGGCACTTGCTAGACTTTTGTGCAAATTTTGCATGGTAATGCTCAAACGGAAACTTGAGTCCTTTGGAAAATAATAAAGTTAATAATTTGTCGTTTGCAGCGTTGTGGCATTGTTGAGGCGCTTCCGCACTTCCGCCGACTTCCCCACTTGCAACACTAATTGCTGCGTTTTCCACGTTGTTGCCACTCAGTGCAATTGTGTTGGTGCACTTATACACTCATGCATGTACACACATCTTAAACACACATGGGCACATATTCAGGCACTGGGAAATGTGCAACTTACGTGCGCAGTTATCTGCGCTTGTAAAAGTGTGTAAGTGTAAGTGTTGGCTCGTGTGCAGTGTTGCGAAAAGCTCATAGTTTTGAGCATTCGATACCACTCAATATTTTTGTATTTGAGCAGCCGAAGTTTAAACAAAATTCTGCTATTGCTTCTTTTCCTTTCGGCTGTTTCGTCAGATGGTCAGATGGGTAGCTGCTCTTACCAAAAATAGTAATTGATGTTAAGGAAACACAATGCAAAAAAATATTCTTTATTTCTAAGCGAATCTAAAGGTGGTTCTTTGAAAAGCTGACAAAGTATACTCTTGAAGAAACGCCACTCAAGAAAGGCTGCGGGCGTAGCAGTATAAAAAAATTGTCTTAGTTAGATCGGTCAGAGCTTGAAACTTTGACATTAGAGATCAGGTAATGTGGCACCATAGAGAGATAGCTATATGCCATCCCTCTTCGATAATGCAAGAACTTTGTCGTATGCTTCAATCCTTTCCAATACGCATTTTTTCTCATACGCCTGAGTAGCCCTAATTTTTGCATTAACAACAGGAAGAACAAGTATGCGGACATCTTCTTGTATAGGGTGTAGCAAAAGTAACTTTATGATGTTTTGTTTTGTTTCTAAATATTTAATGGAATTATGCAAATTTATATATTTCAAAAATGAAGCACAATATTTCCAAAAGAGTGCATTTTATTAAATATTCGCAAACAAAAAAGTTAAAAGCAATTAACAACATTTACTCGTACTTTTGATGCAACCTGTATTGTTCTGTTTGCTCTGCTCACATGCACATATACATACACATAAACTCATGTACATGTGTAGAGGGATCTCAGCTTCGACGCATAAAATGCATTCCCTCAGTCGCTGTAAGTATACATACTAGCAAACACTCGCAGTGCGCGGTCGTTGTTGCAGCTTGTCCCCTTCCCCATACACGTAATATCTCGTTAACTATGCAGGCTCCAACTTATTTTTGTACGTGCGAATGCAGCGAAGGGTAAAAAGGTCATGCATCAGTGGCGCCGAATGTGTTTGTCTCTGTGTGTGTGTGTGTGGCTGTCACAGTGGCACTGGCAGTGGTAGCGCTGAAATTTTCTTTGTTTGCTTTTGTATTGTTGCTGGTTCGTCAGCGTGTTTGCTCGAGTATAACAACAACAACAACAACAACAACAACAACAACAACAACAACAACAACAACAACAACAACAACAACAACAACAACAACAACAACAACAACAACAACAACAACAACAACAACAATAGAAGCAAAAACAAAAGCATACAAATTCGCTTCAGGCTTTGGTAACGAATTTAAGTTAATTGCAAGAAATTCATGACCGCCACATACGCACAACCTCACACACACACACACCTTCATGCGCCCATTGTCATGGCGGCCATAAAAATATTATACGGCTCTACGTTTTATGATTCATGCTTTTTCCTTGCTTTTTTTGCTATGGTGCGTTCAGTTTTTCACGCTCTTCTACTGATTTTATTTCTGATTGCTCCGCTTTTTTGTCTTCTTTTTCTCTATAAATTTGTCGTTTCGCCTTACGCCTGCGTTGCTTTGCTTTTTGCCTCAGCGCCACAAATAAACAAAGGTCAAAAGTGTTGCTTTGCTATAATTTTTATTGCAGCATGCTTTTGGGCGTTTTCATATGTTGTTATCCAGGAGTGCGAGGATGCCGGATGCCTGCCGACTGCAAGTCAATGGCTCGTGTAGTTAGAAAAACATATAAATTGATGATTTTCGTAGTTCTGAGGTGATGTGTGTGCTCGTGTGTGTGTGTGTGAGTGATGAATTACTCTGCTGACTCAATGTCATTTCTGCTTTATTGTTGGCAACATTCCTTCGTGTTCTTTTATTGTGCGTAATTTGAATTGTCTTCTCTTCTTTCTCCTCTGCTTGTCTCTGTTGATGGCAGCGTAGAAATGAAACTTTATCAATTTGAGTTAAATTTTGCAAATTTGATTGGTTGCTTTTTAATGTGTGAAATTTCGGCTCCATTTAATATAAATTGTATCGCTATCGCTTCTCTCGTGAGCTAGCTGGCAACTCTGCAAGGGTATACTTTACCATGTCAATAAAAGCTTCTCACTTCCAGTTCGGACACGGCTGTAGAATAAATAAGTAGGTCCCGCAAGAAAGTTATGACGAAGCCCCATTCGCGGGCTGTTGCGCCAATTATTAATTAAAAAAGCGTTGTTCTTGTTGCCGACAAATGAGCCAACAAATGAGCCAACAAATTTCAGTTTTTGACTAAAACTTGTAACAGAATTTTATATTAAAATTAAAAATAACAATGCGAAAATTCAACTCAAAGTTGATAATAATACAGTTTTTAAGCAAAACATTAAAATAAAGAAGAAATATATGTTTAAGATTTTTATATTTTCGTTTAAAATGGGCGCGCTTCAAGTCAAATGCAAATGCATTCAAATTTAGGCAGCATTTCCGGTGGCGTTCGTCGTGCTTTACGCTATGCTACCTGTCTGCCGACATCCGCATATGTATGAGTGCGTGCACGTGAGTGTGCGTTAGTGTCAAGCCACTGGCGAGTGTAATATTTTCACGTCTGCTTTCATTGCCATCATTCCTGCCGTTCCGGCCGATCCCTTCGCTCTACCAGCATACGTCCGCCTCGCCGCCCCTGCTCTAACTTGCTGGTTTTTTCTGTGTGAGTGAATTTGCCAGTTTTGCATACAATACAAAAGTCAAAGTGGCATATTTGCTTTACGGCAATGGCACTATTCTGTCTCTTTAGTTCTGCCAGTATCTGTGAATTGTCATTGTAATTGTACTTGTATGTTTGTATGTTTGTATATGTGTATATTTATGTATGTATGCTTGTGTGTTTCTCTCTGTGAAATGAATTTCGCTGGTTTCCACGTATGCTCCTTATTGGATTTATTTTTTAGAGCTATTTTTTGTTTAAACTTTAACGGTCTGGGCACATCTCCCGGCTGGCTTAAAGTGCTCTGTAATCATTGGTATTCTGTTTGTGGTAGGTGTAAAGGGCTTACTTGAAAGTGTATTGACTTGCAACAGAGCAGTTACTTTGTCTAAATTGACTCACTTTCGAAATTGCAACAAAGATTTCAGGCAAAGTCAAATGAAATCGAAATTTGATTCTGGCCGTCAAATGCTGCATTAAGCCGTATCTGTTGCTTGCATTTGACGGATGTGTTGAAGTTATAGCCGGATTTAAAATCGAAATTTAAATTCAATTATTTTGAATGATTTAAAGATAAATGATTCGAAATTATGCTACAGCTCCACCTTTTTTTTACATACATATATGCAGTTGAAGCTCATAAAAGTTAATTCTATTAACTATTGATGGTTTCTAGTATAGACTGCCAATGCACTTAAAGAGTTTCGAATAAATGCTTTGATAGTAAAACATTTAGTCTTTATTCTGAAAACATTCAAAACATTTTAGCGCACAAAGTCTGCTCATATAAAACCATTGTGAATTATGCACTATTTGCAAGTGAACCGTTTGGCAACCAAAATGTGTTTATATGTTTGTGTGCATATGCAATGTAACTAATTTCCGCTGCGCCTCTGCCTCTGTCTCTGCCAGCGCAAATGCCACAATTTGGAATTGAATTGCAACGAATGCCAACAACATTTTCAGAGTTATGTGAATTGCATAGAAAAACATCAATTTGGGCACTACATTAACGAAAGGGGAGAGAAGTAAAATCCGCAATAGTCCCTTTCCGCATTTTGCAATTACCATCCCATTGCCACACGCACATACACACACACACGCACACACGTGCTCAATAATAGTATTAATGTTGAGAAGATTGTGTGCCAGGACGATAGGAATATAATGTTAAATAGAATACGCCCAGTCAGGCGTGTAGATAGTGGGATCTTACAGTTGGAATGCCCCGAACAGTTGAAATTTAATTAAATATTTGAATTCCAATCGCTTGCAGTGGCATGAACAAGTTAATTTTGTAGTTATTGATTCTTACTCCAGAAGCAATTGACTTCTCCCCCTCAGAGAGGAATTACGTCTACGTGCCTGCCTACAACATGTCGATATATACGGCGCGATTTTCGGCAATTTACGTCGAATAATGCAATAAATGCAGAAGTTGTGGTTGCATTTAAGCACACTCATACACACACACAAGTTTAGCGTAGCAATGCAAATGCTAAACACATACAAAACTTACAAGCTTACAAATACACTCTTAAAAGCGCTGTACAGTGTTGGCAGGGCAACAAAACTTATATCAATATGTTTGCTTGAATGTTTTCCACAATTTCCAACACGTACATGCACACACACACACACACACATGCATGTACACAATTTAATTAAATCACGTTCTTGTGCACGCGTGAGCCTGCTGCAGTTGCAACACGTTATCACTTAACACCGACGCTGTTGCTTTAAACCACTCTTAAAAGAGCAGATATTAGCTTAAAGAGGCCGACAAACTTTAGATCTTTGCATTATTATAATACTTTTGACTAGAATTGATATAATTTTTGTTATCATTATTATTTATATGTTTCACAAATATGTATGTTCTCAATTGCATTTAACCTGTGTTGCTCTGCAAATAGTGGGTATTTTGTAGAAGAATGAAATATAAAAATTGATTTGAAGTTGTCTTGAAACTATGCAACAGCTGAGAACAAAATCAATTAAAATGGTTTTGAATAAAAATGGTGAAAAGTCGAACTCGAAATAACGCCCAAGCTATTAGGGGTATTTATATTCAAAGCTTATTTACTTGCTTATATTTTGGTAATTTAGAGAAGTCTGGTTATTTTATTATATGCATATTTTATAAATTTTTCAAAAATGCTCAACAATTAAGAGTAAGAATGTTCGAACTACAATCACCCCCCAGGGCTACGTGCCTGATCAATACCACTTCTTTTAGCATAAAATCAAAACAGGCTTTTGTATGTGTTGTATGTCAGCGATAGCAGTGTATTTAATTTGAATCTGATTTTGTATGTGCAACATTTTTGTGGCAACACGCATTCAGCACACTAATTAGTCACACTTTAAATCCATAATTTTATTTGTTTATTTTCAAAGCGTTTTATTACGCGCTCGAGTGCCCTTGGCAAATTTGCCATTGAATTAGTGCGGCAACAAGGACTCTTTCCCGCTTTGCTACCAAATATTTTAGCAATAATAAATTATTTCGAAAATTGTTTCTCCACCACGAAAGGATACTCAGAACTTAACAGCGTGGTCTGAAGCAGCAAAATGTTGTCATCGCTTTTGTGGGATGCTGATCTAAGAAGTCGTCCACCCACTTTCTATTTCAATATATTTTCGTGCTGATTCGTGTCAGTTAGAAGAGTACGCGAGAAATTTATATTTGATAAAGCTCATAAATATACATATTTCAACCTTATGGCTAAAAATTTTGCATAGCTTATACCAAAAAACGAGGAGGAGCGTAGAAAAGACCTGCAGAAAATGCACGAAGCGGTCAGCACGTTCATATTTAATTGGCCATGTGCCATTTTTTTAGCTGTATACGCCTTCCCGGCCTCTTTGCGCTTGCTTGCTGCTACATCTCTGTTGCTCCTTACTTTTCATTCTGCTTTTTAGTAAATGCGCTTAAAAATATATTAAAAACAAAACAAATTACTTGGCCTCACTTGCTGCCAATTCACAATTTCCACCTCCCCTCCCCGGCCTGTTCACTGTCCACTGTCACAGCGCAAAAGTGTGCGTGTCTGCTACTTTGCGTGAGCCTGAGCCTGAGCGTGTGCATGTGACTGTGTATGGCAGTTGGCACTATACAACAAAAAACATCCGTCACGTAATGCCGAAACAAAATTTTCCGCCATATCGTTTTTGCGGATATGTTTAATGTTTTTTTCCGGAATACCGATTCCTTAGTGGGGACGCGGTCAATGTAATTGAACTTGCTTCAATACTTTTAAATTTCTAGCTGATACATATACATATATGTGTGTTCCTGATATGGCAAAAAATACGTATATGTGTATGTGTGTGTGACTTTTGCTTTCATTTCCGGTGCATGCTGGGTATACACTCTCTACTCCCTCATGTCATTTAATATACTGTATTTTCTAACGTTTTCATGATTTTCCACTTTCCGATGCGCGTGTGTGCCAGGGTGTATGGGGGGCTGATGTAGTGAAGGCAATGCAGGGGCAGGAAAAATAAGCAGTTTATATGACAATAAGCAGTTCTCTACTTTTCAGCACGAATGAGCCTACAATTTCTTTCGCATTATTGATCGCTTTTTATGGGATTTCTTGCTAAAGCAGAAAATAAACATATAATAAAATTTAATGCCTTCGCCTATAGCTCAATTATGCGAGAACAATTATACAATTTATGACCACTGGCGATGCGGCATGAAGTATTTAAGTATGTGTGTCTTGGCATAGTTTAAGCGGCTTTTATTATTTCGCTTCACAAATTTCCTTTGGCTAGGAAGAGCTGCAATCAAGTGTGAGCGGCACAACAAAGAAATGAGACGGATAGTTAAATTAGGAAATGAGCCAGTTTTTTGCAAAATATGGAAAGCCAATCATAGATTATATATACATATTTAAACTGTATCCTGAAAACTGAAAACTTACTTTCGTCGTTCGTTTCCGAATTTTCAGGACAAAAAGAGAACATATAATGTAGTTTTTGTAGAATAATCTGGAATAAGCGCCTATTTTAAGCTAGATATATAAAAAAAAAATAAAGTGAAGTGAAGGGACGGCTCTGATAGGTATGCGAGTATAATGATTATTAGTCAGATAGATTAGATATACTCTGTTTTGATCGGGCACCTAGAGACTGAGAAATCTGTCTGAATATAAAAGATCGTGCAAAGTAAAACAAAATGTTTTTTTTACAAAATAACGTACACTCAAAAGGTTGACCAGTTGAGAGAAATATTCTTTATTAAGAAAAGAACGATTAAGAATATATTTCAACATTTCTGCCATATGCTTTTATACGCGTAAGCTAACTTGTTTAATTCAAAGGTATAATTTTCAAGTCATTTGTTCAGCTATTTTCCTGCGTGTATTTCAAAGACCTTACATACATAAAGTAAAGCGTAAATTTAAACAGAAACAAGCCAAATCTTTCAAATGATAACAGCAGCAAACAACTTCTAGATCTGCTGGAACAAAACACAACAAAAACGAAAATTAAATCTATGGCAAAGCAGGAGAGTAGAACAGAAAATAATAATAAAAAGTAAAACTGCAAACAAGTTGGAATGAAATCTTTAATCACGATACTTTTTTGCATTACACTCAAAAAGGGGTAGAAACCAAAGAGGCAGCAGCAAAAGCAGTCGGGTAGAAGGAAGAGCAGCAGATAACGAGCATGATTTGGGATGGCATACAAAGGCGTGAATGTATGACTACTTCACTTGTTGTTGGTATTTTTGTGTTGGTTGTTGTTGCTGCTGCTGCTGCTGTTGCTCATTTGAAGGCTTAATGCACATTAAAAACAGCAGAAAATAGCTGAGCAATAGCAAATGAGAGTAGAAAGTGAGGCAGCAAGAAAATTTGTATCTTTTCATGAAATTGTAATGAAAGACTTTAGAAATAAATACCTGCATACTTGTGCGCTTTTGAAGGAAGCTGCTCACTGGCTTACTTGTAGCAGCATTTGAAATGAAATCAGCGGCCTCATACGCCCCCACGTACCGCCCCACAGGCGACAATCTACATTTGAGACTGCCAGCAGCACACGCCTATCCACCCATAAGTGAAGGTGCCTACTTAGGCAACAGCAGCCAGCAACAAAGTAGGCATTAGTTGTAACAGTGTATTTGTGTGTGTGTGTGGTGACATAAATATGAAAAGGGTTTTTAGAGAGTGGAAAGTTTCCTTGCTGGAAAATTATAAGACTTGAAATATGTCACGAAGAATGCGTCTTGATTAATTTTAAACTGATGCTCTTTTTTGTTAGCACAAAATAAAGAAAAAGGGGAAAAAATATTAGTACATAGAGTGCAGGCACGTAGACAAGATTTCTTTTTGTGGGAGGGATCTAAATGAAATATAAAGTTTCAAATGAAATAATCACGCTTATGAGCTAAAACATAGTGTTTATAGTAGAAAATTTTGCAAAAAAAACTAACTTTCGACAATTTATTTTATTAATTTTTTATAAGTTTTTTTAAGTGGGGTATGGCCCCTAGACTTTCCCTGCTAATCGGCTTGATAGAATGACCAGAGCAAGTGGTAGGACAGAAAAGCAAAACAATATACTGGATCCATGGGGCCATGCCTGCTGGTATTGAAGACGGACGCAGCTCTTTACACATGCAAATCCTATTAGGGAAATTGTTTACGGCACATTTAAATCCGCTCGAAATGCAAACGCACACATATACAGACAACACACATCGATGAGTGACGTACGCCAGGCGTAGGCGTGTGGCGAAAGCGTTTCTGATAGCAAACAAGTGGCAGAGTTAACGGATTAACCGTTGCAAAAGCATTTACCGGATGTGCGCCACATGATAAACACGTTCCTCATGCCTTGTGGCCCGTTCCTCATTCATTCATTGCTCGTCCTGAAAGACGTCTGCAGTGCCAGGCATCAAGTGGCAGCAACACTGTTGCCTTATTTACTGCCACACACATGCACATACACACACACAAATACACTGCTGTGCCGTCTCCACTTCCGTGCTGCCTCGTTGCCGTTTTGCATGGGCTCGTGTGTCTTAAGCCAGGCGAAGTTTTTGTAAAATTTAATTAATGGTGTCAGCACTTGGAAAACTTGATTTCTTAAGTGCCGTCGAGTCGAGTCGAGTTGAGTCGAGTTGAACGAAATGTAATTTGGAAAATTTTCTGCAAAATAAGTGAATTTTATATTTCTCGCTCTTGCTCGGTGGCGCAAGAAAACGAACGGAGTTCTGTGCAAATAAGATAAATCATAAGTGAAATATGATTTATTTAGTGGACAGGCGGACGAGGCGGGCGGTAAGTGAGTTAAAATGTGGCACAGCAGCGCTTTTGATGCTGAAAGGATTTATGTTCCACCACTGTTGATGAGTTGACAATTTGCTCTATAAGGAAGTAAGGGCGAATGGAGACGATGTATGGTTTCTCAAGTGTTGGACTCTCAAAGACCAGGAGACCGATACATTTTGTATGAATAGTTTATATGTACTTATATTTGACGATTGAAAAGGGCAAAAAGATTAAGAAAACAACAAATAACAAAAAAAGGCCTTAGTTGGAATCTCTAGGGGAAAAATGGCGTGAACACCAAATGATGATAGACGAAAAGAGATGCCGAGATTATTAGGGAATTAGAGGAATATTTGGTAAGAGGAAGAAAAATTAAATGTAAATATAGCAAACTTTATTGTTGTCTAAAGTAACTCGTATACTAATCATTTTATGCTCAATATTTCGAAAGAACAAAAGTAAGCCAACAAAATTGGTCAAAAATATAGAAGATAGTTTTAGCTTAATCCATTAATCATTCGAGGTATCTAAGTTCAAAAATATATTTATATAAAATATAGCTGTAAGTTAGTGGTTACCGAGTTATTCATATATGATTAATATTGTCTCGCCTATTCGAATATGCTCTCTTATCGGATATTCCAAGAGCAATTTGCAAGGACCTTGAATTTAGTACCAGTTTATTTTGAACTTTTCTGTATGCCACAATTTTAAAAATTTTCCGAGTTGTTGCAATGTGTCGTTCTTTCGAAAGTTTCATGGCCGAAATCGTATCTTTCCCTGCCATCTGAAATCGCAAATCAATAATATTTTTTTAGTTTCCTTTTTCGGCTATAATTCAATTACGGAAAATCATTTTATGAGCGCCAAGCGGACAGCAACCTCGCAGAACTAAAACACACAAGCGATAAACGCCAAAGTAAAGTCTTGCAGCTTGCATTATCACAAAATAAATGGGAAGCTGATAACGAGCGACCGTAACCAGAGTTGCCAATTCAAATGCGAAAAATTTCGCACTTTCAAGTGAATAGCGAAACTAAGGGGGGGAAATTGAATGACTGATATATATTAATATAATTTTCCAATGACTATTCTCAGTTCATGTTTGGCGTAATCTCTGAGTTCTTGAGACTTTTACTTTGAAGGAAGAATGCATATCTATCAGTTGGCACCTCTAGTCGCAACTTTAGAAACACTTGCTTTCGCACTAGGAACGTGCGGTGTGAGTGAATGCGAGAGAGTGGTATGAGAATTGATTGTGACCGAAAGAGTGTTCCTGGTGCTTTGTGTGTGAGTGTGCGTAAGTGATGCTGCTGCATATGCATCAATAGGTGCTTGGACTAGTGTGTGTGCGTGTGCTATGTAGAGCAGAGATAATGGTAAGGTTGATGGGTGGATTGTAAAGTGCTCACATCAAATAATACAAACTGCTCGGAATGACTTTATGCAAAAACAAAAAACAAAATTAATAGGAAAACCAAAGCATCCAACAACAACAAATGAAACAAAAATATGTTTTGTTTAATGGATCATATTTTAGTGGCACTGAACTCTTATCAAAACTTTAGAGCACACAAATTCGTAGTTCTGCACAGGCACGTAGCCAGAATATCTGCGAGGGGTGCCGAATAAAAATTGTCAGAAATATGTATGTATATAAAGCTATTTTTTGGCAACTGTAAGTAAATAGTAATAAAATTTTTAAAACATATTACTACATCAACTTTGGCTATGTGCTGCCTTTGCTCCCCTTTATAATCCACACTCACGCGCACTTCCTTTACAACAAACGAGATAAAGATTATGATGCTGCAGTTCTAGCTGCTGTAAATGCTGTTGTCGTTGTCGTTGTTGTTGTTGTCACTCTATCCGTATCTGTTGCTGACAATGACTACGAACATTTTATAGAATTTTATGAATTTATTTTCATTTGAGTTTCATTTTGTTGTTTCAAGTTGTCTCGTCGTCTCTGCGCGCTCAGCTCGCTCTGCCCAGTTATCTCTCTATGCCGCGCTGTCTGCAGCCGCACAGCCGTCCGTCCCTCCGCTGTTGTTCTGTTGGTCGGTCTGTGCGCCACAACGTGGCCGTATCTTTTAGTTTCATAGATTTTCAGTAGTATGAATATGGGGATTCACTATCAATATAGTGGTGAGGGTTGAGTGGGGTTCAGTGAAAAATTTGTATGTGTGGAGCACAAAATTTGCTCCACCATATGTAGGGGTGAAACGATGACGTCATCAGTGAAAATGACGTCATCAGGGATAATGTAAACAATATGATGACGTCAGTGAAAATGACATCATCAGTGATAATGTAAACAATATGATAAAAAATAGAATTTCGCAATTCGAATTTCACAATTAGATGTAATTTGAAATCGTTTATGTATGTATGTATGTATGTATAAATATATGTATGTATGTATATATGTATGTATGTATGTATGTGTGTGTATATATATATATATATATATATATATATATATATGTATGTATGTATATGGGATCGAGAACCTAAGCGCGGGGGCAAGCGCGAGAGCGGCTCTAACGTTGACCACAACAATGTGTTTGTTGTGAAATAGAGCAGGAGCACAGCTAAGAATGAACAGCATATTGCTTCTTGCTAACCATCCATAGAGCGATAATGTGTGTGTATGATGCGTATGACTTTGAATTTTTAAGAGGAAGATCAATTTTGTTTGTTTACATTAAAGATTCGTTGGCGATAGTAGTATATGATGCATTAGCGTGTGAATATTGTTTGTTTACATTAAAGATTCGTTGGCGATAGTAGTATATGACGCATTAGCGTGTGAATATAACTAATGATTTTTATGAGCAGGAACACAGCTAAGATTAACAGCAAGTTGAATATAGCTTATTCCAATCTAGAACTTTTATAAACAAATATTGTGAAAATGAAGAAAGAAATGAAGGATACAAATACAATCCTATATATTTCATATTTAAGCTTGCAGCAGATAAAGTGCAAATTTGAAATATTTTAGCTGAAACTTGTACATATCAGTCTTCTCCAAAGCATTGAATATAGAAAATGGATAGTCAACATTTGCTATCTGGTACGCTATTCTTCCACATAATGCGTTCACCATATCAATTGATAGTAACTGCAATCTACAGGAATTTATACTAACAATATTTTATTTAAATAAAAATAACAAAAGATTAATAAAAATGTTTATTTATTCATTTCAGTATACTGATTTACAAATCTTATAGACTATAACAAACGGAAAAAAAGCTTAACCTAAAGCAATTAGCATATACATCTTAATCTAGACATTATTGTAAAAACTTATGGATACACAATTTGAACAACATCTAAATTATTTTTCAATTAATTTGATAATGTCCCCACGCTAATGTGTTAACACCATCTTCTTGAATACATCTCTTATCATCTGAACAACTTAATATTAATTTTTTGAGCTCTTGTGTATACAATTGATGAACTCTTGATCTAAATATATACATATTACCATAGAATTGTTTCTTCCTCAACAAACAATCTTTATAATCTTCTATACTAAGGTTTTTTAATAAAGCTTTTTTAACGCCTTTTGCTTTTTTTACTTGTTTACAATTGATCGTATCAATAGAATACATTTTTGATCGAAGGCCGACGAATTCCCTCATTATATTTCCGTTGTTTTCATCCTTCATCATGCCGAGAACTTTTTTGTTTTTCAAAGGCAAATTGAAGGCATTGTCAATTGAATATCCTGAAGTATCGAAATACAAATCTATATCATCTCTAATGTCTTTATAAAAATCTTCAGTCTGAATATTGTAAATGAATGAGTCTGTATCCATGTAATTTAAAGTTAAATTTGCACCAAATTTCGGTTTCATATAATTATAATGGAAATCATACATTTTTAATTTGGATAATTCAAGTACCGTAAAACCTAAATATATAGGTTTATTATACAACGAATGAACCCTATTCAATTGGATTGCAACCATGTCATCTGTAAACAATGTAGAGCTATGATAATTGGGTTTTGCAATTAGAGCGCGAGCACCTAAATGTTTTCTATAACTTTCCCATTCAGTTACAATTTTAACATCTTTTCTCTTATCGACATTTTCCATTGTTTTGCCGTATACGGCATTATTTAAGAGTTTAAAGAAATTTTTTTCAAACTCGTTTTTAGCTAATGTTCTATGATGAGTATTCAAATCTATATATTGCTTCAACCAACTCGACTGTTTAAATTTCAAAATTGTGTGTATTTTTTTCAACTTTAATCCATTTGCTAGACATTGCTTAAGATTTCTATGATGAATAATGTAATTAGTTTTATTATTTAAATCTGCTATTAATTTTTTACATTGGGTTATGGGGCTGTTTTTATTTTCTACACAAAATGGCAAGTCATTATGTAGAATATGGTAATTTTCTGGATACTCTAAATCTACTTCAAGTATATAACCAAAAGAAGAATTTTCTTCAATTGATTCTATCTCAAAGTCATCGAAATTTTGCATCCATTCAAATCCACCATATGGAAGCTTTTCCGACATTGCCCAACCATACAGATTATTTGCATCTAAATACATTAAATATTCTGATGGTTGGGTAATGTCGTAATCACTCATATATTTATTGTTTGCCTTGGAATGTCTCTTGCAGCATTGAACAAGTCCACCTCGTATTCCCTTTTGTACAAAATTGTACATATCTATATCGGTAAGGAGCTCAAGTTCAATATTAGTTGTTTTAAGCATTGCATCCCAAGACAAGCCTGGAGCAGTATAATATTGACAGGGATCTAGCCCATAAATATTTTTGCAAACCTTTCTAAAATTTTCAAAAATATCTGTCAATAGTAAAACATCTGTTTTCAAATACAACATCATATAACTAAGCAATGTCGAACAATTGAAAACATCCCAAACTTTTTCAGCATGTTCATAATCCTCAATTGAACATTCTATATTACACAATTTGTTGAAAAATTCATGTCGAGTTGGAAGTTTTTTCTCATTAAGGCGATCTACAGAATTTATATAATCATAGGGAAAGACACCCTTTCTTCTGACTAAATTAAACTCAGCTTCAATTGGATACATCTCTCTTGTAATATGTAAATCATTAACTGCTAAATTATTAGCTAAACTATCTAAGCTTGATGCCATAAACCGAAATGAATCTAAAAATCGCAATTCAATTGTATTTTTCTCATCCACAAATATGCGTTTCGAAAGAGATACATACAATTCCTTATTTAAAGGGATTACATGTATATCTCCTGGAAATAATGTGAGTTCTTTGATAAAAAGATGACAATCATAACCGGAAAAGTTATGGAAAAATATAGGAATAAATTTTGCAATCTGATATCTCAAATTGCATTCATTATGGGCTGGTCCTCTATATTTTCCAGTTAAATGGCAATGATCAGCCACTCTATCATTTCCCAGCTCTTTATTACAGATATGACATAATATGCTATCAAATTGTTTTCGAATTTCCTCAGATGTGAGGAAATTCATCGGCCTTACTATAGCTAAATATTTATAATAAATATCTTTTAAATCTCTAACTAAATACTCTACAAATTTTTTTGGTGAATCTACACCTGAATATTGAACTAATTTACTATAACTATTATTAGAACATTTTATATAATAACTAAATGCAAAAGGTACATGCTTTTGAATACTCTTAACTTGTGCTGAGTTTTGAAAATTTTCACTTTGTAAAATACACTCAAAATCAGCATATACTACAACGGGTACATCTAACTCCCGTTCATAATTTTTATATCGTAGAACTACATTCTTACCTCTTGGCATTTCACAAACAATTTTGTTACAGCCAAGTTTGTGAAATGCCAACGCTTCTGCACTATGCCTATACTGCAGGCAGTTGTTGCACATAAATAATTGTGTCCTATGCTGAGTAGATTGTTTACGTAGCAATCTATTGAAAAAATAGAAAACCAAAATATATAAAAATTTTAAATATATAAATCGTATAATATATATAAATATTGTATATAAATTGTTGTTATTCTTATTATTGAATATATGTACCTTGAAATATGTTTTATCCACACGTAGTGGAACTGCTGTTCTTTCTGGATTAGCATCAGGTTGATATGGTGCTCCTTTTCGACAGCAGTGCTATAGTAGGGACCAACTACTTTATGGAGCTCTTCATCGAATCCGAAAATATTAATGCTGATGCTGCTGTTTTGGTCCTCAAACTTTTTTGCGTCTTTAATTAGTAGAGGGAATGTCAGATCCTTGAAATTTAGCTCTATATTGTTGCGCAAGGTTATTAAATCAGCCTTAATGTCTGCTATTTGATAGCTCGAACATCTCGCAGAATTTAATTGAAGTGGATATAGCGCTGATATTATCGCCCACTTGAAGCAGAATTCATCATTGTTTAATACATTTATACACGCTTTCTTCTTGTATACTTCATATGGTAGTGGTAGATATCGCGATCCTTTTATTGGTCTATATTGATTGATGTTTATTTCCAGGTGAGAGAGTCTTATTAATGTCCAGCCGCTATCTCTTTCTTGAAATTCAGCTAGTTTTGTGCAGAGTTGCGTACACATATCCTCATAGCTAGAAATCACTTGCGGTTCAATTTGAGCTACACTCATTTTAGTTTGAAATGATTTCAAGTCAATAGCTATTTCATCATCACTGGACATTTTTATGAATTCAGCAAACAGTTCTATATTATATTTAATTGCTGAATGTTTTTCGAGCATATCGTTTAACATTTTTATTATAATTGATTGAGCATTTTTCAAAAATTGATCAGGTATTAGTTGACCTTCATCTTTATTTTCAAATACAACTGATTCAATGCGCTCATTAAACGCCGATTTAACACTTTTAAAGTTTTCGTCTTTTGTAATCGCACAATTTCTCTTATGTTTATTTGTGCGTACGTGATAGTTCCAGGATTTGATTGTAACATTTTCACCACAAATGCCACAAGGTAATTTTCTGTTGAAATCAATCAACTGATTTACATTATTGTTATTATTATTATTATTGCTGCATGATGGTAGACAATCTTGTGGCTGATGATAAACTTTAGTATGTCGTGTT
The DNA here is from genome assembly GCA_963457695.1 of Neria commutata. Classification (NCBI taxonomy): domain Eukaryota; kingdom Metazoa; phylum Arthropoda; class Insecta; order Diptera; family Micropezidae; genus Neria; species Neria commutata. Next base: position 13,670,865 of record OY735248.1, on the reverse strand, counting down.
AACTTATCAGCTCTCGAAAATGTTTGTTTGCATATTTCACATGCAATATCGACTTTATTATGTTTATTTAAAATATGTCGATTTAGCGTATATTTATAACTAAATCCGCATCCGCACACTTCACAATTGAATCCTTTCATTTTGATTTTTTTTTAAATTACAATAGTTTTGAGCTTTTATCCTTGTTGCTGTTCAGGTGAAAGTTGAAACAGTACTATTAAAGCTTCACGTTCATTCGTCCTTTATATAAGAAGCGACAATGAGCCGAACGATAATTTTTGTGTTCGGTTTCTGTGTTGTTGTTGTTTATATATGCTGACTGAGCACTTTTGCGCTCGGTTTCTGTGTTGTTGTTGTTTATATATGCTGACTGAGCATTTTTGTGTTCGGTTTCTGTGTTGTTGTTGTTGTTCATATGTGCTGACTGAGCATTTTTGCGCTAGGTTTCTGTGTTGTTGTTGTTGTTTATATATGCTGACTGAGCATTTTTGCGTTCGGGTTCTGTGTTGATGTTGTTTATAATGAAGCTTCGCTCTCGGAAGCACCCGATGTGTCCGTTATTGTTGTTTTTTATAATGAAGCTTCGCTCTCGGAAGCACCCGATGTGCCCGTTGTTGCTGCTGTCTATAATGAAGCTTCGCTCTCGGAAGCACCCGCTATGCCCGTCGTTGCTGCTATTTGTTTCTGCGTAAGTAATGTCGTGTTCTCTACAAGCTGAATCCAAGGGATTAATTCCTCTATCACCTCTTGCTAAACGTTTTTCAATTTCGTCCCCGACCTACAAAACTGATAGCCTGGTAAATGAAGTTCCACTGGCAACGAATTTATTAGAACCTTAGCAAATTTTAAACACAGGCGTTCAACGCTATAACAAATTACTAATACAATATTGAATACGGACTTCGCCTTGTGTGGGAATATTTTTGATAGAGTTTAAACAAAATGTTCTTTTAAAAATAGGTCATGTCAAATCATATAATCAACTAGGTATTATATATGTATATATTAAACAATGAAAGTAATTTTTTTGTCCTTCATTTTATGATTTCCGATTTTAAAAGTGTATCAGCTTATCTGCTATCAGCTTATCTGCTATCAGCTTATCTGCTATCAGATATAAGGTATCAGGTATAAGGTATCAGGTATATATCAGGTAACAGGTTATCAGCTTATCTGCTATCAGCTTATCTGCTATCAGCTTATCTGCTATCAGATATCAGGTATCAGGTATCAGATATCAGATATCAGGTAACAGGTTATTAGGTATCAGATATCTGTTATCAGATATCAGGTATATATCAGTTCCACTGTCAACGAATTTATTATATTATTAAGTAGACTTCCTTCGACAACAAATCGATTAGGAGTGATTTGATTTTTATAGTTTACTACCATATTATAATGAATAATGTTTTAACCTTTCACACAGTCCATTAACCCATTAATAGCCAAGACCATTTAAAATCAGAAATCATTAGTTTCATTTATTTATTTGTAATCAAATACAGATAAGAAACATAAAAAAGATAAAAATTTCAAAAAAATATTAATTAGTAGGTTTTTGAGCCTGTACCCAAGCGGGTACAGTGGGAGGGAAAGGGTTAAAGACTAATGTAAAATAACAAATGTATATGTTTCAAATAGATTTTCATCAGTTGCTAAGATGCGTCTAATAAAACAACACCAAAACATAATTGCTAGAAATGTCGATATTTCTTCAAATAATCATCAAAAACTAAGACATAGTTCACTACTTCCTAACACCATAAGAGCCCTTATTGTTGGACCATCAAATTGCGGAAAGACCAATGTTATGATAGGTCTAATAGAAAGTCCTAATGGGCTAAAATTTGAAAATATATATTTGTATTCAAAATCTTTACATCAGCCTAAATATGAATATTTAAGACAATTGATAACACCAATTAAAGGTATGGAGTTCTATACATTTTCTGAAAATGAATACGTTTTACTACCGGACAAGGCTAAAAGAAATTCCATCATGATTTTTAATGATGTTGCCTACGAGAAACAAAATAATATTCATTCAGCTTCTATCTGTGTCAAACATATACACGTATACCAAAGCATTTAATACGTGACAATGCTAACATGATAATTATGTTTAAACAAGATGAACTGAATATGAAGCATATATATCATGATCATGTTGGTGGGGATATGTCATTTAAAACGTTTTGTTAAATGTATACAGAATGTTGGAAGGACAAATATGGGTTCCTTGTTTAAGCAAGATGAACTGAATATGAAGCATATATATCATGATCCTATTGGTAGGGATATATCATTTAAAACGTTTTGTTAAATGTATACAGAATGTTGGAAGGATAAATATGGATTCCTTGGTATAAGTAAAGATGACGATATTGATTCTGGACGCTATAGAAAGGGATTCAATATTTTTGTTAAACAATAAAATGTCAGATGTTATAACTAAATTGTTTAGTATGTTACCAACTATCTGCTATCGAGTAAATCAAGATGATGAAGCAGTTGTAATAGCTTGAGAGTAGATAAGCTGATAAGCTGTTACCTGATAACCTATTACCTGATATATACCTGATATCTGATAACAGATATCTGATACCTGATAACCTGTTACCTGATATCTGATATCTGATACCTGATACCTGATACCTGATATCTGATATCTGATACCTGATACCTGATATCTGATAGCAGATAAGCTGATAGCAGATAAGCTGATAGCAGATAAGCTGATAACCTGTTACCTGATATATACCTGATACCTTATACCTGATACCTTATATCTGATAGCAGATAAGCTGATAGCAGATAAGCTGATAGCAGATAAGCTGATACACTTTTAAAATCGGAAATCATAAAATGAAGGACAAAAAAATTACTTTCATTGTTTAATATATACATATATAATACCTAGTTGATTATATGATTTGACATGACCTATTTTTAAAAGAACATTTTGTTTAAACTCTATCAAAAATATTCCCACACAAGGCGAAGTCCGTATTCAATATTGTATTAGTAATTTGTTATAGCGTTGAACGCCTGTGTTTAAAATTTGCTAAGGTTCTAATAAATTCGTTGCCAGTGGAACTTCATTTACCAGGCTATCAGTTTTGTAGGTCGGGGACGAAATTGAAAAACGTTTAGCAAGAGGTGATAGAGGAATTAATCCCTTGGATTCAGCTTGTAGAGAACACGACATTACTTACGCAGAAACAAATAGCAGCAACGACGGGCATAGCGGGTGCTTCCGAGAGCGAAGCTTCATTATAGACAGCAGCAACAACGGGCACATCGGGTGCTTCCGAGAGCGAAGCTTCATTATAAAAAACAACAATAACGGACACATCGGGTGCTTCCGAGAGCGAAGCTTCATTATAAACAACATCAACACAGAACCCGAACGCAAAAATGCTCAGTCAGCATATATAAACAACAACAACAACACAGAAACCTAGCGCAAAAATGCTCAGTCAGCACATATGAACAACAACAACAACACAGAAACCGAACACAAAAATGCTCAGTCAGCATATATAAACAACAACAACACAGAAACCGAGCGCAAAAGTGCTCAGTCAGCATATATAAACAACAACAACACAGAAACCGAACACAAAAATTATCGTTCGGCTCATTGTCGCTTCTTATATAAAGGACGAATGAACGTGAAGCTTTAATAGTACTGTTTCAACTTTCACCTGAACAGCAACAAGGATAAAAGCTCAAAACTATTGTAATTTAAAAAAAAATCAAAATGAAAGGATTCAATTGTGAAGTGTGCGGATGCGGATTTAGTTATAAATATACGCTAAATCGACATATTTTAAATAAACATAATAAAGTCGATATTGCATGTGAAATATGCAAACAAACATTTTCGAGAGCTGATAAGTTAACACGACATACTAAAGTTTATCATCAGCCACAAGATTGTCTACCATCATGCAGCAATAATAATAATAATAACAATAATGTAAATCAGTTGATTGATTTCAACAGAAAATTACCTTGTGGCATTTGTGGTGAAAATGTTACAATCAAATCCTGGAACTATCACGTACGCACAAATAAACATAAGAGAAATTGTGCGATTACAAAAGACGAAAACTTTAAAAGTGTTAAATCGGCGTTTAATGAGCGCATTGAATCAGTTGTATTTGAAAATAAAGATGAAGGTCAACTAATACCTGATCAATTTTTGAAAAATGCTCAATCAATTATAATAAAAATGTTAAACGATATGCTCGAAAAACATTCAGCAATTAAATATAATATAGAACTGTTTGCTGAATTCATAAAAATGTCCAGTGATGATGAAATAGCTATTGACTTGAAATCATTTCAAACTAAAATGAGTGTAGCTCAAATTGAACCGCAAGTGATTTCTAGCTATGAGGATATGTGTACGCAACTCTGCACAAAACTAGCTGAATTTCAAGAAAGAGATAGCGGCTGGACATTAATAAGACTCTCTCACCTGGAAATAAACATCAATCAATATAGACCAATAAAAGGATCGCGATATCTACCACTACCATATGAAGTATACAAGAAGAAAGCGTGTATAAATGTATTAAACAATGATGAATTCTGCTTCAAGTGGGCGATAATATCAGCGCTATATCCACTTCAATTAAATTCTGCGAGATGTTCGAGCTATCAAATAGCAGACATTAAGGCTGATTTAATAACCTTGCGCAACAATATAGAGCTAAATTTCAAGGATCTGACATTCCCTCTACTAATTAAAGACGCAAAAAAGTTTGAGGACCAAAACAGCAGCATCAGCATTAATATTTTCGGATTCGATGAAGAGCTCCATAAAGTAGTTGGTCCCTACTATAGCACTGCTGTCGAAAAGGAGCACCATATCAACCTGATGCTAATCCAGAAAGAACAGCAGTTCCACTACGTGTGGATAAAACATATTTCAAGGTACATATATTCAATAATAAGAATAACAACAATTTATATACAATATTTATATATATTATACGATTTATATATTTAAAATTTTTATATATTTTGGTTTTCTATTTTTTCAATAGATTGCTACGTAAACAATCTACTCAGCATAGGACACAATTATTTATGTGCAACAACTGCCTGCAGTATAGGCATAGTGCAGAAGCGTTGGCATTTCACAAACTTGGCTGTAACAAAATTGTTTGTGAAATGCCAAGAGGTAAGAATGTAGTTCTACGATATAAAAATTATGAACGGGAGTTAGATGTACCCGTTGTAGTATATGCTGATTTTGAGTGTATTTTACAAAGTGAAAATTTTCAAAACTCAGCACAAGTTAAGAGTATTCAAAAGCATGTACCTTTTGCATTTAGTTATTATATAAAATGTTCTAATAATAGTTATAGTAAATTAGTTCAATATTCAGGTGTAGATTCACCAAAAAAATTTGTAGAGTATTTAGTTAGAGATTTAAAAGATATTTATTATAAATATTTAGCTATAGTAAGGCCGATGAATTTCCTCACATCTGAGGAAATTCGAAAACAATTTGATAGCATATTATGTCATATCTGTAATAAAGAGCTGGGAAATGATAGAGTGGCTGATCATTGCCATTTAACTGGAAAATATAGAGGACCAGCCCATAATGAATGCAATTTGAGATATCAGATTGCAAAATTTATTCCTATATTTTTCCATAACTTTTCCGGTTATGATTGTCATCTTTTTATCAAAGAACTCACATTATTTCCAGGAGATATACATGTAATCCCTTTAAATAAGGAATTGTATGTATCTCTTTCGAAACGCATATTTGTGGATGAGAAAAATACAATTGAATTGCGATTTTTAGATTCATTTCGGTTTATGGCATCAAGCTTAGATAGTTTAGCTAATAATTTAGCAGTTAATGATTTACATATTACAAGAGAGATGTATCCAATTGAAGCTGAGTTTAATTTAGTCAGAAGAAAGGGTGTCTTTCCCTATGATTATATAAATTCTGTAGATCGCCTTAATGAGAAAAAACTTCCAACTCGACATGAATTTTTCAACAAATTGTGTAATATAGAATGTTCAATTGAGGATTATGAACATGCTGAAAAAGTTTGGGATGTTTTCAATTGTTCGACATTGCTTAGTTATATGATGTTGTATTTGAAAACAGATGTTTTACTATTGACAGATATTTTTGAAAATTTTAGAAAGGTTTGCAAAAATATTTATGGGCTAGATCCCTGTCAATATTATACTGCTCCAGGCTTGTCTTGGGATGCAATGCTTAAAACAACTAATATTGAACTTGAGCTCCTTACCGATATAGATATGTACAATTTTGTACAAAAGGGAATACGAGGTGGACTTGTTCAATGCTGCAAGAGACATTCCAAGGCAAACAATAAATATATGAGTGATTACGACATTACCCAACCATCAGAATATTTAATGTATTTAGATGCAAATAATCTGTATGGTTGGGCAATGTCGGAAAAGCTTCCATATGGTGGATTTGAATGGATGCAAAATTTCGATGACTTTGAGATAGAATCAATTGAAGAAAATTCTTCTTTTGGTTATATACTTGAAGTAGATTTAGAGTATCCAGAAAATTACCATATTCTACATAATGACTTGCCATTTTGTGTAGAAAATAAAAACAGCCCCATAACCCAATGTAAAAAATTAATAGCAGATTTAAATAATAAAACTAATTACATTATTCATCATAGAAATCTTAAGCAATGTCTAGCAAATGGATTAAAGTTGAAAAAAATACACACAATTTTGAAATTTAAACAGTCGAGTTGGTTGAAGCAATATATAGATTTGAATACTCATCATAGAACATTAGCTAAAAACGAGTTTGAAAAAAATTTCTTTAAACTCTTAAATAATGCCGTATACGGCAAAACAATGGAAAATGTCGATAAGAGAAAAGATGTTAAAATTGTAACTGAATGGGAAAGTTATAGAAAACATTTAGGTGCTCGCGCTCTAATTGCAAAACCCAATTATCATAGCTCTACATTGTTTACAGATGACATGGTTGCAATCCAATTGAATAGGGTTCATTCGTTGTATAATAAACCTATATATTTAGGTTTTACGGTACTTGAATTATCCAAATTAAAAATGTATGATTTCCATTATAATTATATGAAACCGAAATTTGGTGCAAATTTAACTTTAAATTACATGGATACAGACTCATTCATTTACAATATTCAGACTGAAGATTTTTATAAAGACATTAGAGATGATATAGATTTGTATTTCGATACTTCAGGATATTCAATTGACAATGCCTTCAATTTGCCTTTGAAAAACAAAAAAGTTCTCGGCATGATGAAGGATGAAAACAACGGAAATATAATGAGGGAATTCGTCGGCCTTCGATCAAAAATGTATTCTATTGATACGATCAATTGTAAACAAGTAAAAAAAGCAAAAGGCGTTAAAAAAGCTTTATTAAAAAACCTTAGTATAGAAGATTATAAAGATTGTTTGTTGAGGAAGAAACAATTCTATGGTAATATGTATATATTTAGATCAAGAGTTCATCAATTGTATACACAAGAGCTCAAAAAATTAATATTAAGTTGTTCAGATGATAAGAGATGTATTCAAGAAGATGGTGTTAACACATTAGCGTGGGGACATTATCAAATTAATTGAAAAATAATTTAGATGTTGTTCAAATTGTGTATCCATAAGTTTTTACAATAATGTCTAGATTAAGATGTATATGCTAATTGCTTTAGGTTAAGCTTTTTTTCCGTTTGTTATAGTCTATAAGATTTGTAAATCAGTATACTGAAATGAATAAATAAACATTTTTATTAATCTTTTGTTATTTTTATTTAAATAAAATATTGTTAGTATAAATTCCTGTAGATTGCAGTTACTATCAATTGATATGGTGAACGCATTATGTGGAAGAATAGCGTACCAGATAGCAAATGTTGACTATCCATTTTCTATATTCAATGCTTTGGAGAAGACTGATATGTACAAGTTTCAGCTAAAATATTTCAAATTTGCACTTTATCTGCTGCAAGCTTAAATATGAAATATATAGGATTGTATTTGTATCCTTCATTTCTTTCTTCATTTTCACAATATTTGTTTATAAAAGTTCTAGATTGGAATAAGCTATATTCAACTTGCTGTTAATCTTAGCTGTGTTCCTGCTCATAAAAATCATTAGTTATATTCACACGCTAATGCGTCATATACTACTATCGCCAACGAATCTTTAATGTAAACAAACAATATTCACACGCTAATGCATCATATACTACTATCGCCAACGAATCTTTAATGTAAACAAACAAAATTGATCTTCCTCTTAAAAATTCAAAGTCATACGCATCATACACACACATTATCGCTCTATGGATGGTTAGCAAGAAGCAATATGCTGTTCATTCTTAGCTGTGCTCCTGCTCTATTTCACAACAAACACATTGTTGTGGTCAACGTTAGAGCCGCTCTCGCGCTTGCCCCCGCGCTTAGGTTCTCGATCCCATATACATACATACATATATATATATATATATATATATATATATATATACACACACATACATACATACATACATATATACATACATACATATATTTATACATACATACATACATACATAAACGATTTCAAATTACATCTAATTGTGAAATTCGAATTGCGAAATTCTATTTTTTATCATATTGTTTACATTATCACTGATGATGTCATTTTCACTGACGTCATCATATTGTTTACATTATCCCTGATGACGTCATTTTCACTGATGACGTCATCGTTTCACCCCTACATATGGTGGAGCAAATTTTGTGCTCCACACATACAAATTTTTCACTGAACCCCACTCAACCCTCACCACTATATTGATAGTGAATCCCCATATTCATACTACTATTTTCGCAAGCGTTACGCTGCTTTCACGCTTGTCCAGCAGCGCTCCGGGATACTTTTGCGTTCCTTGACGTTAACAACAACAAAAATAAGCGCAACAACCACTGCAGTTGTGTTCGCCCAGCCAGCAGCCGCTTGCAGAACGATTAACGTCATTCATTCCGAGTCTTTCGACGTGCGCGCATAAAACTTTTGCCCTCACGAGCTCGCCAGAAGTGAGCAGAGTGAGACAAAGTGTGGCAAAGTGAGGCGCAAAGTGTGTTTCATTGTCAGTTGTGAATAGTTTCAGAAAGCCATTAAAGACAACAACAGCAGTGGCAGCGCATAAAAGTGCAGCCCACAACAAAAAACTACAACAACAAAAACAACCGCGATAGCCACAACGCCAGAGCAGCAATTCTCGGTACTGTCAGCTCCCCAGTAGCCACTTGCCAAGGCTTCTCCAATTATAAGCGCCATTTTGTGCGCCATTTTTCTGCCCTTCACATTTCTCCCGCTTGATAAGTGGCTGCACTAAAAGCGGTTTTGTGTCGTGCTGCAATTTGTTGCAATATTTCAACGAAATTTTGTGTTTTTTTCTCTGGCAGAGTAATTGTGATGCGCATTTGCACGCCGCTGCTGCAGCAGTCGCCGTCGCAGCCGCCGCCGTCGCCAACACAGAAGTAGAGGCGCTGAAGCAGGCGCTGCTGGAGAAGCAGCAGCAGCTGGTGGCCATGGAGACAGCCTGTCTGCGCGAATCCGATCGCCAGGTCGAGCTGGAGGACAGCGTGATTGCGTGGCAGGACAAGTACGACCGCCTGTATGAGTCGCACAAGCGTGTGCAGAAGGTGAACCAGGGCCTGGAGGACAAGCTGCTCAAGCTGGTCGACCGCAACACGGGCGAGCGTGCACAGCTGACCAGCGACGTGGCCACGTTGAGTGTGCGTCTGGCGCAGGCGAACTTCAACATTGCAAAACTGCAGCGGGAAATCGTAAGTAGTACAAAACTTTTCCACTTTTCCATGAGTTCTATGAACGGTTCCTGGCCAGCGAGCAGATACATGCGGAATATGACTAACTAATGCATTTCTTTGACTGTTATTCATGTTTATTGCATTTCTCGCACTAAGCTCATTCAAATGCACTAAATCCTTCACACACACACACACTCACGCAGTGACATATTGGGGATTTTGCAAATTCCTAACAGGATTTACGTTGCTCGTAATTGCTGCATAGCTCGTGTGCCTTTATTGGTATTCAGCACAGCATATAACCAAGTAATGATAGTGCGGCATGCAAAAACGTCTCTGCAGCAATTTACACACACATGAGCAGGAAATTGTAGGTGCGCGCCAATTTGAACTGAGCCGACTGTGCCATAAGAGATGGTTTATACGCTCAACAAAAATACTTTATAATCCTTTGAAGTAATTTTCAATGTTCTTTTTTACATAGAGCGGACATATTTCATTGGCTCCATGCATTTTTTGCTTCAGTGTACATACAAGTGGGTTCTATTAGGGCCCCCTATGTTGATAAATATATACTGAAATTTAATATATTTTCTTTTAAATATAACTTTCTTATTATAGATTTTTTGGAAGTGGATAGTAGATTATCTGCTGAAAAGTTAGCGCTGATATTTTCTTTCTGGTTCCGAAGAACCCTTTAAAATAAACTTAATCAATGAACCATTTCCAAGTGATAGCAGTGCGCGGGTATATTCTGTTGAAATCATATGGTTAAAATGCTTATTCTTACTATAAAATTCAAATAAAATTTAAATCATTTGTCCATCATTTCTTTTTTTTATGTACGTAAGATGGCCATGCATGGATACCGAAGCCTTTAAGGACAAATATTGGTATCGAAAAATTCGGTCCTTTTTTCATAAATTTACAAGAGAAGAGTGAGTGCGAATTTTAAAGAGGCACTGCAGAGTAAGGCACACTCTTCACTGAAGTCTCTTACCCTTCCTTTTCGAGTTGCCTTAAAGTGCATGCCACTTCAACCCTTGCAAAGTCAACATGCGCACACTTCCGCCATCAGCTGCTCATTAGGCGTTGCATAGGCCAGATCGACAATTCTACGACCCGTTCCCCCTTCCCAAAAAAAGAAATGCTAAAATAATATTAAATGAGTTGAGAAATAGCTCAGAAAGTCGGAAAGCAACATGCATGGACACCTTACATGTGGACATACACACACATACATACATATATTCATCAATACATAGAATAGAATAAAGATGAACTGCTAACAAAGTCAACAACCCCTTATGCCATGTTGGTTGCGACTCAGACGTGAAACGGTCCAAAAAAAAGCGCCCACTTAGTTTTGACTGTTGAAGAGTGCTCGCCGGGAAGTTAAGCTGTCGCTGCTTTGCCTCTGGCTCTGGTTCTGTTTCTACTTCGGCCTCGACCACTTGCCCATCCTAGTCTTCTGTATTGTTGTCGACGTCTGCTAATATCGTGTCTTCCTGTCTGTGACTCACAATCAGTCGCTTCTTCCGTTGCCGTTGCCGCCGGAATACGTTTCGGCATTTCGCATAACAGTTTTGTTTATATTGGTTGTTTTGTTTGCTTCGACCATAATGCTCGACCTCCCCGTGCCGGTGCCGGTGCCAGTGTCACAACTACTACTACGGCCACCAAGACCAGCAAGGATTCTGCCGTCGATACAACAAATTCTTCTTCCTGTCTTGCTGTCTGCCTTCGTGCTGCTGCTGCCTTATGTCAGGCGCTCTCGCCGCTTTCGTTTCGCAAATATAGAAACTCGATGAGTGTCTGTGCTGAAGTGGCCTGCCGCACAAGAGTGCAAATCCCGAAACGTGTGTTATTCCCAGCTGCATAACGCGCGTGTTCCATGGCAAACTGACTCGCAAAACACACACACACTCCTATTCACATATGTATATGTATATTTACGTTAAGGTACCTGCTGGCAAAGTTCTAACCCCCAATGGCTTTGGCGTGCATGGAAATTGCGCATAATTATTATTGTATTTTATAAAGTGCAATCATCGAAGGCGACAGCGCGGGGAGAGGGCAGGACGGAGAAGACATCAGTGCCGCCAGCTGCATGCCACGTTCGTGTAAATGTGCCGTCGTGTAGCAGAAACGCAATTCATGCTGCTTGCAGCATGTAATTAGAGTGCAATTGCCCCAGTCAGAACCAGCAGCAGGCAACACTTTTGTTGTTGCTGATATTTGCGCTGTTGATTCACTTTCTAAATTGGTGGGCTTTAAAAGAAATGCATAGAAGACACGCACAACTTATTTAGATCGCAACATTTTTGTGCTACTTGCAGGACATTCGGGGCAGATAATCATCTTTTATGAGAGAGGGGGTATGATATAATAGGATTAATGAGTTTGGATTAATTGCTATGTGCAAAAGTGGCAACAGATTTGAAAAACAGTTTTTCTTAAATCGATGACCTTGTTCGAAAGCAGGCTTACAGTGCTTTAAAGAGAGCCATGAAATTCACAATTAAATATTTCATTAAATTATAATATATTTCTATAAAGAAATATTTAAATAAATAAATAAATAAAATCGCACGATTTCGGAACAAAAAAAGTGCCGGAAAAGTCAGATCTCTCATGAAGATATATGTATGTATATAGCTTAAATAAAAATGTACACATTTATTCAGACAAAACATATGTATATGAAATTTGCATTAATGCCTTTCAGCGATTTGATTATGCCATTAAACTTAATAAAAACCACTTCCTTCTATTTTTGTTGTTATTGCTGTTGTTTTATGGTTGTTGCTATTTGCCTGAGTCATAAATATGCTGTGCTGGTGGCATAGGGTGAGAGTGCGATGAGCTGAAATTTATGCTATACCTGTGCATATGCGCGAGCATGTGTGTGTGTTAGTGTGAGTGTAGCTGTAGCTGTAGCTGTGGCGATGTACGGTGGATAATGGCACCAAGTGCTGTTTACCCGCTGCCATTATAATCCTTTAAATATTGATTATTTTAGCCACAACAACGTGCACTTATACAAAAACAGCAAAAACCGACGCCACTATTTACAACGCCGCTGTGTGGAAGCCAGCGCAGTGTGGATGTGTGTAGTGCTCCCCTTACGCTTCGCCACGTGAACTATGGATTTTATTAAAAATCCAGGTTTCTTGGCTTGTTTGCGCTGGCATGGTGGGGCGCCGGAGCTGGAGCGAACACTTTAATGCCGTAGTTAGCAAGAGCGAAGCCGTTGGTCCGTAGAATTTCTACTGTGCTGAGAGGACATGCAAATTTAAGCGCACGTAGAAAAGAAGTAGAAGGGTAAAAATAAAAGTGGAATGGAGAAGAGTAAACCTAGTCGAGGAAGAAGCTAGTAGAAAATACATAACCTTTAAATTCAAGCAAAGCATGTGCTAGAAGAAAATAATTTCGCCTTCACATAAAAAAAACTTGAAGGAGTGAAAAGACAAATCAAGGCGGCTCGGCTGGTGCGGAGAGCATGCCCGCTCGGCGGCCGCAGTTGTCAGCGTCACGTACCGAAATGCAATTATTTGTCAAAAATTGTCGTTATTGCTTTTTGGGCGCGGGTGCGCTCTGCCCCTTTCCCCGCACTGCCGCACATTTGACATTTTGTTGCGGGTAATTGGGGGCATGAGTTGCTTGTTTGACTGGTTTTTGCTCTGCGTTTTTGGAACAATTGAACTGAGGCGCTGCAGGGGCACAAGCACACGCACACGCTTACTCATACTCATGCAAAGAGCCACATAGTATTTACACACGTACTGCCATGAGCAGCGAAATTTGTTTATTTTCGGCCGCAAAAAGCAAAGGCGAACAAATATTTTGCAGGCTGCAGCGCAGCGAAATGTAACATGCAACATTATCACGGCTTGTGGCAGGCTTGCGCTATACAATTCGGCTGCGCCAGCAATATGGCGTGTGTGGGAACAGCGCCTGCTGTTATGTTGCCGGCCATTAGCCTCGAACGGCGCCACTAGGAGCGCTGATACCGGAAATTTTATTAAGTACAGAAAATTTCTGCATTGCAAATTTCCAGCTGGGTGTTTTCAGCATTCCGGCATTGACAGCCCTATTTCCTATACGCCGCCATTTTACCCGGCACATTTGTCTGCACATTGAGACGTGTTGGCATGCTGGCGTCTTCTTTAAATGCCACAAGCAGGAGTGCTTCCAACGTGCTCTGCTTATTTTTGCCTGCCAAATGTTGAAATGCGAATTGTGGCAAGAATGAAAACTATTTGCGCTCAGCTGCTAGTAAAACAACAACAACAAAGAGCAACGTGCGCTGCAGCAATGGAACCCCCAAAGCCGTTTAATATCCTTTGAAGCAATAAATAGACCGCGATATAGAACGACTGCGTGGACTGCCCGGACAAAGCGTCGTCCATCGCACAAAGAGTTCGTCGTAGACCCCGCTTGCCGTAGCCTACTTCACTTTGCAATGAATGACGTTTTGGACAGTCAAGCAGGAATGGCGCGCGTCGCAGAGGAGACGCATATAAAAGCATTCCTTGAAGTGACACGCAAAAGCATGATATATTATTATTGTACTGTGCAAGTGGCAGGGGCAGGGGTAGGGGCAGGGTTTGGGGCAGATGGTTGTTGCTTCAGTGCGGTTGTTGCTTTAAGCGTTTCTCTATCTACCGCCCCCTTGCAGCCTTTCCGTATACACTCACACTCAGCTTTACTTGCGGCATAGTGGCGCTCAGCTGGGCATGTCCATCTTGATTTGGCTTTGGCAGTGAGTGCTACTGAGCTGCGCTAAGAAAGTGAACAGATGGAGAGGCGTCTCTATCACGATGCACGTCTTAAAGTGATTGTTTGATTGTAGTGATTTATGTGCTGAAGTGTGGGAAGGCGTAGTGCAAGAACGATGCAGGTTAGAACATAGCAACTTGCATTTCAAATTTGTAATGAGAATTAATATGGTTGACGTGACGCCTCCTTCGCTGCTGGCCTGTGGCGTATTTGCATGAAATGCATGAGGAATTCGATAGCTCGCACACAGTCTAACAATATGCACTTCTGGAGCTGCGGTTATTGTCCTTAGAGGATACGAACGAGTGACCGAAAGAGCAAAGAGGGACGGAAAAACAAAATGCGGTAGGCGAAGGGGTAGGAAATGGCATGCAGTTGCAGCGCTTGCACTCGAGTCCAAACTATTTTGCAAATATGCAGGACGCTGGCACGATCTCAGCAATTTTTATAGCGCTGCGGTCAAAGTTGCTGTGCTTTTGCTGCCTTTCCTGCTTGATATTTTTATTGCTGTTGTTGTTGTTTTAAAATTTCATATCGTGCAATCAGCGCCTTACACACACATAGTACACTCATGTAGACAGGCTGTTAACCGCAGCTATATACATTTATAGAAACAGCTCCTGTGCCGACAACAACAACAACAACAGCAGTAGCAGCACTCACGCCAAGCTCAACAGCAACAGCAGTGGCAAGTGCGGCAAAGTGTTGAAAGCTATTTTTAATAGCGTTTCTTTGTGCCAATTTGAAATTGTTGGCGCGCACAGAAGCACCCAAAGTAGTAGCACTTGCAGAAAAGTCAGAAGAAGAAGAAGCAATCGCTGCAGATGGGTCGACCCGACCAAGCCAGTTGCCGAGGTGTTGCAAAAAGTGAAGAGTGAAGGGAAAGCATAAAATTGCCATTTACACGCGCCACAACAGCAACTTGAGTGAGGCGCAATTGGATTTGCACGAAATTGGACATTGAGTGTTGGCAACCCTAAGCCCATTTGTATGCCGCGTCGCAGCAGCTGCACTGAAAGCACTCTTTTTTGTTGCTGCTGATGTTGCTGGCTGTTAGTCTGATAAAAGTTTTTGCGCTAGAAAAGTTTGAAATCGCTTGCGCTAAACTGAGGCAACCATTACAACAAGAACAACAAGCACAACAATTGCCCCCGAAAATTGTGATAGCATGTACTCCTAAGAGAAGAGTTGCGCTAAACTTGATTACATACATGTGAGAGATTTTTTTGGCCAGTCGTCGCTCGTCTTGATTGTCGGAAGTCATGCAGACTGAGTCTGAGGAATCAGATGCGTAGTGAGCATATTTTTGTTCAAGGGGTTGTCACATGTTAAGGCAGGGATTTAACAGCTTTTGGGTTAAGCTTGAAGCGCTACTTCTTCGGTATAAGTCACAGCGAGGGACCGCCAATTGCTTGTTCTATAGGCAGCATAATATTGCCGCATGCAATAGCAAAAACAATAACAACAATAGCCACCAACCAATATACGCCTCATTTTAATTAAAGGCATTCGCAGGCGTCGCTTTTTTCTTTACTTTTTCTTTTTGCTTTTGCAGCTTTTACAACCAATTCATTTATTTCTTTGTGACTTGGCAGACTTGCTTGTTTTACTCAGTATGCATGTCTGTTGGTGCCTTGTTCATTAATTTGAAGCGAGCGTCAGTGGAAAACTTCAAGTGTCGAACATGCGCTGCTAACACGCCGAAGGCAACAAAAGCCTCAAACCGCATTTTGCACTTAAATCTTTTGGGTTGAAATGAAGTGGTGTGCGGTTAGTTTTCGTATTTGTGTGGCATACAATTTTGCATGGCTGCCACATATATCCGGCAAACACAGACACAAACATATGCAGCATACATAATGCAATATACATACCTGCCCTATAGCAAAATGCTGTCGAGTTTTCTAAAAGGTTGTGATTCCTCTCTGGACTCAGTAAGGAGTTCAGGCATGTGCGTATTTAAAAAAAAATAATATAAACAAATGTGAAAGTAGTAGACGCAAAAAAGGGGTAATTTTGATAAAAATTTAGAACATTATTTCCAATATTTTAAAAGATGAGTAAGTTGCTGGAGCGATCCTTTGATCGATAACTGTGACCGCTTACAAAGTTATGGACTTCATACACATAAAAGCAAGTGGTTCGTTTCGATCAAGGAATGGGCTTGGGCCCTCAATCGGGACTGTCTACATTTCCTGCAGACATTTGTGTTCCTAAGTATATAGCATACAAGCCATACCCTGTCTGCAAGCATATGCTCTGCCCACAGCCCCCCGCTTGCTCCGTATTTGCCATTGCGTTAGTATTGGTGTGCCATATGTGCTCCAGCCATATCAGCAGCTGTAAGCGATTGTTAACTTGAATGGGAGCGTGTAACATTTTGCGTAAACAGTTTGGCTTTTTGTGCCTTTTTGGCCTGGTCATTGCTTAGCTCTTAACTGTTCTAGTTTTTTTTGTTGCTTTGTTGTTGTATGTGCGTGATTTTTTCACGCCAAGACAAAACAAATGCTAACTCATTTTCACTAACAAATTTAGGCGCTTGCATGATGAAATGCTTCGAAATCTAATTTGTGCCTGCAAGCGGGCATTCCGATTAAGCTAAAACAAAAAATGTTTAATTACACTTCAGTTGCTCCAACTCTTTCCCTAAAGTCAAATCCTCACCGACGTACGCTAAAAAATTAGCTTGTTGTAGCGATTAGCATGACACCTTTTATCTTGAATGTCGGCATTCTTATCAGCGTGAATGTGATTAACACGTATTTTGCTACCCGGGCGCAATTGCTTCCGTTAGAACTAATGGCAAGTCATTTTAAGTGAAGTCAACTGTAAGAAACGCAAAAGGCAAAAACAACATTAAGAATACTGACAATATCCACAAGATACACTCTTGAAAATTGCTCAGTAACAGTTTAGGAATCATCAATGCTTTTTAAAGCCGATCTAAAAGCCGTACAATAAATGCAACAATTTTGAAGGTCTGTTCGAGAATCTCAGCGCAATAGTTCCAGCTGGAAGATTTGCCAAATAATTGAAGGTTTTAATTCGCACTTTTTCTATTGAACGCAATATTGCCTTAAATAATTACATTACTGATTGCTGTGCCTTTCTTTCTTATTTTCAATATATATATTCCTAGCTGTGTCCTAAGATATACCCGATTTCCTGCTTGCTAACAACTGATTGCTTCATTTTTAATAAATTTCTTAGTTGTCGCAGCAACATTTTTAGTTAAATTTACTAGTACACATTTTTTTTGCGAGTCTAAGCAAAAACAGACAGCAAATGTAAATAGCCACAGAGTCACTAGCGCGATACCGCACACCCATGGATGCCGAAGCAACTGCGTTAAAAAATGGCGTTAATGTCCGAAGCGAAGACAGTGAAAGGCACCTTTCTAATATATGTATAGCATGGCTTGCCGTTGAGGGTAGAAAGGGCATTGTACAGCAAATGTTTGAGATGTAAAACATCAAGATTTACAAAAGTCATAACAATTTGCGCGAATATGGCGCAGAGGCTGATGGCAACAGGCAGCAGCAGGTGGCGAGGATAGAACAGCAGAACTTGCTGATCGTTATCAGCGTGACGGACAGAAAATCCAACGTGGGCTTTAGTTATGACATTTTGTTTGAGAAGCTGACATATTTTCTATGTTGCCGAAAAACTGGACTGAACCGCTGTTATTTTTAAACCCAAATGCTGCCCAAATTAATGAAATTTCGTTGTAGTGCGTTACTCATTTCGTATCAATTGTATCCTACGCGAAAGGGAGCATATTGAGCAGTGCTCTCACGGCAAGTATTTTGTTTCTGCTTGGAATACTGAAATTGGCCCTCCCCTTTTTATTGTCTATTTGCCGTCTTCGATTTGAATATTGCCTAAGCAAGCAGAAAATAGAATAAAATCCCTTCTTAGTGTATCTCAACTAAAAATAGCACACTTCTTCTTGGCATTCGAATAAAATAGATATTGCCTCTAAAAATACACACACACACACACACTCCCTCATACAGAAATTGGGCTCACCTTCAAAGCCAGCTCTATTTAAATGTAGGCCTAAAAGGCACTCAATAAGGCTTTGAGCCTCATTTACCCTATAATACGCATACACACAAGCACTCCTTCACAAAGCCATACACATGTAAATATTTTGGCTGTAAGATGCGCTCGTTTTTTGCCCACTTCTGGGCACTCACATAGAAGCACAAACAAATTTGAGTACCAATCAATAAAATGTTTGTGGTACCTTGACACCAGCCTTGACAAAATCCCTTGAAGTATGCCTGCATGCGCAAGGCTAGTTTGCAGCTGTGTAAGTGCTTATGTCTGTGTGTGTGTGTATTATTAGACAAATATGAGTGTAAGCTGGCAGTTATTTGCATTTTAGTGCAAAACTTGTTTGTATATAAGTATAACTGTCATGAACAGCAAAATCACACACACACACTTTTGCATAATATGCACTTTGAACACACATGCATGTATACAATACACTGACAGTAATTTGTGATTTTGGTGTGGCATGGTTGAGGGCAATTTGCAGCATATCAGCCAGCCGTACTGTATCCTTTTGCACAGTTGCTCACTTTGTATGCATTTATTTACAATTTTCATTCTGGTTGCTTTTCTAAAAGAAAATGAAAATTTATGCGTACATGCTGCAACATACACAAACACATACATAAACACACTTTTAGCTTTGCATATGAATGAGTGATAGAAACGTCAACGGAATACTTCAGGCTTGCTGCTACACTATGCTACAAAGTGAGAAAAGATTCGATATTCAAATGTGAAGGCGGGCACGTAGCGATTACTTTTTTTGGGGATCTCGGTTTTTTGATTGAAAATTAACATTTGCTGAAATATAGAAAGCTTTGACTGAGCGACAGAAAAAAGTATTAGATCTGCCAACATTTGGAATTCCGGCAGCTCTCTGTCTGTGAGTACATGCTTGTGTGTAGCTTTTATATGTATATGAGCCATGAATAATTGATGTACTTTTTGCGTATTGCAGCTGTTGGCGACATGAAGACCAACAAATTTAATGCTTTCGAAATTGCATGGAATCTTCAAGATTCACACATATTCTAAAATATTGTATGCATGTGTGTACCTGTGCATTGTATGCTATCTTTGCATAGAATGTATGTGTAATAAATGCATTCGTTCTGTTTGAAAAGAAAATATTGGCTTAGGCAAATTTTGAAGTAGTCAAAAATACATTTTCGAATTACAAATCAATACAGGCAAAAGTCAAATCAATCAAAATAAACTTGCTGCCTGCTGTTGTACTCACACACACACACACACACACATAAACATAGACAGCGCACAAGCAACGCACACAAATGCAACAGTTTATTTATGTTCACAATTTATTTTATTTTGCGGAAAGGATTTCATTTTGGCAGATTGAATTTCGGAGACGCAGCGAACGTGCGTGAGTGCCTTGCATGAAAAATACCAAGAGTAAAGGGGGAAACGGCAAAGGGACGGCACAGTGTGGTAGTTAAAGTGGAAAGAAGCAAGAAATATATTTACTTAGCGAAAGTCTGGAGAGGGTATGCCAAAATGCAATGTGAAATCTTGACCTGATACTTAATTACAAGCGGCTATTTCCGCAAAGCCCCCCATGGGACTATCACAAAAAGGCCAGAAGCATATTTAATGTGCGCCCACTGCTCTTCTTCCGCTCCTTATAATGAGCATGAGGCGGGCATAAATAGCCCAAATGAATTAATAAATGCCAGCGCAGCAGAGTAAACACTGCAGCGGCTAATTACCATAAATTACCCCACAAACGCACACACTCACATTTATATACATTTCAATGGTATGTGTGAGTGTGTGTATTAGGGCTATCAATACAATCTTGAAATTCTTGCACAAAGAAAGATTATTCAAATCAAACCGCTTAACAATTAAGTTTGAGCTGCGAAAATTGAATTATTTAAACAAAGGTCAATTAAAATTTACATAATCGGCACTACATTATAAGAAACTATCGAATATAGTTTTTTTTCTTCAAATCTCTATATTCCTTTTGGATTAGCCTGTGCCGTTGTATTTGCTTTTATACCGCTTTTAAATGGAAAAGGTGTTATCTGATTTTTGATATCGAATTCCAGGCATTACTGAACCCTTTCGGTATTGACAACCTTAGTATGCACATGTTTTTGATGAAATTTGTTAGCACCTTTTTTCCCCAAATTGTTATTGTTATTGTTGTTTTCGCATAAAATGCGAGTTTAATGGAACATTCGAACACAATTAAAAAGTAATTCATTAGCGCTCATGCGAAAGCATAAACAACACAGACAACAACAACAGCAAAAAAACAACAACAGCGGTGAGAGTCGTGCTGTTGTTACGCGCACATATCCTGTTCTCGTATGTACATGTCAGCTTGAACACGTCGGCATACAAATCGATGCTACGTCGAGCTGTAGAACTGCCTCGCAGGCGGACAAGAGCATGATGTACACATTGCCATCTGTACACTCCATCCAAAAATTGTTGCTTCAATTCATCGACTGGAGCAAGGAGGCCTTGTGCCTTCGGTAACGCAGATGTGTCGATGTGGCGAAGCTGAAGCTGCACAGCCGAGGAGGCAGCCTGCCTGACTGACTGAGATTTTTGTATGTAAATTGCTTACGAAAAATCGATTTTGATTTTGATGTGCTGAAAGAATAAAAAGCATGAGAGAAAATAAATTTAACTCGACTCGAGGCGATGAGGCAGTGCGGCAGTGACAGTGGCAGCGGCAGCTCTATGACAGCCAGACACTTACCTTCGTGCGCGCGGGTATGTGGCGGACATTTAATGAAAGGAGGGCGCGTGCCAGGCTGCCAATGGGGCAGCTGGTAGTTGGCAGGCGGTTGAGGCTGCGGGGCGAGGTTGTAGTAAACAACATGGCGCACTGGAGGGAGCTGAGGGTGGAGGCTTGCAAGAGCGACTGACGTAAGTGGGCGTATGAGCGCACATTTGGGCAATAAACTCTTATTGTAAATTTTGAGGGTTGATTTTGTTTTTCTAATTTTTCTTCGGGATTATATCAATTTTTTTCTCTGCTTCTGCCGCTCTTCCGTCCGCTACTTCTGCTAACTTATAATTGATTAGAGCGCTGCTAAGTTGAGTGCGGCACGGACTTAACTTAATGGGGTTTTTATCATGCAAGGTAAAAAGGTAGAAAAGGCAAAGGATAGAGGGGAAAGAGAAATGTTACAGCAAATGAAAGAGGAAGCAGGTAAGCATCCTGAGAATTGCGCCGGTCCATAAAGGAAAGAAATTAGTAGAGCGTCCAAAATTATGTTCTTTATGCTTTTAGCTGTGTGTGTGTGTGTCTTACCACTGTCGGGCAGTATGAGACACTTTGGCACTGTTGCCGCAAACGCTCAATCGACTGAAACTTCGACGCACGCTCGCACACCTTCAACATAATTAAGCGTGTGACGTTTTTACTGTATTACCATGATCATGTTAAGTGCAACTGTTGCACTGCTGACCACTTTCCACTTGTTGCACTAGCTTTTGAGTACTCAGTGCGTGCGGCAAGGCTGTGGCAAGTTTAAGTAGCGTTTCCATTGACTTTGACATTTTTTGTTCTTTATGTTTGCTTTGCTGCAAACAGCTCTTGCTTATATTTGTGAAAAAATTTGGCATGTTGCCACATAAATTTAAAATATTCATGCTGGTGTGTCAAATTTTCCATGAGCGTAGGTGCCCAAAGTGTATGAGTAATGAACACTTATCTACAGCTTATCATACAAATTCAATTTGTCAGCCACTAGAAGCCACTAATTATCGGGCATAATGCCATTGAGTGATAAGCGATAGATAAACTGCTGCTGATTAACTGATTTACAATAGTTTGCTCTCTCATGGCGGCACTGTGTGTACGAGTATCTGCGCGTATAACCTTCAATCGAGAATAGAGAACGTAAGCAGCTGATGTCATCTCGTAAGATTCGGAGTAAACTAGAGTAGTGAATATTGTGAAAATATATTAGGAAAGAAGAAGAAGACGCTGGCATGAGCTCAGCAAACTTTCAGCTTTGAATAAAAATGTTATTTAACAATGGCGAGCTGCCGTACTTCAGTATGAACCCCAGTCGAATTTTCCACCAAACCGAACTATGAGTCCTGCATCTTCAAGAAAGTATGGCATGAGCTGTTCGAACCGTACACATTTCATTGACAATATTCAGTCTCTATATTAGCACAAATTTTCAATGAAATAATTTCGTTTGACTATGCAAGAAAATTTGCGTACGAAATGTAAATAAGTGATAGTTAAAAAAAAAAGAGAATTTTTAATGGCCATGTGAATTTTTTTCAAATGTTGCTTTTCTTTCACGCTTTTTTTATAGCCTTTTAGTAGTCATATTTAGTTAAAAATCTGTTGGAAAAAATCATGTGGCATAAATAAATTGACTGAGTGGCATAGATGCATATTTTGGGTAATATCAACAGATAACAGCGTCCAAAGACTGTTTGGCGGATTTCAAATTAAAAAGAACAAGCATCGTTTATATGGCAAACCCTTTGGTTGATATTGCATGAACAGCTCGGTTTATGCGTAGTTAAACTATTTAAGCACTGAGCATAGCTTACGGCGCTGACTCACTCACGCACAGTCACGCACACGAGTGCATACACAGCAGTGCACTGCTATTTAATTGCTTTTAAGTTGGTTTGTCGATCTATTCTGTTTGTGTGTGTGTGTGCGGTGTGAGAGGAGAACAGGTGGCGCCAATGTCAGAGGAGGAGGCATGCACCCCAAGAAGTGTCCTTTGCAGACATCACAACTTAATTAACTTGCTATCAATGCTACGTGTTGTTGTGACTATTTTGCCTTTCTCTTTGCTCTTTGCTTCATTATTGAGTTTCAGTGCAGTGCGCTGTGTTGTTGTTGTTCTACTTCTTGTGCTTTTTTTCAAATGCTAATGAAATTTTGCGTGTTGAGCAGCAATAAAACTAATTATTTGCTCTACGCTACACACACACACACACACACACACACAGATTGTTGAAGGCTCCACTAGCTATTGATTGGGGGCTTCGTATGCATACAAGTGCGTGTTTGTGTGAGCTTGTTTTCATTAAAGTTCTCAGCGACATGCTGGCGTCTTGTTGGCCTTACACGTTCGTTTTCTGTGCCACTTTCCGTAAGCAACTTTCAAATGATTTTGCTGCTTAGGCTGATTTGTTGTTGTTGTTTTTGAAACTAACTTACAAATAAGATAACTTATAGTACATTAACAACTTGCACTACTTGTTATTATCTTAGAGCGAGTTGCAAGTTGATGGTTGCATGAAAATTGCGGCTGTGTGAATTTGTTTCTTTGTATGTTTTTGCCCCTTCTATATTGTAGGTGTTGTTGTTGCAGTTGTGCTGTGTACATTATGATTTGGCTTTGATGTTACGGCCATTTTAAAATGCTAGTATGCATGGGCCATTTTGTTTGTTAGTTGTTGTTGTTATTTGCATGCTTACATGCCTGACACATTTTCCGCCATTAACGGCGCGGCAGGCAGCGTGAAGCGGAAGTGCACAACGCATGTCAATATGTCGTTGCACAGTTTGAAAGGCAGCGCAAAATAGCGACAACAACAACAACACAAAAGGCACAAATGCACATGCATTCATACATTTGCATGTATATGGCGAATTCATTTACATGCGCCATTTGCAAGCACATTGCTGTCGTGTGGCATGCGGCATGTGGCAAGTGCACAGGGCGTATTAAATGGCCTAAAGAGATTATGCAGCGATGCAGTTTAATAACGTGCCTCTATGTGTGTGTGTGTGTTTGTGTGCGCTTACATGTAAGCTTCACTTTTTAAGTTTTTTCACTTTTCCGACTTTTCACTTTTTTAATTTCCCCTCACGCTGAGTGGTTAAATACATACATATGCTATGACATGCCAGAAGGGAAATCCACTTTTTGACATTGCATTGGCCCGGAAATATTTGATGAATTAATGCCTGCCGACTTTGCTAGAAACGCGCTGAAAAATGTATAATGGTACAAATTAAAAACCATAAAATATTGAGGAAAATTGTATTGAAATTTAAGCTGCTGCATTGTGCCACTGTTTTAATAAATTTAAATTACTTTTGCCTGATGGGTATTTAAATACCCCAAAAGAAAATGTTTCCAATTAAAGCGTGGGAAATTTCGAAAAAATTTTCTAGAAACTAGAGATGATATAATCAGCTGTTGGTAGAGAAATGCATTTCAGCTTTTATTATGAGCGTTTTTATGTTGGAAAATCGTTAATACCGAAATTACTAAATTGTTTTAAAAATATTCTTCAATTTTCTTCTAATTAACATGTCACAAAAGCTTAAAGAGTGGGTATATTAAAACTTATTTTCGAACAAAAACTCAAAGCTATTTTTGTTTAAGCTGACGCTTAGATTTATGCTATTTGATTTATTGCAAATATCGACGCCCCTTGACAGATGGCGGCTTTCTGTTGCGTTTGAGTGACGTAAATTTAACTTTAATGCACACACAAATTGGCAGCAGCTGCGCCAGTTACAGATTTATTATTGAACGCTGTATATACATAAGTACATGAATTTCAATGCCGGCGACGGTGCGTATGAGTGACATATTATGTGCTAATATTGCGCTTGCCCGGGGCGTTGTCAGCGTCGTGCGTCAAGGCCGGTCCCACTCCCTTTGGCATTATTTCATAGAATTGCACAAGTATGAGCCAATGAATTAGCACCGCTTCGGCCATCGAAAACAAAAGGCGGCTGTCCAGCTCGAAGAGACCACATGCAGTGTACGCAATCTGCTGCTGGCCCAAGTAAATCGCGAACTGCTCCAGCTGCAAAGCAAGCGAGAGAAACACACATTAAACAAATCGAAATGTAAAATCGTGAATGTGATGGTGTTAATGGACAGACAATAGGAACAGCACTAGAACTAAAACTCGGATTTCGCTAAGCACGAGACGCGAAGGCGATGCATGGAACGAGAGCGTGGATAGCTTATAACACAAAAAAATTATTGGAACAGTCAAGCAAACATTTCGCCATGTCAACACCATCAAAAAACAACAACAGCAGCAGCGAAAATCAGAGTGGAAACTGTACGAGCGAACAACAACAACTGACTCCGGTCCGGAAGCACGAGTAACTCACCGTGTCATTGAGGCTGCCATCAATATCATCGGCCCGGTCCAGACGCACATCGGCCTCGGCGAGCAGAACACGCGTCTGCAATAAGCTTTCCTTCATGCGCTGCGTCATCGCAATTACAAGGCACATGTCCCACAGCAGAAGCACCACATAAGCGGCGCCGAAGGGATTCAAGTTTCCGACGAAGAACATGAAGAAGAGTTGCACGACACATTCGATCAGCACAAAAGCCAGTAAGCAGAGCAGCTCTACTCCAAAGAGATGCGTGAGTGCGTCGCTGAGCTGGAGGACGCGTGCGTAGAGACGCATCAGGCGGCGCAGCTCGTCGGCGAGCCAGCGTAACTGCAGCGCCTGCAGCGGACGTGGTGCGGCCCTACCGACGCCCATGCGCAGAGCGTCCCGCAGCAGTGCGCTCAGCAGCAGATTCAGCTGCTGCGTTTGATGCGTGAGCAGCAGCACTCCCATGAAGTAAATGTTGAGCGTTAGCTGCAGCACCA
Source organism: Neria commutata (assembly GCA_963457695.1). Classification (NCBI taxonomy): domain Eukaryota; kingdom Metazoa; phylum Arthropoda; class Insecta; order Diptera; family Micropezidae; genus Neria; species Neria commutata. The sequence continues at coordinate 13,644,576 of OY735248.1, read as the reverse complement.
GCTGGCCATAGTAGAGCAGAAGCACGGCGCAGCGGTATAACAAAAGGTTGCGAACATTGTCATCGTGCAACACCAGAAATATGGTCCACACCGAGGAGCAGACCACGGTCAGCAACTTGGCGCCAATCAGGCCGAGCGTCCGTCTGCCGAGGGGCAGCGCCTGTGTGGGACCGAGCTGGTGCAGCTGCCGCTGGCACTGCAGCACTTGGTTGATGCACACAATCAGCGCATCCTGGCGGCACGCTTGCGTGAGCAGTGTCAACACGGCGCACAGCTGCTGCACCATGTAGCGATAATAGCCAACGAAGAGCAGCACCTGGTTGTTGTGCAGGAACTTCATGCCTTTGAAGATGATGGGCAGTATGAAGGGCAGCAGGCACATGAAGCACAGCAGCACCAGGTAGCAGTAGCTGCGGCCCCAAGTCGACTGACGTACATAGAAATGCAGTACGTGATTGCGCTGATGTTGTTGTTGTTGTTTTTGTTGCTGCACACACGTGAAGGATACGACGCCGAGCGCTTTGGCCGCATAATAACCGACGCGAATTATACCGGCAATTATTTTTTCGTCCCTGTGCAAAACGGCGGCGAAGTTGCGTCTCTTGCGCGCTGTTCGGCGTTGAGGCATGCTGAAGCGTTCAACAAGTTCTGCAGGCGGGCGGAGTCACTTCCGAGCGGAATTTTGGGTTTATGTCAAAAGCGAGTCGCATTCATTTTGTTGTCGGAACAATGGTTGTCAACAAATTAATTAGTGTAATTGCAATGGAAGCTTTCAAATTATTCATAAATTCTTTGTAATGCATTTGATAACTGTTGCAGATTAACCGACTGATTTAATTGTCGACTATTTTTAAGCATTTGTCAGTTTGGTTGAAATAATAGAGCAGATTATTAAAAAGGCTCGAGAATGCTATTGAAAACGTATTACTAGGTTAATGTATAATATAATTAGGACATTCAAAGTTCTCTTCTAAAGTTACCATCTGGCAACTTTAAAACGATAATAAAATAAATTTGTCAGCACCCATTTTTTGTATTACATTCTAAATTTGCCACAATCGCGTTATAAGTGTTTTCTAAAGTTATTATTAAGGACCATGACTATCATTACTCTCGCAAAAAGCAATATCCCATCAAAATGCCATTAGTTTTTCATAATTCTCTGAAAAGACCAATTGTCAACAAAACTTGCTGAAAATCTGTTTCCATTTTCGCGACTAAAACAGCTGATGAAAGATGCCTGCTTAACACGAAAGAAAAACACGAGCCAGCGCATGGCAATTTTAGCAACTAGTGCTATCTCTTGTTTGCATATAAGGCAAAATCAAACGAAGTTGCCAGATGGATAGATATTATAACGTTAATAGGCAGCACAGTTAACACACCAGATAACACGAAACAGCGAACCTTCTAAACGAATATTTATTTATGCTGACGTTAAGATTTATGCATTTGAAATTATTGTAACAATCGTCGCCTAGTGACAGATGGCGGCCTTCTGGAGCGTATGAATGACGTAAATTTTGATTTTATAAAAAAAAGGAGGGTGTTCAGCTCGAAGAGATCGCATGCGGTATATGCAATCTGCTGCTGGCCCTAGTTAATGGTTAACTGCTCCAGCTGCAAAGCATGCAGAGTTTTCTATATACCTTCAGTGAAGGCAAGTGTAGCTAAGGGCCGTTGTATCGACACAGTAGGTACAGTTTCTACAATGGACAGACGATAGGAAAAGACCAATTGTCAATAAATAATAAAAGGCGCACACAAAAATAATATTGAGCGGTCACTTTCTCATGTCAACACCATCAAAAAAGTAACAACAACAACAGCGACAATCAAAGTGAAAACTGCGAACCTCAACAACATGAACAATTGAATCTTGTCCTGGAACACGAGAAAGGTTCGAAGTTATGAGTTGGCGATATTTATAAATTTGCTATAGATTTTTATCGATTTATTTCTGTGTTAATTTATTGGTATCGATATTAGGCCGAGAATATCGTGGAAAGGAGTTTGTTTGTTTTTTGAGACCTGCGAAAACTTGATTTATGAATATATCAGAGTAGATCTTACTGTGTTAAAGGGTACAGTCGTTCGACTCTCAACACAACAGTTCCAAAAACACTAAACCTAAAGCGAGAAAAGCAGAGCGACAAGAAGTTATCCCCGAATTAAGAAACAAAGAGTGACACTTTTACATTAGTGATACACTCAAGAGTGAATAGATTTATTATTTCACAATAACGAGGTCTTAAAAGCGAACGAGAATACATGAGTAGTAAGTTGGTAGTTGTCTGCCGAACAGGGCGTTTGCGTTTTTACATATTTTAAATACTTGAAATTCATTAATATTTTACTTAAATTAACTTTCATATAATAATATTATAAACGGAAACATCCAGATCATGTAGATACCGATATTTTCGCTATATTGCCCAAAGTTTCACGATTACAAGTGGAGTCCATACAAGACCAAAATAGTAATAAAGAACTCACCGTGTCATTGAGGCTGGCAACATCAGCATCATCGAAACGGCCTAAGCGCACATCGGCCTCGGCGATCAGAATACGCGTCTGCAATAAGCTTTCCTTCATGCGCTGCGTCACAGCAATTACAAGGCATATGTCCCACAGCAGAAGCACCACATAAGCGGCGCCGAAGGGATTCAAGTTTCCGTAGAAGAACATGAAGAAGAGATGCGTGACACATTCGATCAGCACAAAAGCCAGTAAGCAGAGCAGCTCTACGCCGAAGAGATGCGTGAGTGCGTTGCTGAGCTGGAGGACGCGTGCGTAGAGACGCATCAGGCGGCGCATCTCGTCGGCGATCCAGCGTAACTGCAGCGCCTGCAGCGGACGTGGTGCGGCCCTACCGACGCCCATGCGCAGAGCATCCCGCAGCAGCGCGTTCAGCAGCAGATTCAGCTGCTGCGTTTGATGCGTGAGCAGCAGCACGCCTATGAAATAAATGTTGAGCGTCAGCTGCAGCACCAGCTGGCCATAGTAGAGCAGCACCACGGCGCAGCCATAATACCAGAGGTTGCGCACATTGTCATCGATCACCAGCAGAAATATGGTCCACACCGAGGAGCAGACCACGGTCAGCAACTTGGCGCCAATCAGACCGAGGGGCAGCGCCTGTGTGGGACCGAGCTGGTGCAGCTGCCGCTGGCACTGCAGCACTTGGTTGATGCACACAATCAGCGCATCCTGGCGGCACGCTTGCGTGAGCAGTGTCAACACGGCGCACAGCTGCTGCACCATGTAGCGGTGGCAACCGACAAAGAGCAGCACCTGGTTGTTGTGCAGGAACTTCATGTTCTCGAAGATGATGTGCAGTGTGACAGGCACCAGGCATGTGAAAAATAGCAGCACCAAGTGGCAGTAGACCCGGCTCCAAGTCGACTGACGTACGTAGAAATGCGGTACTTGATTGCGCTGATGTTGTTGTTGTTGTTTTTGTTGCTGCACACACGTGAAGGATACAACGCCGAGCGCTTTGGCCGCGTAATAACCGACGCGAATTATACCGGCAATTATTTTTTCGTCCCTGTGCAAAACGACGGCGAAGTTGCGTCTTTTGCGCGCTGCTCGGCGTTCCGGCATGCTGAAGCGTTCAACACGTTCTGAGTTCTGTGTGTGTGCGTGCAAGCGGAGGTACTTGCGAGCGGAAATTTGGGTTGATGGAAAAAAGCTTTGTCTTAATTGTTGGATATTTTTGGGGTTATGTTGTCATCGGAACAATGCTTGTCAACCATTTAATTTAATTAGTGTAATCGCAGCGGCAGCCCTTGAATCATTTACATATATGTAATATCTTGTCCGACTGACTTCTTTATTGCCGATTGTTTGGATTTGACAGTTTGGTTGAAATAATTGAGCAGGTTATAAAAGTTCGGCAATTCCGGTACTATTTCTACTGTTATTCCTATAAAGAAAAATTTCGAGATATTAATTATAAGCTTCTTTTCCAGTAAATCAAATTAATATCAAGAAATATTTGATTTGTGTGCGTGAGAATGTGTGTGCGTTGATTGGCTGGCTAGTATGCACTCATAACAATAGAAAAAATTGCTCTATTCCAGTTCCAAACATCCTTCTTAGTACGCGTCAAGAAACAACACGCAAACAGCCAAGTCCAAGCTCATAAATGAGTAATTCACATATACCTACACACACACAAACCAACAGAAAGACAAGCAGATGGACGCCCACTCGTTGGCGCCCTTCGTCTGTTGGCTACTTTAAATTCTGCGGTGTCGCAGAAGTTGCAATTTGTTGCTAGCGTTAAATTATCAAAACTATTTGAAATTTAATTCCGTCAAAATAGCTGTTGCATTTTTCATTGCTGCTCGCATGTGTGTATCTGCTTGTCCCGATATGGCGATAACAACGAAGGGCTGTAAGTGAAAAATTGTTTGGTGACATTTCGTGTATGTGTTTGTGCGTGTATGTGTTCATAGCTGAACACTTTAAAAAGATAATAGCTAATATTTCCGTGTTTTATTGGATTTTAAGAATTCTGCTTGGCGCTGAAAGTAGAATTTATTTCGAAATCTGTCTACATAGAGCGGGTGTAATGGTTTGCACTTTTTTTGTAAATTAGTTTTTAAGTGGGTATGGTGAAATATGATTCATCAATCTTTATGGCAAGTAATCTTTCTCAACTTTGACATTTACAATTAAACTTTTTGTGGCACAATTTTGCTGGGCTATTTGAAAGTGGCAGTGCACAATCCGCAATTTGAGATTGAACAGCAGGAAGCGTGATAAAATCCTTAAGCCTGTGCATGCAAAAATCATAAAAATAATGAATCATCGTGCTACCAAGTGAGTCAGTTGAATGCGCAAGAGAAATCGTTTTATGCTATTGACCGATGTCCATATTTGCTATTTTAAGTCTATAAGAATTGCTATATTAAAGTGCAATAAGATGTCAAAGGTTATCTTAAAAATTTTATTGAACAATAATCTCAATTTTATTTTATAAGTGTAATTATTAATTAGTGCACTAATTGCTGTTAATGCTCATTTGTGTGTGTGCTTATAATTTCTCATATCAATTATTAATTTCTGCTTGAATGGTCAAATGCTCGTACACAAACACACACACACACACACATACATACACACATACATACATACTTGCCTCCTATTGCTGCGCGCTTATCTGGCAACTCTGGCAAGGCTTGAACGACGCTCTTGCATTTAATAATTTTCTAAGAAATTGATTACAGCCTGTTCTACAGGCTTTCTGCCTATTATGCGAACTCTCTCCCCTTTTATGTTGAGGACTCTTGCACCGCTCATTAATTACATGCCACTTTTAATTAGCAGCTGCAGCTTCAGTAGTGCTGTCTGCTGTCCTTCCTACTCTTGCACAAACGTTTCGACTGCATTTCCTCTTCAATTCAATTATTGTAGCACAAGTATGCTGCAGCTACTTTTACAACAACAAATATAGCAAAAAACAACACTAGAACTGCAGCGCATAAATTTGTTTAGATAGCAAGAAAATATCTGCAGAAATTGTCGATTTCTTTCACGTGAAAGGAAGCAATTCCAGCACTTCCAGCTCAGAGGCCGCAACTCGAAGCCGCATAAAATGTGACATGCAGGCTCATAGCTTAAGCACCAACAAGGTGTGAGAGGGGACTGCTGGTTAAATTTATATAAAATTTTATTTTAAACAATTCAACTGTTAGGGTTACTATTTAACAAACACTTAAGGCTACCTACCATTCTTTAAGGGTCGTTTTTGTGTCTTGTATAACAGTTGTTGATATCTTCAATTTAATATGGCTTCAAATATTAATAATTTTCGCCAGGCCTTTATTTCGGAACTTATTTTTTCCACTTAAAGATTTTTCCAAAAAAGATTTTCAGGATTATTTAAGTCCCAACACTAGAACTACCGACCACACAAAATGACCGGTTGCATCAATTATTATACTTTCAATATTTAAATGAAATATATTTTAATTTCTTTGAATCTAATTTAACTATATAAATTAATAATTTAATTTTTCGAATTTAACAACGAAACGTTAAACCGATAATTATGACCAGGTTAGTATGAAAAGGTATATTCAATTGTTGGTAGGTCTAGTGTTAAGAAGTCTGAGAAAAGTACATTGAATTTCTGAAGTGTCTTTTTCTGTAAGATCTACCTACGTCTCTGACGCAACTATGCTACCTACAGCTTAAATCAAGCTCGAAGTGGGTACATGCCATTTGGGTCAGGCGCACATGCTTAACGGTAGCAACAACAACAAAAACACCACAAAGGGAAATGCCAGGATTACTTGCAACCACTTAAGGATTGCGCTTACACTGAAAATGCATGCAACGACTGGTACAAGTGGAGTAGAGGGAGGGGGGAGAGCACACACTCGTGCCAGAAATGTTGCGAGTGATTGACGTGCGCGCTTTGAGGGTGGGGGGTATTTTATAGCAATATTTAGGGATATTCATAGCAGCAGCAAGCACAACAGGCACGTTCAACGGTGCTGAAATATAGCCACATTGTCACATTTTTGCCACAGGTTTTTTTAGCAGCACTGTACTCTTTGCTTTTTGCAGGAACGTTACAAGGCGGACATAAATCTGGCCATACAATTGCTGCAGTGCAAGCCGGATAGTTTCGTGCCACAAAAGGTGTCTTCGGTAAGTTGCATGTCGCCACTACATTTACAATATCAAAATTAAATGTTTGCTATCTGCCGTTCCACGTGCTCCGTGCTTCCCGACGGCACAGCTTCCTATTGACATACAATCGAAGGTCTCCGCGTACATGCGACTGGAGACCAATTCGCACTCGGACTCGGAGGGCAGCACGAGCGGCGTTGGTGTTGCCACGACAGCTTCCTATAAAGTGCTTCCGGCGGCGGACTCGCCACCGCCACCGCCATGCCCCTTTCCGCCCACAGCCATGGTATACTCGATGCGGGGCCTTGGTAAGTGTTAGTAGACCATTTTTGCTTTTTATTTCTTTTGACTTAAATTTTTATTTCCCTCTGTCTTTTTATTAGATTAACAATTCGTTTGCTCTTTCCTTTGTTTTTAGTGTTTTCGGATTTGCCATGTGATTTTCCTCTGTGTGTGTGTGTGTTAAATTGTTTGTTGAGCGCTTTTGCATCCATCAAACACTTGACTTGATGCATTAAACACACATACACACAGTATCGTGTTGTATTTACTCTTAATATGTACTTCAAATATTTGCTTATTCAAAAAAATTTGTTTACACAAATTTTTGCAATATTTTTGGGTAAAAAAAACCAAGCCAAAGAAGCTGCTGTTTTTGTGTGACTTAATTGAACTGTTTTCTTTGAAAAATGTTGGCATAGAATACTATTTCATAGTTCATATTAAATTTCATATATTCCACCGAAATTTCCGCTCAGTTTTAAGAAATTTAATTTTCAATTTAAATATGTTTGAAACGAAACAAAAAAGTGACAAATCGAAATTTCATGCATCTCAACGGAATGGCTTCTTTGCTGTTGCTCAAATCTGTTGTTGCCATTCCCAGCGGCATTTCATGAAAAGAGCATGCAAGATTTTTGCTTTGTAGCTGCTTTGAAACCGAAATCAAATTACGCAAGTATGCGTTGCATCAGCTCAAAGCAAAAACCATTTCACTTTGACTCCAGCAAATGAAAGTTCTGCGGAACATATGCGGAAATTATGCTGCTGAATGATTGAACTCAGTTAAGAAAACTGTAAAGTTAATCAGATAAACTAAACTTTGTAGGAAATTACAGAGAATTCGTCAAAAAAACCAAACCTTGTGCGAAACTACAAAAAAGTTGTCAAAATAACTAGAATTTATATCGTAAACAGAAAAGCAAAATTTCATTTAAATTTGAAAGTGTAACTTTAATCAAGGCCACGAATGCTGGCATTAACTACGGCTTCCCTTTGACGTCGCCATTTCAGTTGCAAGCAAAGTCAAAGAGCAGCATGCCATTAAATTTAAATATTTCCGAAATTTCTACGCGCAAGCAAAATTTTGTTGTGAGTGTGTGTGTGTGTGTGTGTGTTTGCGTGTGCAAGGGAGCACAGCGCGTGCCTAATTAAAAATAACTTTTCTTTAATTAGGCTGACCGGGGTGTAGAACTCCACTGGGAATTACCTTTCACACACACACCCACTTGTTGTATGTAAAAAATGTAAGCAAAATATGTGTGCCATTGGAAAAAAGTACTACTTCACACCTATACACCGGCATAAGTATGCACAACTGTATGTGTGGCACGTGCGTAAATCCATTTGGTTTTTGTGGTTAGTGACAAATTAAGAGCGTAAATTGTTTTTAACCAATTTTCAAATTGAGTTTAGCAATGCACAAAAACAACAACAGCAACAAATATTGAAATAAAATTTATAATTTACCTCTGCCACTGTGCGTTATTTTAAACATCAGAGCATACATTTCCTTTTTTTGTTGATTATTTGGTTTCTCTTCCTCTTTTGGCGCTGCCTTGATTTGAAAAGTAATTATGCACTTTTATTTTAGAATTTTTTAATTTGCCTTTTTAAATACATATTTAATTTGCAACATTTGAATAAGCAATACAAAAACATGTGAAATATTTCCAAAGGTAATTAAAAGTGTCTTTGCAACTAATTGCACTTTTAATTGCCTGCATTTAATTAATATTAACACTTGCTTACCAAAATTTTCTTTTGCTTCGCTCTACACTCTTTAGATGGCACTGAGAGCACGCAGGCCACGCCGAATCTCAGCAACAACAACAACAACAATAATTCTAAAGAGTCCATCAATAATAATAACAACAGTAACAATAATAATAAAATTAATAGTACTAATAACAACAACAACAGCACGGCTCTTTGTAATTCCAACACATCACTCATTACGAGCCATTGCGCCGATCCGGACATGATCTCGCCCATAGTCATGGCCAAATTCCTCGAGGACGAATTGAAAGCCGGCGAGATTAAGCACTGCGACACCTGTCAATGCTCCAAGCAGGATCTGACCGTGCTGGCCGACGTCTCTCGCTCCTACACGGTAGCCACACAGACGCCGTTCCCGCCCCACAGCCCGGGCAATCTGAGCGAGCCACTCACGCAGCTCTGCCTGCGCTGCAACAGCAACCTCAATTCACCGTCGCGCACCAACAGTCCATATCTGACGAAGCTGCTCAAGTCCAGCGACTCTGTGATCTCGGAAACGAAGAGCTCTGTCTCGGATCTGAACGACATGGACAAACTGTTTACGCCGGCCAAAAAGGACGACCTCATGGTGAATCCCATTCTGGGTCATCACAGGCTATGCGATCGCACCACTGGCGGTGCTCTGGGCAGCCAGCAGTGCGGCACTGCCATCAGCAAGCTGACCTCCACCATGCTGTATCCCACCACGCATTTGGGCACTTACGCCGCTGAAAAGTATCTGCTGGAGACGAGCAGTCTGGCCGCTCTGACAGGCGGCAGTCAGCAGCGAGGAAGCTACCAGCGGCGTTTTCTGGACGGCGGCGGCACTGCGCTGGAACTGCTGGGCAAATTTGAGCAGTCCTCTGTTGGGAAAGGGCATAATTTCGCCGATTTGAATGGCAACGATGACTGCGAGGATGAGGCCAAGCCGCTACTGAGCGCGATGTCCCAATCAAATCTGCTGGAAGTGGAGAAAGTAAAGGCCGTGCAAGCAGGCGAGTTGCTCTGCGAGCAAGTAAATTCTGCTGCGAGCACTTGCAGTGCTGTCAATCCAAAAAAGAATCTCGTCAAGTCGGCCATTTCGGGCAGCGTCAACAGTCTGTGGAGCAAGACGAGCAGTTGCGAGGGCGCTAAAATGTTCGAGAACTTCAATAGGAATCTCATAAAGACTATAAAGGTGAGTTGTCTATATGGGGTGTTTCAACAATGGTGGATCAAAGCACGTATAGTGATAGATGGTTGAATTCTTCTTCTTCGAAGCTAGATCTCCAAACAATTAAGAATTTTGCACTATCAAAGAGAGAACCGATAACGCAGATCAAATAATGGAGAGTTCTGTTATCACTATGGATTTCCTTGGTCTATGCAAGGCTTCGAGTTGCACCTTACCTATACCTTACCAACTTATGGCTTGAAAAAAATAGATTAATGAGAAATAACTTCATACCTCTTAAAGCTACTTATCCATAAGGTCTGGTACTCGGAGACTGGGTCCCTTCTCCAAATTCAATCTTAATTTTTTGAGGCCCTCTATCATTCGACGAGCTTTGATCTACCCTCAATTTTGGTATCGATTAACTAGATCTCACGTGCCTTCTACCCCTCTTTTCCTAGCAGGCTGAAAATCCAAAATACCGTGGACCACGTTTGTGCGCCATGCGCATACAGCAGAACGGACAGAGCAACATATTGCTAGACAACATGGAGTCAATTGAGGCTGTATCACCGATTATTTATAAGAGGCGGGAGCGCCTGCTGGACGAGGAACTGGACGACACGAAAGATATTATCACGTCGAAGACGACCATGGCCGCCTGCGCGCCACTCGTGCTGACGACGTGCAACGAAAAGCAAGCAAGTGGTGAGAGCAGTGGCGAGGCGAATACCGCTGGCAACTCGGACCCTCAAGCGGATGCGTGGACGAGAAATGTCACCATGCTGGAGGGCAGCACTGAAATCGAAGAGGAGCAGCAAGCAACGTGCGATTGTGATGCCGGTGGCAATGACGGCGGAGGTGAGAGTAAGGGCGGCAGTTGTGCGGTGGAAGTTCACTGCACACCTGAGTCCGCTGCGGCTGCTGTGGAGGGCGATGGCAACACTTACACACAGCTGATTGTGCAGGCCGCGCCTGCGATTGCTGTAACTGGGGCAGCTGTTGCACCCCCTGGCAATCCGAAAGAACTGCAGCAGGCCACAGCTCACTTGGCCTGTGGCATGCAGGCGCAGCTGGGTCAGTCCACGTCCAGCTTCGAGGTGTTGCGCAATGATGTAGGCTCCAAAAATTCGCTCAACTCCAAATCTTGCACACAGTCCAGCTCAATCAGTGACGTAGTTGACTTCCAGGAGACTGTGATACTGCGGCAGCAGCAGTTGAGTCGCGTGGCGGAATGGGTGCAGAACAACACACAGCAGTTGGAGCAGCAGCAGGCGCAACAGCAGCAGCAGCAGCAGCAACAACAACAGCAGCAGCAACAAATGGTTAACGGCTTGAATCACTGCGACTCGTCGGGCACGGACCGACAGTCGTCCTTCTCCACGCTCGATCACTTGGACTCCGTATCAATCATGGAGAAACTGTCGATGGACTCGGGCTACAAGACCACGCCGCAGCCACAAACGAATGGGTTCGCCGATCATCCGGTGGACAATACCAACAACTCCACTGAGGATTCGCTCTCGCCCAAAACCGACACGGCATCGAATCACAACCGGAATGCGGGCTGCGACAATTTGCCGCTCAGCCAGCAGCAACGGCAGCAGCCTCAGGAACAGCAACAACAACAACAGCTAATCCACGGCAGCGCCAAAACATTCTATCGACGCACAACACGTTCCGGACTGCCGGTGGCCTACACGCCACAGGAGAATGGACACGGCAGTTGCACCACAACGCCCACGCTGCCGCACCAGCCCACGTGCGATATACTCAACTACAAGTACTACCCCAGCGACAGCGACAAGACGCGCGCTTTCAAGGCGGAGCTGCACACGACCACGCAGCACGTGGACATCGCCCAGATGGAGTACAACGTGAAACAATTCTTGCTCAAACAGAACGAGTGGTCCATGCGCTGCTCGCGCACGGCAGGCGTGCGGGGCGGTCTCACCGCCAGCGCCACCAACACGGCGACATCTTCCAATCTGAGCAGCGTCGCCTCGCAGGCCATGAGTCAGGTGATGGCGCCCAGACTGCAGCACACTCCGCACACGCTGCGCCACATGAGGCTGTTCAGTAGTGCCGTCGGCATTGGACCTGGCGTGGGAGAACGCGTGCGCGTCACCAGCACAACGGACGCGGCGCCAACGCTGACGACGATGCGCGCCAACATTCCACAAAGAACTGAAACGAATTTATAAGTAGATACTAAAGTACTAAGTAGTTTAGTCAGAGACACCGCCACCGGCCACACAGAGAAACACACACGCGCACACACACATTAGCTTAGGCAGCACCGAGAGGTGTGTGCGGGTGTCTGCCTAAATCGTAATAGCGTAATAGCGAACCAATATACATATTAATAGGCGCACTGCTTTCCGAATGTACGATATAAAATCAAGCTTCAGAGCTAAAGCAATGCATTACAATTACTCTAAGATTTACTTAAGCCAAACCTAAGCTTAAGCTTCCGCATTGCCAGCTTGAAGTAAACTACATTTTTATTTAAAAATCGAAATCAAAGACATTGTCACACTTAAAGAATACATTCAGCAGAAGCAAGCAAGGCGAATGGCAAAAAAGACATGCCGCCGTTGGGGGAAGTGATTATTTTAATGGCGACTAACATGTAAAATGGCTGAAAGCAATAACGTTTAATTGTAGCTAAACGAAAGAGAGATAAGAAATAAGCGCACGAGAAAGAAGAAATATTATATTTGTAAGAAAATATCTAAGCGTCACATAACTACAAATACCGTTCATATAACGTTTCAATAACGATCTAATAACGTCCGACATTAAAGTGGCATAGTGTAGCGTTCAAGTGCATATTCCAGTGTCGATACTCTTTTCCGTATGCATGTGTGCATGCATTATTGTAAATGTGTGTGTTTAACTACTTCTGCCAGCTGCCATGTTAACGAGAAGCTTTTTTTTCTATATAAAAATCAACTCGCAATTGATTTGCCTTTATGCTAAAATACAATTTTGTTTTTCTGAAAAATGTACCTTAAAAAAAACTAACGACAAACTTCATAATAATAAAAACAACAAACAAATTAGCGAATATTGCAAGTTTAAGGCACAATGCAATTCCTTCCTAAACAATTACCTTACAAGTTCAGCATCTAATTACAAGCAGATTTATAAAGCCTTTGAATTGTAAAGAAAAAAATCAAACACGAAAACAAACAACAACAACAAATCAAATGCTTCAAATAATAAAGGAAAAACATATGCCATTCTTTTCACACTTACATATATATACACACATACATACATATATGCTGCTTAATAAGAAACCGAACAAATCATCAAAAGGCTTTATTTCAATTGTATTGTAGAAATTTTGAATTCCAATCCAAGTCAATATAGAAAGTTATTAAAGAATTGCATATTTTTATGGTATTCCCTAATGTAGCCCGCTACACATACATGCATACAAACAAGCATTGTCATATTCGAACAGGCATTTATACCTACACATTTATATATACTTATGTACACACAAACAAGCATATACACATTCATATACAAACAAAAAATGCATGCGAGTATAAGCACCAAAAATCTATATCGATCTACATACATACATACTTCCACTTACTCGTATGCTCTCATCGAGCGCTTTATCTATGTTTGTTAAGTTTGGCAATTGCAGGCGAAAATCATTTAAAGGGCAAAAAATTGCCAGTCACAAATACCGTTACATGCAGAAATATATATCATTATATGTGTGTGCAGCTTTGTGCTAGAAATTGTGGCAGGCGCCATTATTTGGAATACTTTACACCAAAGACTTGAATCTCAAAGAAATATTTCATATAACGCTTATATATAAACATACACACACACACACATGCTCCAGCTTACCCACATATTTCATATGCATTTATAAGTGTTTATATGTGTTACAAAGCATTTACATACATACATACATATGTACTTAAATGAATTCATTGCGAACACACATACTTGCGCATACTTAGCCGCATCATGGAAAAAGAATGAGCGTGTGAAAAGCTTAAAGAATGCAAAATACTTAGCTGGATTTTCAATAGTTTTATTCGAATATTGTCTTATTTGAAATTCCGTTTGAAAGAGAAATATACTTTTACTTAAACAATATATTTTAGAATCTAAAATTGGACATTGAATAACTGAGTTTTGAAAAAAGAATTTTAGCTGTATTTATAGGATGTATACGAAAAAAATTTCGCAGACTTAAATCTTTATCGAGAGAAGTGTTAAGAAGCAACTAACACACGCTCAACTTTTTTCCCCCAATATACCGTGATAAGACATACTGCTTATGTACTTTGCATCAGCTCAGGACCAAAACCAAGGAGGGATTCGCGGCGTCGAACAATTCGGATTCAACTTGAGAGTCTTCATTTTCCATTTCAAGCATAATCCTAATGGCAGTGGAACATTTCAAGGCCTTGCATTAGAAAAGTATCTGTGTGCAAATTATATCAATTATGTCCACCTTGATAACATTATCATAACCATAAGCCCATTCATTGAATCTTATCAATCATCAAAATTATAAATTATATGTATTATGAAAAAAATACAAACAAAAACGTGCTACTTTTTTTATACAAAATTTGCATTTGTCATTGTTGTTATTTCCTACACAGGCATGAAATGTGCATGGAATTCTCTCAGGCGACGAGAATTGATATTGTTCTAGTTTAAGTTGCTAACAAAGGGCTTATTAAATTATTATATATAGATATAGTAACTAATATACATATATATGAAATACTTACTGGGGTCTAATAACGTGTACTTTACTAAATACTTTATAGGCAAATGTTTTTGTTACGAATGTGTTTTGTTTTTGTATTTTGCATTTTGCATTTTGCATTTTATATCAAAGTGTATGGCTTATCATTTATATTTGCAAGTCCTTATATCTATACCTGCTCTGAACCACCTTAATGTATAAGCTGATATGAGAATAAAAATATCAAAGAGTATGCAAAGAGTGTTAATTTCTATTGTGTATTGGTAAAGGGTCTCATAAAAAGAACACAGTTCCTCTCGTTGGAAAGAAAGTGGAAAGAAAGAGGCCATCATTTTTGTACTAAAGTCTTGATCAGGGGTGGGGGTGGTCACTCGTAATTTTCGCTCCTGAACAATCATCGATTTTAGTTTAACTATTCATGCATTTGATTTATTTTCGGCCTGCTATCCTTCCAGATCGAAGTGGTTACTCTGCATAGCGATTCGAAAGCATATCTGATTTGAAAGTTTGATTTGAATGTTGAATGTCTCTAGCATGTTGATTCAAACTGTGAAGAAGAAGTTTTTAAAATCGAAGTATTGAAACTGATTTTATCTTTTTCGAATCACAATGTAGAGTAAGCCCGAGTGGGTTAGCAAGGACCAGTCTTCTTTTACTACATCAACATCCAAATAATATAGCTTCATGTCTCTGAAAGCAAAGTATCCATGAGTATCTGTAGATACATGGAAAACTATCGCAATATGCCTCTCAGGCTGCGTTGACTAAAAGACTAGATACATACTGAAAATTTAAATAAATCTAAAACCCCCAGATCGAACTCTTTACCTTTCGCACCCCTCTCAACTCGCACATTAAAGAAGTGTCGAACACACACATAAAAAGATATTTGAATTTATTTTGAATTTCGTTGTAGCAAATATAAATGAAATAAATAAATTTATGAGAGTTCTCTGATGAGGAAACACCTACAAAATGGCAATAAACATGGCGTCGATCGGTTCATCTCTGTGACCAGACCGGGGTATGCGTAAATGTGTCGGTGATGTGAACACGATGAAACTTAAAGTCTAGTCTAACAAACTAAGCGCCTGTTGGGTGGGCGGGCTCAAGCGACATTCTCCTGCTCCGGCACGGCGTCGTCCTCGACGATGATCATCTCCTCGGGCTTGACTTCCTCGAAGGAGTCCTCGACGATTTCGCCACTGGCTCGCACTTCGTTGTTGGCAACGGACTCGTCGTCAGCGGGCACTGCATCTTCGATTTTGTCGTCAATGCCGTCAGCGTTTGGGGCGGCAGTGCCTTCCTGTATGGCTGGGCTTAGGTTGTTGGTAGCGGCAGTGTTTGTGGCGGCCTGTGGACGATTGCCACCTTGGAAGAAGCTCAAAATGCCCTGCAGGGGACCTGACTGAGCGGGTGCAGCAGTTGTGGGCTCAATATTGTTGCCGCCGACGAAATTGCTAATGAGCGATTGTATAGGACCGGGTGGACGGGGCGTGGTCGAGTCGGTGTTGGGTTGATTGCCGAAGAATTGTGTGCCCAGGTTCGAGGCGAACTGCTGGATGCCCTGAATGGCTTGCTGCGTGGAATTGACGAAGCCTTGTGCGGCGTTCTGTACGGCGGACGTAATGGCGGCGCCGGGGTTCAAGAAGCCAGGCACTGTGGGTGCGGGTGTAGCTGGTACTGGCTCATCGGCTGCCACATTGGCGGGTGGTGGCAGTGCCGCTAGCGGTTGAGTCTGCTGCTGCTGTTGGCCCGTCAGCTGCGTGATGAACTGGCCGACTGGCGTGTTCTGCAGGAACTGCACGAAATTCTGTGGTGTCGACGATTGCGTGGGTGTGGCTTGTGTGGCTTGACGCACGCTGCTGTCGGCATCGGCAACGGGTACAGACTCCTTTTCGACCACTTGCTCCGATGGCGCCACAGGTTGTGGTTGCTCATCTCCGGCTACGGCGTCTGCAACCGGTACAGAAGTACGAAGCAGTTCAGCTGCTGGTTTCAAGTCCGTGGGTGCCTGCTCTGCACTGGGAACGGCTACTGCTGCGAGTATCACTTGTTCCTTGCTCGCCTCCGGCTGTTTTTTTGTTTCGCTTGGTTGTTCAAGTGCCTGTTGCTGCTCCTGAGCCACCTTCTTCTTCAGTTCAGGCACTTCTTCTTTCTGCTGCTCCTCCTCCACCTCAGCCAACAGCAAATCAACATCATAGTCCTGGCGACGCTGCGCTTCCACAACGGCAGCAACTGCATGCAATTGTTGATTCTCTTCCACCTCCTTGGCAATGTCCTCCGCTATTTCAGCCGTTTCGACAGGCGGCAGTAATATTTCGGTCTGTGGCGTTTTTATTTCACTTGCAACTGGTGCCGCTGCTGCAGGTTCCAAACGCTTCTCGCTCTGGACTGGCTGCTTGGGCGCAGCGTCGGTCTGCAGCGGCGCAGCCACCGCCTCCTGTTCTACGGGCTCCTGCAGTTCGATCACGGTCACGGGTATCTGATCCTTGCGCAGCTCCGTTGCCACTGGCTCGCTAATGATCAGAGCCGCTGCTGGTGCGGCAGCTGCTGCCACATCACGGAAGGTGCGCCTATGCACCAGGCCCGCCTGACTGTTGCCGACCAGCAGCAGCAGTGAAACTGTTAGTCCCCAAATGGCACGCATTTTTTCCTACGTCAACTCGCAGTGACTTGCTCTATTTTCAGGAAGGCGTTAATAGAGTATCCAAGCAATGGTCGCAGATAAAATTTAAATTCGCGTTTATTAGCACTGACCTAACCGCTGAACTGATGCCAGCAACAACTACGGCACACACACTCTCAAACTGCGCTGGAAACTTCACTGCGACGAATTCACTTTCAGCTCACGGCCAAAACTGATTGAAATTTGTTTGGCAGAAGCGCATTTATACTCGGAAGTCGCTGGGCGAGTGCGGCGTCGTTGTCAATTCTTGTTGTTGGACTTCGGCAGCGACTGTTGCATTTCTCTGCTCTGCTGGCTTGTTGTTGGTGTGTTGGTGTGTTGTTGGTGCTGTTTTTAATTGGGTGGAGTCGGCTGGTTGGAGTTGGCTCGCTGTCTTCAAGCAGATACAGATACATAAATGAATGTGTATCTGCGCGCATGCGCACAAGTGGCCAGAGCTGGCGACAAACAACAACAACAACAACAGCGTCGAGTGATCTTGCCAAGCAGTGCAGTGCCGGCTTGCTGCTAACAGATTCGGAAGTTGTCTGTCCCTTTAGCGCGTATCTAAAGCATGATTTTGGTTAATTTGTTTAACAATTGCAGGCTTATTCCATTTTAGCTACTTTTATCAAATGCATGAACGAAATTTGCTTAGGAAAAAGTATTTTGAAAGGATGTTAAATACTGTGGGTAAGTTTGATTAGTTCAAGTAATTTAGATATAAGGAGGGAGGAAGACGAAAGGAGGCGAAGTGGGTTGGTATAGACCAAAATGATATTTCTCTGCGGAACTAGGAGAGAGCATTCCGATAGAAGGTGAGAAATTTGTTATAGTTATTGAGTATTAGCGTCTTCCTTAAATTAGGTTTCATACTTCACTACATATTAATTTTGGCAAGAGATTGGATTGCTGCATCAGGATCGTACTCAATCCGATAAATAGCGTCTTTTCGCAAGTACAAACGAGTTTGCGCTATATATACAGATATCTCGAAAAAATACGACATAAATATTTAAAAAATTATGAAAAGTAATGTATATTTATAATATTTAGATGAACAAATCGCTGCACTAAAATCTACCTATCAATTTGCCTTGCAGACCAATGAAGATGCATCTCAAGCGCTCAAGTCGCATATGCACTTAAAGTGAACAAACAAGATTTTTTGCGTTCTTCTGCAAGCGCACTGGCATGTCAATGAACTCGAGCTGGCCAACAAGCCAGTTGCATCTATATGCATATATACGCATACACATCACACGCATGCAACTGCACACACACAGCTATACAGAAGCAAATGCATGCTTGGTACATATATGGCAGCTTTGTTGCAATCTTTGATTTGGCCAGCAGCGGCAGAAAAGTGCTTGAGCTCGGACTTGGCTGCAATGCTGCATGCCTGCAACGAGCCAACAATGGGCATATTCTTTTAGTGCAACACACACAAACAAGCCATAACTAGTTTCCTTAGTTTCTGGTACAAAATACAAAACAGCAACAAGGCAGGTTGATTTATAATGGTGCAGCCAATGGCCAGCCGAAGGTAGTGGCCCATAGAAAGAGAAATTACCAGCGCTGGGACCAGAGTGCGTTCTATTTTTGGAACAAGAAATGCACAAAGTGCCTACAACTTGGCTGACTGTTGCTGTTGCCGTTGTGCTCTGTTACCATTTACCAGTTAGCCACTAACCAAAAAAGCTTTAAATTTTTAGGTCAGTTCGAGAGTTGCATCTGCATTTGCATACTTTCTTTCTGTTTTCTCTTGCACCAACTAAAATTGAAAAGCCAAAACCAAAAACCAATCATAAAAGTATCGAAAGAAGTGCCAAGACGAATGCACTTTTTTCTAAGCCCTAACGAAAGTAAACAGGAAAAAGAAAAATGTCGTCGAATATTTAACGACATGCAAATGAAGTGTTTATGGCGATGGCGATGGCAGCGAGGCAGTGCGCCTGCGGTGCCCAAGACACACAAGTCCACTGAACAATGCCAGGCTGCGGTTGTTTTAGCTCTGCGCAGGGAAATATGGGTCAGAGAGATTGTTAAAATGCGTTTAATTGGCGTGTCTAAATGTTGATTTAGTTTCGCCGTTTACATTTTCTCCGACCCTATTGCTTTTAGTTATGTTTTATGAGTTGGGCTAGGCCAGTGGTCGGCAAGCTTATTTGCCAAAGAATGTACATTACAACGATAAAAAAAAATTTTGGAGCGCCAAATCTAAATGAAAATATACCAGAAACGTCGATGTGAATGTGCGCGCGTCTGCTCGTGGCTCGTGGAGCCGCAATCTGCCGACCCTGTGCTAGGCTGAAGTGGCTTGAGGCCAGGGCCTTCCACAGCTTGACCTTAACATGCCTTCTAGCGATTGGTCTTTATTTGAAAATAAGGCCACCTTCTTCTATGTCATTTAACAGCTTAAATATCATTAAGAACAAGCAATACGTATTGTGGCTAAAAGCACTTGCAAGTATCATTTTTGCAATAAGAATTTTCTGGATTTTGGCTCTTAAACGCAAATTAAATTTTTGCCAATCGAGAATATATACAGAGCCTTGTCAAAGATACTGATGTCCTGCAGTGGATTTAGTTTAGAGTAGAGTTGGAGTAGGTTTGGATTAGAGTGTACTAAAAATGTTAACAGAAAATTAATTGTGCATTAAAATTGGTAAAATGACCGGTGCCTCAAGTGTCAGATTCTCTGCTTTGGAAGACAAGAAGTCAAAACTTCTAAAGAAATACTTTAGCAATCCAGCCCAGTCAAGTCTCTACCAACTTCCTTTTGCCTTTGTTTTCCATCTCTGTATGAAAACCCTTACCAGGAAAGGATCTCAAATGCCAAAAGTCTAGTTTGCACTTGCTACAACAGAGCAAGAGCAGCCACAACAACAACTATGGCAAAAATGCAATGCAACAAAAAGTGCACATGAACTTGACATTGCCCACACAACAACAAAATGCCGGCCGGCAAAGTGCGTCTTCCTGCAGCAGCACCAACAGCGGCGGCCAATGACTGCGCTTGCGTGGCTGCTCAGCAGCTTTTTTCGCTTGCCGGCAGAGCAGCATGAAATGCATTTGAATTGCAGCAAAATGTTGCAACATCAGCGGCACTGCAGGAGTGGCTGCAGAAGGAAGTGCCTGAAGAAGCCTGCAAAAGGCAGCATTACAACGAGTTTTTGGTGGCTGCTTTTTATAAATATCGCATTTTTGTTGTTGTTGTTGCTGCTCTGTGCTTATCTTGCAGTGGCTTCCTCGAAAAGCAGGCAAATGTGGCATGTCTGCTGTGCTGCCAACAGGTGCGTAGTCTGAAGTGGGAAGGGTGAAACATTTATTTCTTACAATTTTTATTTTACATACAATTTGCATTTATGCTCTACCATTAGAATCGACTAAAATAATGATGCTAACATACATATGTGCATGGGTGTGCAATTTCCTATTTCCTATTGCTGGTTGATATCTTTCCAAGTTAGATATATGTACATACATACATAGATAGAGCTCGTGCTCTAACTAAAACCTCCATCTCGATATTCGATCTTAATCTTCGCCTGAGGAACCGGCAGCCAGCAATACCTTACAGGCAAGCTCATAGCATTTGAACATTTTTCTGGCAACTCGCAGGTGTGTGTGTGTGTGCTGCATCTTTGCCACTGGAAATAGACTCAAGTGAGATTTTGCTGCCAACGTGTGGCATCCACATTAATATAGTATGTACATGCAAAATTTGTTGCGCAAATAAAGTAGGGAAAAATACAATTTATGGGTGTATTTGCCATTGAATTGTAATCTAAATTGTGGCAATAAAAATATGTCAATAGAAACTCACTGGCCGCTTTGCACTTGTTGCCGACACTTTGCCAAGCTGCGGGGAGGTGCGCAGGTGCGCAGGTGCGCGTGTCAGCAATTCGCAGAAAAAATATTTATTTACAACGGTTAACATAACATATAAATAAATTACATAATATTTGCTGAAACCAAATTTGGCGCAACGCTTCCTCTGCCGCCCAAGCCGGCAGCAAGCCGCCGCCACCGTGCCAAATTAGCATACTTTCGGCTTAGTAAAACAAAATAACAAAAAAAAAAGAAATGAGCAAATATATTGAACAATTAACACCTTCGTCACATAGTACAACAACAACAACAACCATGTGCAGAGCAATAAAACCACTTGCGCCAATTGCGCCTCGGCCGCATCACTTCGCCACTTCCACTTTCACTGAAATGCCAGAAATGAGCTGATTTAATGCGATTTGCTTTTTGAGATTTGATTGAAAAGCGTTAAAGCGCGCCGGAAAGTAAGTCAAGTAATGCGCCACAGCAGCTGTTGGCATATTACGCGCAGCCACCCACAGTCGTCTGCCATTTTGCGTGCGGACTCAGCGAAATTGCTGCAATTTTTTCAAACACTTTAATATCGTCGATTTTAAGGGAGATAAAATGAAAAAATTATGTAAATGTCAAGTGCTTAAATGCTGCGCTTAAGAGGCAATCGAATACATTAGTCAACAAAAAAACTAGAAATTAGTCACAAGTAATCATATGAATTTATAAGCAGAACTTGTCATAAGATTTATGCATTTATAAAAGTTTTTGAAACATCTTTTATGATACTATTAAAATTATTCATAATCTTTTCACATATTTTTGAAAAATTCATATATTGAAATATCTAAATCGAGTTAAATTATTGCTAAATTGATGATTGATCGAATATTTCTGTAAATAAATAACCAGTGAAAAAAGCAACAAACTTCTATAAAATATCGTACAAATAAAACGTAAAATCTTTATGTTATGTTTCAAACTGTGAAAGTATGATTGCTTATTCAGTGGCATGTACTTTATGTATCCTTTGATACAACAACAATTTTAATTGTATGTGATCCAAAATAAAAGACAGATGCATTAGCTCTTAAATTATCAAGCCCAAATATATCTTTACTTAAATTCGCTTCTTTCGGTGGCTTACATTTGCTCCTTTAATAACCAATAAGCACTTCTTCTGCTCTCTGCCATGAAAGAAACTTCTATCGGACCATACATAGTATGTATCGATTGAGAAAAATATCGCATTTTCAATATAAATTGTTGATATGTTGATGCAAATTATCAATTTCTTTCTCTAATTAAATTCTTCAGTGCGCTTTTGTGCCATGCGCCACAATCGATCAGCTGTTTTAAATTTGGCGCGCACAAACCAAAGCGTTTTATTTTATTGATGCGTTTATTGCCAAAGAAATTCGAAAGAAATTGAAAAGAAAGTAAAAGTAACCCACACACACGAAAGCAAATCGTGACGTATTTTTGAAATTACAAGCAGAATTACGTAAATCAAGCATTGAAAAGCGAAAAGTTGAGCTTCAAATTGCAACCAGTAGCCATTTATGCCATTTATGCTAATTTGTAATCACACACACTCACACACACACGCACACGTAGGCACATTAACACGTGTAAAGTGCATTTGGCCGCAGTCCGGCACTCGGCTTGTGGGTGTGAGCGGCGTACGGAAATATGAAAAGTGAATTTGAGCACAATGGAAATGAGTAAAGTAGTTGGCTTGTTGGCTACTGTTTCCAAAGCGAAGTGAAGCGTGTGCATGTGCGTGCCTCCAACGGCTGCAATTATGCATATGGTTCACTCTCTTTGGCGCATTTCAATTGGACTGCGCTATATAACAAGCATACAGATGCGACGACTTTTTAGCTTTTAAGACATGCTTTGAGTTTGATATTACTTTGCGCACTTTTCCATCCTGTATTTCAGTGCAGGCAAGTCGTTCAGTTATTTTTCGCACCGATTTTGTGTGCCCACCAGAATAGGTTAAATTAAAATATGTTACCAAAAAATAATTACCATTCAAAAAGTTTCAGTTATGTTTACACACTAAAAACAAAAACCATGAATTTCTGTTTAGACCCTGGCAATAGTCATATAGGTAGTAAACTTCTTTGCCATTGAACATGAAGAAGTCCTGATTCTGCGGCGATAGTTGGTAATAGAAGCCAACGTTCGTCCCGTTTTGGTCACATATTAGTGACCTTGTGGTCATACCGATAAATGATATATAACTCTATTTTCTGGGAGGTCCTTTCCGAACTATTCTAACACACTTGATCCAGCAAAAATGCTAACACATTCTAACAAAAATGAATACAATATTTTATCCACTCACCCGGTCCGGCAACAGGGTTTGGGGCTGTACTGTGTTCTAAGCAAAGGGTTGGGGGCTGTGCTGTGTACTAATGGAAAAGGTAAAAAGTACTAATGGAAAGGGCAATTCCTCCAGTTCTAGTTGAACTGTAAAAAATATCACCCTGTACATTCGCCAAGCCGCTGTCAAGTTGGAATATTGGAATAAATTACAGTGCTCCTCCAACGAATGGTTTGAGCGCTCGCTATTTTTCTTCATTGGTTCGGCGGCTTCTCATATTTGTTTTCTGTAAAGTCTGGCTGTGTCAGCTGATTTTTTCGAAAAAAAACATTTTGTTTCTGGAAACATTCTCCCGCTAATTCATTCACAACACATCATAGCTGAATTAACTGATTTTAAGGGAAACATCAGTAAAAATTGTTTTAGTTTCTCTTCAGAGAAAAAAAGGAACAAAGATTTGGAAGGAAACATTGCGAAACATAGGATTTTCTAGAAATTGTTTAAAATTAAGTCTAGCTTAGGAGTCATAGGACCGCTAATTTTTTAATAAAAACAAACAAATGAATGGATTTGTATTATGTATATACAATTATTTTTCAATGCATCTACTGAGGTTGCACATTTTATACTTTTTTAAATTTTGTACCAAAAAGTATTGAAGAAATGGTCACCCTGAGCAGCAGCAAGTTTAGTTCCAGTTCTGGCGTGTGGCGTGCATTTCGTTCGTGGGTGTCGCATCAAACAGTTTCTTCAAACGAGTTTCCGCAACGTTAAAAATTGCTCGAAACTGCAAATGCAGTGCAGATAAATGTGTGCGTGTCGAATTTAAGTGTGATTTGTATATAATAGTGTGAAAATCGACAAAAATGTGAATGAGCCTGATTCAAGTGTGCAAAGGTGATGCGAGCTGTCCGCTGTGCATAAGCATTTTGACAGCTACGACTGCAAGCCACTGTAAAGCGTTGAGTGTGATTCAATTTCGTGTGCAATACAGCCGCTGTACACACGACTGCAGAAATGTAAACAAAGCAATAACTTGTGTTGGAGCGTCCTACTGGGTCCTGGGGCAAGTCGGTGCATCGCATTAGGTCCGAATATATGAAGCAATTAACGTGGCTTCCGAGTACAAATATTACCAAAGATTATAGCTGGCATTTTAAGGTTCGCCAATGCAATTCGATTTTAAATTAAAGGTCTTTCACACAATCTGAAGAGTAAAATTGTATGAAATCATTTGATTCCAATATTTTTAACGACAGGGCCTGGGTTTGCGCGTTGATCCCAAGGAATAATCAAGCTCCAACAATTGTATTTGAGAATGCACTTCTCACTGATAGCTGACCGCTGTTGTATTGCTCTCGGGACTGTCAACTTGCCAACTTGTTTCGAGCCAGAAAATTAATTAATCTTTTGCATATATTCTCCGTAGCCGTACTGAAAGTGTCCACATTGCCACTTTATTCCGCGTAGCTTCAGTTTGTTCCATTCGTACACGATATTTGGGCCATAACAGAGCGGCATCCGATCCTGCGGCCATATCGTGCAGTGTTCAAAAGCGTGCAACTGTTTGTGTTTTGTGTTGGAAATCTTAAAAATTTTATTAATTAAAACATTGCCGAGACGCAGCCAAACTACAACTGCACTGCAGCCAATGCATTGCTCAATGGAGCGGAGTCTATCAGCTGACACCACGGGCCAGACGACCACAATGGCCATGGCTACAACAAAGAGCTCTAAAGATGGTAAATATACCTTAATTACTTAGTTTTTATTAGGTTTTATTATAAGCGAAAAATAGTTAAGCGTTCGTTTCGTTTAAGTTTCTTGACTGTCTTGGCTGATGCCCGGATGACACACTTTCGCCTTATAAGGTTTAATGCGCTGTTGAAGGTCTCAGCTGATATAAATGACCGAAAAATGCAAAATGTGAGAATTTTTATTGTAGACTGGCATTTGAACTTTGGAAGTTCCTAGCAAGCCCAGTTATCGCCAAATCCCCTTTTGACGTATGAGTAACGAAATTTCTTGAAATTTAATTATTGCTGAGTGAAATATGAAATTCCAAAAATTCAAGCGTGCAATCTTATCAGCGATAGTAGAGTTGAAATCGAGTTTGCAACCGGACCCATTCATAGTCTTCCATCATGTTTCATTTACCTATGATTGTGGAATGCCTTTAGAATAGACGAACAGAACAAAAAACAGACTTTGAAAAGCTGATAACCGTTTGGAAAACTTCAACTGCAGAGATTTAGGCATGCAGTAGAAATTCAAAAGACTGTGCAGCACAGAAATTGGAGCACAAATGGCTTGTTTGATGGGCAGCCAAGTGGGAGGCACTTCATGTCGAAGCCTCGGGCGCGAACTATAGGCAGGGCAGCTTTGCTCATCATTTGCAACGTGCAGGCAGGCAATAGGAAAGAGCAAGAGGGTGTGCTGAAGGCGGAAGTGCGGCCGTGATGGGCTGATGGACAACTTGTTTGGCAGCATGACCGAGAGCAATTTTGCGGCGCACTAGCATTAAATCCTGCCCATTGAAAACGTCAATCAAAGCTGATTGTGGCCGCATTTAACATTTACCAACAGTTTGATCGCCGCTGCTGCGCACTAATTGCGGGCGACATTGCACTTTGGGACTGAAGTAGAGCTGTAGGCTTTTCGTACTTTAGGCTGAGTAAACAAGGCGCTAGTGATGTACACGTGTGTATGTGTCTGTGTCTGTGTGTGTGTCAGTGTTTGTATAGCGTTGTGAAATTTGTAAGCTCGCTGATAACGCGCCGCTGGATTTCCTTTTGTTTGTTTTGATCTAATTAGAAATAGTACGATAAGCCTTTCTAAGGTAACCAGTTAGGGAGAGGGAGATAAACTGTAGGTAGACGGCAAACACCGCACGCCGATAAGAAGCCAGAATTGCCCCAAATTATGTGTTGCGCGAGCGATAACAAGCGCCGCAGCAGCAGCAGCTTTCGTGTGTGTGGAGAGCCAAAGTGGAACTGGCCCAAAATGTGGGCAGCCAAGTACGTCGATTCGATGCAAAAGCAGCAATGCTGTGGGCCAAAGCCGGTTTTATTTCATTTTTCTGCGCTCTGTTTTTATCTTTTATTTTTAAATGTGTTCAGTTTTTTTAAACTTTTGCAGCGCAATCTTAGCCAGCAAAACATGCCTTTTGGATTGGCTGCAAATAAATGTTTTTTTTTCTAGATTTTATTAGCTTGTGTTAAAAGAGGCCAACACAAAAGAATAACTTAACTACGAAAAACAGAAAAACGAAACTAAACGAGAAAAGAGTGGAAGAATGGAATTATAAAGGCAAATCTTGTTTGCAAACTGAGCCAGAATGTGCTGGAGCAGCAATGAGCGAGCTATTGGTGGGAAGGGGAGGGGGCAGGCAGCAGAAGGGGGCCACACAATAGTGCAATACTTACGGCATCTGCCGGCCAACAATAGCAATGAAGCGAATGCATGCTAACTGCACAAGGCGAAGAAGCAGAAGCCGAGGAAGTGTGCACATTGACAATGCAGCAACACGAGTGAATGCGGCCACCGCTGCTGCCGCTTCATTCACACAATCTTAATAATTGCAATGTCAAGCACCCACTTGGAAACTTGGAAATGCAGCAATTACTTAGATGATGCGTGCTGACCAGCTCATACAAGCCATTCCACACTTTTTATTTATACATCGCTTTTTCGTTGTAATTTAAAATGTAATAAACGTGAATCTTCCGGCAATATAAATTTGTGAAAAATAAACGTTTGTGCATATGTCAAAACCAAGATTTGAACTAAAGAAGATCTAGTTCAAGAATAATTGTTCAAAGTAGCTACATTCACAAGTGTTTGGCATTTTAATTATTTATTTAATTATTATTTTTTTAAACTGTCTGAAAATATCTGAGCAGTACTTTGGTTTTTAAGCTTTTTGATAGCCTTGATGACTTAAAAATCGATGGGATGAGTTTCTGCTGGGCAGGCAAGGCTGTGTCTCTGCATGTGTGTTAGTAAGTGCATGTTTGAGAGTACTCTTCTGTTTGCTGGCTGCAATTCAAATCAAGCCATCAATTGGAATGAATACAAGTGGATAGAGAAAACGAAGCAAGGGGCGCTCTGCAGGCATGCATGCATTATTCACGTCCTTCGCTTCGCTCTCACAAGGCAGCCCAAGTCAAGTCAAGCCAAGCCAAAGTGAATAAATGTGGTCAGCTGTGATGCAGTGCGACCCAAATCAATAATTCAAGCAAATAGCAAAGCAACAGCAACAACAACTAAACACTAGATACACCCCATATCCGATATGACCTTCACTTGGAAGTCTACAACCACACGCACACTTCATAGTCGCTATATTCTTTTTTTATATTTTGTCACTTTTTGTTTGCGCTTATCTTTTTTATTTACAATTTCAGCTGAAATTGCTATATGAGCATATTTCAGCTTAAAATTTAGCACAACGAGTATGGCATTTTAAAAACAAAGCTAAAGCAAATAAACTAAAATTTTGTTGTCTGCAATTTAAGACATAGAAGTGATTAAACAAGTTGAATTTTTATGATGTTGTGTCAGTTCCTGTTCTAGCTGCAGCTCAAGAGTGAATGAAAGAGCAAGGCCTTGCGTTTGTACCCTACATTAATTAGCAGTGTGTTAATTAGTAATAATTATGCACATTTAGTTTATTGTTTTGTTATAATTTTATATTTTATTTCATTTCATTGGTAAAGAAAAATAAAATTTATTTCAATGAAGTTCAGCATTTTTTGAATATCTTTTAAGCAAACTTCAAAAACCATTAAATCCATTCTTCAATGCCAATTCGCGCGCCACACCAACATTTCGTGACTTTTTGCTTTTGCTTTGCGCATTAATGAACCTTTTAAATCGATATTACTCATGTGTTTTTTTGGTTTCGTTTCGTTGGTTTCATTTTTATATAATTTAATTTCGTAGTTATTGTTTCGTTTATGCCCCGCGGTCATACTTGGCCTTTATGGCTTTAACCAGCAAATATTTTTTTTTAAATTTTTTATTTATATTGTAGAAATCATAAAAATGCTGTGCCACAAACAAATTTAATTTTTGCGGTCGACAATGAAAATCCATAAACGCACGCAGTCATGCAATCGAGCAACTCTTCAATCTTCTCACTCGAAACAACAACTTGGCATCAGTGAATCCATGCGTCCGGTCCCGCATTTGCGTGCGGCAGCTGTGCAGTCATGCGGGTGGCAGCACTCCACTCATACAAGCACGCACAAATTTAACTATACACATTTATGATTCCATGTACGTAACTATTTCAGTTAAGTGAAATGCTTTTCATCTGCGTATTTGAATAGTGGAGTTATGCCGCCGCAGTAATGCCAGCAGCTGTGCTGGATTACAATAAAATAACTTATTGATCGGCTTATAAGGAAAGCAGACTAATCGAAAACCGGCATTTTGCAAAAGCAGCCAACACAGATTCAGAATCCTGCAATCACTTTTAAGCTTCCGTATTTATACAGAAAATCTAGTTAATTTTGTCTCCAAACTTTTCGAGATTACTTTTTAATTCGCAAATATTCGGAAAAGGAGTGATTTATCAGGAAGTTTTCTTTTTGTGATTCGGCTAACCTCATACTAAGTTGCGCAAAATACATACTTGCAAATATGAAGCAGAATATGTAGCGCAATTAAATATCCGAAATGGTGGAGTTGCTGTGCTCATACAAGAAGAAAACAATTTGCAAAGAAATACATACACAAGTAATGACAAAAAAAAACCAAACAATGGAGCGGTGATGGTTGCGATCTTGTATTTCTTTCTCTAGCACAGTGCGTAATCTTATATACATACATACATATATATATTATTCTAGGTTATTTATATGTAGGTTTGTTTTGGGTTTTATTATACGCCCAAGTTTTTGATAAATTTATTCAGAATGTTTGTTGAAAAATAAATCTTATCTAAATTTAAGCGTGGAATTATGAAGCTCATGACGTGTTTGGTTGTCGTTAGTGTTACTTACGCTATTTAAGAATACTTTTTTATAACATTTTAATATACATATTTTTTTTTCTTGGAAAAAAACCTTAACTCTTGAATTTAGAAAAGGTTCAGATAAAAATTATATAATGGAGGTTTGCTTGAGCGTAATGATAAATTGCATTGTTTCAAAATGATAGTTTTAAAATGTTCAGAAGATGCGATTAGTTTGGTTCGGTACAGTCCGATCCTCACGTCGGCTTTGTGAGCCTTGTACTTGTGAGAACTACTACTTCTTTATTCTACCATCTAGCACTTTACCTTTATTTAAAGCAGTTACTATCCAAAACCCTTTTAAAACTGCCATAAGCACTGGGGCCGGCCAGTCTATCCCTTTCCAATCTGAACTGGCATTTTATTCATGTCTTTATATTTTTTTACTTTTTTCGCCATTTCGTGTCGAGTTTTGCATTTCTTCCATTTTAATCTACACAATTTTAGCGCATGTACTACTTTTTAGCGAAATTTCTCCTTCCTCCCAGCCCCTTTGCGCTAGATTGTAACAATTGTGCATTTTGCGCAATTTGTTGTGGTGTGAATAGTTGCTTACGCCGGAATTCGTATATTTGGCGGAAATGCATTTCACTGGCATTTGTATGTCAGCGTATCGACTGAGCATACGCATTTCCATAACAATGACGGGGTGTTTTAGTGTGTTCTTTGCTTGTAAAACGGCGACGCTAATAAAGTCATTGTGGCGTGGAATTGTTCTTTTTTATTTTCTACAGCTACAACGAAATCGCTTTTTTGTACTTTTCTTCAGTTGCCAACAAAGAAACTAGTTTATGGCTGCACATTAAAAAAAAGGGCTTAAATTTTGCTTTAATTTTTACATGAAAATCCCCAAATTATGCTTTGCTTAATGCCGGCAACATTTGCCACTCGTGTTTTTATAAAACCCGCACGCAAAGAAATAAATCAAAATCAACGCATTTTAACGCTTGCATTTTCACTTCAGCGCTTTCTTGCGTCAAGTAACAAGAAAATGTGAAAATTTTCCATTTACCCAAAATAAACACGACAGCCGCCGAGCATCCCGAAATGCCTTAGTTGTAGTAGAAAAGCAGAAAGGGGAAGGGGAGGAGTTGTAGGAGGGGTGCGGTGAGTGGGTAGCCATGGTCGAAAAGTGGAAACTGCGAACCGGCGCTAAAAATCCGTGTCCAATGTGGAAATCGAGTGTGGGGCTTGGGCCTACGGTTCAGTACACGCTCTTCTCTCCGTGCATTTGGAATGCTTTAATTGTGCCTAATTGCCTGCGAAGATATGATGTAAAACATTTGACAAATGCGCTTATAAATTTTGGTAGTGCATAATTAAAGTGCACCATGTTGCACGCACTTTGTTGCGTTGGTGTCGCTGTGCAACAAATTCTCGTATGCGCCGTAATTCTACAAAATAAAATAGTTTTTGTGCTTCCTCTTTTTTTTGAGTGAATGTTTCGTCTGCTGCTTCATGCTGCCACTGGCACTCAGCGTCCCAGCGTATCTCTGCATCAGCATCCAAGCATAACAGCAAAAAACACTCCAAAAGTGTGTTTGTGGGGAGGGGGAGAGGGGGGAGGCTGCCACTCGAAACGTTGTACAATATGGACTGGCGGTCTGTAGCAGCATGCAGCGCGATTCGCCACAAATTGCCGACCGTCATTAGAGCGCCAGTTCTACTCGACAGCAATTGAATGGTCTGTGACGAATTGAATCGGCAATAAATTTTAATTGTCAATCTGAAAAAATGTTGTAGTTGCGTTCTCAGATTCGATGCGGTTGCATTTTGCACTCAACGATTTTCATTCTTTTTTCGATACTCAAAATGAAAGTGCTTAAAGTGTTCATTAGTTGTGTTGGTGAGCGGTCAGGCAGTGTATGTGTGTGTGTGTGCTTGCATGCAGATTTGTGTAAATTAAATTTAATTCGAGGTGATTTAGTTTTATTTTTGTAACTGTTTAAAATTGTTGTGAATTAGTGTATATTTTTGAAATTATTAAAATTTGTATGATTATAAAAACTTTGGCTTAACGCTAAATTCGTAATTTAATTATCCTTTATTTTATTTGCTAAATAATTGTTCTTATTATTTGACTTCTTACTGCATTTAAATGACTGTCTTTTATGTGAACATGATTATTAAAAAAATTTAATTGAAAAAAAAAACTGTTCTATACTGACTCTCTCCTTGCTCTCAATAATACAACTTGACTGGCACTGTAAAATTTTTCCAAGCTAGAAATCGGCATATATCAATGCATTGGAAATTGACTTAACTTCTAAATATGTACATATATGTATGTGAAAAATGCATTTAAATCGATTTTTACTCAAATTCACAGTCTGATTTTTTCTTTCTTTTTTCTTTTCTTAATCAAGCCAACTTTTGTGTTAATAATACTGCTTTTCTCCCTCTTCGTTTGTGGCAAGTGCAATTTATAATTTGCTCACTACGCGAAAAGTGAAGTGAATTTGCACTCACCCACTTGCACACTCACACACTTGCACTCACTTGGCACTATTTTCACAGCAGCGAAAATGTTTATCAATTTTATTTTGCAACATTCACGCTCAGCATTTGCCTGCCGTAAGCCGCAAGCCAGAAGCGTAATCGCATTACGTACGCCAAGCGATCTGAATTTTTGCTGCTCCGCTGCTCATTACGAGTATCTGGTGGCTGGTATCTAGGCTGCAGTATCTGCCGCTTTGCTAATTATGCCACCAAGCATGCCTCAGCAAAATGAGTGCAACTTGTAGTGGCACATGTGCGCTTTGTCTATGGTTAAGTGTGTGTGTGTGTGTGCACGTGCAAACTGTGCCGTCTTTTATCACCATTGCGCTTCAGCTGGTATTTGCTGCAAAATTAATGTTTAAATTTAGGTTGCAAGTATTGAATCGCATGTGGCAAGTTGACAGAAAATTTCGTAAATTTGCCACATGCCGCGTGTAGCCGAAATGCGCCAGTAATTAGCAAACGTGGCTAGATGTGATACTTATTTGATTTGTTGTTTTGATTCGATTTGGTGACGCCTGCGGCGCACTCTAGCGGCCTGTCTCTGCCACGCTTTAAATTTTGCAGCAATCCTTAAAACTTCGAAATTCATCTCTTCTGCACTATTTTCACTTAAACCTACTCATATGCATGTGTGTGTTAGTGTGCTAGTGTCACATTCCGCCGCGGAGGCAGCACTGGTGTGGCAACATTGATTTCCGCGCCAAGGCAGCGGCAGCATATGCAGCACGTTAGAAGCATTTTACATTTTACTGCCGCATTTACGCTCTTTGCGTTCAGATGCTTTTCCATTTTTTATTCGCTTTTTCTCATTTTCTCATTTTCAGTTTTTCCTTATTTTGTTTGCTCAGGATACGTAAAATTTTATTGAAACTTTTCTACACGCTTTTATGTGCGCGCGTTGTTTTTGTTGCTGCTCTCTGCTCTGCTCCGCACAACTAAACAAACAATTTGCCCGTTCGCTTCCCCCCCCCCCCCCCCCCTGCCTGAGCGCTGCCTTCTTCCGAGCATTATTGCAAATACATGAAAAGCGATTCGCTACATTTGGCGCGTGGCATTGCACTTGCAGCTTGCGTGTGTGTGAGCGTGTGCGTGCGTATCTTCTTCATTCACTTCACCTGCACCCACGCAGCCCACAACATCCCCACCCTCAGCTCGAGCCGCTGCTTTTTACTATTTTCATATGACGTCGGAGCAAAGTATGTAATTTCGGTTTGAGTTTCTACGCCACAAAAAAACCTTCTAACATTTACACATGTGCGCAAAATAATAGCAGTATTTTGCGCTGAGTTGCAAAATGTTCAACAACTTACTTTGTTGTAGTAAGTAGATATCTTTTTGTTGTTGTCTTTTTCATTCATTGCTTCATTGTTTTTGCAAACAAAATGTTACAAAAATTACGAAAAATTGATTGAAATGAATACATTATTATTTTATTGTAAGAAATAGCTGCTAACTTTTTAAAAATTTGTAAATTTTCATTAAAAAAAAATTCACTGCTATTATTTAACTCACAGATGTTTGCGTCCGTCCCTCTTTGCAATGTCAGCTGTATGCTTTCATTTGTTATTGAATTTTAGTAAGTTGGAATTGTGTGCGTGTGTGTGTATCTGAAGCTGATGGCTCTTAAGAGCAATGCTTCTTGGCGTTGTCAGGGCAATATGCACTTACGTACTTTACTACCCATCTACCTACATACACATACATATGTATGTACATATGTATTACATACATGTAGCTGGGTAGGTGTATCTCACATGAGCCTGAAATTGCCACATTTCTGCACTTCAAATCGTTTTAGTGCTTACTTATTCGGCGCTTCTTCTTTTACGTTCTTTCTTTTTCTTTATAACCAAATTTCATGCGCAATATTAATAAAATTATTTTATGTTCTGCATTTGATGTTTGCATTTGTTTGCTTTTATTTTGTATATAGTTAACTTTATCTGACTGCAGCTGTTTGCGTACCTTCACTACATTCACGAGTAAACATACTATTCCTGGCCGAGCACTGAAGCTTGGTTTCTTTGTTATGAATGAAGAAATTTGCTGCCTTTAAAAAAATAAACTAATCAGTTGGTTCTATGAAAAATCCAAAAATTAGCTTTTCAATTGAATATTTTTAGTTTGCTATTTAATCAATTTAAATATGCAAATACAGCGAAGATCTATTTTGATGTTAATTTGGAATTTAAAATTATTGAATTTTGCAATTTTTCGTCAACTTGTATATCTTTAAAACATTCTAAATATGTCGATTTTTGCTGCACAATCTAGCTTTGTCTATCTTGAAGTCGGTAGACGAAAGAGCCTGGCTTGCATCTGTCCATTTTAGTCGATTTGTCGCGGAATGCCTCTTTTATTAAGTTAAACTATTTTATTTGCAATTCCACAACATAGTTTAACCTATTACCATTTCTCAGTACGTTGTCGGATTTTGTCTCTACTTGCAATTTAATCGCAATTTTTGCCACAAATTTTCTGTAAAATGTTAAACATTTTTTTAATCTCTGCTTTTGCTCATCATCAACTTCTTTGCTATCTCCTTGGTTTTACAGTGCCAATTAAAAAGTTTTAAAAAATATACTTATAACCGTTTGACAACTTCTAATTAGTCGCTAGCTTGGCCAGCAAGTTTAGCCACACAGAAAAGAATCGTCATTTGCAAAGATGAAAATTGATGCGAGAATTGGCGCGATTTTTTTTCAACTTTGCTAATTTATTTCTGTGCGCTCTCTTTGCCATCGTTCGCATTTGCGGGCGTGCAGTAAAGAGAGAGAAAAAAAATTTGCGGTCGAAACTCAAAGCAAAAGTTTTAACATTTTTGAAGTGCTTTTTTCACGTTAATTTTGCTTTATTTCGTTTGGTTTTTTATGTACCTGTGCGTGCTTATAAAAATTTGTGTCTGTGTGCGTGTTGGCGTGTTTTATGTGGTTTTTATTTTTGATATGTACTTTGTGGTTGTTTTATTTTAACGCTTTGCTTTTATTTTAGACAAAAATTTGCAACAAAAAAGCGTAGCAAATAGATTTACAAAAATAAACACAAGTTTGCAATTAATCATAATTTCTTCTGCTTCTTCTTTTTATTTTTTCTGCATGCTGGTAAAGTTTCGAAAATTTTTTTACCGCACATTTTGTTGCTATTTTTTTTATGAGTAGTTACTGCCGCCAACTTTGGTCTCTTGTCATAAACGATTGTGGTTTTTTTGAGTAAAATGGTAGCTACATTTTACTATCGAAAGCCGCGGTTGCACTTTACGCGCTTTAAGCCTTAAAATGTCATAACTCAATTCACATCAAAAGCCATAAAAGTCACTGTTGCCATATTTTATAACAATTTGTGCTGGAATTTGATTAATATTGATTTATGGCGACGCACTCAATTGTGTATGAAGGACTTATTTGGCTGACTGCATGCAATTTAAGCGCAATTGATTTATCAACAAAGACTGTAAATTGTGCGTTGACAAACAATCGAGCTGCCACCTTCCATCTTCCGCATTGCCCGAGCTCACTGAGCCATAGTAATACAAGCCATCAGCTGGAAAGCACTTTTAAGAACTTTCAAATGTTCGCTCTTATATCACAAGCACTTAACTTTATGCTATGTCTGCTCTGCTCGCTCGTTCTTTCGTGCGTGCTTTGATGGACGACAGCAGCGTAGTGTTCGAAGGAGCAATTCACTGCGATGGACACAACACGACGAGCAGAGCTGAAAGTGCAGCTTGAAGTGTGGGTATTGGCATACTTCTTGCACCTTGGCAATTGCCTGTCATAATAAGTAATTTTTCTAGCAGTTGAAAATAAAATCCATGCTTTATACAAGCACAGGCTGCAGGATACGGCGATGACGAGACTAGGCACTTGTCGGCTGAGGAAGTGCTGCCATGCCAGCGATAGTTATTCAAGCGTAACGACGTTGAAAAGAAAAGTGTTGCTCAATGTTCTAGGGCCGCCGCCTCTAGCAAAGAGCAAATGCTAAAGTTGAGGTTAGGAATAGAAATGTAAAATTCCGTTGTATGTCAGCTACTACTACCGTAACTTTTGCGAGAAGCTGCTCAGTTATTAATGGATTTCGGAACGTCTTGCTGACACCCGTTAACACGCGCTCTTGTCTCTGTCTCGCTGTCCCATTTGCCATGCATGCTGTCGCTGTCAGTTAGACGAAACTTCCAACTTCCAACGTTGGATCATAGACAGTTGGTAGCCGAGCGCGGCGCCTAAGCAATTACATTAGCCTAATGAATTTGGCTCGACCGCAGACGGCGAGGCACGAATGAGGCAAATTACATGTGGCAGGTGTCAGTGCAGAGATTGCTGCAGCCTTGGTGCACCCTTTTCAAAGTTGGCTGCCTGCGAGGAGCGCTGTGGAATCCATAGCAAACGACAGTAACAGTAGAACAAGCAAATGAAATGGCATTAATCTTTTAATGGCCACAGATAAACTTCGATCTCCGTGGCCCCGACCGCATTTTGAACTCCCCCCTAAAGAGCAGCCGCACTTGTAAGCGCATTTTCGACAGCGTCGCAGCGCCACAAAATGAAAGCAATCAGCAAAATCTTGTGTCTCAAGTGAAAGGTTGCTGTTGTTCCTTTGCTGCCTCATATTTATGTAGCAGCTTTGCATACACAGCCACGTTAACGTGCATGCAGAAGCATTTAGGAAGGCAGGTTTATCCTTTTCGCTCATTTTCTTTCCTGTTCTGTCTGTGCTGCTGCTCCTGCCGTTACCACATGTGAATGTGTTGAATATTTGTGGTTTTTCTGGCTCAACTCTGGAATTCCCCAATTGCTGTTCCTTGGCTTGGCTTAAAAGTTTTGTGGCATACACTGGCGTTTGATTTTATTTGTTTTTGTTGCCGCCTGCACCTAATAAACTGCTGGCGTTATTGGCCATTCAAATTTATGCCACAATAACTATTTTCTTTGCAGAGCATCGTCTTAATTTTATTGTCTGCAATTTCGCAAAATTGTTATTGCATGTTCCACTCCTTAATTCCATTTATGATAAGCGTACTCGGCTTCAGTTTATAATTGATTCCTTTGTGCTGCTTGCACCCTGTTGCTTTCGGAAATTTGTTTTTCATTTTTGTACTCGTTCATTGCGCTTTACTCGGAACTTTTTGTGTGCGAAGCTCGAAATGCCTGTCCATACCAATTGATGTGCATGTCCTTATGTAAGGGTGTATGCTGCGTAGGGTTGTCAGTTCCGTGGCATGCCGAATACTGAAATGTTAAGATTTCAAAGTAGATTTCTTTCTTTCATAAAACTGTTATCGAAAAACTCACCTTCTCAGCGCATGGCACTTCGTGGTAGCATCTTCGCCTACAAAGCCATCGCTTCAGATTTTGAGTGCTGGTGTCCGTAGCTTCTACATCACAATTAGTGACTGTAATGCCAGAATAGAGAATAGGATAGTACGAAAACTTGATTTTTTTTTGAAAGGTTTAAAGTTCTTGTTTTCCCACAAAATCCTGTAATCGACGTACCATTTTTCGCTACACCATAAATTTTTGAAATTTTTGCGATTTTACTTTTCAAAACTGAAATTCCAGGGATCTTCCGGGATTGACACTCTTTTGTTACTGCACCGCTTCCGTGGCATTTCTAGGCTACGTTGCATTGTATGAAGTTAGTCTGCTCGCTGTCTAGGGGTGCTGTGGTGAGTGGAATCTGTGGTTGAGCACATGCACCGAGTCAGTGTCTGCACTTGATGCGCTCTAATTGTTGATTTTGCTCTTAAGTTCGAGTTGGCGCTCGAAACTGTGATGCTACTTTAAATTCTGCAGCGTCTTTTTGTATTCCTCAACATTTTCGTCTGTTCATAGCCGCGTTGGCTCTGACCATCGCACACCCACACACTTTCAATTGAAGAGTGGCTTTTATTATTTTAAAGCTCGGCATTGCCGCCTCGAAATCCCCTACTTTGTGGTTTGGCATTGTCTAGCGACTAGCTGCAGTAGCAGCTTTCTTCTCGGGTAGGCGTTTCAAAGGTAACAAAGTGCAATTGTGGCTTAAAAGCGTGAAAAGCACAAAAGCTTCCACACACAAATGGCAGAAATAAGTTCACATTAAAATTGTCTAAGCGCCGCCGGGTGTGGGTGCGGTTTGGCATGGCAATTGGGTTTCGTATGCTCGTATACGGCATGCCTTTTAGCCGCTTGCGCTGGCGGATGTGAAACTTTAAAAGCCTGCTTTAAGGAGCAGCATTGTGTGTGCAAAGTAAGGCTGTGTATGAATGGCAACGAGAGTTAGGGACTCGGAAGCCGTTGGTTGCTTTGCTAGTGTGGCTGCGCTGCCATTGTGTGTGCTGCTTTAAACTGCTCCGCGGGCGTAAGTTGGCTCTTTGTGCTTTTAGGGTAAAGTGCAAGGACCT
Organism: Neria commutata; assembly: GCA_963457695.1. NCBI lineage: Eukaryota > Metazoa > Arthropoda > Insecta > Diptera > Micropezidae > Neria > Neria commutata. The sequence continues at coordinate 13,606,260 of OY735248.1, read as the reverse complement.
TTGTGAGTTGAAAAGACTTGGCAGCTCTCTCTCTCTAGCTTTATTGGGTTTTCTCCTTCTTGGCTTATTGTGGCTACAATTGAATTTTAATTAGAGCTTGTGAATAGCTTGCTTAGCGACATTGTAAGCTTAGCGAATTACTCACGAAACTATGCGCTCTTTTTTTGCTTGATAAAGGCTGGGTCCCTCATTCGAGAGGTCGCTGGTTCGAACCCCAAAAGATTCATAACATATCAAAAAAAATAAGAATTTATTTTTCAAATTGTTTCGTCATCTTATTGTGCATCCATCGTTAATTTGTGATTAAAATCGAGCGTCCACAGTCAAGGCAATGCGAGAAAGCTGGACCTAAGCTTCGTTCTACGGGCCTTTGATATTTTCAGGGGCTTGTGAAATATTTTTTTTACCAAAACTTAATTGTGTTCGCCCTGCAGGCTATTTTGCGCATATTCGGATCAACTTCCTGCATTGTATTTTATTATTTTACATTCGAATTGGTTGTTCAATCTTATTTGGCCTTCAACTGCATCTGCCCGCATACATTTGCCATTTAGTTAGCATATCACATCTTGCAAAGTTTAAATTGAAATTAAAATATTCAAATGTAACGCCAGAATGGGAGACGTTTCGACAGACAGTCGAGAGACAACTGCAGCATGGAATATCAATGCATAATTTGCATGTCATCTTTATCGGATTGAAGGCGGTACGATCGCAGCTTGAAAGAGCTCAACTCGTTTGTTATGCGTCTGTGACAACTTTAATTCCTCACAAAGGTCGCAAAGTTTGCTCTGCTGCAGTCTGACGTCTGTGTCCGGTCTCTCGGCATACATACATCATCGCAGCGCAACAACAATGCTAATTATTTGTGTGCAGCTTTAAATTGTCTGCGCTCGAAACGAAATTAAAATAAGAACGAAACGCGGAGGGTGAGTTGAAGGACAACTCTAAATTGCCATTTCTAAGCAACATTAAATTTATGCATATGATTTGTGGCGTTTGGGACGGCATACACCTTGCCACGCACAGCAGGCGACGCCACTAAATCCCTTCCGTCCACTGGGGAGGATGCCATTCGCACATGCTGCTGCGGCTGCTGCTGCTGCGGCTGCTGCTGCTGGACGGCAGTTTTAGTGCGGAAAGTTCTTTCTCCTGCTGTGCTTGGTGTTCCTTTTCCTTTGTTCGGTTGCTCACTCGCCTGCTTACTTGCATCTGTCAGTGTCAACAACATCACACTCAACGTGCATGCTTGTAAGTGTGTGGGTGTGAGTTGTGTGTGACGTTGAGTTGGTGTGCGTGTGCAGAACTCAAAGTCAACGAGCAGTAACACTTTTGGGTCAGAGCAAGCGTGCAGATTGCTAGCGCTTGTGCGTATGCGTGTGTGTGTGTGAGTGTAGTTTAAAAAGTTGGAAATTTAGAAATTCTGTTTTGCTGAGATTTTAGTTTTGATGTAAAATATATGCGATATGCTTTAAATTTCATTTGGCGAAATGTGAGATTTTCAGTGGTGAAATTCACATACAATTTCCTTCTATAAAAAATGCTAACTCTTCGAGATTTCTTTAAGCAAATATGGAAATATGCTTTATCGGTCAGAAAACAAAGCATGTGAAATTAAAAAAAAATATTTATAGAATTATGAGCGGAAATGTGAATGTCATAACTTTTCAACTTGAATTCACCAAAACTTGTAAAAGTGTGCGCAGTCTAGGCTGCAATACGTCATCTGTTTCATCGAAGTTCAAAGCTTTAAACTGTTTCGCAAAAAATTCCACTCTTCTCTTTCACTGCATTTTAATAAGCCACTGAAAATTAATTAAAAAAACCCTTTTTTTCCACAAAGTGCCAACAATTGTAAAATGCTTTCATTGCAAAGCTGTCAAAAAACTGTCGCAGTGTTTGGCTGTCAGCATGTGTTTGTTTTTTTAAGCCCTGCTCAAAATATACACCGACCACATTTGATGCCATAAGCGTGAAAATGCAGCGCAAACAAAACTTTGCTGTATCATGCAACCATGTTGCTACTTTTTTTCTGCACTCCTCAACGTTAACACTCTCACATGGCATACAAAAATTGATTGAAAAATAAATTCTTGATTTTTTTCTACCAATTTGTGAAATTACAAAATTTTTTGCTGCAGCGCATTTAAAATGGTTCACATTTCATTCATTATAACTTTTTTTTCCAATTCGTAGCCACGCAAAAAAGGGTTGCAGGCATTTGACAACAATTGAGCGCACACTGACAAATCAATTTCGGAATCGGAATTGTTCCTCACAGCTGCGCAAATGTATGTGTGTGTGTATGCGTTGTGACATGCTCGGGAACATGTAACGCTGTGATAACTCCACTGAATCGCGCGGCTGCATGTGTGCAGTGTTAGAGCACAGCAGTGGCAACACCAACACCACCACCATCGACAACAACCATAACCACAAAAACACATATTTTGGATTTTAGCCAAAGTGTTGAAATAATGTCGAGTATGCATTTGCATTTACTATTTTTAGGCATGGCAAAAAAAATTCCGCTGGGTGGCGAATACGCTTCCAGCTGAGCCATCAGAAGCGTCACTTTTGCAGGCTGAAGCGATTGAAAGTATCTTCCAGTGCACTCTTCCTAGAAATTTCAAGTGCTGTCTTGGCATAAATTTTTCTGTGTACTGAATTTGTGAGCTTCCAAATTCCCTTCCTTCGTACGTGATTTTTCTATGTACGGTTCTCCCTTAGGACCCTGCATTTCGGAATTGCACTGTGCGCCTTGTCTGACCGGCTCCATCTGCTGGCAAAATTTATCTCGATGTACTCACATTCACGCTAACTGCTTGCTCATTTCTGGGAAATGTTCGTTGTCTTGCGCTCCTATTGCAAACATGTCTATCTGTTCGTCCGTCCGTCCGTACGATCGTCTGCTTGTCTGCTCATGTTTAGACAGTGTTACCTCGTGTGCCCGGTGAATTGCTGCTCTTGCAGCTTACATTTGCGATAATAATTGTAGACATTTGGGCGGCTTTATCTGCTTGCTGTTCGCCTCTATTTGCGCTCTGCGGTTGACAAGTAGACTTGCCAGTTCACAGGTACTCACATGGAAATTGTGGAATTCAATTATCGTCTCTGGGTTGCGAATTTTCCACTTTATTTCGCTGGACTTCTAATAGCATATCTTATACTAGACGGGTATGCAGATAGTTCAAGATACATTAAATAACTACAAATCATTCATGAATGATTAATTTATGTAAAATATAATTTTTGTTGGGTATATCGAACCGTATTTAACCAGACTAATCATGTTAATCATTATTCTTAGATTTAGGTTAGTGTTGTTTAGTACTTAACTGCCATATTCCTAACATCCGCTTGTTCTGCATCAGCCTAATGGCCTTGAGGACATTCTTGTTACTTTGTCAGGATGGAAAGTTATCATGCATTTAAGTTGGTTTTTAAATTTTAATGAGCATGGTAACCATTTTGACAAACTAATCTGCAACTCTACACTATATATACATACTATATATATATAAATGTTTCAAATGTTTGGATTCATTCGAGATAATGTCGTAAGATAATCTTAGCTAATCCTTTCCCCAAATAATATGAGAAATGTATGTATGTATATGTCACCTAACACTTTCACGCAAGCAGGAGGAGATGTGTAATGTATATGCCACACTTCCTTAGCTCGTCTGGTCTGTTTGACATTGCTATTATCGTGTTTGCCTTAAACTTGACTTATGAACTTCTTCCGCAGCAGATAAGCTAATTTATGCACTTATTTCCGCCTGCCTGTCCGCCCGCCTTATCTGCTTCCATCAATAATGAGCGTTTTACAGCATCCGAAGCAAATGGCGAGCGTGCCTATTTCCCCCCGCGCACCAACTTAATTACACCAACGCGTGAAAGGCGGCTACATTTTTCACTACAAAATTGCAGAAGTAGGCCGCTTCCGGGTTAAGAGCCGAAGTATATTGCTACATGTTGTAAATTTATTGCGCCATTTCGCTCTACCGACATCGTACGCATTTAAGGCACTTTAATCGTATCCCTACACTTTGCTGCAATATTTTACTACGTGCCGCTCGACCCAACAGACAGACAGGCATGCTTCCAACGTCCCACCCAGCTAAGCAGCTGCCACCAGCCAGCCATTCGCGCTTTGCTACTCCGGTCATGTGTTGTTGCCGTGTAAGGCTAATGAAACGCTACAACCTGCCGCCTTTTGTTGCTGGTCCTGGCTTCACTTCGCTGCAGTTCATCTCAGTCTCGCACGAAAAACTGTGAGGATGTACAAAAAATGGAATCTCTTCGACGTTGAAAATCATGCCGCGGAAATGGCGTATTTTTGCCGTTGTTCGGCAGAGTCGCACGTAAACGTGGCGCTCGAGCGGGTAACGCCAGAAATCAGGTCACACCGTTCAGGATTCCGGTGTAATGTAATGGAATTTGTAATTTTTTTCTATACATCCTTTGAGTGCCGCTGTTGGGGCGCCTGCCATTGTGTTTGGATGTGTGCGCATTGCAGATGAAGTGATTCCATTATTAACAATCTTTGCTTTTACGGGATACTTGAAAATTAGTTCGGAGGTGTTGCTGGTGTCGTTTGTCTTTTGCGCGCGTTGCTCCTTCGTCTTTGTTTCGTTCGTGTTCGTTCGTGTTCGTATGCCCTTGCCTTGGCAGTTGCCTTGCTGTATTGTGTGTGTGTGTGTGTGTGTGTGTGTGTGTGTAGGCTTGCTGGCTGCAGTTCTCAGCGGAAATTAAAGAAAATTGCATAAATATTAAATTAGTCAAATGAAAAATTACACCATTAAAGCAGCAGCAAATTAAAATTAATATTTGCAATGATTACGCGGAGTCAGGGGAGTGTCCTAATTGAAAATGTGCGCAGTAGGCGTGAGAATTGAGGGCAAACTTTTTAAAAAGTTGCTCGCACTTTTGCATGAGTGCTGTCGAAAGTACCCTACCTAACATTTTTTATTTCAATTAATCCAACGGCAGCTAAAGCTCTTACGAGGACTGTCTCATTCTAAGCTGCTTGTGTGTGTATTATTTATTAGCAGAAATTAGGAAAACCTACCAACTTATTAAACATGTGCGTTTATAGCAAAATAAAGATGCAATCGTAGCCAATTTATTTAACTTCACCTTTGAATATTTCAGTTATTTTAAAGGCAGTTAAAACTATAGAATACAATAAGATTGAACAATTTCTTAGGATTCGAAGTAATATTCCGATTCCGATGGACCTAGAATAGACACAAAATTTAAAGCAAGGAATAGGGAAGTAATCATACAAATTGATGAAAATTTCACGCTTCACGTTACATTCTCCAAGTGCTATACTGTCTTCCAATCCTCCTACCATATTGCCAACTGCTATTTAAAGTCGGTTACTGAAATCAAAGATCTGGGGGTAATTCTTGACTCCAGGTTTACCTTCTCTAACCACATTAACTCCACTATTTCTAAGTCATATGCGATGCTAGCCTTTGTAAGACGTAATAGCTCGAAATTCACTAATCCATATACCCTCAAATTACTTTACACCTCATTTGTCCGTTCCACGATTCAATATGCTTCGTTTATTTGGAGACCTTACGTCTTTGATATCATTAATGGCAATGTTGATTGTCCATCTCTGCTCGAGAGGATTTACTTCAATGCTCCTGTGAGATTTCTTCGACATTTTGATATTTTTTATGTTGGCTTCATTAAATCTAACTATGCTTTAAATGCACCGTATGGAAATTGATTTTTCTACTTCCAAAAATAATTTCTTTAATTAGCTTAAAGCTAATCTAAATTAATCTGTTACTGAATTAAGCGCTAGATGTAAGATTTCTCTTTACTTTACTTATTAGTCTGTACTATTGGTTATTCATAGACTAAATAAATAAATAAATACAAATTTCAACAATTTTTATTTTGTCTTTTTTGGCTTGAACGGGATTGAACTGGGAAGCTTTTGCTTCAGAGTTCCTGGATTTTCTTTTTTACTGAGCTAAGCGGTCAGATGACTCGTGCATAAATTCCTCTTCATCTCTTACGAAATGTTTTCGGCTAGAGCTCGCACTGAGCTTTGTTGTCCGATAACGTGTTCACTCAGGCATGCGGCGTCACTCAACAACTTATTGACATTTCTTCTTTTGAACTTCTCCAGCTTGTTTTTTTTGTTCGTCTGATGACACGTTCACAGTTCTTTTAAGTACTTTCATTTCCTGTTGTTGTTCTTATGAGTCGCCGAGCAGCTCGTTGAGATTACTTGCATTTGCATGCACGCCATAACTATTATTCGCTCGTGTGTGTCACATAAATCCTCGCTGAATTATTCAACCATGCCAGAGCGGCGGAGTGTGTGGCTCAGCTTAATGCAACACTGTGCAACTTTTAATTTCTGTCATGCTCTACGTTCTCCCTACCGCCGGCAGCTGCCGCCGCCGCGACGCCCATTAAAAATGCATGTTCCGCCTGTGATTTGTGACAGTCAATGCGAATGTCAAGGTTAAACGCTGCACTACGGCTGAGTGTGCATTCACATTGCGCTGCGTGAGTATCTTTTGCTTATTGCTTTGTAACTTTGTGTATGCAGTTTTGTATGGCGTATCTCGAGTGCAAGGATTGCGGCGATTTTGTGTATCTATAGTAGTTTAAAGCTATTTTAAGTGGAATTTTTCGCATTTAAAATATTCAATTCGTGTGCATCTGTGTGTGTGTGTGCCAATCTTGTTAACCCAATTAGCAAGTATCTGCATTGTATGAGAGATAAAGAAAGAACCAGCAGAAAGCTTAAATTGCGCTACTTTAATTAAAAGTATCTATAGCTGTAACTGTATCTGCTGCGCTGGAATTTTTTCAAAGCGCTGCTTTGTGGCTGAGACTGTGACATTTTATTGCAGGCATGCTTCAATTAGAGGTTTCCTATTTACATATGGTGTAAGCCTTAAGATGCATCATCATCATAGTCATTCATCATGCTTGCCTTTTCGTGCTTCTTTTGGATTCCCTGCGCTGACAAATGTTGCTACTGCCGCTGCTTCTTCTTCCAGCTTCAGCTTCTTGTAGCTTTGAAGTGTGTGCTTGACAATCTTGCGCTACCCTAGATAGGATTACTTCATTTTGCCTGCTGTGGCTTGTTCATCAACATGCCGGCGACATCTGCACGTTCATATGTACGTGTGTCTATATGGACGTGTGTGTGTGTGTGTGTGCAGACACATGAGAGACATACAGTATATGCTTGCAGGCAGGTGTTGAATTTTATGACAACTCAAAGTGGTAACACACAGAAATGCAAATTAGCAAATATGCAATTCGCTGTGTGACTGCGCAGCAGCAGAAGTACGTAGCAACATATGCTGTGTGTCTGTGTGCCGTAAGTGGCTTTTCTTAATTGGAAAATATTTGTCTTCTGGAAACTGACAGGTGCAGGCAGTTGCTGCCGCTTTTGACAATTTCAGAAATTCAAGCTGGAGCATGTCAAGGCGAAAGTAGAATCGCAACAGGCAAGCAGGAATCGATGGGAACTATAGCCGAATTCGCTTAAAATGTGGTTTTCAAAAATCGGAACAGACACGAAATCGGAACTTTTGAACAGTGCTGAATTCGATTGGGAAACAAAAAATTTATACGAAACTTAAAAAATATCTTGAAATCAATTTGAATCGTACTTTTCATTTCACAAGCATGGAAGTGCAATCAAAGTTGAAGAAAACGTGGTATTGGAATTGAAATCAGCGTTTTTACTTAAAAATTTCAAAACCAAACATGCCCCAAATACGAGCTATCGAACTAGCTTAACGAACGACAAACTGACAGAAGCTTGTATTTGAAATGCTTTGAATGTGCAGAAGTAAAGCTCAAATTTGATACAAAGTTGTGAATGAAATTTGGAAGCATAATGAGTATCGAAATTTTGTTTTATGATACCTTGGAGTGCAATCAGAATCGGAACCGATAAAATAAGAATGTAAAAAATAAGTATATGATATGAAATTTGTATTAAATATGGGGAGTTTACAGTTCCATGCTATCTAGTGTGCTTTCCTTGCCGCCTGCTAAATTAAACCACTTTACCATTTGGCAACTTTTTTTGTTGCTTTGCACGCAAACAAAAAATACCACTAGTTGAAAAAATTGCCATGCGTTGGATCGTGTTTTTCTTTCGTGATAAGCTGGCATTTCTCATCAGCTGTTTTATTCGCGAAAATGGAAACAGATTTTGAGCAAATTTTTATTGAATTCGCAGAGAATAATCACACACTACTTCCATTTTGATGGAATATTGCTTTTTGCGAGAGTAATAAATCCTTAATAATCGCTTTAGAAAACACTTATAATGCGATTGTGGCAAATTAGGAATGGTCCACGAAACAGGGGCGCTCAGAGTTTTATTTTACTATCGTGCTGAAGTTGCCCGATGGGAAATTTAGAAGGAAACTGTGAATACCTTAATAGTAAATTTTCTCTTTCCAAACCAAATCAAACCGATTGGAAGTTACAGTTTCAATCAGTTACGAAATGAACGGAATATATCAGCACAAATTTTGATATGAAATTTCGATTCCCATAATAATTCTTATCGGAATCGGAGCTTATATCCCAATTGGCATTTGCTTCAATATTTAAGAATTTTCAAGGAATAGAAATGTAAACGAATCGGTGTTTTACATTCATACGGAATCGGCGTAGAAGCAAATCTTTGCATCAGCTTACCGCTCTGCAGCAACAACTTGAACCCAGAATATGCTGAAAATTTTTTCGTATTGTTTGTGTTTGGTGTTTGCCTTCTTTTTTTATTTTGCTTGCTTAGAAGTGCATTCGCCAATTCCCGTTCTTGTGGAAGAAAGAGGAATGCATTCAAAGTCACAGCACCCACGGCTGCCTCGGCATAAAAACTGCATGCGCGGCTTACACGCACGTATCGCATGTATATGTGTGTGTGTATGTGTGGTTTTGGCCCACAATGCAGGCACGCAACATATAAAAACGAGGAGCAAAATGAAACCGTTCGCTGTGGAATGCGCTCGCCGTGAGCGCAGTGCACTTCCTCGGTCGTTAACTCTTAAACGATTAAGACCTGGCTGAAGTGGACGCAGTACGCCTGCGTATATTGCGCTTAGAAACCGACGACGACGACAACGGCAGCGACGATGAAGCAAATCAGAACGAAGACCGGCAACCAGTTTGGCTGAACTAGAGGCGTACTTTGCCTGAAGCCAGCTGATGACTGGCAGGCAGACAGACGGACGGACGAGACTCAGCACGACATGTGGGGAAAGTTGTAGCAATCCAGCGCCGTCTATTAGCAGAAGCAGGACTCCACTGGCCTCTCAGCAGGAGTGGCGCCGTATGTTTATAAATCGTATAAAAGCAGTATATTTTGTACAAAATGGTTTCTTCTTCTTAGGTGCTGATTCTTTCCTGGCTCAAGGTCTCCTGACAATAAAAAATTTTTAATTAAAATTTTAACAAAAGTTTTTGATTATCAAGATATCTTGAGGCTGAAAAGAATCAGCACCTAAGAGTTATAAAACAGATCGAAAAGAAACATATGCATACATTCATTGTTTCTTCTTTTGGTTTTTTTATTTTCCGCCACATTTTTGTCAAAATTTCAGCTTGAAGTTTTTATTTTGATATTTTCATTTAGATTTTCTATCAAGTTTAAATGATTTTCACACATTTCCTGAACTGAAAATCAATCAGCCTTGCTTACTTAAATATGAAATTGCACACTCTCAAAAGAGTATATTTTTTTCTTCTAATAAAAAACTATTTGATTGTCTACAAAAAAGTAATTTTCAACAAATTGTCTTCTGTGACTAAAAACGAATTTCTTAAAATATTTTTGAAAATATGCTTTCATTCGATTTGGTAAAAATTAAAATTGTCTTCATAAGTTAATTATTTTGCAAAATTTTCTCAAAGCGATTGAATTCAATGTTTTTTTATAACAAAAGTGCTATTTTGTTACAAAATTGATATATGCTTCCCTTTAAATTAGTTTCGATTGATATTATATAATTTTTTCTTCTGAAGGAAAATTTTAATCCAAAAAAGCTTACAAAAAAGTAACTAAAGAAGGCACTGCTCATACCCACTCGAACGCGGCGCAGCAGCATCTTGAGATGTCGTTGGTTGGAGCATGCAACACGCCAACGAGCTGCGCGGCTGTCAATGCGGATGACGAAGCTGATGCTGCTGCTGCTGCACGTACAAGAAACCATTCTTAACTTTGCTGCTAGTTCTTGCATGCGAACAGGTTGTTTGTTGTTGTTGTTATTGTTGTTGTGGTGCTATTTATTGCATGCACAATGATGACGACACCATGCAGCAGGCATGCACAAATCAAATCAGGTTTTTGCTGTTTCGCTGGAGTTGTTGTTGCACCATCAGCAGCAGTGGCAGCATAACTCAAAGGACGTTGAAGGTGAGCAGGCACCAAACTGGTTTGCTTTGTCAGGGTCTCTTTATTTTTGAACTATATACATACTGGGAATGCTCTGCATGTGTGTGTGTGTGTGTGTGTGTGTGTGTGTGTGTGCGATGGAAATGCCATACGACAGCAACAAAGCCAATGCCTATTACAAGTTCGTCATACGCCTCGTTCGCCAAGGAAGATGCGGCCTCAGGTGAAATTAGTAGGGTTGGACAGGCAGCCAAGAGGTCACTGAGTGTGTAAGACGTCTTGGCGCGTTCGCTGATATTGAACACTGGCTCATAATGATGTGGCGCCTTCTTAAATGTCGTTTAGTCGCTTGAAGTCATTTCGAAGTGATTTGCGATTTAATAAGAAAACATTTTCTAATTAATTGCTTCGCTCACTTCACTTCTTCTCAGCAATAGCGACGCTTCACCGTTTTCTGCAGGACTTGATTCCGTGCATTGGCGCATGCATGTGTCCATGGCACGCCGCTTCCTGTTGGCGGCACGCATACTACACTGCAAATTGCAACCCTTTTATTTGTGCACGCTCACACCTTTTACCTGACATATATACATACGTGTGTGTGAGTTTGCGCCACATGTGGCATGTTGCCTTACCACCCAGTGTTGCAATATTGTGACAGCACTCAGTGCCATGAGAGAAGTGCATTTGTTTTTCTGCTTCGCTGAACTTGCCGTGCGGCCAGACAGCCAGTCTGTCGGTCGATCGGTCGGTCAGTGCGTCTGAATTTTTGTCCCTCTGTCTCTTTGTCCGTCTGCCGGTTGTCTCTGTGCATGCGTAAAGTCTGAAGTAGCAATTTCAATTGCCACATTTACAAACGCAATTGCAGCGCAATTGACCATCTACAACAACGACACAACAACAACAACATTTCACTTTGTTGTGCAGTGCATTGTGAGGGTGTGTATTGATTGGGTGTGCCTTGGCAGCTGAGTCATAGCATTAAGTGGGTGCGCTCAAAGGCTCTCGCTGTGCCACATCAAACTCATTTGAATAATGCGCCACAAATAATGTGCGGAAAATTGCATTCGCCCTGCGTTTGCAGGTCGGAACGAGGTGAGGGTGTATCTACTTTGCCGTCGACGCATTTGGCGCATTTGCAAGCATACATTTTTAATGCCAATATCTGCCCATAGATAAAAAGCAGGCACGCAATCGAGCCTTTCGAAACTCATAACAAGGTTTCCGAATAGCAGAAGAAGAAAATTTTCTCAAATATCTCAGCTCACTTATAAGGTCAATTAAATCGCTTGATTGCATCATGGCCAATTGTGCCACGAAACAGTTTGTTAAGTGTCAACTGCTGTTGTTGCCACAGATGCACCGCATCAGCTTACTGTCATTCATCTACTGCAAATGAGTTGCATAGACACAAAAACACATAAACAACAACAGCAACAGTTACAGTTGCAAATAACAGACAGAGTTATATTCATTATCTCTATTGGTCGAACGCCATCATCATCGCCATCATCATCATCATCAGTGTGCACATTAAGTAAATGAATGAGAAAAGTTGCTCGTTTGTATGTCAGTGTGGCTGCATATACATACATACATACATACATACATACATACATATGTACATACATATATATGCATATTTGCGTCAAATTGAAAATTGCCCTGACAGGCGGATGAGGGATAGACGACGGCCTGTAGGTATGGTGAGCACATGATACGGCCAACAACAACAAATCGGCGCCAGGATAATAAGTAAAACTCGTGTCATGCACATATACTCTACCCCTAAGTGGCTGACTTTCTTTTCTCGCGGCCATGGAATCAACTGATTTTCATCATTCCGACGTTTGAAAATAGCAGCTTTGGCAGTGATGTGCCGAAAATCATCATCTGCATTTTTGTACTTATATCTTGCGTAAATTATAGCTACTTGTAAAAAACTGTTGGCTTATTGCGTTAAGATAAATTGCAAATATTACTTGTCTGTAATCTCGATGGGCCATAATTCAGCATTATGCTAGACCATCGAGTCTGCACCATACCTTGGCTTATTAGACGTTTTAATATTAAATAATATTAGTTCTACCTCTTTTCAATTTGCCATATACATATCTCTTTTATTAGCTTCAAAGAATGTGATACCAAGAAATTTAATGAATTGCACAGAAAGCTGACGTGTAGTGCTATTTGATTTTTAATATAGCTGGTTTGTTTGTTTGTCACATGCGTCTGTAAATATTTCATTTGTCTAATTGCTGCTGCTGATGCCAATTGTCTGCGTGTAGCCATATCTTGAATTGAGCTTGAACAAATACTGCTAATTTCGTGTCATCAATAATTCTAGTTTACTTATAACTTTGCGGTTGTTGTCACACTGCATACTAAATATATGCAAATTAATAGTTTGCCAACTACTAAAATCAACTTGCAAGTTCTTCGAGTGATTTAGTCTAGTGTAGCGAATTGCTGAACTATCAAAGTTAATTTATCTAATGGAGTTGCCATCTTCGACTTCGCCAAGTTTGCCACGACGATGCAACAAGATGTTATCGCGGTCGTTTCACTTGGAGGCGTCCATAGTGCTAGTGGCTGGCTGGCCTGCATTCCACTATCATTAACATCTGGCAACCTCAAACTATTTGCCATGGTAATTGCCTAATTATGCTAAATTTATTCTACGCAGCGGAACGAGAGTTCATGAAACTTGCTGGCTGCAGCTCGGAGACGCAGTTCGTGCTGCCTTCGTGTTTTGCACATACCAATAGCTCTCTTCGAGCAGCACCATCACTGCATGCCCGCAGGCATCCAACGTCCTCCGAAATTCCATTAAGGCGCAGATGAAAGATTTCTCTGCCTGTGCACTTCGTTGAAATGCCAAACTATGCTGGAAACATTTTCTTTTGCTATTTCTTTTTTTGTGGTGGCGCTGCCGAAGCAGCAAAGTGGCTTCGTCGAAGAAATCTATTCGCATTGAAGTGCTATTTTACTGTGAAAAGTTAAAAAGTTTGCCGGGTCGGGCAGGAGCATTTGTGAGCGTTGAAAGCGCATAGTTTTGTGTGGCACTACCAATCAAACTAACTTCAAAGTTATGAGCCATGCTGTTGGAATTATGGCAAACGGAAGAGCCTAAACTCTCTGTGAGTGTATGATTTTATATATGTATGTTCAAAGTTTAGAAAGCAATAAATTTGGTTATTTATAAGGCACTACCAAAAATTAATGTTTTTCTTTTTTGCTTTTCATTGCAGGTGAGTTTTGTAGCGAAGAACAACTTGACTTTAATATTTATGACCAATTTCCGGTGTAAGTACGAAGAATAAACATTTTTGTAAAAAGTCGGAGTGCGGTCTTTATACACTTTTCCACTTTTTTTAAAATGCTTAAAAAGTTTAAATGTTGCCAAAAATATTAGCGCTGATTTAAACAAAATTTGTAGTGTTTAATCCGAATAATTTCTTTTGCATAAGTTTTGGTTTGCCTTTCGGGTAAAAGAAAGTTTCCAGAGAATGTTTAGAGCAGGAGTCACCAACCCGCCGCCCGCTTTGAACATTTTTTCCAGCCCATATTCCTGCCAATTCCGAACATTTTCCATATATGCGGCCCGCAAGTTGATTTGGGGTGGCTGCCCCTGGTTTAGAGTAAACATTTCCTTTGTAAATGTGTTAGACGCAGTTTAAGTAGCCGTAGAAAAAATTCGACGAATCGTCTTTGTGCCAGATTCTATTAAAATTGTACCTTTCTTTGCTTGCGTATGAATTTGTTTGCATGTGTGTTTACCTACTTTACACATATTGAGGAGATGAGGGTGAGATGGGAAGAGTTAAAATATGCGCAGAAGTAAAAGTGCTTTAACATTTACTGTGATCCAACCAACATTTTACAAAGAAACAATTTAAAAGAGTGGCAATAAATCTTCAGACAGCTAAAAATCAATTAAAAGTGTGCATTAAGCACAGTGAGACAAACACACACATACACATGGACTCTCTCTTACAAATTGACAGCAGCAAGCGTTGGTTGCTAGCTGCTTCCAGCAGCTACTCCAAGCTAATCCGGTTCAATTCACTTCACTCGCAAATATGCAAATCTTTATGACTTCCGCCATTTCGAACTGAAACAAAAACAAAAGGGAGACAAGAGCCAAAGTGAAGTATGTGTGCAGTAGCAGTGGCATCTATGCTGCGGGCTACTACTCCAACAGAGTTGCTGTAGCACTGCTCCACAGCTTGGAGCGCGCGGAGTAGCATCCATTAGATAAATGTTTGCTTAATGTTTACACATGAGCGCAAACATGGCAATTTTGAAAAATTTTTACACACGAAATGTGGCAGCACTCGGCGAAATTCTCCCCCTTCGCCCCCTTTGTCGAGAGGGGGTAAAAAGGGCGAGCGCGATATGCAAAAAACGATTTGCCAACGGAGCGCGCGAGTTTTTTGTATTTTTGCGCACATCGAGAATGCATTTTGGCGTTGTTGTTGGTTGGCGCGTAAGTGGAAACGGAAGTGCAGCTGAAGCACACACTTTCGCGCACATTTCGAGCACTTATTGAACGAACGCAATTCGGCATATCGTCGGAGTGCAATCTGTAGTGGCGGAACGGAAATGAGAAATGCGCCTTTTATATTTGATAGCGAATGATTTGAAAGCAGCGAATTTACTTATTGCCGAAAGAACTTAAAATATGTAGTTTAATATTCCTTTGAAATGCCAAAATTTAATCAACAACAATTTTAATTGAATTTTTTGCTGCGTTTGCGCGTGGTTTTGAATTTCGCGTGCTTGTGTCTTAATAATTTTTCAACTCTTTAGAGAAACCGGTTTTTCGAGTAACTCTACACTAAAAATAGCAACACTGTGCAGAACAATATGACAACATTTTGCAACATTTAAATGAAATACAGCTTAGAAAAATTATGTTTAGTACTTAGTAGTCAAAATTTTGATTCTTATCGTGGACTATTTCCACTAGTAATCGGTTTTTCATATAAAAGAAAAGTAAGACCTATAGTATTTTTATTTTATTATATTTAGTAGCGATTTTTCAATAGTCAGATTAGTTTCATATAGAACAGAGCATTGTAAGGATAAGGAGAAGGCAGGATATCAGAAAATTATTTGCCAGGCTATTAGAAACTTATCTGACTGATTTAAGAAGTTGCGCTCAACGTCGCACAATTTACCTTAAAATTTTAATAAAGAAGAAGCTGAACTTTTTCTAACAGAATACCTGCGAAAGTCTGGCATTTTGAGTAAACCAAAGTTGGGTTACTTTGACAACATTTGAGCGCTTGCCCGACTTGCGCATATCGAATCAATCAAAGCCACCAACGTTTTGTAAACACGCTGCGTTATTTCCGTTTAATTTCAACGGCACACACACACACACACACACACACACACACACACACACACACACACACACACACACACACACACACACACACACATACACAGGCATCGCTCCCTCTCTATAAAGCATCTGTCGCTGGGCTGGAAGTTGAATTGAAGTGAATGCTGAGCACTGTGTGCGGCGGTTATATGCAAATCTACTGTCAAATGCGATAAAACGGCATATCTGCTGCTACACTTACGCACACACACACATTAATGCCCCCGCTACGCATTTAGGGCCCCTTCACACACACACACACACAGTCACACAAATAAACATGGAATGTACTGTCTTCTTGCAACCAGTGTCATGCGCCATTTCCCCCATCTTGCTTTGCGTGTATACGCTCTTGTATGAGAGAGTGTGCGTAATGTTCCTGCTGTGCAAAACATTCTCATGCCGACAGCATGTTGTTGTTTTTTGTCGTTTGGTACTGCCAGCAGTAATTCAACATGTTGAACTTGCACTTTCGTCTGTTGCATTTGATGTGAGACAGGCACAATGGCCATGTTTATTATGAAATTGCATTGATGAGATCTGTTACTTGCGGCCGCCTGCTCCTCACAGCCCCCTTCTGTTGAGCTGTGCTGCCTTTTATGTCGACGCTCCTTACTCAAGCCGATGAGTGTGTGCCTGCTCAGACTCCTTGTGTCGGCAGATGTTTAACTTTGGCTGACAGCGGAAATTGCTTGCTTGCTTGTCAATTTGGCTCGAGAGCTTAGCGCTCAAATAAATTTTTGCTTTAAATATGAGATTTTTGAATGCATCGAATTTTGCTCAGGCTCAACTCAACTAGTATATACATATGTAAATAGGCTCATGTTCACACTTAATAGCTTAAGCTCATAAATATAGCAAACCAAGGCAACAAAGCCGGCTCCCAGCTAATGCCCACATAAATTCTAATATTCTCCCTCTTCTATTTATTTCATGTCCAAATATCATATCTAACAATATGTCTAATCCATTTCTATTTGCAATAAATACACCTTCTTATGCCTTATTTCTCTGGAATACTGGCTCCCACTCCTGCAGCTGCTGCTGCTCCGCTTCTTTTTCCTGCTGCGCTGATATCTGCTCACACGTCCAATTCCATTCTATTTTATTTGCTTATCGCACTAAAACTTTTCGACTTGCTTTTTTTATGCTGCCTGCCAATCTGCCAGTCGGCCTGCCTACAGCCTAAGCTGCTGCCAGTTCCAAATGCTCGTCTCTTTGCCCGTGGAGTAAATTGTTTTGCTACCGAAAAATAGAACAACTTTTTGACTACGTTTGAAAGTGAGAGCTTCTACCACAAAAAGAAACATACACAAAAAATATGCATGAAAAAGGAAAAAAAGGAATTCCCAACACACGCATTTCAATACGAACACGCACACTCACACATCGCAGCACATTAGCTACGCACATATGTAGCTTTAACACGAAGTTGTGTGTGATATACACGCTTGAGAGTTGCTGTGTGCCTTGAGACATCAGCCATAGCTAGTGGCACAAAATTCAAGCGGCTCCTTTACGCACGGGAACAACGAAATACAACACTACTGATAGTGAAGAGGCGAGGCGTCGGGAGCGGGAGTGGCAAAAGTGATGTTAGGACTTGTTTTCACGCAATTTTGCGGCGCGGAGCAGTCGTGCTACGCATCTATACATTATGGACACATCGCCAGCAGGAAGGATCGAGTAGAAACGAGCGCAAATCCACAGACGATTGCAAGCCCTCGCCCAAAAATGGCAGTCCCAGACTTTTAATATCTAAACAAGCCGCTCATTATTTATTTAAAAGTAGCTGCGTGGTCTACTGTGGTGGCAAACACACACACACACCCACAGATACTCACCACAGTCAGCACCCACACATACACAGACTGCACTGTGTTGAAAATATGCGTTTTGTGGATGTCAAGTTGGCGCAGTCTGAATAAAGAGCGGGAGAACGAATGCGCGAGAGAGCAGCAGACCGCCAAGAAGAGCGAGGCCCAACTGGACGGCCGGCTAGTGGCGTTCCGCGCGCCAATTTTGAATTCACACACTGCTGCCCGGCATCATCAATGTTGCCGCCTTGCCACCGTACCGCGCCAGCTCCATCAAACACACACAAGCACACGCCATACTGAATGTTGATGATTCATGCTGAAGTATTTAAATAATTTATCATTTGCATTGCATTTTATACGTATGTCGTACGTACTTACGAATACGTTGGATCTGTGCTCTCCACGCATCGTACAATATTTAGCGTGTGGTCTGTGTATGGTATGAGCATGTGGGATTAGGGGGATGAAGCATGCGATTCAACGCTCCGGCAGCCAAATGGGGAAATGCATATTCATTCTGATGCTTTGTGTTTAGCTTAGCTTGCTATGCATGTGTGTGTGTGTGTGTGTGCGTGTAATTTTCATATGTACCAGCTCGCAATTCGCATCTCAGCGTACGTGTGTGAGTTGAATTTAAATGACGTAAGTGACTGTAAGTGTCTGCACTGAATACAAGTTGTGGCCTCTGAGACTGTGGGACCGTACCGGAGCGATAGCGAGACCGACATTATGACTTTCATATTTTGCGCTGTAAAACGGTCTTGCCATTTCTTTCGCTTTTATTATCATTCAATTTACACTTGACGGTGCTTAAAAGTCCATCAATTGCTGAATTAAAGCGACGCTGCTCAAAAAGTGTGAAGCGTTCTGCGGGCCCGCACGTTGCACAATAGTCGCGGCGGCAGGCTAATGTCATTGCTGCGCGTGTCGGTCGCGCTCTCTCAGCTGCCAGGCAGGCGCCCTCTGCAGCCCACCCCGCCAGAGCCCGCAGCCATTTTCGTGCTCTCTCATGTCGTCTGTGTTGTACGTATTCCGTTTTTTTGCATTTGTTTTGGTTTTTGCCCGTCATTTTCACATTCTCAGCGCCCCAACTCGTTCGCTCGCTCGCTCGCTCGCTCACCAGCGTTGGTGCGACCGTCCGTCCTCGTCGCCATCGTCATCGTCAGTGCGACTATTTTCATTGTGTGGCGGTTGCTTTTTGCTCGACTGCTTGGGTTGCTTGGGCTGCACTGCAATTGCTGGCCGCGTCACGTTTCAGTTCAGCAACGAACTCCGAGTTTGACGCATACCAGAGCGTGTGTGTTTGTGTCGTGTTTTGGCTACGGTTCCGCGAGCTGCTACGACATTCTACGGTACGTTTGCACGGTACACGCGTAACCTGCTGCATAAATCAGCCGAGACGGGCCAAAAACGTGTGTGTGTGTGTGCTGGAATTTTATTGTTTGCCGGGTTTTGCTTTATTGTTTACTATTTCACGCCAACAAAAAACTCCCAACAACAAATTAAAGTGCGTCCGTACTCTGGTGACGGAGTTGAGTGTGTGTGTGTGTGACTCGCATACATTATTGCGGCAAATTTGCGAACTGAAAACGCTGCTGGGCATTGCGAAAATTGAACGCACTTTTTGGGTTCACGGTCGCAATTTCAGTTTGGGTGCAGAGTGCTTTGCTGGCAGAGAGCGTGGGAGCTTCGCTGCATAATTGTGACGTAAATAGCTTGTTTCCTGCTCTAAGTATGTCACTCGGTGTGCGGCATGCCGCAGCCTACATGCGCACCAAGCCCATCGCCGGCACTCACTCGCCTTATCGCTGCTACTTCACACCCCTTTTATGAATCAGCGCAGTAGGAAACTGTGATTTGTTATAGTTATAATGCATGGACGACTTGCCGATAAGAGAGAAGGAAAGAAAGATCGGGGTTGGAAACAGCTTGAATGACAGCAGAGCGAGGCTGGAGATCGAGTAACAGAGAGATAGATGAATAGGTAGACAGCCAGGCAGACGGACAAACAAATGAACTGGCTTGAGCGACAAAAATAAAAATGCACCATCCAACCGATCCGGAAACACACCAAAGAGATCAAACAGAATAAGGATCGAGAAAAGGACCTACAGCTAGAATTTCGAACGTCAAAACAGAGCAGCCAGTACGACAAAATGGATCTGCTATCGAAGGCGCATAGATGAAATCAAGCGACTCCCAAAAAACAGGACAACAAACGAACGCGTAGCATAGCCAGTTCGGATTCAAATTTATTGTTCTTCCTACATATCGTATTTCCCGATTTCGTTTTTTGCGCACGTTCTCATTGTACGCTCTCACAGTTGACAAGTTTCTCTCTAAAGGACGTCACTATTTTCGGCTGTTTTTACTAGCACTTCCCTGCAATTCTGCACGGCTATCCCAATTTTCTGTTGTTGTACGGCTTTGGTTCTCTCTCACTACTGCTTGCGCATCTTTCTCTTTTATGCTCTCTCGCTCTCCATTTCTCTCGGCATCTGACAGAACTGCTACTTCCTGTGTGTTGTATCGTATCTTCGGCACTTCCTACCTACCGTAAAGCAGGCAGGCAAGCGGGTTACCATTACGCTTGCAAATCTCGTTGACCTCATTTCGTCTAGGATTTTCAGCGCATCAAGTTGAGCCTTTTGCCGCACACGGAGAAATTCCTTTGGACGTTGTTTCTGCTGCCGCCGACGAGCCTGAGCACGGTGATTTTGTGCGTGTGTGTTGGTGCAGTGTTGATTTTATAGTGTTAGCGACATTCGTTCGCCCGGCTCCACTTGTTCTTGGCTTCGCCGCTGAGTGTGTGCGTCAGTTTGGCTGCTCTGCAGAGAGGTGGGTGTCGTTGTGCACGTCAACAAAGTGTGCCAGAAGTGATTTCAGTGGCGGAAAATTGTTTGTTTGGGTGTCGAAGTGCGGGCGAGCAGTTTGCAATTTGCTGTTGTGTGTGTGAAATTATTTGAATTCGAAATTGGAATTGTGTGCGGTCAAGAGGTGGAATACTTGAACATTAATAAACGCGCTCATAAATAAAGGAAATTTCAAAATTTGCTCTCTTCTCTAGCAGGGGAAAAAACTAAAAGAACTAAGTAAGGACAATAAATCTTTAAGGCAAAGCAAAGTGTTTCACGCCAGGCTTTTGGTCGGATTTGTGCAGCCGCAAACAATCAAAACAAACGACCCGCGACTATTTTCGAAAACACACAATGGCATTCCAATATAAACATTCTGCCGCACTGTGAATGGCATCGAAAAGCCTCGTTCCGTTGCGCCTCAATAAAAAATTTTGTGGGGCCACGCGTGTGCGGGTCACCCAAGCGACAATATCAAAGCAGCAGCAGCAGCCGAAGTTGGGGCAAAAATCAGCGACAACATCAACAAAGATAAATCGATTTTTTTACTAGCTGCCAAAACGCATATAAAAGGCAAGCGAATTGCTTTGCTTTTTTCCATAGTTGAGCTGCGGAAAGTGTGCCTGTGTCTGTGACTGTGTGTGTGGCTGCGGAGATAGTTTTTGACCTCGTTATTTTGTCGTCATCGTGCGCCACCCTGACAACAATAACAACAACTTGAACAACTTGAACAATAGCGATAAAAACACTACACTCCACCCTAGTCTGGTCTTACACCCGGGAATACTACATATATCGAAAGTGTTTACATACTGCGCTTTGCCAGCCGCGGAAGAAATGTGCAAATGAAGAAAAAAGTGCCGTAAAATAGCAAAGAACGAAATAAAATGAAAAGAATCTAAAATTTCTACGTGTGTGTGTGTGCATGTCTGTTTAGAAGAAAATCGCCGTCGCTATAATTCTTCAATTTTTACACGCGCTATAAAAGTATTATGCACAAATGATAAACAAATAGAAGGAAAGCAGCGATAAATGCACAACTGAATTGAAAAGAATTGTCGCTGAACTCGATATCTACCGCCAAGCACCCACCCCCACCCCCACTAAAGCTTGCCCTCATTCAGACGGAGTAGCTGCTGTGCTGTTGTCTGCTGACAATTGCTAATTGCACATACAAGTGTTGCTGCTTACCGATAAAGTGTGCGCCAAATCGCCGTCAATACCCCTTACTTTTTTCTACTACTTGCCGCAGTTTTGCGCTAAAATCTTTCAAAATTTCCGAATTAAGTAATTTCAGCAAAATTAACAACAACAATATAGGTGCGTATTGCGTAAAATACTTTGTGATTTTAATTACACCAATCAACAAATTAACATATTTTATTGTGAACGTTTACATTTTTCTTCTATACCTATAGCTTCACAACAAAGCAATATAACCATAAAAATACAAACTTTTTGACCAAGATAAAAATGCATTTGAGCTACAGTACATTTTGTATTGCCTTTAACTCGTCAAAGCATGCCAGCTCAGCCAAGCTGTTTGTCTATTACGTCATAAAGATAGATTACTGTAATTTAGTTTGTTTTTCAAATATGGCAGCGTTTTAGCTCCAAGTTAACATCGAAGTAGAAAAATATGCAACTTTTTGAGAGAAAATTGTTGATAGGACTAATACGATAGTTTTGTAAAAAATCAAAAGTAATCTGCCTATATATAATTATATACTATATTATATGTGGCAGACTCTTACTTTTTGACAAAAATCTATATAACATACATGCCATATATGTACATATGTAGAACCGTTGCTTCTAAAATCGAGCATACAACCCCTGAGTCACTGCGACGTCAATATATAGAAATAGCTTTGCTGTTTTCGAGAGCACATTTTTTAAGAAAGGCATAATTGTGCATTGCAGTTTTTGTGAAAATGTTATGTTTTCAGGCGTTGAATAAATTGAAAATTTAGAATTTACGCCAGTCACGTTTTCGCTGTTGCATAGTGTTATTGCAGATATTTACATTTCAAATAAGCCGAGCATATGCTCAGTTTTAATTGTTTTCATTAGCCAAATGCCCAGACAAACAGCAACACTCCGTGTTTGCCTGCCTGCCTGCCTGCCTTTCGAACAATGCTCTTGACTTTAATCTGTTTCAATATTTGCTGCAAAGGATGTTCCATTACGTTTTATTGCGGCAATTGTTTTGTCTAATTTGCCTCCTTTGCCTAACTAAGTTACATAATATATTTCAAAATTAATGTAGATTTTATAAACGCATTAAAGTTAATTGTATGACTCAGAATTGTGCCAGTAGCATTGTTGGTCGCGCACTCTTCGGCTCGTCACCTGTCGTCGTCGTCGCCACCAGATGCCTTAGCAAATTTATAAACTCTCAGATGGAAAAGTGGGGCGAGTGCGTTTCTCGGCTGGCGCTTTTATAACGCAGCACGGTGTGAACGTTTTCAGTCAGAACTTTGTGGAGTGAAACTGACAGCTATTTGACAGCTGTTGTAAGTAGCTGTAATTAAAATAAAATTAGCGGCGCGCAGGTTTTTTGCATGCTCCTCGTTTTAACCCATAAGTGGCACGTCGCAACAATCTTTTTGATGTTGTCTGACATCGCACAAGGAATAAATGAATCTCAATTATAATTGCTCTTATGTCAAAAGATTTCAATTGTGTATTTAATTAAAACAAGTAAGGAAGCATCAGTCGGGTTTTACCGACAGAGTAATACCCTACACCAAGTAACCGAGTAGGGCGATAATCCACTGAAAGAAATGAAATTGTGGGTGCATGTAATTTACAACCTGCACAGTGGGCGCATCACGCCCATTTTTGACCGACTTCGAGATATATCTGAAGAGACTATATATGCCAAATATTGATGCTCTGATAGGTGTACAACAGAAATGGTCGGTATATTTATTTTACTGCTCTCATGGTGGTAGATGACCGACCCCTTACCTTGAATACCAAGTATTATTCTTTTCAATGAGTAATTAGACAAATTACAGCGATTTGATCGCAAAAAACCCGAGGTAGTGGGACTTACAGGCTTATTATGGGCGTGTCCTTTGGCCGATTTGCCTCATCTCGGAACTTAAACTAAGGTAAGGTTGACTGTAACTCTGTACCAAATTTGGTCCAAATCGGACAACTCCTTTCTCTCCTGCGCTCACAGACATCCAGACAGACAGACGGACAGACGGATAGCCGGAAATCAATACAGAAAGTGATTCGAAGCTTTTCTATATACTTATGTCTATACCTAGGACGGCTCCTTTCATGCGTTACAATTTCCGCACAAAGTTATTATACCCTATTACCATAGGTGTAGGGTATAAAAATTAACAAATGCTCGCCATGCCATGCCGCAATATGTGGCATTATAAGCATAGAGGCATAAAATTCTTGTCATAAAATTTCCGATTTTCAAACTCGTTTTTGATTTTCACGATTTAATATCGTCAATGGTTTGTAATGATTTAGTAAATGCGTGGAATATTTGCACAAAGTAAGCCGCAATTAATTTTATTTATGCTTGCGTGTGTGTGGCATGTCAATGAAAATAAATATTTACCACATTTAAACGTTGCATCAATTATATAAAAAATACAAGCTTAAATAAAAAAAAAATTGACTGATTGTTAAAAGCTGCAATGCAAACGATGAAAAAATGGCAACAACAACAATAGATTGCAGTGTGACACTCATGCACACGCACATACGCACATTTATTGTGGCTGTGTGAGTGCGTTACTTTACTTTACTTAATGCACATGTCGAGATAATGCAATTAAAAGTGCATGCATGCGGTGGCTGTAGTCCTTCCTTTCGCAGCGAGCATAACAGGTGCCCCACACGCACGCACGCACACACACCAACCAACACACACGCAAAGTGGCACTTGAAAATAAATGCCAAGCACACATGCCGCATTCCTTTTCTTTTATTTTATGTAATTTTCCTTTAAATGCGTGCCTTTATTTTGTCCTGCTATCTGACATTTTTCCACTGTGCTTCGACAGGCGCTTCTCTGCTCGTTCGTTGGTCTTTCCCGCGTCAATTTATTTGCCAGGCACTCGTTAAAATTGAATAAAGCCTTTAATGTTGAGCGTATAGCAGATAATGCCAGCCGTTCTTTAAGCTTTCCATCGCATGACTATGCATTTTGTTGCAGCGCAGCAACATTGATGGTTCCCTTCCAGAGTCCCCCTATGCCCCACTGCAGCGGCTACCACGCTACTGCCTGACAGCATGTCGATATTCGGCCGGCTTTTTAATGATGTTACATGTCGACAATAGCATTGTTGAATTTATTGAAATTGCCCAAACACACACACACGCACGCATTTCTGCATTTACGCCTGTAAAATAATTACGCATACGCCCCGTTGTCGTTCGCTCAGACTGCAGACGGCCGCTGCTGCCTTTTAATTAGCATTTTCGCTAGACATGATTTTAAATTACTACAAAAGCATATAAAAAATGGTTTTTTAAATCAATAAAATTGTTTGCTGCTCCGCTTTGTTCCGTTCTTCTCCGTCCCAAATCACATGCTTCGGAATTTTTAAGCGTGTACGAGAGTTTTTATGCGCGGCGCTGGCGGCTTGCTGTGCAACCTTGACTGTTAATGACGCTCTTTTAACATTTTTATGCCTCTTTCTTTCTTTTATGGCTTTTTATTTAATTTTTCTTTGCACAATTTTCTAATTTAAACAAACGGTAAGCAAGTGGCACAAAGTACCCCGCTCGCACATGCTTTGCAAGCGTTCGCGTTGCCGGTAGTTCTAGTTACGCATTTGTGTGCGTTTTTTGTGCTCTTGATTGAGTTAGGCAAGTGCCGCTGGCTGCTTTCAGCTAACGGCCACTTTTCTTTAACCCTCTATTGTGCAGCGAGCTTTATGTGGGTATGCAAGCAGGAATTGATATAGAACGTATTGCGGACCGGCTTCGGAACTAATTTCTTTATATAAATTACGGGCTTCGCTTTTGTTTTATATTTTTGAAATTAAATTAAAATTAAAACGGTTTTATTAAGTTAACACAATTTACAAACTAAGATTCAGTTTTTTTAGATTTTTAAATTTGATATCATAAAATTTGTTGGATTTGGTAACTGTAATCGTACTTGAAGTATTTCTCGAAAATTCTAAATAAATATTTTCCCAAACGAAAACAATTCAACATTAGCTAAAAGTCAGCATTACAATAAAAAAGTTGCTCATATGCATGTGAATTCCTGCAGTTGAGGGTTAATAAGTCAAGCAGCCTTTTCACTCGCTGTTGCTGCTTATTTCAAAGCAATTTAAAAGTGTTTTATATTTGGTTAATTCAACATTTTTACTTTTTAATGGCGTTTGCCGTTCCACTGGCCTGGCTGTTGTCTAAGCCAGACTGTTGACCATGAGCTCATACACGTGCAACGATGTCATCACATTACTCCCAGCGCCCAAGGTGAACTTGAGCCAGTTCAGCCGCTTGCAGTGCTGCCGTCGCTGCTGTCTTTGAAACTGGTGGCACATGTGCCTGCCTCTCGACCAGCCCTCCGACCAGCCCAGCTGCCTATTCTTTTTTCACTCTGGTTAACATGACGCCAGCCGCTTGCCACTTGTGTGTGTGTGTGTGTGTGTGTGTGTGTGTGTGTGTTGCCGTAATGAAATGTTTTTAGCCTCGTTCCGACACAAACGCAGGCGTGTAAATGCTTGTCAGGCACAAAGCCTTGCCTTCTGTGCGCTCGCTCTCTCTTCTACTTTCCCATTGATGAAAGTGCAGTTGAAACTTGCTAGTGGCATGCCAAGAGTTATTGAGTTATTTTTGTTGTTGTGCATTGCATTTGAAATGCTCTTTTCTATTTGCAATGCAAACTGTGCAAAATGACTGTGCAAGTCCAGCCAATGGCAGCGCTTCTGCTTCCGCTTCCTTTGGCATGCCCGATTAAAATTTAATTAAAACTAATTTAGGCCCCGAACGTTTGACTGCTTAATTTCACCGCAATGACAAATGTAAACTAATTACAAGTGCAAATAGCCGCGCTATCGCTATGTTTATCTGCTGCACTGGCTCCACTCCACACCGCACCGCCGGCCGTCACCACATTCCACGAGCAAACGCACTAATAAGTCATGCGCTAATCTATTAGCCATAATCAACAAACATAAACAAGAACACATGCGCTCACTCACTCACCCTGCTGTCGGCATAAGCTACCCAGTTGGAAATGCTTTGATGCGATTTAGGATACGGCATGAGTTTTTGGCATTATTATTTTACAATTTGTATTTTCACTAAAGGAATTATCATGAAAAAGCAACAAAAATTGCAGTTGGCCAATGAATAAACATTATTATTATTGTACTTCAGTGTATTTGTAAAGAAAATGTATAGACTGTGAGGAAAGTTGAAAAACAATCCTAATATTCTAAACTTTCTAAGATCATAAATCATGGAAGAGAGCAAATATTTCTTTAGCTAATTACAACTCCAAAAAAAGAATAGTTAAACAAGTACAAGCGCTTCTTCTTAATGACTTCGTTGATGAAGGTGCCATGGATTTTATAATTTCCAACTGGGTTGCTACTTATGTGTGTGTGTGTGTGTGATGTGATGCAGGCATGTGCACAACTATTTGAATTACGTCCGCAACGTTGTGGAACACTGGCGGCAGTGGAGAAATCAAGTCATCGCACACACACACACACACACAAACCTATGCTGTTATAGAACGAGAAACGCGCATTCCGGCCAAACAACGATGCTCCCCGCCAGTTAATAAACTTAATCGATACTTTGTGCTATTTTTATTAAATATACATACGATATTTATATTTGTTGTTGCTTGTCGTATTTTTTTTCTGTTCGCTGTCTAATGACTAAGCGTGTTTGATAGATTTCTTTTGAGTAATCGATTACTTTGAAACATTCTCAACAGCATCCCGCACAGTTTTTACCGTTATTTGACCAAACAAATTGTCCGAAATGCATAATAGGAAACATCAAAATAGCAACAAGAAAAATTTGAGAAAAGAAATTTAGTTTACTTTTCGTGCTGCCACTTTGATTAAAAGTAAACTTTTTTTGTGATATTTTGCGCTTATTTTTGTGAAAGAAATGCCAATTAAAAATCATACGACGTTCGTTGTTGTTGTTGTGTTTGGTTGCTGCTGGAGGAATGTGTGTTTGTTGTGTTTTATTTGTGTTGTTGTTGCTGCTGCTGCCATAATCGAAGGCATACAAAGAGGCTGACGAACACGTGCATGCATGCATATATGTATGTATATACATATGTATGTATATCTGTGTATGTGTTTGCCTGTCAGCAATTTCATTTGCGCTCAATTAAAACATCATTCCGCCAAGTACTCATACACACACACACACACACACACTCATATAAAAGCTTATTGATGCATACATTCACGTCAGCACAGGGTCAATGTTCTAATAAAAACGTTTGATTTCAATTTAATTTCTTTTAATTGCAGTAAATTATTGTAACTGAAAGCGCTTGCCATTGTGCTTCTAACCAGAAATTGCGTGCAATATGTCAGGATAGCAATATTATAAGGCCTTTTTGACTGAATATCAGATTAATAAAGTGATAAGTGGGAATTGGTTTGGCCTATTTTAACCATTCGCAATTTTATGTTGAAATATTTTAGCAGACATGCAAGAGACAGTTCCACTTGGTTTCCAACTTCTATACTGCGAGAATAAACATTTAAAATACCCCTTTGGTAAGAAATAGATGCAGATCAGATTTCGATCTCATTAAACTGTCATTCAGTCACAATTGACTGCTAGCTCAGTTGTTATTTTAGCCGATGTTTTCAATTGATAGACCTTGATTAGAATTTGAAAAATGCAAAAAATAGCTCGAAATAGCAATTTGATCTTTTTACTACTTTGCTAGCAGAAACTTTGAAGAACCAGCTTCCATTATGCAGAATTTTAAAAACTCGTGGGAAATTTTTTAAATCTTTCTCTAGGCTGGCACAGATTATTGTAATTTCAATGCATTTAAATACATCTTCTTCGATTACCGAGTGTTTTAACTATCTTCTATTCTTTTTTGATTCCTACGAATTTCAAAAGTAGGTTTCAACACCAAATACACGTTCGATTTTTTAATTGCGCTAGTGGACTATAATTAACGTTCCTCTCTTATATTCAAGCCGAAGTATAAGCTGCGACCAACGGCATTTTTGTAAAAAACGTTTAAAAGCTGCAATTATTTGTATTTAGATGCGTGTTCAGTTTTGCCATAAGGAATCATCAGCGATCTTTCGTCTCAACAATATCTTGTATTTTGATAGTAAATGTGCTTAACTTAATTTTTGTTTACAACTTAAAATTGAACTTCCATAAAGTTAAACTGTTTTGCTAGTGATTCTAATTAGTAAGTAGCACCTGTCATTAGTAGACCTAATCTAGTGCTAAATGAGTTATGAAGCCGTCATAAGTGAAATGTGTATGTCTGTTGAAAATTGCGCTAATTAAGGTGCGAAATGGCAAGTGCTATAAAAGTGCACAGGCACTTGCGCTGCGATTAATCAAATGCGCGAAGGTGTTTCCTACTACTCGAAGCAGTCAGTTGGTCGGTCGTGTGCGCACGATAATAAACACTCACGTTCCCGGCTGTCTGTCTGGCTGTCTGTCTGTCTGTCTGGCTGTGAGTATGCCTATAGAAATGCTGTTAATTAAGTTAAAGTGGCACTTTTTTTTCTATTGACATGCGTTCAATGCGTCAGCATGCCATCGTGCGTGTATTTTTAATATATACAGCTGCGTGCAAAATAATAGCAGTGCTTCTTTTGAGCGTAAGTGTAAATATGCAATCATATCATATCATATCATACTATTAAATAAAACGCTATTGCGCACGCAATGTTATGGTTAAGTTGCCGTTACTCTGTTAATTTAACATTCAATGTAGCATTGTTTTTGCACAGCACTGTTTTGGGCAACATTTGATGAGAGTGAGGGAGTATGTTAGCATAGACTTGCAATGTTGTCGTGTTCTTTTCTGCACAACAAGAGTAATGCTTTACATTTCACTTTCATGTAAAAAATGTTACATTTTGACTTACAGCTAACACTGCTAACACTTCTTGCCGTATGGCCTCGGTTTTTGGACTATTTAGTAATTTTTCCACCGAAAGAGAAGTTTGTAAAAAATTTAATATTACAGGGGTAAAAAACAAAACTAATAAAAATAGCCACATTGGCAGATCTGAATAGTAGCCGTGCTACTGAACATTAGACAATGAAAATGACCGGAGATTTTTAGTGTTCGGCTAGATTTCATGGGAAATCAAATTAAGTTCAATTATCTTAGCAAGTTTTTAATTGAAGTCAAAATTTGAGTAGCTGCATACATATGTATGTATATAAGAAAATGTAGACACTCTTTTCAAGAGTAGGCTACGTCTGAAAGTCTTTTTTTTCACAAGACGAGTTTAAGTTATTTTTTTGGTATTTGGTCTGTTAGTGAAATAAATTTGTCTTTCTAACTTTGGATAGGGAATCAAACAAAATGATGACATATACATATGTACATATATTCCCACATAGGTGTCTTAACTACAAAGGAATAAAAATACGCCTCATTTTTATATATGTACATATGTATATGTAGCAAGAGCAGGTGGGACTGACGTTGTATTAATAATTTTAGAAAGATATTGTAAAAGGGTAATAATAAAGGGCAGAATAAAAACAGATAAATCAACGAGACGAAGAGTAGGACACCTTGATTTAGCCGAACAGTGGGTCAGAGGAAAAGTTGAAATTCTAGAAGGTGGAATACTAAGAATATTTATAGGAATTACGCATGTTTCATGAAAATTGCAACTTTAGAAAAATCTGGAGGGAAATTGATTGGATTAAAATCTTTTTGAAAAACCAGCCTCACACAATTTTTACTTATTATTTTCCACTAAACACCGAATTTTGTGATACTGATAGTAACAATTATATATTTGCTCCTTTATTTATTGCCTCCCGGATCACTACTACTACCTCCGTTCATTATTTATCAGGATTGAATAAGGTAGCGCAGTATGTACGTTATCAACCAGCAAAATGAGCTAATTTTCTTTAATTCAAGTTTTGGTTAAAGGTGCCAGCAAAGCTGACGGCTTAATTACGTTCGTTCGGGTATTGCTACCAACATTTTTTTGTTGGTCTTAACTTCGAGGATACAGAGTTTAAATATTATCATTTTAAAATATAGTAGGTAATACGGATTTATAAAATTTTGGATTTAAAATTACAAAAAAATTTAGACGACTTCTCCATATCGGCGAAGGAAAAGTAGGAGAGTCGCCACGAAGTGGCGCGATACTGCTGGTTCTCTTATAAAACGATTTACAATAATAAGAATGATTATTTAAATGCAACAACTTCTGCCTCCATTTCATTTTATATCATGTAAATATTTCATTGCTCAGTTATCCACACTGCTATTATTTTGCACACAGCTGTACATAGTATATACAAATATGTTACATTCAGTTGCACTTGTAGCTACACGCTTGCATTTCTGTGGTTACTTTAATTAAATTATTTCAAGTTTTTTGCGAGTGCAGGCACACTTGTCGTCCGGCCTATTGTAGCCGCGTTTACATGCGGCTTGTCGAGATGTGTTCACACGGCGTAGAGCACGTTGAATACGAGTTAATTATGCCAGCGTGTTTAAATGCATGCATGCAAATTACAAGCGGCGGCGGCGGGTGGCCATGTGTGCGCATTTGGATTGTCAGCAATTATCGCATTTGCTGTGTGTTTTGCGCTGAACCACTCCAAATGCGCTTTGATTTCCATAATATCGAAGTTCCACTCTAATACTTCCCGATTATAGGGAACCCAGTTCAGCGGCCTTCGGCATTAATTGTGTGCTGAATAATTAATTAATATCGTTTTTGTGGTTTTTGGCGGTGCTTTGAGCTACACACACACACACACACGCATACACCCAAAATTGGTAGTAAATTAGCACTTTGAGCCATTTTTTTAATTAATAAAAGCAATATTTATTTTACATTTAATAATTACAGCGCTACAATTGGAAAAAGTTCCAAAGCCGCTGGCTTATCGAACTAAATATTTAAAAAGCGCTTTTGAAGTTACATACGCCTTTGTTGACAATAATGTGCTTTACAGCGGCTTATGTGCCTAACGAAAAATACAACATACATACATAAGCACAAAGTAACTCATACAACAACAATTTTCAGCACTTCATATAAAAAAATCTTATTTAATTGAGTTTTAGTCTTTAGTCAGCTCCGCAAATGCGGCAACTTTTTTTGAAAGCTTCTTTTTCTGTGTGCGTGCGGAAACAAGTTTTTAATCTGGTTTGCCGTCATTACAAAACACACGAAAAATAAGCGCTTCATTGCTCCCGGAGTTTCGGCTTCCAAAGCAGTGTTGGCAAAAAGAAGGAAGA
The DNA here is from genome assembly GCA_963457695.1 of Neria commutata. Taxonomy (NCBI): domain Eukaryota; kingdom Metazoa; phylum Arthropoda; class Insecta; order Diptera; family Micropezidae; genus Neria; species Neria commutata. Next base: position 13,574,330 of record OY735248.1, on the reverse strand, counting down.
GGCTTCTCCAAATTACCCACCCCCACCAAAAATAAACTCAATCAAGCAATCAACGTACATAAATAATTTTTGAATAAGTAAACCTATAATTTTTTATTGCTAAAAGAATCAAACTCGAAAATATATCTTTGCAATTTGATTTGCAACTTACGCCTTAGGAGCATTATTAAACAATACGCTTTACTAAATATTGCATTCTTACTGTAACAGCAGACAATTTTTAGACAAGCTATGCACTTTCTTAGCGCAGAAGTCGAAGAAAAAAAGACAGAAAACGTGAAACCAGAAATAAAAATGTAAATGAAATACGTACGAAATGGAATAACTTAATCGCTTTGCACATATTTATAAAATAACTTTT